>OY998238.1:94335004-95535004 GCA_963922005.1 Cornus suecica
AAGACTGTGGAAATCTCTGTCGTGGGAAAAGTGTGTTATGTGTTTCGGAAATATATGAGAGGAGGAGAGAGATATATATGGAGAATATACATATACAGATTTGGAATTGGGTGAGTTCGATTTTGTGAAGAGGTGGGTCAAGACTCAAGTGGTCCTAAGAGGGGTCTAGAGCTTCTAGAAACATCTTTAGAGATCTTTGGAGAATTCTGTGGTTATGGGCCTACTTTTTGGGATTAGGGCTTCTTCAAGGCCCGTCTACTTCGAAATCATGGCCCAACATTTTAAAATCATGGGATAATGAAGAAAAAGGAAATTTGAAAATTTGTCATAATATTTGTTTGGAGGTGGTGTTAGAATGAAAGGGGGAAAAAAAAAAAAAAAAATATATATATATATATGTTCACTTTTTTATACTACAGATGTAGAAAAAAATTGAGGTCCACAAAAAATATGTTAGGTGTTTGATGACACCTTATATAAAAGTGCTTTACATATCTGGTGATGGTTTCATAATAACATATATTATAATTGTTACTATTCACTTTGGAAGAGAAAAAAAAGGTGAAATTTTTTATATAACCAAGTAAAAGTAGGGATGGCAACGGGTACAATTTTGGGCGGGTCATGGGTGTACCCTCTCTCGCCCCCACATCCGTGAAGAGAATCTCACCCCGTCTCGACCTAAAACCGGCTAAACGGAATGGGTGATCCCCCGTCCCCATCTCTGTCGGGTTTACTAAAATTCATAGGTACTTTAAAAATCTCTACAATTAGAAAATGCTTTCAACTGCTATTGTGCAAAATCATCATCCATATTCCTTTAAATCTAAACAAAAATAAATAAAAAATCTCCACTGCTTCATTTCCATCAAAATAACAACCAAAATCTCCAAAAGTACTTCTTTTATTTACTTTACTTATATATATATATATATATATATCTTAATATATCTAAACGGGGTGGGGCAGAACGGGGCAATCTAAATCCACCCCTGCCCATTTAGTTGAGGTTTTTTTTTCTAACCCCATTTTCGCCCAAATAATATAAATGGGACACCTAAAACCGCTATAAAAGGGACAAGATGGGGCTAGTACTTAGCGGGCGGGGTAAATTGTCATCCCTAAATAAAATGGACAAAATTATCTAAAAAAAATCAATTACTTAGTACAACTTTTACTAAAAACGTAATTTTAGAATATTCATTTGTGCTTCATTAAAAAGTTTTACCAAGTTAAAATTAGTACTCTTTAAAAAGGCTTCAAAAAATCTCAAACACATTTAAACACAAATATATGAAAATAAAATTGCTTTTAAGGGCATTTAATATATCAATAAAAATTGATTGCTTAATGTCGTATATTTTGGCTAGCCACATCAGCCTTCAGGCAGACAATGGTTATTATGTTGCTTTAGGTTGGCTAGGCTAGTTATTTTATAAAAAGAAATATTTTTTATTTTGAATTATTATTACTTTAAATATAACATATGTTTATCTACATGTTTGTTCGGAAATTTTAAAAACAACAACATTCAAAAAGTAATTTAAAGAAAAGGTTAATTTTAAAAAGTAATTACAAAAAAAAAAAAAAACACAATTTTGGTCTATAATACCCTTAACCCACTTGCAGTCATTTCCATTAATGTCTTTATCTTGTATTGCACTAAAAAAACTCTAATAAATCAAAATTTCTAAACCGACGTAATTACCCTTTCATCTCAAACAACCCTCCATCTCACAATCGTAATCTCCATCAAGTATATCATTAGGTAAAAAAAAAATCAAGAATATTACTGTAAATTTTTTATTTCATAAGGTAAAACTGTTAATGCAGTCTTTAAAAAATTTTGACGCAATAGATAAAATATTTTGTTATAGTTAAAAGGTACAAAGTATGAACACTTTTGAATTTACAGAAAATACACATTTCTAAAATTTCATGTAAACTTTTTGTTTTATTGAGTACAACTTCTAATTCTCACTGTAAAACTTATATTTCATTAGATAAAACTTTTGACGCAAGATATGAAATTTTTTTTACTCTATACATAAAATATTTTGTTTCACCTAAAATTTATTTAGAGCAAGCACTTCTTGATTTCTAGAAAATACACGTTTTCAGAAAGTCATGTAAAACTTTTGTTTCATTAAGTAAAACTTATATTTCATTGCGTAAAATTTTAAACTCAATATATGTAACTTTGTTGATTTTAGTGTTATATAATTAGTTTTACCTAAAATCTATCGATAGTGAACACTTATCAAATTTCAAAAAATCCATAAATATCATAAAAAGTGTCTTGAATAACATTTAACTACATTTATATCTTAATCAAATAATATAACTTACATATCAAATTGTCACTAAATCATTATTAAGGTAAGTCGACGATATACATACACACATATATATATGTACATCTATGTATATATGTACATGTATATCATCGACTCACCTGAATTATTTTCGTTGTCAACTCTGAAAAAACATTTCAATCTCTTTCTCACTCTCATTGATCAATACAAAATACCGGCATCTGCCCTGATTTCAGCGATTAAGGAGCAGTTCTCAGGCATGAATAGGGTTGCACACAAAACCAAAAAAACTAAAAAATCGAACTGAACCGAAACCGGCGGTTTGGTTTGGTTTTAAGATGATTCGATTCGGTTAAGATTTTCAAATATGAAAAACCAATTTTTTCGGTTCAGTTACGATTTTAGTTGGTCAAAAATCAAACCGAACCGAACCGGTTTTAAATATTTTATAATATTTCATATTATATATTTATTAATAATACAATATTATCTTATTTATATCACTTTCGCATCAGACATTCAGATTGAGAGAATGGTATGTTTCGTAATATTGGATAAAAAAATAACCTACTTCAGTTATTGTATCACACCATTCACTAACTATAAAAAACAAGTCTTAACCTAGTGTGTAACAAATTTCAGTAGTGGTATGTAGCAGACTAACAGTGGTGTGTAAGCATATTTAGACAACTAGTGTGGGATATAATTTTGAACGGCATACTTCCATTCTACTAATTATGGATTTGATTTTGTGTTTATAATAGTTGAAACATTAACTATTCTATGTAATTTAGTTTATGTTTTTAATTATATTATCTTTTAAGTTATGTCGTTGAAAGACAATTATAAAAACCGAAACCGAACCGAAAAAAATGATTTGGTTTGGTTCGGTTTCTTTTACTAACGGTTTTCCTTTTTAAGAAACCGAAAATAACGGTTTGGTTATGGTTTATGTCGAAACCGAACCGAACCGTGTGCATCCCTAGGCAAGAAGGTGGGAACTGATTAGAACGGCTGAAGAATGAAAACCCTAAGGGAAGAAGAAATATGTGATTAAGATTACTAAGGAGATTTACTTATTTGAGATATAATTATCATTATAAAAATTGAATAAGTGAAGGGTAAATAAGTAATAGAATTATAAATTAGTTGAGGGTATTTTAGTCATGCAATTATCCAAACTTGTCAAAATTTTAATTATTTTACAAAAAATTATCCTTTTTGTAATTGTTTTTGAAAAATGACATTTTCTTAAATTACTTTTTGAATGTTGTCCCTTTTTTAATATAGATTCCAAAAATTATCGTTTTTTAAATTTTCCGTTGTTTGTTTGTGTTGCTTACATGAACTATTTTTCATAAAATTTTGTGTATTTTAATTTTAATATTATATAAACTCAAACATTGAGTCAAATACAAAAATGCATAAAAGAAAATAAAAACTCACCAGGGGATTTTTTATTGGTTGCAAAATAAGTGGTATGTTTTATGTTGTACAGAATTAATAATAATTATAAAAATTAAACGAGTTGAAGGCAGTTGAAGATCAATCCGTAATAAATATGTTGCAGCAAATATTAACACATATAAGCAATGAAAGGATTACAAGTTTTAGCGAAACATCACTCATTCCCTTTGCTAATTGTACAACTTTAAATCCTTGATTCCAATAATGTTGCAAAGTGAAGATACTATATTATTATTTCATGTTTCTTTTCCAATTGCTTACACTCTGCTATACAATATAATGCGTCAATTACCTATATCAAATTTCGATTCGAACAATGTTTTAAAATGTAGATATGTTATTCAGGTTTTTGTTTTTTTGGTTATCAAATGCCTAATATTGTTGCATGTACAATATATTGCTTTAATTATCTATCTTATTGATAAAGTAGAATAATGTAATTAAAGTGATATTTGATATTATAAATTAATATAATAAATAAGTGTTTATTCTTTGCAATTATCAACAACTAAGGCCCCGTTTGGAAATGAGTGTTTTTGTATTTGTTCTTGTTTTTTTCTACTGTTCATGGAACAAATCCATGTTTGACACCCATTTTCCCCAAAACATTTTTGTGAACAGTTGCAAAGACAAATACAGAACAAATACAGATTTTAGCCCAAAATCAAGAACATCAAATTGGTGTTTTTTCCTGTATTTGTTCTTTCAACAATAACCCTTCTCTTCTCCACCACCACCCACCGCCACCATCACCACCCACCAGCCACCACCACAGATCTCTGTCACACACACACTCACACATATATATACACACCCATATATCTCCACCTGCCGCCACCCACCAGTCGCCGCCACCACAACCACATATCTCCACACACACATATATATATATACACATACACACCCATATATCTCCACACGCCACCAACCACCACCACCACCCTCCACTCCGAATTGGGGTAAACCCCTTCACCCCTAATTGCCCTAAACCCCCTTTTAGAACAAAATATAAATTGGTTTTCAAACACATATTTGTTTTTGTTTTTTTGGGAAAAAATATAAAGACAAATACAAAAATAATTTTTGTTCTTTCATCCAAAAAACTAATATAAAAACAAAAAGTTTCCAAACGGGCCCTAAGGTAGTGTAAGAACATTTTTATATTGGCATGTCTAGTCAATAACCATGTTGGGTAGATTAGGTATTTTGGTTAAAGTTTGAGGACTTAATGGTAAAAAGACCAAGACTTGGAGTTCAAAAAAAGTACTTGGAAGATAAGAAAAATACTTGGTGATCAAAAAATCTTATTCCATAATTGAAAATTTCTATTCCATATTTGAATACTTATCTCTCTATAAATATGAGTAAATAATGAGAAGATAAATGAAATTTTGAGAGTTCTGCAATTCTGCACATAAAAGATATTTCTGCAGAAAGAGAGATAGAGAGAAAAATATCGATTGATTATTCATCTTCTAGTTCTCTCTAGTTTTTTAGGTTATCTAATTGTGCTACAACAGTTATGATTTTTATGCACAATTGGATGACCTAGATACTGAAAAATCTATACACCATCCTGTTGCACTGTGTGTGCTTTGATCCATGAGTAGTGGAGCCGTCAGAGTACGGAGATCGGAGCAAGAGGCTTCGTGGTAGCTCGAGTGAATCAACAACTTTCAGACGTCGAGTGTACAACGACAAATCATAAACTATTGTAAGTCCCGTCTTCATAGAGTTTGTATAACTTTTGATTCATAGTGCATCGATACCAGAGGGTATCCATGATTTTTACTTTTAGCATTTTCCAAGGTTTTCACGTAAAAATCTGTGTTATTTTACTGCTTTAAATTCTGTTATTATATTATTGTTTGATTAATATAAATTGTGGAGAAGATTAGTTTGTGTGTGTAATAAACAAGAATAACCCAAACATAAATCTGTAGACATGTTACTGTTTCCAAAATTAGCGTTTCTCGATCGATCGGGTGGTATTGCGATCGATCGGAGGCAAAAGTTACAAATTATCCCCAATTACATGCGTGATCGATCGGTGGTACACGCAATTGATTAAAGGTTGTATTAATAATTTTTGGGTAACAATATACTCTACGTATCACAATATTGATTTTAGGACATCACCAATTGATAATCCACAAGATAATTTCTTTTAGTATAGAAAAATCTTTTTAATAAAATTTTATTATTTTTATTAAAACAAAAATATTTTTATTCAAATATATATTTAATAAAAATATATTATTTTATTAAGACAAAATATTTTAATTAAAAATTCAGTATTTTTAAAAATATATATTTTCAATAAAAATTTATTTTATCTCTGATTAATATTATTATTCTAGAAAATGGTTTTTTAATGACTTATTTATTATGATTAAAATTAAACATTTCGTAAATAATTTTAATTGGTAATTAAATTTATAAAAAGCTTATTCACCCCCCTCTAGACTTATTTTCATTATTTCCTAGGTAATTTCAGGTTGAATTAAAGTGATTTAAATTGTTGTAACATTTGAATAGAGAATCAATGTATGGAATAATAGATGATGAAAACACTGATCCTATGACTCAATATGGTAAGGTATAAGGTAAATTATACTCAAATTGTTTATAATTATTTAAAGGATAAATTACATTAACCTCTTTTAAGATTTGCGTGGGTGAAAAATGCAGGGAAAAGTAATAAAATAAGGGAAAATGGATAAATGACGCATCTAGCATGCCAAAACAACCGGGTCACGATTCATAGTCGAAATCACGAGGAAAGAGGGTGAAGAAAAAGGAAAGAGAATATGGATAGAGCAAATAGTGCAACCTCATCTCAAGCTAGAGAGTGGGTAGAGAGCATCGGTATAACTAAAAATCTCCAAAATGAAATACCCCATAGCTAAAAACCAAAATAAAGGGGAAAAGATAAGCAAAATATATAAGAAGGGTATGATGTGAAGAAAGTAGGACTCAAGGTCCCATGGCCGAAGGCTCAAAGGAAGGAGAATGTGGGTAGGTAGCCGCCTTGAATGAGTGGCCTCTAAGAAATGAAAGGAAATGAAGAATGTTGGGATCCCTAGGTAGACACTCTTACCTTCTATTTATAGGTCACTTGCTCAAAATGTTGCCTTAAAATGAAATGGTCCCCAACCCCTACCAATGCTCCACATGTCTTCAACCAATGATGATGGTCATAATATGAGTCAATAAGGAATGTTCCTTCCACATTAAGAAAATTGGTGGAATTTACATTATAGATCCTTATTATAACTAAACTACAACCTTAACCTCCATGCCACATGCTCTTTCCAATCCTTTCAAAATGTGATGATGGTGTCGTGCTGTCCACGTGTCACAACTCCACATCATCTATGGCCACAACCGGATCAGTTGTGCAACGTATCACTCTCTAATAGCATTCGTAATACATGCATATACTGTTAGAGCTGTGAAAAATGGTGGTAAACGCCCCTAGGATATTGCCACAACATTGGGCCCCGTAGACCATGGAGGTACTACTCCCGTGTTTGTTGTTCAGTTCCACAAGTTGTGCTGCCACAAAAGGACCATGTTAGAAGGCCACGAGTAATCCGTCCCGATGCTGGACACATTGGGTCAACCACACGTACAACCTTCAGTGGGGCGAGTTCAAGACTCTACCCAGTAGTCACGTACCCTAAAGGAGACCCCTCTACGAGTTTAGAACACCCTAAAATAATACCTATGCCTACAATTTGAATAAATCTCACCGATATAGTGTTTAAGGTTTATTACAATGGTCTCTCATAATTCTACGAGGAAAGTAACAAATGTTAAGATTCTATGTGAAAAGTTTATAATAAATTGAATATTTGGTTAATCGTTTTACTGCATATAAGTTTTTTATTGTGATTTCATACAAAGAGAGTTTTTTTTTTCTTTTTTTTTTGTCATTTTATAATTTTTAATTAATTAAGAGAAGATAATTGTAATAAACTTCAAACGTTCTACACTTGGTCCAATTTCAGGGAAAGTTAGTGTCTTTTACCGCTACTTAATAATATTATATATACTTATCTAAAAGTACAAGTCAAAATGCGTATTAAGCAGATAGATGATGATGCTAACAATCTGAAATTATAAAAAGTTTGTATGACCTTTGTATCTATTTGATTTCATAATTTAGTAGTTTTGACCGTCTTTAACTTAGACGGAGTCCTCAAATCAGAAAGTTGACAATTCAAATTTGTTAAAAGCCTTTAACTATGATCGGGATGTGTAAGAGATATGAAACACAAATACTTTGTTTAGGGTCGTCGTACCCGTATTGAATACACGTGTCGGACATGCGAACACTCAAAAAATACATGTCCGACACACAAAAAATGTGTGCTGACTTTTTAAAAAATTGAATACTTAGTGGATACTCGGAGTACACGCGTGTATTCATGTGTTGGACACGCGATAGGTTGGTTGATTCAATGAAAGATAGAGATTTTAAGGAGCCGATAATTTAATGGATCACTTATGAAACTTTAATACATCTAATTCAATCTTTGGCTTTGAAAATACTTAAATATCTTTGTTCATCCTCATCTTGTGAGAGAAATTATAACACATATTCATTTATCCACTATTTGAAGAGGAACAAGATAACATCACAAAGAGCTGAATATTTTGTATTTATACTTTCCAATCTCTGTCTTCAATCAAGAAAAATTTCACAATATAACGAGAGAGAGACTAAAGATGACGGATGTTGGGGAAAATGCATTTGATTCCCTGGATAGTAGTAGAATGAAATTTTTTGAACATGTCAGACATTTCATTTAACTTATTTGTTTTTTTTTTGTTAATAAGTTTATTTGATTCTTATTGTTTAAGTGATAAATGAAATATTTGTGTAATATAATATGTATAATTTTTTATAGACGTGTCGGTGCTATGTGTCCTAATTTTTTGAAATTTGCCGTGCCATCGTGTTTGTGTCCATGCTTCATATTGTAAGAGAAATTAGTGAATATTTTTAAAAATTCAAGACAACTCCTTGAACTTTTGACTAATTAAAAGATAACGAAAATAATTTACATGAAGGTATAACAATGACAAACATAAACAAAAACACTTTCACATAAGCCCCGTTTGGAATGTACTTTGTTTTTTGTATTTTTGTTCAGACTGGAAACTAAAAACTACTTTTTTAGGCTGAAACATTTGGCGAAGTTTGTTTGGACAATAACATAAGTGGAAAGATGAAACAATGTAAATACCAATTGGTATTTTTGTACTCTTGTTTCAAAATTGTAACTAAAATATGTTCGAGTCAAATTAAAAATAAATTTAAATTTAAATTATTAAAAATAATTTTAATCTTAATTAAAAAAAAATGCAACAAAAACGTTTGATTTTGTTTGACTAACAAAAAATGACAAAAACAAAACGCGTATAAACAAGCAAAATCATAACCATAATTATGTCGGTGAAGGTCCGTTAATTCTAGGGATGACAATGAGACGATTTGGGATAATTTTCTTAATTCTCATAATCAAAATTATGAAAAATTTCATCTCCCATAACTGCCACAAACCATCCCTACCCTCAAAATCGCCCCATTAAACTTTTTTTTCCCCAAGCACAAACAAAAAATAAATATAACATTGTGATCTATATATGAAATAACAATTCTCACATTGATTTAATTGCAATAATTTTTAGGGTTAACTGCTGAAACCCCCCTGCAGTTTCATACTGGTGCAAAAACTCCCCTAGAATGAAAATGTGTGTATTGACATGCATAAGTTTAAAAAACGTGCGAATACCCCCGTGCAAGTTTCGAAAATGTGCAAATACCTCTTGCCAACCTCTTAAATACCCATTTTACCCTTTTATACTATCTTAAATACCCATTTTACCCTTTTGCAAAGACTATTATAACATTATAATTAAAAATATATAAAATTTGAATAAAATTTGAAAATAATATATAAAATTCGAAAGAAATATATAAAATACGAAAACAATATATAAAATACGAAAAAAATATTTAAAATTCGAAAAATATATATATAAAATTCGAAAAATATATATAAAATTAAAAATATATATAAAATTTAAAAAAATAGATAAAATTCGAAAACATATATAAAATTCAAAGACAAATATAAAATTAAAAAAATATATAATTCAAAACAAATATATAAAATTTGAAAAAAATATATAAATTTTGAAAACAATATATAAAATAAAAAACAATATATAAATTTTGAAAGAAATATATAAAATTCGAAACAAATATATAAAATTTGGAAAAAATATATAAATTTTGAAAACAATATATAAAATTTGAAAAAAAATATAAAATTCGAATTATATATATATTTTCAAATTATATATATATTGTTTTGAATTTTATATATTTCTTTCGTATTTTTTTTATATTTTTTATAATTTTATATATTTTTTTCAAATGTTTTATATATTTTTTGAATGTTATATTTTTAAAAAATTTATATATATTTTTTGAATTTTATATATATTTTTTCAAATTTTATATATTTTTTGAAATTTTATATCTATTTTTTGAATTTATATATATTTTTTCGAATTATATATATTTTCAAAATTTATATATATTTTTGAATTATATATATATATTGATTTTTATATGTTTTTTTAATAATTTATATATATATTTCAAATTTTAAATGTTTTTAAAGAAATTTATATATATTTTTACATATTTTCTATTTTTTTTGAAATTTATATACTAAAGACATATATGTCATTTTATACGAAATGTGGTCAATTCACGCAAAAATAAAAGGTTTGGGGTGAAATCAAACCGAAGGGAGTTATACGCACCATATGCATAATATAGGGGTGTTAAAGACTCACGACCCTAATTTCTAACACAAAAATAAATTTAATAGTTTAGAATTAATAAATATTTCAAATTTAAATAAACAAACTTAATAAAAGTCTTTAATTCTAACAACATAAGTCAAACCACATAAATTAATATTTTTCAATAAATTCATAAAATATTAATCAAATATAACTCCACTCATCAAATATTAGTCAAATAGGACTATGTAACTAAAACTATAAATCCACTCTATAATATTTTAATATAAAAAAATAAATTATTATTATACGATTTGGGCAGAGAGAGTCCAGTACGAAGCCCGAAACCGCCACCACCCTAACCGTGGATTTTTTATTTTTTACCCACATATCCACCCATTTGGAAATACGACAGTTAAAAACCGTTAGAAATGGGGCGGTTCGGCGGGGCGGGTTTTTTAATCTCCGTAGTTAATTCGATTCGAATCGGATACAGATCTTTTTTTGGTTTGATTCGATAACCTGACGGCGTCGTTTTGTTACTGAAGCATCTAGGATGGCGGGAAAACATCAGCCTACGGAACGGACCTCATTTTCTAGGGTTTGCGGCAACCTAACGTCTATTCCTTCGAAAAACAATCTCTCCCATCAACGACCTTTACAGTGCGTACTCCGTTAAATTGACCTAGTGCGAGAGTGTCTTTAATTGTTTTAGAGAGAGAGAGAGAGTGTGTGTGTGTTTTTTAGGTGGAGATGCCAACGTACAAGATCAGGGGAATCGATGTGGATTTCCCGTTCGAGGCATACGATTGCCAGCTCGTTTACATGGAAAAAGTGATTCAATCTCTACAAGAGGTATGATTCTATTTATTTACTTATTTTTTAAATTTTGTCCCAAAATATTATTTATAAACCCTAATTATGCTTGATCTTTGTTCAACTAGAGTCAAAAACTTCCATCTATGCACCCAATTTTGGTTTTCATTGAATTGATTCTTTTTTCATTTTCAATGGTGATGCCATTAACTTGAGATGATTAAGCTGTTCACTCCATATCATTGTCAACCAAAGGCCCATATTTTATGGGTAACATTGATTGTCACATTTTAATATATATATATATATATATATATATATATATATATATTTTATCAACCCTGAACTTCATTTTGATGATGGTGATCAATTAGCACACTAGTATGGTTAGGATGGAATGTAATTATTAAATGGGTTTTTGTTTATGGGTATATCGTTTTTGGTGCAGCCAAGGTCATCTTGCTTAAGAAAAGGGCAAAGACCCGATCTTGAAGCATTAAAATCCGATTTGTCGGGGGTACATTACCTGGATCATTCACCCATGCTGCCATGTGTTTCTCAAGACCAATCCCTTTTATCTGTGTTTATTTTATGCTAGTATATGGCATTTCGTAACTCCGGTGGCTTTAATTTTTTCCACTAATTAAAGATGGTTCCTTTGTTTCGACGTTACAAAAGTCTGGGTAAAAATAAAATGAATTAATGGGTCGATTTGAGCCACTCTTTCAGTGCTTTCATTATACTTGTTTATTTGAGGGGATCCTCTTTTCGTGGTAACATAGGTTTTTTAAGGATTCCCAAATAATTAACTAATATAACTTAATTTATCGTTTCTCTTACGTTTTCCAAGTACATGGATGTCTAAAGGAACACTTAGTTTATTTGTGGCCGTCTGAATATGATGATCACAATACATTTATAAACTTCTGAATCCCGAGTTTTGTATCATCATCAAGACGTTGGTTGTCACTAGCAGCATACAAAAAAAGCCAAGGATCTTCTACTGGCATTTCCCACAGGGACTACACCAGTTATAGCCATCATTGTTGTCACTGTTTTATGTGATTCTTATGTTTCACTTGTCTTTTTTTTTTTTTAACATGGCAGAGATGTAATGCACTATTGGAGAGTCCCACTGGAACTGGAAAAACCTTGTGTCTTCTTTGTGCTACTTTGGCTTGGAGGAAGAGTTTGGGAGATTTCTCTACTTCTAGGAGTGCAAGAAGAGGTCACAGTGCAGGAAGCGAGCATTTAGGGGAATCATCTTCACAAGCCGAATCCTCAAATTTACCCTCTATTATATACGCATCACGCACTCACAGCCAGCTTAGGCAAGTGATTCAAGAGTTAAAAAGAACCAATTACAGGTCAGAGCTTATTGTGATATCTTTGGTAATTCAGTATTTTACTAATAAACCTTGAACATTAGCGTGATTTAGTATTCAAAATATATTTGACTAAATGCTTGACCTTTTCCTTGATGGAATGAAATGGTGAACACTAATTTTCAGATATAGCACTTGTTGCCATTATCTTGAAGACTAGTTCTGAAAACGGTGAACTTGGTGCTTCTTTTTAGTGATATGTAGAATGTTTGCAAAATTAATTGTTTGGGGGCTACAGGTGATTGGTTTTCTTTTAAATGGTGAACACTAATTTTCAGATATAGCACTTGTTGCCATTATCTTGAAGACTAGTTCTGAAAACGGGGAACTTGGTGCTTCTTTTTAGTGATATGTAGAATGTTTGCAAAATTAATTGTTTGGGGGCTACAGGCGATTGGTTTTCTTTTGCTTAACGATTCTTCATTTCTTGAAGGGGTTATAACTTGTTCTTTATGATGCTTGAGATGATTCTAAAATTTGCAGCATCTTAAATTAGCTCAATATCATATCACTTGCAGACCCAAAATGGTAGTGTTAGGATCTCGCGAGCAATTATGCATTCATGAAGAAGTGAGTTTGCTTCGTGGAAGAACACAAACAAATGCCTGCCACTCCCTTTGTAAAAAGCGCAAAAAGCGTTATTGTGCCCATTATCCTCGTGTTGCAGGTAATTCTGTTTGAGTTGCACTTATCTTGCTTTTGTAGTAAGATATGCATAATTTCCATTTTGTTCCACGTAAAATAGGTTGTAATTTTGATTTCATTGTTTTCGTCTGGGATCTCTCAAGTCATTTGGGGGAACCGTATTTTAAGATATAAGGGAAATTATGCCATGTTAATCGTGGGTTGTTGGGGCCAATCTAACTGCTTTATTGTTCTAGACTCTTGATACCTTGTGTGTTGCAAGATATTGTGAAACTCAGTACCTCTTAAAATGATTGTCATGCTGTTTAGCTTCTGCAGCAGTTTAGGTTGACCAAAGCTTGTATAGCAACTGGAAGAAAATGAAAATGTTAAACAGGGAAGAAGGTTTAGGTACAGCTAGAAAATTAGACCTGGAAGCGGTTAAGGTTGATTACTTTTCAATGCGCTATCCAATTATGTGAAAATTTTAATCATAGACTCAGACTGGCTTACTAGCAAGGGCTACCCAAGCCTTGACCAGTCTGAATGTCTATGAGAATTGTTAGGTTTATCCCACAAATACATGTAAAGCCTGATTGGTTTGTTAATAATTTATTATTTAATTTAATTTAATTTATTTCTAATTTTGACGTAATTCAAATATGATGATTCTAAGAAACCTGCCAAATTAAGCTCCCTCCCTATTTTGTTCCTTTCTGAATAATCCAGAAAGGGGAAAAAGAGAGAGAAACAAACGAAGAATTCAGGAACTATCATTGTGCCAGTGCCCTAGAACCACAAATATTTTTGAACTTGTTCACATTTTCCTCTTGGTGATCTATAGTTGGGGGTTTCTCATTCACACTCACAGTATCTCTTTTATTGCTTACAACTATCAGTTTATGTGCATTGAACTGTATATGCATTATCCTAATTTACATCATTATTGACATAGGAAGAAGCTTTGTTGATAGAATAAGTTTGTTTGTGAGAAAAATTTAGTTAAGGATTGTTTGTTCTGCAAATTGCATGACCAATCCTTGTTGTGATCTGTTTTTCTTTAGTATCTCATGGATAAATGCTCTCTTGTTATTCCTGAGTAGTATTGAAATAAAATACAGAATATTGGATGGGCTAAGCTTAATCTCAAATTGAAATAAGCTGTGGTGGATATTATATGAGATGTAAAATTAACTGTTTGGTATTTCTCCGAGTTCTCTGTGCTTCTATTCTGTAGTTGCAAAACTTGGACTTCTCTATATTTCAATAATGCTATTTAATTTGGCAGCATGTACATATATGGGCCTGCATACACATTAAAGATAGCAAAGGTTCAGAATTTTTGCAGAAATTCCATAACCAAATTTTAACATTCCACAGCTCTTCAAGGAATCCAACATATAAGATTTCTCCCATTTTTTTTTTCTTATTTATTTCTTATAATTAAGACCTTAGTACCTCTGAATTAGTGTTTAGCGGTCTGGAAATTCACTGGCATTTTGCTCTAGACTTCATATCAGTAACTTATGCATCTTTAATACAATGTGTATAGGAAGGAAAAGTAGAAAGAGGTAATGTGTAATGGGCATGTGCAAATTACATATGATCACAACCAGTCTATCTCTGCCTTGGTGGCTTTGGGTCATAACTTCCAAGCCATAGTTAAGGTTTCAAGACTGTTAGAGATAAGAAAGAAAGAAAGAAAGAAAAAAAAGAAAGGAAGAAAATATATGATGAGTTTCTTGTGTTGAAATGATGATAATTTGATCATACCAAATGTGGTGGAATTGGAATTCATGAACTTTTCTTGTTGATCTTAAAACTTTCAGGATGTAAGCTATCGAAGTAACCATGCTTCTCTTTGATTATTCCATGTATTAGTGGTCCAAAATATTATCACTTACAATATTATGTTAATTTCCTGTAGAATTCATGAAGCAAAATCCTGGCCTTGGAGATGAACCCATTGACATAGAGGAGTTGGTCAATATTGGAAGAAGCTGTGGACCGTGGGTTTTCTAGTTAATGTCGTTACTTTGTACCAAAGTTTAAATCAAACTGTTGAGTATATACTTATGGTTTCAAACTTAACTTTTTTAGGTGCCCTTATTATTTGTCACGAGAACTCCACAAAGGTGCTGATATATTATTTGCACCATATAACTATCTTATTGATCGTGGGAACAGGAAATCTCTCACCATCGGGTGGACTAGTAGTATACTTGTATTTGATGAAGCTCACAACTTGGTATGTAGAAATGCTTGAAATTTTGAGGTATTCTGGCCTTAAAATGTTCATCCTCTTATATTTATGAGCTCATCTACTCTTTTTTAATTTTCAAATGCCTATGGTAAAAAATTAACTATTTACAGAAATTTGCAGGTTTTCTAGTTTCTAATGTAGGTTTCGCGAGCTTAACTACTGACAAGAAATTTTCGCCTATCCTATAAAATGCAGGAAGGCTTATGTGCTGATGCAGCCTCTTTTGACCTGTCCTCTGGTCTTTTAACTGCTTGCATATCTGAAGCCAAAAGTTGTATAGATCTTTCTATTGCAAGGAGGGAAAACTCAAACGACAAGTCATGCAAACCAGATGATTTTGCCATTCTTAAAGGTAAACTGAATTGGCAGATTTTTCTCAAGTATCACACAGTAAAAAGTAAATAAAGCTTCCATTCCTTTTTCTTACTTTCATGAAGCATATTGTCCCGAGTTTAGAGTTTTGGCACTACTCAAGCCACACCCGTGCGGCACCAAGTCATTGCTTCTCCGCGTGCAAGGGCTTGGTCAGTCTTACTACCACGCCTGCTCTTGGCAACACACTCATCTTGTGCACCCTTGGTGGTGTAGTGACACTCACCCACACTTGGTTGCTCACTCTCTCACACACAAGCGCACTTCGTTGGCAAGAAGGCAATACACTTCTATTACTACAAAGAATGTGTGTACAAGGCTAGCTCTCTACAATGCTGTCATTCTAGGACTTGATGATTACAAATGAAGAACTCCCTCCCTATTTATAGGCACCCCTATTTTTAATGGATGGCTAGGATGAATCTGATCTAACTGAGAGATTCATCATCTAGGATTCTACACAAAATTCCATACTTTTTTATACAAGTCCACAAACTACTTTACCATTCAACACCTTTCTAGAATCCTCTAGGTTACACTACACAACACTAGAAAACCCTAGAAACTACTCCTTGCCACGTAGTTGCCACCTCTATGCGCGCGTCACAGGCTTGGTGAAAACTCCATCGGCGGGGGCATAATTATATGCTTACTATTTTTAGTTATATTTGTACTAGGAACCTGGTTTATCCGAACTAGTTTGTATGTTTATCTTCTTTTGTAACCAAGTTGACTTTGGGAAATCAGGTTTATTGTCTTGGAAATTAATTTTAGCATACCTATGGTTATATTTCTTGTCACTTTACTGCTTGGTTTTCTTCACCTTATCTTGCAGTTTTACATTTGGTTGGGCATGTATTTCTTGCAGCACTTCTTTTGAAACTTGAGAAGCGGATTGCTGAAGTGCCTATTGAATCCAAAGAATTCGGTTTTACAAAGCCTGGGCCTTACATTTATGAACTACTTGCTGATCTAAATATCACACATAAAACCGCCACTATGCTCATCAGTATAATTGAGGAAGCAACCTTGCTTCTTGAGGAAGGTAAACTGCTATAGCCATCACTACCAAACAGATTTATATATTAAAACATAGATGGTTGTTAGATTTGTTGTTATATACATTTGTATTTTGTTTTATTTCTATAAACCTTGACTTCTTTTACCGATTGGTTTATGTTGTCTTTTAAAGATTCAAGTGCCACCGATAGTGGAGTGCCGCAAAAGACAAAAATTTGCAGGCTAGAAAGCATGGGCGACATTCTTAAATTAATCTTCAGAGATGGTGATACTACTCATGCCAAGTACTATCGTGTATGTTTGGAACTTGTACTATACTAGTCATATTATTAAGTCAGACCCCTATATGTTATTTTACTTCATAGTTTTGGAGCTGGTTTTGTTTCTTCAATCAGACGTTATTGTGCGCTGATTTTCTGATTTTCTGACTTGATATCTATTTTCTAATGTAGGTACACATACAGGAAGTTGGAGAGAGTGCTACAGCTGCTTTTAGTGGTAATATGGAGATATATGTTTCTAACCTTTATGCAGAACTGCATACGCCAGTTTTATACGTATCAAACTTGTTTCTTTTCTGTAATGCATTGAATAATTCATTTATTTTTTGCCTGGTTTATCAGTCTACTACACGACATAACAGTGTGTTTGTTTCCTGTAACGTATACGAGTGTTTTCTATTTCTGGGTTACTGGTTAATCACATAACATTCACCACGTATATTTCAGTGAATTATATCTGGTTCTTATGTAGTACTAACAACAACTAAGACATATTTGATTAATGACTCGTACTGTGAAACACTGGAAGCAAGTTATTGAACAACGACTAAGACATGAATGTACAATTTTGGTCAGTTAATTTAATTTTATACTGGGTAGGTCAACAACGGAAGCTATTTACTTACTGATGAAACTTATGCAATGAATATATGGTATTAGGAGTCCTAAATAGATACGGCCCATACACATAAATTAGAAAAGATATGAGCCACAAGTGGGTACATTGATATAGAGGACATGCATGATAAATGTTGACCATAAGAAGAGTTATTATAAGAAAAAAACAAGTGAATTTCTAAACCAATGGTAGTTTACTAGTAAGCGCATACCTTCTCCCCCCATTATCGTGGATGAACTAACCAAACACATTTTAGGGCCGTAACTTAGTGAAATAGTGAAATGCTTGGACTGAATCGTGAAATATGATTTACTCGGTGCAAATAATCTAAAAAATTAGGTTTGTAATTTTGTGTTGAATTCATCCCCCCAGCACCCTCGATCAATGGAAAACCCTACTGATGATGAGTCTAATGACCCTGTTTTAGTATAATTTTGATGAATTTCGAGAATGGATAAAGGTTAAAGTAGAGGTCTGGAGAGAGATTCTAGAATCAAGTGGGTTTAAGATAAGTAGGACGAGAACAAACATGGAATTTAACATTAAAACTAGCTATGCCAATATATCGACAAACTGACAATGGAGGGTCAAGAGTCCAATAAGCGGGCGGTTTTCCAAATATATGGGAGATGTACAAGTATAATTGCTATGATTCAAGATACTAATACCTATAAAAGGTGTATCTTCCATAATTCGCTGAAATCTGGAAAACTCAAAACGAAGAATATGAATTTTTGATGAATGGGATAATAAATCATTATTATTTCGACACAAAGAAAGGGGTGTGGAAAATCCCCTTTCTCGTGTCAAATACTTGTAGGACGAAGCTATTCATATTAATATGAATAGAGGAAAGAATAGTGTAACAGAGTTTTAAATCAATATTGAATATTATAGAACATCACGATTGAAGTTGAATATATGATATATAATTTTGATTTATTTATTTCAATTACCATTCTAAATTTTACATTATTTTATTTTTTGTATTAAAATTCAAAATTTCATTTCTGAATACATCATTGCTAGCCAGCAAGATGTCATCGACATAGAGAACTAGGATGAGAAATTGGCTCCCACCCACCTTGAGGTAAATGCACTCGTCAACAGAAACACTGTTCAACCCATCACCACATGACCAAATTTTAGGCCTTCACAAAAAGTGAAAAGTTGGACATGTTAAGTGTAAAATATAATTATGAATGGGGTGTTAGGGATATCAGATATGTCATGTGAGTGATGTATACTTCTAAAACATTCAAAGTGAAGGTAAATTTGATAGAATAGCTATTTGTCCAGTCACATATTTTAGTTTAAAAGAAGGATTGGGTGATTAAGAAACAGTATAAAACTCTAAATTGAGTGGCTGAAATGCAAAGATTGAAAAGGAATGTGTGGTATGACAAGAAATGAGTTAAAATAGAATTAACGCATGCGTGAGAGGTTTAAGTAGCCCCTTTGTGAAATAAATGCTGAGAAAATTGACTAAGATGTTTTGTTCACGTGCTGTAAAGACACAGTTTTTTAAAACTATTTTGTAAAGAAGAATAATTTGATCCATTTTGGGATCATACTAGGGGAAGGCTCAGGTCACAGTAAAATGGGTTGAATTAGTAAGGAATGTTTGATATTGTGAACCGAATTGTGTTTCGCGTTGGTCACATTGCGACCCGAAAAATGGGCTTTTGGAAAAAAATTCCCCTCTTGCATGTTGTGGGCCCTATTTAGTACTTTCTTGTAAACCTTATATGACGGTGTTCAAGATACGGAGTAATGTAAGCAGAGACACTGAAAACTGCAGTAAGGAGAGTGGCCGTGAGTGTTAGGGGTAATCTCGTTATTTTTGTGAAGTCTTTAGCCGGATTTTTACCATGAACATAGGCTTTGCAGAACCACATAAATCTTTTCATTCTTTGAGTGTGGCATGTTCACTTGTTTGTCTTGCTTCTTGATTTTGTTGCTGGTTCACTTTGTTTGTCATAACTAAAATGTATGGTAGCATATGATTGTCTGCTCCAGTAGACTAGCACTGTTCTGTAATCGATGAGATGCATTCTTATAGTATTAATTTTTATTATTTTCATTGATTTTGTTGGTGCAGGTAAGGCATCTAGAACACTCAGCTGGTGGTGTTTCAATCCGGGACTTGCCATGGAAGAGTTCTCTAAGTTGGGTGTTGGATCTATAATTTTGACATCTGGCACATTATCTCCTATGGATTCATTTGCTCAGGAATTTAAGTTGTGAGTCGCTCTTTTTGGAGCTTACTTTTGCTTGGCTCTTGGTCATGCCATGATTGCAAAAGTTGATAAATAATGTTGTCTTTTTTGGTGTGTTGCCCTTTCAGAGAATTTCCTATTCGTCTAGAGAATCCTCATGTTATATCAGCAAATCAAATATGGGCTGGAGTTGTGCCAGTTGGTCCATCGGGTTTCTCTTTCAACTCCTCCTATCGGAATCGAGATTCTCTAGAATACAAGCTGGATCTAGGGAATGCTATTGGTATGAAACTATATACTAATGACATTGGAATACAATCTTTATCTTGTCACTGATTTGGATTCCATGTACTTTGATAATTGCAGGGGTCGCAAACCCTTGGTGTAAGAAAAAATATGACCCTCTTAGTAACTGATATTGTTTTCTGAATGGACATTTTGGCTATTTCATGGTGCTAATAAACGTGGATTTACATAATTAACAAGTGTTAACTACCCAACTACTCTAAAAGCTTAAGCTTTTAGAGAGGGTGTAACCTAAGTATTTATATACTACAACATGCCCCCTCACTTGTCACCTATTTTTTTGGTCCGACACGTGAAACAAATTTTTTAACTTGGTGACAGTGAGATTCGTACACAAGAATTCTTGCTCTGATATCATGTTAACTACCCAACTACTCTAAAAGCTTAAGCCGTTAGAGAGGGGTCACTTAAGTATTTATATACTTCAACAATAAGAAATAACAACTTGAATACTTCTTGTAATGTGCGTTCAAATGATATGCCATAGCATTTGAAATTATTAAATGCGAACCTCATTATGACGAGATACTATGGGTCTTTTTGGTTCGGTTTTCTTAAAATAGTTCTCAATAACTCAAAAGAGAAAAAAAATTGTTCTAAAGAACTGAGAAAGGACACTTATCTGGAAATAGACCTTTTTCTTAAAAACAGCTTTTGAAACAGTGCAACTAAGCATGTTGCTGACAACCGAGTTTTGATTATCTGAAAACATAAAATTGTTTTTTGAAAACTGAGTCAAACAGGCATTGTATATCTTTTACGTTTTTGGTCAAGAAGAAAGGGAAAATAAAATAAAAAAGTCTTAATGCAACACAGTCTTGATTGTAAAGTCAGTCCCATGGACTGGCAGATCTTATACACTGATGAAAATATTACTTGGCTCATGACCTTTAGGATGAGTGCATGGTGCTTTGACTTCTTCAGATGGATTTATTCGATCATGATTGGTTTATCCATGTTACTGCCTTTATAGAGATCAAAAGAGTTACATTAATTTGTTGTTTGGAATTTTGGTGTCTTAGAAGGGTCAATGACTTTAGATATAGAGAATCCTAATAAAGTGCTGCAGTACTAATAGATAGAATCAGTTACATTAAATGCTTTCTTAAAATTCTGTGTTCTTAGAAGGGTCTATGACTTTAGAAATCAATTATACTAAGAAGGTGCTGCAGTTGGTAATCTCTTACTGTTCCTGTTTGCTATTCAGGTTTTATGCATCCTATGCGTGTGATGGAAAATGAACCTAGGAAGACCTAAATTATTGTTCAAAACTTAGTTTTGTACCAGATGATGTTACTAATCCTGAGCCAATGTTTAATCTTTGTAGTTCAATAGAACATTCTCTAATCGCTAGTTTGAAACTTTAAAAGAGTTCCTAGTTCTTTATTAGGAAGATATTTTTTCAACTTGGTCGTAATGGATTACTAATAGATGCATCGGATATGAGAATGCCCTTGATTAAGAAGAGATGAGGAAGACCAGTAAGAATGAGAGTGGCTCGTCCTGGTGGCGGACTTTTATCGTCTTGATACCAGTCTGGCAGTTTGGGATGTGTAGCTTGTGAGATCTTTTCAGAATCCGGAGTTTGAGGAGATTTCAGAGTTTCTAAGCTCCTCTACTGTAAGCTGCCGATTGGCAAGGGCTCAGATTCTGCTTTCTGTTCGCTCTCTTCTCACGGGAAATTTAAGGTTTCTTCTTGGTTTCGTCACCTTTCAGGCCCAAACAGATCCTTTTTCCCGTGGAAGGCTGTTTGGTGCTCCAGGGCCCCTCCAAATGTGGCATTCTTCGTCTGGTCAGTGGTGTGGAGTCGGACCCTCGCCCTTGACAATCTTCGGAGGAGGGGCTTCTGTGTAGTCAACTGGTGCTTCCTTTGCAATGGGGAAGAAGAATTGGTGGATCATCTCCTTCTTCATTGCTCTTTTGCCACTGATTGTTGGTCCTTGCTGCTGGTTTATTTGGTGTCCAGTGGGTGATGCCGCCGTCTTTCAGAGACGTCATGGAGGTTTCAAGAGGCTGCTACGTTGGTGCTCAGGCGTGCAATTTTTGGAGGGCATCACCCTTATGTCTTTGGTTGGAACCCAATTCGCCGTTGCTTTTACGGGATGGAGTCCCCCGTTAGCACTATCAAAGACATGTTTATCTCTTTTTTGTTTTACTGGGTCATGGGTATAGTTTGTACGTTCATAGAGGAAAACTTGGATATTTTGGGCCATAGTTTTTTTTTCTTTTTCGTTTCCTTGTTTATGGGATGCGCTCCCTAATTGAGCACTTTTCTTTATATATTTCTTACTTATTACAAAAAAAGGTGATCCTTTCTACATCTCTTTCTCTACACACGCACACCCACCCATCCACCCACCCCAGGGGTGAATGATATGGAAGGTGGCCTAAATGAGAGAACAAGACCTTTACCTGACCATGTTGCTGAAAACTTTGGAGAACTTCCTTTGTTATTAATCGTAGAAACCCTTAATAATAAAAGTTACAAGAATACAAGCTATTTATATACCCTAATAAAAGAGGTAAAAGACTATACTACCCACGATATAATAAAAACGTACCATGACTAAGTTACCATGTAAAAGAGCAGAAGAAATAAAATAATACTATTAACAGTTGCCACTAACTATGTACTTTGGTGTGTGTGTGTGTGAGAGAGAGAGAGAGAGAGAGAGAGAGAGAGAGTCACATGTCAGGAGGGATCACGAGTTAACTTGGGCTTGGGTTGGACAATTAGTTAGGATAGAGTGGAAAGGGGCTATTAGCTAGTATAAGGGCGAAAAGTTTGCACACGTAACCTTAGGCTCTATTTGCATGAATTGGATACCTTCTTTAATTTTAGAACATACTGTTATGTAGGCCCTTAATTTTCTTAGTTGTGTCTTGTGGTGGACGTTGTTAATTCATTTGATGCATAAATCTTATAAGGTTAAAGCAGTAATTTCAATTGTTAAATTGAACGAAGCATAGCACTTATACTTACTCTGGAATTATGACCTAATATGAGTTTTCCCTTTAAATGATATAAGGTTACATGTTGTCAAAAGTCAGTATGGTCTTTATCATAGATAACTGTTTTGATAATTTTTTTTTTTTTGAAAAGATGTTTGCATACTGTTGTAATTAACTGTTCTAATGGAATCTATTTGCTTATTGAATTTCTTGCTTTAGTCAATTTTGCTCGAATCATACCAGACGGACTGCTTGTATTTTTCCCATCTTACTACCTTCTGGACCAGTGTATTGGATGTTGGAGGAATATGGTAAGGGATCTAAATCAACTAATCCAGAATCTGGATCTATTAGCATTTAGTTCGTAACAAACTATGGTCAATAATTTGTAGAGTCATGCAAGCTCGACAAACTCTAGTACAATCTGGGACAGAATCTGCAAACATAAGCAACCTGTTGTGGAACCTAGACAGTCTTCACTTTTTCCTTCGTCAATTGAGGTAGAAAGCTCAAGTAACAATCCAATCATGAAATCAGCATTCTTCCGTATTACTTTCCCTGTACTGTCTTGACCTCAGATTTCCAGCTGATTGATTTTTGGGCAGGACTACATGGCTAAGTTGAAGGACCCCTCAACTTCTGGTGCAGTATTTTTTGCAGTTTGTCGTGGCAAGGTATGGTTTTATCTAGAAATTTAAGCAACACTCTCTTGTCATGTCAAACAAAGTGCTGCCATAATGTTATTGTTTTGCCAAGTTACGTTAACTTACTTCGGTACCAATTTTAGAACTTTTAGAGTCCTTTGGAAGATCCAATATACTTCAAATTATACGCATAAAACAATTTATGACAATGAACTCCCCAACATTATTATCCCTGTGGATGCTGTAATGTCATTTGGCCAAATGGTTCCTGTTATAGAACATGTAGATGCATGTAAGAGTAAGAGTGACTATAATAAGGGAGATGACTTTTGGGTACTGGCATGGATAAACTATTGGATTTATACGCAGTGAATCTCAAATTATGCTAGGTTGTTCTTGCATTGATATTTTTGGTTTGAAGAATAAGTTTAGAGTTACATATATTCATTCAAATTCAAACACTAGGGTGTTGAGCAGTTATGGGCACTGGTGAATTGTTTACCAGAATGTAATTCTTAATGTTTTCCTAATTGTATTGTTATAGAATTGGACATTATTTGAAAAATATAACTTATCTTAGATTGTTGTCTGAATTGCTATAAGGGTTGTTGCTAAAGGAAATATAAAACTTTTAATATCTAATTTATGTACGATATGCACAGAGGTAGTTCATAGATATCAAAGAAAAAACTAAAACGTCTATCTGCACAGTTTCCTGTCATAGTGGATTTCATTAGTAAAAACAATATTAACTGTAAGATGCTTGTAGAAGGCCGATGTATTATGTAAAACGGGACTGATGCTAATAATTTTCAGTTTTGGCATTTTCCTAAGGTAATATAGCATGTGAAAGACTCTCTAACTAGGGGCAATATTCTTAATTTTTTTCTTTTCTTTAAAATTGATGTCCCTAGATTTACTTTCATTTGATTTTTTGAAGCAATTAGCTCATGGTTCACCCACCCGAGGTATTTTATGTCCCAACATGGAGGAGATAATTTCCTTATAGCTTTGGGTAATATATCTGTTTATATGCCAAATTTTTAATGTTTGGAGAGTAGAATATTTATTTACTATGTTAGAAGTGGATTTGAACTTGAAATATGTTAGAAGTCAACCTATGCACGATTATAATGGGATGGAAGAAGTGAATACAATTTCTGTAGCAGTCCAAGTGGGAAAAGAAAGGAAACAATGGCTAATAAGAAAATAATATATTTTATTGAGATTATGGACTTCGATGGAGGAGAATGTAAAAAAGGGATTTATTTCACCA
Source organism: Cornus suecica (assembly GCA_963922005.1). Lineage (NCBI taxonomy): Eukaryota > Viridiplantae > Streptophyta > Magnoliopsida > Cornales > Cornaceae > Cornus > Cornus suecica. The sequence continues at coordinate 94,360,392 of OY998238.1, forward strand.
ACCCTAGGTAGTTCAGATTTCTTGTGTTATAAAGGGTCCATTAATTAGCTTTCAGGTAAGAAAAGAGACAACCGTTTCTCAGAATGGGGGGGGGGGGGGGGGGGGGGGGGGGGGGGGGGGGGGTTATCTCTAGTGCTTCGTTCGGTAGAATGGTGGGAACAAACTTTCTTTGTTCCGTAGAGAGGAGAGAGGATGGATGAGTCATCACCTCTTTCACTAATACTCATTCCTTGAAATATGTACGGGGGAGAGGAGGGAAGACAAGTAGGGTATCCTCAAAAAGTAGCCATACTAATAAATTATGATGGGTGTAATGACAAGAACATTTTAAAACAAATAAGGTAAGTCTTTCTGCCAATTATCTACTCTTCCAGTCAACCGAACAAAAGATAGGAAGACAATCTCTTTTCTGGGGTTGTCTCATCCATCCCTTCATTCTCTCCCTTCCACCCATTTTCCCCCCCCTTCCTATTGAACAAAGCTTAAGTCTCCAGATTATAGTTTTAGTTGCATATAGGAGGGGCTACTATGTTTATATTAGAGTGGACTTCTACCCCCTGGAGAAAGGACTTTGGTTGAGGAGTTCGTATCTTTTTCCTTCTTTTGTGTGGGTTGGTTTTCACTTTCTTCGTTTGAAGGATTTCTCACCCTTCTACATTATTAAATCAGTTTCAGTTTTTATTAATATTTTATATTCCATTGTCCTTCATTACAATATTCATAGTTTGGCATGGAAATTTATAGAGGATCCCCTTGTTGGCCTTAAACTATTGTCTACCTCCCTCAAAGCTTTGTGAGCACCCTTTCCTATCTTAGCAATGTAATAATGCACTTCTTGAAACATGTTTATTTATTGGTTTCCCTTATGATCCAGTACATTCTTTTTGATGAAGACTCTTAAGGGTCTGCGTTCTGCAAGTTGAAAACTTTATTATAGTTTCTGGTCACATACATTCTCCTCTTTTCACCCATCTCAGCTTGAGATGCAAGCTGTTTATGGACATCTGGTTACAAATGAACATAGTAGTTAGGTTATTGATATATTAGGTGTTTATGATTTTTTGTTTCCAGTGCTCCATCCTGCGAATGATGGAGTGTGGTGAGAATGGTATGAAAATAGTATTTTTAGTAACTTGTCATTTAGATAGTCTTCCCCTCCAGCACCCTGCCTAGGTGGGAAATATGGTGAGTAGTGCACTGAGTATGCCATCTACATCTGTTGGGGCTAGTAGTTTAGCTTGTTGTAAATAGTAAAATATAAGCGAAGAGAGAAATAGAATAAGAACACGAAGATATTACATGGTTCAGCCACTAGAGCCACCGCACAAAGAGCCCAAAGGGATACATCATTTTTATAATATTAGCTTTTGGTTTTCTTTAAAATCATAACCTTTTTTTTATAGGGGGAATTTATGGAAGATTCTTAAAATCATTCCCGTGAATCGGTATTATATCAGGGAGTGAGTTAAATCCTTAAATAACTGTAATAACGATATTGCTCAATATTTTCCAATCCTCCCACGCAAGCTGGGATCGAATTTCCAACTTGAATTAGTTTTTTCATCGACTTGGTGAAGATATTTGCAACTTGAGAATATAACAACGATGATACCGAAAGCACTGGCAGACCAAACAAGTCACAGAAACTGTCGGAGTCATGGCAAAGGCGACAAACTGCTACCGAAAACACCGGCAGCCTAAAAAGGAACAAAAATGGCATAGACACAGCGAAAGCGAAGAATAATAATCCCGAACATATTGGCAGCCCATACAAGTCACAAATAGCACCAAACGACCCTTGGCACATATTTTCAAAATGAAGGTAAGCACTTGGGAAGAGATCCTCTGTACACTGTCGCACACACGAAGTGCCTAGCCTAGTTTTTTTTTTTGTACCTAGGCAGTCCCGGGAGAGAAATAAGAGAAGGGGAAGGAAAAGCAATTAGGCTCTGATACCATGTTTCAATGACAAAACATAAGTGAAGATATCAATAAAAAAAGAAAGAGAAAATTATTTCGTGGTTTAGCCGCTAGGGATTACATCCACGGCGAAAGATCCCCAAGGGGTTACGTCACTTTTATATCATCTGTTCTTTAGGTTTTTTATTTTTATTTTTATGATCATAACTGTTATTTATAGGTCAAAGAGTAGCACATGTGACAGATATGAAATTAGTATAGATGGAAAATTCCTAAAATCAATCATGTGAATCACTACAATCAATTATTTCAAAGAGTGATTTAAAGGCCTTAAATGACTCAAGTAAGGATATTTCCCAATATATCTTCCAATACAGCTGTTTGGTTCTTTGTTTTTTCAACTTCAATTTCTGGAATATAACTAATTCCACCAGAATCATCTAGTCTGCTTTATTCAGCATATGTCACTGATTTCATATTGATGGAGCCAAAAAAATGTTATTATTATTATTCTTGTTATTCTTGTTATTATTATTTGCTAGCTATCTAAAAACAATACTGGTGGTCATTATAAAGGAATATGTTGCTGATTGCTGAAGATCACAGTTAACTAATTTGTTCTCATATTTTGTGCTTTTTATTTATTAAATCCTATTTTGATGCTTCACAGCTTCCCAAAATATGCTGGGATGAATTATATTCACCTTTCAAAGTTTCCATTTGGTGACAATGGCTAATCTCTATTGGTGTATTAGGTAAGTGAAGGATTAGATTTTCCTGACCATGCTGGGAGAGCTGTGGTGATCACTGGTATGCCATTCGCGACAAGGACTGACCCCAAGGTTTGATTGTTGCAAGTGTTATTTTTCCTTGAGATTTTGTTAGTCTTTGAGCAGATTGTCCTTATATAATTTTGGCTTTATTGAGGAGAATCTTGCACAGAGAAGAAAAGAGAGGAACTCTAATTGTATTGATACAAGCAAAAAAAATACAATACATTACATAACAATTGAAGAAGAATGCTTTTAGGTTCTGTTGGCCCATAGGGCCTTTTGTTTCTTTGGGACGCACTCCCTGTTTGAGTACCTTTTATACAATTACTTATAAAAAAGATAAAAATAAAATAAAAAAATAATTGAAGAAACCCCAAACTAATAAACTGAGGAAAAGACTACCATTAATAATATAATAAATCCTAATCTAACACAATTGACTTGGGATCTCCGTGGGTGGGATTGTGGAAAAGCATTTGGGAAGGATGGAAACACTTTACAGCTTGGAGATAATATGAGCAAATGATGTCAGTTTCTGGTCTCGTTACTGGTTTGATAAGGGTCCCTTGAAATACACCTTGTTGAGCATTTCCAAACCAACAGCGGATACGAAGGCTAAAATGGGTTCCAAGGGTTGGATGGTCTTGGGTACCAGCTTTATCAAGGCGCTGTAGGTCTAGGAAATGAGGCTTTTATTGCTATATCCCCTGCATATTGAGTAGGAGAAAGGATAGCATGAGGTGAGAGGTCTCTTAAGCTGGTAGGTGTTGGGCCCGGTCTAATTAAAAGAACATTGAGTGGATGAACCAGCCGTGATTCCCTTAAAAGGTAGTTTGGGCAGAATCAATCCTCTGAGGATTGCTTCTTTGTAATAACTGCACTAGGAAAGCTCAATGTTGATGGTTCACAAGGTTGGCGCTTCATGTGCAAAAGGATGGTGAGTGGGTGTCCACTTTCTGATGTACTATTAATTGCTTCACATCTATGGGGCTTTATCCATCTCTCATTGGATAGCGCTGGGTTATTCGGAGCATAGTCCGCGAGGATTTAGATGTTGGAGAGAGAGAGTAGTGACTAGGAGAGTTGGATCAGTTTGGCAGGAAGATCCCTCTATTTTTAAAGAATTATTGGTGGGAAACCATTAAGTGTTCCTTTAATGCAGGAAAGTTGCTCATATGGAGAGTGAAGCAGAAAATATTAAGCTCCTTGAATCACGGGGCAATTTTCATTGTTGAAATATTATTTACTTAAACATGGGTTATACGTGATTTTGAATATTATTTATTATAGCTTGATATATGTCTTATACATAGGTGGCAGTGTAACACTTCTGATATAGCTCAATTTATCAAGTAAAAGGGCAATGTCCTAATTTTCTCTATTTGCTCTGCCTAAGGTTTTAATTTATAATTGTTGAGATAATAGTGATTTTTTTATGTTTGAATAATGCCTTTTGTGTCAGAGCAAGATTTTCTTAACAAGTACTTAGTTTCAGTTGTTAAACCTCCATACTTGACTGCCCACGCAATGATTTTTTTTTTGGAGAACCAAGGAAGTGAGTTACTTGGCCCCAATATGATGAGTTCACTCATGGTTTGGAACAAGAAGTCCATAACTAAATATATTGATTTTATTTCCTCTGTGAATTTATCGGCCATTTTCTAGTTTCTACTTTGCGATTAGAATTTTTTTACATATATTGTTATCATGATAGCTATTGTATTTCATTTAGGTGACAAATGCAACTTCTAACTTTGTTACTGTGGGAAGGACACAGATATGCAGATGGGCTATGTAGATATTTCTTGCCGTGACATGCTTTTCCTTGAAATGCCTGAATATATTTCTGTTCCTCATTTAATTTTGGAAGTTGATTTATGACAGGTTCGTCTGAAGCGTGAATATTTGGATCAACACATACACTCACAACAGATGGGATGTAAGGTAGTATTCATGCTACCAGAGGAGTGACTGAACTTTGGTGTTCCTTGATCTATTTCGTTACAGTTCACTAGTTTTCTACTACTTAAACTAGATGTAAGATGTGCAGGTTCTGACTGGAGAAGAGTGGTACAGTCAACAAGCATCACGGGCTGTGAATCAGGCAGTTGGTCGTGTCATTCGTCATCGCCATGATTATGGAGCTATTATATTCTGTGATGAAAGGTATTTTGTTTGCTAGACATGTTAGGATGGCGATAGCAAACAAATTTGATCAAATTTAGAGATACGCACTTATTGTGTACCCACAGACTCCTTCGTAGAACATAACTTTATATTATTTATCTATTTGTTTTAATTAATTTTTTTTTCTTGTTGATCTCTATCATAACCAGTTAGAACTTAGAAGCAGTGGTAAATAATCAAAGCATCCTTTATCAAATATTCAGCATTGCTCATTTGAGCAAAACTCTTATCACCATTTACCATATGTCAGCCGTTGCCCAGCAACTTGATAATGATCATGAACTTGACTACACTTCACCTTTCAAAAAAAAACTTGACTACACTTCAAGTAATAGTTTTAATTACGGTGTTTTTGAAGTTAAACTGAGGCGTAACTTCGGAACTTGTATTAGTTGCAATTCGTGTTTTCGTTTCCAATTCCATTTACTTCATGTGAATAGGTCTATCAGTGGTGTTCTTAAAGTTCAACCAAGTTATAACTTTCAAAGATTGTTGGATTAAAATTCATCTGCCATTTACACGCTTCCATAATTTATGATTCCTCATGAACTGATTTCACTCAACTTAAATTAAATTAACTTCCTTGGATTTTCCTAATTATTTTTTTTCCAAATAATTACAAATGCCGAGAAATTATGCCACATGTGAAGCTGCAACTGTTTTCAATGAAAGCATAGTTCTTGAAGTTGCGAGGTCGTCTTAACTTTTAATCCAATTTGTTATATACAAAGGAAAAGGAAAACAATTACTTTTGTAAAGATAATCATCCGTTTAAAGGATTTTTGTTTGATGACAACTCCGTTTCTTGCTAGGTATACTTTGTGTTATCTTTTTTTTTTGAAATTAGACAGGCGACATGCATAATTATTGATGGTATACTCAATGATGTTCTGCTTTATATATCTTGTTTTTTACTTCACCTTCTGCGTTATGGACAGGTTTGAGCATCCAAACCGTCAGTCCCAAATATCGCTTTGGATAAGGCCTCATATCAAGGTTCATATTTTTGGGATTTAATTTGGTCTTTTTGGTTTATGAAGCTCCTGTACTCACACATTGTTGTCCATGCAGTGTTACTCCAAATTTGGGGATGTAGTTTTCACATTGACTCGTTTTTTCCGAGATGGAGGAATTCGTGGTCCTACGAAGTTGGAATTAGTAGGAGCTGAAGTTCAGGGTAACCTATCTTTTCAGCTTACAAATGATTTATACCACGATCTTTTAAATTCATTTTATGGTAACTCGAAACTTGTTTATTGACATTTACCTGGGACTTGGGAGCTTATTAGTAGGACCTAGGGAATTTTGTCTCGGTAATGAGTAATTTTGTAGATCAGTAGGTGACATCTCAATTAATTATCCATATTTTGGTAAAGGTATTTCTAGGTAACATTCCTTTTATCTATGTGGAGCTCATGGTTCGCCGTAACGGCCCGTAACGGCCGTTACGTAACGGATTTTCGGGTTACTGTTACCGTTACGGCCCCGTTATCCAATTCCCACACCCGTAACGGCCGTTACGGGCTCACCGGTTCCGAAAATACCGTAACGGTTAACACAATTGCAGTTTTTCAAAAATTTGGGTTAAAAAGCTTTTTGTTATGTATATGATATAATAAATGTTACTCCATTATTAAATTATTGAAAAGTAAAGAAAAATAAATTTTTTTGATTTGAACCTGACTTGGATAAAAGAGTTAAGGCAATGAATCAAGTAAGAGGAACCAAAGACACAATGATCATCAAAGTGATGGTTCTTCTTCAATGATGCGTAGCTTTGGTGAATTTTTGTTGGGGCAGTCACCAAGCTCACAATATGGATTTTTGTATGGTACAAGTCAAAGCTATTATCCGCCATAACCATATGAATTTTTTCATGCAGAGGAATACCCCATTGTGCCTCCTCAACCTCAAATGTCTTATGAATATTATGGACAAAGGCATAGCATCAGTACAAATCAGTCTAGTAATTCATTGGGATATGCTCATGGTCAAAATCATCCTTATCAGTTACAAAGAGAAGATGGTCTACAAATGATGAATCAAATTTCCACTGAAGATACAGCTAAAAAATGGCAATCTTTTCATAAACCCCAACCAGAGCAACAAGATTCACCACAAAATTCATTTTGGTGGTGAATCATGTATCTTTTTTAAAATTATTTTACATTGTTGGAAATAAATTATATCTTTTGTGATTTCAATTTTTTATTTATTTAAATTTAAATTTAATTTAATAATATCATAACAAGTATATCATAAATATTGAAATAACGACGACACCATTAGATTTATTAATAACTCATTTTTTTATATTAAAATTCTTTAAAAAATTAAATAAAATTCACTTAAATCTACCAAAAAATCATTTTTATTCATTCATGTTGCCAAAAGTATTCAATTAGAACATTTTGGGTAAGATGTGCAAGATTTTAAAAAATTCACGATTGCGATAACCGAGTCCCGTTACGTAACCCCGATACTGACCCGAGTCCGTTACACCGATACCGTTAACGTTACAGTGACCAATACCGTTACGGCCAACCATGGTGGTGCTTGATACTTCTAGGACAAATGCACCTTTTTTTTTTGTATAAAGTAATTTTGGTCTGATGATGGATGAAATATATTTAGAAGCTAGTCGTTGCACTAGAAATATCAATTGGTTGATGGTTCAGTTTCAAAAGGTATTTTCATCCCCTGATTTCCCTTCAGTTGCTTAAATTTGAGTGTCAATATGTTTTGACTTAATTTCAGTGTTTTGATCTTTTTGAAACCTGAATCTTTTTCCCTAGTCAATATCACAATTGATGAGAATTTTATGCATTTGAAGCAAATGGTTTGATATAAAAAAGTGTTAACCACCATCTACTCTAAAAGCAAAAAACTTTTTAATATGGGTGACAGCGAGGTTTAAACAGATGACTTTCTGCTCATGTTAACCACCCATCTACTCCAAAAGCTTAAGCTGTTAGAGATGGTGTAACTTCTATATTTAATCCTTCAGCAGAAAGTAATGCAAGGTAATACTTGAGTTTAATTTGTAGAATTAGAAGAAGCAAATACCCAATCTAACGAATGAGAATTATAGTGTAGTTAATATTGGAAAATGACTCCAATATTGTGCTACGCTTGTCAATATATGATATATTTTGGTTTCAATTATTGGGGAATCTAGACTCTTCCTGCCTTTCTGACAATTGTATTATGTGGTTTTTAAACAATCTTAATTTTGTAGTTTAACAATATCTTGTTCTCGGTATGTGTTTAGTTAGTACTATAAGCTATATTTTGGTATGAATTTTTTGACTTATTTTGGTACCCAAGTGTGAAAACCTATGCTCATGCCTTTTCTATTGACAAATATATATATACAGATATATATTTCCTTCGGAAATAAAGGCAGTATATGCTATAGCTGATTATTTATGCCATGCAGGAAATGTGAATAGGTTGAGAACTGTCCAGCCGCTGGAGAAACTTCACCTGGAAAAGTTTCTCGCCCCTCTGGTAAATATTTCGATCCCCCCAAAGGCATGGTCAATTGGTCATACTACATCATTATAAATATACCTGGCAATTTTTATATGTATAAGTTGTTTCCCCTTTCCTACTGTTGGATTGTATATGCAGACCACACCAGTGGATCCGAATCCCTCTGAGAAGCTATCTTCTACATCTGGTGTGAAACAACTCAATGTTTCTGGGAAATTGGGAAACGTTCTTCCTGCTAATCGTTCATCTCTGACTTCTTACAAGCAAAATCAGAATTCTAGATGTTCTAATGATCTGTTATGCAGTGAGAGGAAAATGTTAATTACTGGGAAGAAAAGTCTGCAATACAACGATTGCAAGATAGTTGATTTGACCAGTGATTCTATGTTGGATGAAAGACCAAGTAAAGAACTGATTATGTCTTGTTGTAAGAAGCCTAAAGTTTCAAAAATGGAGCCTGATCTAACACAACAATTTGAAAATTATCATGAGCATTTATCCATTCTCAAGAAGGAAATACAAAACAGCCCTTCTCTCATTTCTGAAACAGTAAGGCATGAGAAATCTCGGGTCTCTGATAACGGAAGTTTTCAGAATGCTAAGATAGGTTCAGCAGAGCTGCTTGACGATGAGATGCCTGCACAGAAGAATACTACCAAGTCTCTCAGTCAGAAAAACAAGGGAATTCTTTCTAGTGATGTTCCTTGTGGCAATGAGGAAAGAAGGGGATCTGCTTTTCTGACCCAGGTGAAGTTCCCTGTTTATTTTTTTTTGTCAATAGTGAGAACTTAACCTCACGTTATTCCCCCACTCTTAATATATTCTATGGTCAATTGCTTTTGGAACAGCTTGATGTCGGACACTATATTGGTAATTGTCAGTATAAATTATCATTGCTATTAATACCTATGCAATAAGGTTTTATGTAATGGTTTCAGGTATCTGGTAAGTCTGGGTGTCCTATATCGTAACCATGAAATAGCAATAATTTTGACACCAGTCTAATTGAAATGTAGACAATTTCTTTCTAAGTGTTACTTTGTTCTTTGATTTTTGAAAAATGTCAGAACTAATAATATAGTTTATACTTTTTGCTTTAATTATTTTCAGTTTTTCGTTAAGGGGTACTATAAAAGAAAAACCTTGTGCTATGGAAAATATATCATATAACAACCGCCTCAACTAACAAAACTATCCTATGACCCCCTCTACTTTTCAAAATGCTGTCACGTAAGTCCCACTCCATCACTTGGCCATTTATTTGTAATGATAACGAGCCATGTGCAGGCAACACGATGTAACAGTGTCCCATATATGATGGGAATACCATTCATTCGATGGAATTATTAAACTGCCCTTGATGTCCCTTTTAACCCTTCAGTACCGATTCCTGCCAGACTACACCCTAGATTTATATCTGTGGAAGTGGTGACCAAAATTTCAAGCCCTGGTTGTCGAATTGATCATCACCTCATTTGCAAATCAGCATCAAATTTCATGAAGGTACGCCGTCCACAACACCGCTTCCTTGTATCCGCCACCACTTCCATTCACCACTCTCCTCTGCCTCAACTTCCCTACCAATTACCCATCACCGCCACGGACATTCTAAAACTGTGGTTCAATAACCGGAGGCGGCTGCGGCTGTAGTATTCTATAGGTAGTCCCCACACCCTCTTCTGGCACCACCGTCACTTCCTCACAAATAACGCTCTGGACACAAACTATTACAATGCAACTAAAATTTCTTGTTACAAGAACCACTGTTGTTTGTTCATGCGTTTGTGCCGATTGGACTTGGGTTCAGAAGGTGAAGCTCTTGTTGTCTCGCCATTTAGTGGAAGCGGAGGATCGGAATTCGATTTGTAAATGAATGCATCGTTGCCGTCGTAGTAAGAATTGGTGCCAAGAATGTTGAAGGAGAGTTTGCGGCTGCTTGATCTCAATGCCATGTTTGAGAGAGAGAGAGAGAGAGAGCAGTATGGAGTGTTCCAGTGACCCATTTTTTGGTTCAGTTCTGCCCGTAACTCTCAGAGGCATTTTCTCCCTCACTCTCCAACCCTTAGTTTATGGAGGAGAGAAAGAAAGTATTGGCTGTAGAGAGGTTATTGAGAGAGAGGGAGGGGAGGAGGGTTAGAGGGGTGCGAAGAGCAATTGATGTGGGTCTTCTTGGTTTGTCTCACCGGAAAATATAGGCGTCACTCCGGGAAATACTGTGTCGCGCCGGAAGTGGTGGCGTCAAGGGGGGTGGGTGTGGTGAGGGGTGAAACTCTGAAAGATGTATATATATATATACATGTATTAATATATATCCTACATAAAAGGGAGGTGATATATGGAATTTTTAAAAAGTAATTTTACCCACTGTTTAAATCACTAATACGATGTCGTTTTGCCTTTTAAGACAAAAAAGGCTATGTAGAGGGCATGTAGGTCCTTGTAAGTGACGTTAACAGCTCCGTTTCAATTTGGGGGAATTGTAATACACTTTAATAGCACAGGAGGAGTTTGTTAGCAGAGGGGGTTTTATCGTATTTTCTGATAGTACAGGAAATTTTATGATTTAGGCCTTTATTTGAACAACACTCTTACTTGATCACTAATTGCTGTTCTTTTCAACGCTGAGATAGAGAGCAGGACATAGGTTCCTGTATTATGCTTTCTACAGAATTGGACCATGTTTATAAGACGGTGAATTGTGGAAAAAAGATCATGAAAAGTGAAAAGGTGAAACAGTTTTAAAAAAAGGGGGACTCTCGGATCCTCTCCTTTTCCTCGCTGTCCTGTGTCCATCCTGTGCACTATAAATCAACAAAGCAAGACACTACATCAAAATACAACAATCTACATCACATATGCAACACCCATGCAACAATGCCACACTTTTGCAACACATATACATTGAGGATGCAACACCCATGCAACATTTACATTGTATTGCAATGCTGCAGCACCATTAAGTTGAAATTCAGTATCTTTATGTAGTTGTTTGTTGTCAGTTTAAAGTTGTTTCAGCAAGGATTTAATGTAATCAACTTAAAGTGTGGTGCGTTGTTGTTTTGAATGCACAAGATTCCACGGGACAAAGAGGAACATGAGGGGATCTTGAGCCTAAAAATGTGTATGAAAGTTAAGAATAATGTTGAAGGAAGCCTAAAAATATGTATAATGACAAATAAGGTGTCTTAAGAAAACGTCCCAGCATAAAATGTAGGTACATAGTTAATGCTAAATTCTGGGGAACATTAAAAAAACAATCTGGGAAATGTTGGACTGTAGAAGCATTCAATGTTTTCTTGATGCTCTTCATGGATATCTAAAGTTCCCATGAACTATGTTTTGTGCTTTCAAAATGTTTTGTGCTTTATTAGAAACCTACAAAAACTTAAGACAAATATTAGAAAATTGAAAGGAAAGTACAGTATCAGAAATCAATCAGTTTATAAGATGAACATGGGATGAAATCAACAACGTGGCAAGGATGACTATCAATATCAAACATTATGAGAAGAAATTTATTAATGTTTGTTAGATTATTGCATATTAGAGTTGAAAGTGAGGCTCGGGCTTTGACAACATATTTCTTGCACCTCCCAGTTGATGTTTTAAGGAACTATTTCCTGCTTTGTTTTATTCTCTCTTTCTTTTATCAAATGGAAAAGAAGATAATAAAAGGAAAAAGCCACAACTGAAAGCGCATGACAATTTATATGTCATTTTGCTTTTCCCATAGCTAGGTAGATTAAGGATATTTATTGAATTTTTGACACTTGCAGGTTCAAGGGAAGCTTACTGATGCTGAATATAAAGAATTTGTGGGTTTGATGAAGGCGCTGAGGTCCAAGGCAATGAAGATAGGTCATGTTTTACAATCCATTGCTAGATTATTCTCTTCTCCAGATAGGCTCTCTCTTTTTCAAAGGTATACAGTGCTATCTATAGTTGTATAATCTATACTATTAGTGACAGTTCTTGCTGGAGGGTAATTATCATTCTTTGTTTATGAGTTCCTCGTATGCATCAGTTGTGTTTGGTTCCTCAGAAATTATGGGTAACATAAAGTTAACCGCTTGAGTCTGATTGCAGCATCTTTGTTATGCTGTGCTGCTTTCTTTATGATTGGAGTCTGTGTAGACATTACTCTATCTACGCAAATTCAGTTTTTCCACTTATTGTTATGTAGTTTTATGTTCGGCAGAAAGTTGAAGTTTTGCTTTCTTGAAGTAATAAATTAATACTGATAATGAGACATTATGTAATATACAAATTCAATGTAATTTCAAGACTTTCTGCAACTTTTATTTGTTACGCTATTTCAACGTATCTTGGGTTCTTTCTGGGTTTAATAATTCTTTTTGATTGGGACGGTTATATTTCTTATAAGCATGCTGTTCTAATTCATTGAGCAATGATGATTTTCATCACAAATTTAGCTAGCCTCACTCTGACCATCGTCATGGGAGCAGAGATCCCCTACCACTCTAGCCACACCCATGCAGCGTATCTCCTTGCAGTAAGACCTTGGTGAGCCTAACCCCGTGCTCACTTGAGCCAACACTCTCCCACTCTTTCGCTTGTTTGTGTCATAGTGCCCTTCTTGCTACTTGACTTGCACACTTACATAATAGGCACTTTGGCTTCCACATTCGCATAGATTAAGGCACTTTGGTTGGCAAGAGCAAGAACAGTTGTATTAATACTCGAGAATGCTTTTTTGTAAGTCTAGCTCATTCACTTCTCTTCTATGCTCTCAACTCATTCTAGGAGGAGTTGTTTTGTGATTGAAGCTCTTAAGTCTTATCTATTTCAAGTATTAGCTTGTTCGTTGGGAGAAAGAGTGTCGGCCGATTTAGTTGCTATCTGGTGGAATCGGGCAACATGGCTCTTCCGGTAAAGTTGCTATAGAGATTTGGAGTTGAGTGCTACAGACTTTAGAGGAGGGTCATCAGTTATTGGTATGGGGATGAAAGAGGGGAAGATGTTCCTGTGTGAAAATTCATTTTGGAGGGTTGGATTCAAAATGCGAGGTGGTTGGATTATCCAATTCTGAGAGGAGGTTTGGTGTGGGGACCGTTCTTTAGCCTGTTCCTTTCCCAAACTCTTCAGGATTTCTTCTGATTGGCATGTTCTTGTTGTTGACTGTTATCGACTCGATAGCTGGAGGCCTTTTTGGATTTTGAGATTCAAGAGACGCTTTCAGGATTGGGAGTTGGAGGACACTGTTGGTTTTTTAGAGCTACTTAACTCTTGATGTGCTTGTGTGGGTGCCTTCCTCTCACGAAAGTTTTGACGTGTCTTCTTTTTCTCAAATGTCTTTCGGATGTTCTAGGTCATGCCTTTCCCTGGAAGGTGGTTTGGCTTTTGTGCGACCCGTCCTTGGAAACCTAGTTGTGTGATCATCATGCCTAAAGTTATTAAGGTGCTTCACTATCACCATAGCAAATGCCAAGTCTCTAAGCTCACTTCTGTTCAGGTTTGTGGCCACTCAAGGTTGCAACTCATCAATGAATAAACACAAGCACAGTTGTTGAGGCATCTCTGGGATCTCCAATATCAAGGTGGAGTACTCGTTCACGTAAATCCTAATTATCCCCTTCAAGCACCTAAAGCCGATCATGCAGAGGTCCTCCATGTTGATGGAGATCGTGAGGTGTTCCAGACCTATGTCAGGCATAGGCGCAGAGATATTTTAGACTTTATTAATGTTTTATTACTTTAGGGTATTTTAGTACTTTTACTATTCGTATTTAGTTGTCATTTTAATTATATTAGATATTATTTTAGTTAGGGTTTTAGTTGCTTATAAAAAGGTTATGATGTAATAGACGTCTTTAGTTTTTGAAGAATATTGATATATCGTTTCTTTCTCTACTTCTTCTCTTTCTCTTCTCCTTCTTGCTTTCTCACCCCAAACTCTATCCCTCATTTTCTATTTCTTCTATTGCATCCTGCATCAATTGGTATCAGAACAAAAGTCCGTAGAATTTTCTTGTTGTTCACAGTAATTAGCCCATAATTGTTCGCTTAGTAATCTGAAAACCATCATCAAAACCCTAACCCAACAACCCTCACCTTGCCGGCACCAAGCAAAAAAAAAAAAAAACAGCCGACACAAACTACAACCCTAGTCGACAAACTGTCCTAGCCGATACAAACCCTATAGCAACCCCAAAAAAAAAAAAATCGTTTCCATCACTGACCTAATTCTAAACCAAACCCAAAACCTACAACATCTCAATAACACACAAAAACCCACTACCACAAGGTTTGCTATTAAGAGCTCATCAGCCCACAACGACTATTTTGCAACTTCACAGAAGGGAGGTAATTTGCGTTTCGGAACAGGTACTTTCTTCCATTAAAGCTTGTGATTAATTTATTATTTGGTGGTAAGATCATATCATTGCTAGAACTAGGGCTGCAAATGAACCGAGCCGTTCGTGAACATGCTTGGGCTTGGCTCGTTAAGAGCTCGGTTCATACTCGTTCGTTTAGTAAACGAACCGAGCCTGAGCATAAATTTTAGGCTCGTTTAGTAAATGAGCCGAGCTTGAACATTACTAAGCTCGGCTCGCTAAGCTCGTGAACAGGCTCGTCTAAGTTAAATAGTAAAATTATCTCATATTTGACAAAGGAAAGTGTTCATATTGAACAAATTATGAAGATTGTTGTGAAAATATTATAGGAATTATGCAGTCATAACATAAAAATCATTCATAAAAATTTATACTAGTGTAAATAGGTTAAAAACAGACATGCAACAACTCAATCTAGACAACTATTGTCAAAAGTAATATATGTTGCAACTGAAACAAGTCGTTCGTGAGCAAGCTCGGGCTCGACTCGTTAAATCTGGCGTTCGGTTCGGGCTCGTTCGTTAAGTAAATGAGCCGAGCTTGAACACATTTTCTAGGCTCGTTTAGTAAATGAACCGAGCTTGAACATTCCAAAGCTCGGCTCGGCTCGGTTCATTTGCAGCCCTAGCTAGAACCCATCTAAACCTTTCTGTATTCTAAATTTTTATTTTATTAAAAAAAAGATTTCATTTTTTAATTAATATATTTTTCTGGAAAAAAAATTCTTTTTTTATTAATATATTTTCTGAAAAAAAAAACAGATTTAAAAATAAAATAAAATCAGAATTTGAGAAAAAAAAAATTAGTATTTTTAATTTATTCCTTTCAGCTTCACATAATTTGTTTTATTGATATTCCTGTTTCCTACTTAGTATTGCATGAGTTTATAATCTAATTTCTCTTGGTTAATTTTAGTCATATATCGGCAAAACTTCCATAACCATTGCCAGCTTAAACCATTTCATTTGAATAACTATGACAATTCGAGATCTTTCTGATGCCCAAACTGCCATGGAACAAAAAGTTCAAAACCTAGAACAGGACCTTAAGACTTTAAAAGAGTCAGTTACCCAAATACATGATGACCATGGAACGCAATTTACTGAAATACGTAAGCAACTATCCTAGTTGGTAATAGCGGTTGACAAACGTTTTATTGTGGGTCATGGGGGTGACACAATCGTTTCCCCACATCGTGCACATGTTCCTAGTGATAGTCACCACCAGAATTTAGAAAACCCACATGGGTTGTTTCCCACTCCAGTAATCCCCTAAAATCGTCAAGATTCAGGCATCGCTTTTAGGAAAAGTCGAGTCCCTAACGATAACAGGGAATACCCACCTGTTCCCCTAACTCGGGAAAATGATCGTAGGCAGACACAAGAGATTCTAGAGGACATAGATGAGGCTGATTCCTTCTTAAGCGATGATTTTCATGCCCATCAAGGACCACCCCGTCTAAATGATAGGTATCAGAATCGGGGTAACCGACACAATCAAAACCCTCACCAAAATTTTCATGCTGATATCACAAAAAGGGTCAAAGTTGATGCCCCTAGTTATGATGGAAGATTAGATCCTAATGCATTCTTAGATTGGTTTGTTGACATGGATGACTGTTTTAAATGGTATGAAATGTCGAATAACCATCGTGTCCGCTTCGCTCGAATAAAGCTAGTTGGTTCCGCCAAGCCATATTGGCAAAGGGTTACGAGACATTTAGATCGTCTAGGAGAACCACCTATTACTCTATGGGCAAAGATGAAGCAACAGTTAAAAGATAAATATCTTCCAACATATTATAAGAAACAATTGCTTGATCAATGGATGAATTTAAAACAAGTATCTTCTAGTGTCTCTTATTACCTCGCTCGTTTTGAGGAGTTTTCCATGCGATGTGACATTCAGGAGGAACCTTGGGTAACTGTCACCAAATTCATAAATGGTTTGAGACCGGAAATCAAACGAGAGGTCAATCTGCATTCGCCTGAAACCTCAGACAAAGCCCTATCACAAGGCTTTAGAGGTTGAGAAATATAATAGAATTCCTCCAAGGCGATTACCTTCTCAATTTGGGGAGTCTCAACAACCTAGAACAGTTACCTTTGAAAGGCCTCGAGGTGGTGCACAATCAGGTCCAACTATGTCTCGGGGTAGCAATAATCCGACTCCACGAGTTAGCAATTCAAAGAGTACGGATATGGCCGTCTCAAGTTCCCGTCCAAATGGTTCAACCATTGAGTGTTTTAATTGTCATGGTAAGGGTCATATTGCTTCCCGTTGTCCACATCGTACGTTGACCCTGGGTAATGAGGGAGAGGAACCTGACATTGATCAGAATGAAAATTAGGAAGTTGACCCCCTAGCTATGTCAGGTTCTGAACATGAAGATGAAGAAGACTGGCAAAATGACGACTCCCGCGTTAGTGTCATGAGGTGCATCTTATATGGGACTGATGATTGGAAACGCACCAGTATTTTTCACACTTTGGTAAATGCGGGGAAAAAGTTTGTAAAATTGTCATTGATGGAGGAAGTACGATGAATGTGGTATCAAAAGCAGGGGTGACAAGGATGAAACTTAAGCTTGATCCACATCCACACCCATATAAGGTGGCATGGGTGGATACTACTTCTTTACTAGTCTCTCAGAGGTGTTTGGTCCCAATTCAAATGGGTGACTATAGAGATCAGATTTGGTGTGACGTCCTACCTACGATGGATGTTGCTCATGTACTTTTAAGTCGCCATTGGCTGTATGATTTAGATGTGACCAACCATGGAAAGGATAATACTTATGTCTTTAAACATAATGAGAAAAACATAATTTAAAATCTCGCAAAACCCATTGATAAAGACAAAGAAGAACATAGGTTTCCCCCTAAGACTCTTAAAAAGAAACATCTCAATCTTTTAGATGGGAAAAGTTTTAAAAGGGCAAACAAAGAGTCCGGAGTAGTGTTAGTCATTGTGACTAAAGAAGTTCATTCGGGTCCACCTGAAGCAGTAGTAGTTCCACCACCTGAAGTTACTAACTTGTTAGAGGATTTTAAAGATGCGATGCCGGAAGAACTACCAAACGAGTTACCACCAATACGGGATATCCAACATGCTATTGACCTAGTTCCAGAATCACAATTACCCAATCTTCCCCATTATCGCATGAATCCTAAAGAGCGTGTTGAGATGAAAAGGCAAATAGATGGATTATTACAGAAAGGTTATATTCGAGATAGTCTTAGTCCATATGCAGTTCCCGCACTGCTAACGCCAAAGAAAAATGGATCATGGAGAATGTGTGTGGATAGTCGTGCCATTAATAAGATCACCGTCAAGTACCGATTTTCTATTCCCCGACTTGACGATATGTTGGATATAGTGGCGGGATCGCAATGGTTTTCCAAAATTGACTTGCGCAGTGGATATCATCAAATTAGAATTAGACCTAACAATGAATGGAAAACTGCATTCAAGACTCAGGATGGACTTTATGAATGGTTAGTCATGCCTTTTGGGCTTTCTAATGCACCTGGTACGTTTATGAGGGTTATAACTCAAGTTCTTCGTCCATTCATCGGAAAATTCTTGGTGGTTTATTTCGATGATGTCTTGATTTTTAGCCGGTCTAAGGAAGAACACTTAGGTCATATTCGACATGTTCTTGAAATCCTTAGAGATGAGAAATTGTATGTGAATCTCAGGAAATGTTCGTTTATGCAAACCGAAGTTGTTTTCTTAGGGTTTATTGTGTCTGCGCGGTATTGCGGCCGACCCCCAGAAAGTTTAAGCTATTGTAGATTGGCCAGAGCCGAGCTCTATTTATGAGGTTCGTAGCTTTCACAGTTTGACCACTTTTTATAGACGTTTTATAAAGGGGTTTAGTTCTATTATGGCTCATGTTACGGATAACATGAAAAAAGGGTAGTTCCAATGGACTTCTGCCGCTTCTCGAGCCTTTAAGGAGATTAAGCAGAAGATGACGGAGGCACCCATATTACAACATCCTGACTTCAATAAAGTTTTTGAGGTTACATGTGACACGTCAGGATATGGTATTGGTGGTGTCTTAAGTCAAGAATTGCGTACTACAGCGAGAAGCTTAATGAAGCTAAACAAAGATATTCTAGATATGAAAAAGAATTCTATGTTGTTGTACAAGCACTGCGTCATTGGCGTTATTACCTGTTACCTCAAGAATTTGTTTTATACTCTGATCATCAGGCTTTGAGGTACCTTCAATTTCAGCATAAATTGAATGCCAAACATGCGAGATGGGTTGATTTCCTTCAGGAGTACACTTTTGTACTCAACCATCGTGCTGGTATAGAGAATAAACCAGCTGATGCCCTTAGTCGTGTCGTAGTTGTCCTTCAAGCTATGAATTACTCATGTGATATGATTTGCTAGAGTGAAGGATGACTATGCTACTTGTCCAGACTTTGGCATCATCTTTGGAGAGGTTCAAAACAGTAACCGTCGTGACTATGTTGATTTTGTTATTAGGGACGGTTATCTATTTCGAGGTTCTCGACTTTGTATTCCCCGTACGTCACTTAAAGACTTCTTAGTTTGGGAATTCCATGTAGGAGGACTTGCGGATCACTTTGGTATGGATAAGATTGTTGCTTTAGTCGAGGATAGATTTTACTGGCCATCCCTAAAGAAAGATGTTGCTAGAATAGTGTCCCAGTGTCGCACTTGTCAGTTAGCAAAAACTAAGAAACAGAACACTAGTTTATACACTTCTCTTCCTGTGCCACATACGCTGTGGAAAGATGTTAGTATGGATTTTGTTCTAGGTCTTCCTAAAACTGCAAGAGGGCATGATTCTATTTTTGTAGTGGTGGATAGGTTTTCTAAAATGGCACATTTTATTTGTTGTAGCAAGACAGTCGATGCCTCTCACGTGGCTACGTTGTTTTTCAAGGAAATTGTCCGACTTCATGGGTTGCCGACATCCATTATGTCTGATAGAGATGTTAAGTTTGTTAGCTACTTCTAGAAGACACTTTGGAAACTTTTTGGGACAAGCTTGAAATTCTCTTCAGCTTATCACCCTCGTACTGATGGTCAAACTGAGGTTGTTAATCGAAGTTTGGGAGACTTACTTAGGTGTTTAGTGGGAGGGCGTCGGGTACATGGGATTTGTTGTTGCCAACTGTGGAGTTTGCTTATAATAATTTGGTTAATTGGTCTACTGGTAAGAGCCCTTTTGAGATTGTGACTAGTTTTTCCCCTCGCCACCCCATTGACTTTCTCCCATTGCCTCCAGATTTTCGCCCCTCTGCTTTTGCTGATACCTTTGCCCAACATATTCGTGATTTGCATGTTGATATTAGACAAAAAATTGTTATGAGTAATGAAAATTATAAACTTGCTGCAAATAGTCATCGTAGGAATCAAGAGTTCATTGAACGAGATTATGTGCTCTCTCATGTACTCCCAGAGCGTTATCCAAAGAACTTTTTCAAGAAATTACACGCCCGAGTTTTGGGAGCTTATCGTATTATTCGTAAGATGGGGCCTAATGCTTATGTACTTGATTTACCACAAGATATGCATATTAGTCCAATCTTTAATGTGGAGGATTTGTCACCTTACCGAGGCACCTATGAGCCTTCTTCGTCTGGTACTTTGCCTACAGGTGGATTTTCTTCATCATCAGCACCAGTGCCTTCTCTTTCCACAGGCCGACCACAGTCTATTGATCGGATCACCGAGATCCTTGATTCTCAGATCACTTATTTGTCACATGGTGATTCACGTCGCTTCCTTGTCCGTTGGCGGGATCGTCCAACGTCAAATTTTGCATGGATTTTAGAGGATGATTTACGTCGTCTTCACCCGGATCTTCTTGAGCAATATCTTCACCATTCCTCTCCGGAGGAGAGTTCTTTTCAGCCGGGCAGAATTGATGGAGATCGTGAGGTGTTTCAAACCTATGTCAGGCGTAGGCACAAAGATATAATATTAGGAATATTTTAGACTTTAGTAATGTTTTATTACTTTAGGGTATTTTAGTACTTTTACTATTCGTATTTAGTTGTCATTTTAATTATATTAGATATTATTTTAGTTAGGGTTTTAGTTGCCTATAAAAAGGTTCTGATGTAATAGACGTCTTTAGTTTTTAAAGAATATTGATATATCGTTTCTTTCTCTACTTCTTCTCTTTCTCTTCTCCTTGTTTTCTCACCCCAAACTTTATCCCTCATTTTCTATTTCTTCTATTTCTTCTATTGCATCCTGCATCACATGTTCTTTGGGCAGAATGGCCTCTTAAGTCGTCTTTAAAACTCTCCAAAACCTCGATAGGTTGTACTTCTCTACGTTGTTAGGAACCTCATTGCACTCTCTCTGATGCTACCCATGCCTACACGGACAGTCTCCCTTGTGACTTTTAACTGAAAGATCAACTTTTATACTTTGGTCTAGAGATTCTCCATAACTCTAGCTACACTCATGCGGCACCAACGCATAGTATCTCACTCGTGACAAGACCCGGGTCAGTCTAACTATTGTGCTCACTCAAGCCAACATGCTGCCGCTTGTGCACTCACCAATGTTGTAGTGGCCTTCACACTCACTTGGTTTGAACACACATCCACTTAGAGATGGGAAAGAACACTTGTATTACTACTTAAAGCATGGTGTGTACGACACACACATCCATTTAGGGATGGGAAATAACACTTGTACTACTACTCGAAGAATTGTGTGTATAAGGAGAACTCGCACACATCCCTACAAAGCTCTTAACTCAGTCATTACTTGTCGTTTTGCAAATGAGGCTTCTATCCTATTTATAAACATTTTCCTCCCTAGGACGTGTAGGATGCATTACAATCACCATTTAAAATCTATACTATAGAATACTCTCTAAAATATCTACAATTATACACACTAGTAAACACTCTCACATCCTCCACATAATTCTGGAAGACTCTTAATCCTACTATCTACACTTGCCAATGACGTGTAGATCTAAGTTCTTGTATTGAGGAGATTATTCCAATAATGCCAAAGACACAAAGATCAGTGGATGAGTGGGTGAAACTCCAAGCTACCCATAGTTGTCAGAGGCGTGAGGCGCCCCTAGGCGCCAGAGGTCGCCTATCGCCTAGGCGCCAGGCGAGGCGCTCGCCTGAGTGAAGCGAGGCGCTCAATAATAAATTATTTTCACAATTAAATTAATAAATCACTTTTAATAAAAATAACAAATATAAGACATTTAAACTAATAAAACATTGCTAAGAAAGTTAAAAGCCAATAAATTAAAATGTAGAAGTAAAAAAATATCAAATATAAGGGCCTAGGCGCTAGGCGCTGGGGCCTAGGCGCCCCCAGGCGAGCGCCTAAGCGACGCCTTTGCGAGGTCGCCTCGCCTAGTAGCAAGCGAGGCGCCAAGGTGTCGCCTCGCCTTGCCTCGCCTCGCCTAGCGCCTAGGCGCGCCCGTGACAACACTGAAGCTACCACAAGGGACTCTCAAACGATTTGGGATCAGAGAGAGAAGGCAAAGTGCTACATAGAATAGGTTTTAGGTTGTGAATAAGGTGCTAGTAGGGTGTGTTTGTTCTCTGGATTAAAGACTGAACCCTAGGACTATTTATAGTTGGGATGGTTAATAGGTTGTACTGCCTTTTATCCAACGGATAATAGGTTATACGGTCTTTTATCCAATTGATCAAATCTAACCATTGGTTAGTCCTTTTTATTGGGCTTGGTCAATAACCTATCGGTTCGGGTCAAAGCCCACGGGTCTTACCTTTTTCTATATAGCTCCCCTCCCCCTTGTGGTAGACCTCAGTTACTAAGCGCGCGAGGTCCCTTGCCCTGGGGCTCGAGGCTCTCGCTGCTATGGATAGAGGAGGTACCTTGGAACTCAACAACCATTCCGTTTAACTCTCATGTTCCCGCTTTGGTCGTCGATGGGCGCTAGGGTCACAATTATTGCTGTGGTTTTGCTTTCCTCGACCGCGGCGTTTTGTCCTAGTGACCACTTGACCCATCAGAGGTGGCGTTGGAGTTGGACCAAAGACGAGAGCGCTAGAAAATGAGGGTAACACTAGTGTAGGGCGAGCGCTTAGAGAAGGGTAGCGCCTGATAGAAGGTGCGCGCTCTTAGAGCGCTAGAGTGGGTAGCGCCTAATAGAAGGTGCACCTTAAAGGAATGTGAGCGCTTAAAGAAGGGTAGCGTTAGTGGAAGGTGAGCGCTTAAAAGATGGGTAGTGACCCATTGCGCGTAGGTTCACCAGGTAAATGCTTTTGTCAGTACACCTTGATGCCTTAGAAGAGAACACGAAGGAAGCAAAGGAACCCATCCAACTGGAGCGGGGCTCCCCCGCGGGCCAAATTAGAAAGCTCGGGTACCATCTCTCTAATTATCAGTTTTGCGAGCGACACATGTCTATAAGTGACGTTATTAGTACTTAAACAGTGATTGGATATTTATGACACCTACAACATGCAAAGATCTCCTCAGTGTTGGTGTTGCACAACCTCTACTGGTGGGTTGTGGAAACATTCTCTCCATAGTTGGAAATGAAAAAGAAAAGGAGAACATGTAAATCCATCATGCATTTAGGGGTTGTTTGAAAAGGGCTATTTTTGTTTTTGTTTCCGTTTTTTGTTCCCAAGTTGGGAACAAAACTTGTTTGACACCCAAATTTTCAAAAACGTTTTGGTGAACAATGTCAAGAACAAATACAAAAACAACCCCAAATATGAGAACATGACATTGGTGTTTTTTGTTCTACACACACACACACATATATATATATACACCCTTCCCTCTCCACCACCGCCACCACCAACTGCCACCCCGCCACAGATCTACACACACACCCTTCCCTCTCCACCACCACCAGCCGCCACCCCGCCACCACCACAAATCTACACACACGCATTTATATATATATATATACACACACACACATACACACCCCTTCCCTCTCCACCACCACCGAATTGGGGCAAACCCTTCCACCCCTAATTGCCCTAAACCCCCCTTTTGGAACAATCAATGCAAATTGGTTCCAAACACATTTGTTTTTGTTTTTTGGGGGGAAAATACAAAGACAAATACATATACATATTTCTGTTTTTTCACCCAAAAAACAAATACAAAAACAGGGGTATCCAAACGGGAATTTAGTATCAGGTGGTTTTACTATTTCCTCTGCAGTTACGTTATTGGTCAGCACTTAATTCACTGTGCCCTTAGTTACCAATGCCTACTTCCCCCTTTCTATTATGTAGGATGGAGTAATTATATCCTAATTTCTTTAGGCTGATCCAATAATTAGTTTTGACAATTAGCTCTAGGTAGTGCTAGATCTTCTATTAGACTACAGACTCGTTTTCCCTTTCAACCTTGATCCAAATTCTTCAAAAAATACTCTTGTTATTCACTGTGTTCTATCCTTCCTTGCCTTGCGAATGGTCTATCTCAACATTTTGTTAGGTTGTGTGGGTTTGGTATGTTATTGCTTCACTGTCCACCATTTAATGCATGAAGAATGTCTTAGATTGATAATTCCTATGCCACCCTATACTTTATTCTTAAATCGTACCAACTCAGCAGAAAGAAAAAATTTCTTTATTTTTCGAAAAGGCTGTCGAGTTCTTTCTCTTTTACATCTGTAAGGTGAGAAGGGTTCCAACACATAAAAAAATGATCCCTTTATTTTTTAATTTATCTAATTCTTATTTTTATTAATTTTTTATCTGTAAATTTGAATTAAACAGAGGAACTGCCTTTAGCTTGTTACTGCTTGCAGTTGCAGGGATGTCATTTTCATAGAACTTCTCAACTTAATTGTCTTTTGTGGAACAGGCCTGAAGATCCTAAATCCTAGTGCATAATCAACTTAGTCTCCAACACATCTCTTATTGCCAGACTGAGAGATTAGAGGGTGAAAGTACTCTTTGGTTTCTAAATCGTGTTCTCTTGTTTATTATCTGTTTTTCCTATTGCTCCCTTATATTTTCGTCATGTATTTTTATCTTTTTTGTTTATGGGGAAAAGAAAAGAATTTCCTTTTTGTGGTCAATAAATTTATTGTTATGAAAATATACATTCAGTTATCAGAGGTTCCTGGCTCTGAGTAATTTTGTCGTTGTTGTTGACAGATTCAAGGATTACATCCCTGCAAAATATCATTCTTTATATGAGCAATATCTTGAAACCAATGATGTGGCTGCCGATGTAAATGTAAGAAACTTCCCCCGAGTAATTGTTTATATAGAGATATATTATATTGTGTAGATTTCTGAGTGCTACGTCTTTTGTACCATGATCTGAGAAGCACTGTAAAAACATAGGAGAACCATGAACTCGAAACAATTCTCTCCCAGATTCACTAGCATAGGAGAGTGGTCTGAAACTCCTTGAGCAAGAAAACAACTTCACAGAGGTTATTTTGAGCCCCAGCAGCTACTGATTAGAACTCTGTCCAGCTTCTTGGATATGTTTGCAGCTCGCGTACTCTTTTCTTATTAGCTAGACATAATGCAAAGAAGTTTCTTTGGAGTTTCTCTCTCTCACACATTAAATACATTAAAGAATGACATTTATATGGAATATTTTACCAGGATCTTTCTACCAAAACACAATTTCTGTAACAAATCAACCGTAAGGGCAACTGATGCGAAAAAGGTTTAGGCCTGGCAAAATTAAATATTGTAGGAATTATTCTGTTTGTAATTATTTTGATTTGGTCCTTTATATTTCTTCTCGTACATCTCATTGAGAGGGAAAGCTATATATTCATTCTTTTGTGCAGCGTAACTAATCCAAGAGGCTCAATTACTCCGAGACAAGCTTGCCTGACACCCCCCTACTGCGGCTGATCATGCAAGTTCCTTGAGATGATTAATAGTTTCAGCATGCAGGTTGAAATTATAGTTATATTATCTCGATTTGCAGGGCATCTGAGGGCTATATGGTTTAATTTGCTGCCAAGGATGTTCGAGAAACATTTATTGCCTTGTGCTATGGGGCTATCAGTTTGCTATACTATCAGAGGCTAGCAATGCATATAATTATGCTCCATTGATCATATTTGGCATACAAACACAAACTTTTTTTCTCGAAACTGCAGTTGCCTCCTCACAAGTAAGTATTTCCATAGAAGCTGTTACGGAGAAAGATGTAAAGTCCTTACCTTCAGCTTGCTTACTACAAGAGACGTTGAGCTTCCCTAGTTTGAGAGCAAGGAGCCATGAACTAATGGTGAAGGCTATTGAGCCAATCTAAGAAATGGCCGTGGCAGTCAAAGGTGTTCTTATTAACTCTGATCCACATTTCGTTGTTTATGTTGTACACCAGTGTTGTCACGAGCAAATTTTTTTTTCCGTTCTTGTAAATAGATTTTACTTGATGCAATAATAATTTAAACGCGAAGTATCGATTGTTATACCAACGTTTTAAAACTTTAGAGACAATATCAGATACTTGGTGAAACATTTTGATGGGCACAAGTGAATTTGATGAACAAGGCTTGCCAGGCTGTGACAGTAGTATTAATGTGGTTGATCATTTATGGGTGTGTACAAAAGAGGGAAAATTATTGATTACCCCGGGATATCCAAACCAATTAGGATAAGTGGTGTCCATCACGCGCAAGTGATATAATCCATGAGTGTATTACACTCTTTCCACTGTTGGATTGGGGTACACGTGAATTTATTCCAGGATACTCAATAACCTCTCACAAAGGAGATGGTAATTTACCTAGAAAATGCACATGAAATATCCTACTAATTTATGGTGAAAATACAACAAACAAGGCTGTTTTAAATATCCATAAAATCCCATATAAAACACAAGCAAATTAAACATAATTCATTAAAAATGTGTTTCTCCTTGAAGATTATTTACATTTAATAAACATCATGTGTATTTTAAAATACTTAGGGTTAAGGGGTTGCATTGGCCTAAATTCTATTTTCTTTAGCCAATGATTATCCCAAATCTCACCTTGCATCTCCCCTTTTCTTCCTCCTTTCACCTGTTGATTCCCGATGACTCGCTCTCACCGGGAGCTTCCAAGAGTTCTCACGTAAGACGATAACCATGTCCACGAAAGCACTTATTATGTACTTATACGACTTACTGTGATTCAAGTTGAAGTAACAAAACAAAAGCTCTTCCATGAACTCCCAATCAACCTTTCCATCGTCTTTCAATCTTGCTTCAATCATCTCCTGCATGGAACGTCGAAAATCGTTGCATGGACTCGCAGAGGACGTAAACACAGCAATAAAGTCATCGAAATCCGTGACACCATCGACATTATCACCAACACATTTTGCATCATTTTGTGGAATACTAGGGGTGGTGAAGCTAGACAACTGCATGGGTTCAGACATGGTTGTGCTAGTCTGAGTTCCCTCTACTAGTGATCTTGAGCAGCTGGAAGCGACGAAAAATCGGTTATTGCAACAAAGATCCGGTGGTGGATCGATAAACCTAGGCGAGTCGAAGAAAAACCCACCTGATTTTTCTTCATCATCCTCATCTTCATCGTCGTCGTTCTTCAGATACAGTGACTTGAAATTCTCTTGTAAAAAAGTTTCGATATCAGAGAGTGTAGCTGAAAGTTTTGTTGCATCATGATCATGGTGGCTTTGTTCTGTTTCTTTGTCATCAAAGAAAAAAGATGGGGTCTTGGGTTGGTTGCAACTTTTCAAAATCCAACTAGTAGAAAATGAGAGATGTGGGATGGGGTGTTTTTTGATCTTTGAGAGGCAATCTTGAAGAGTTTTTTGGAGTTGCTTTGGCATTTTCTACTTGATTTTCTCTCTGTTCACTGTGATGGTTTTGTAAGAAAACTATAGAGATAGGTTGGTCACCTATAATATGATAATATGATGTTTGCAAACTCTCAAGAAAAGTAACATAAATAAAATATAAATGCATTAGAAAACGCTTCCATTCAACATTAAGGTGGAGGAGATGGTAATTAAATGAAGATGATTTAGGGCATATCTACCATTAATATTTTTATAATTTTATGTGATTGAATTTAGTAAGATAAGTTTTTGAATAAATTTTGTTCCCATAAAAAATTTCATCTTCAATCTTCATTTTAGGAAGTGGGTAAGTGAGATATTAGGTTATAATAGACAATTAATGTGATTTTGCTAAATCTTCATTACTCTTAAGCTTTTTTGGTGAATGTATAGTTATAATAAATAAGTAATATTTATTGATAGCTATATACTTTGCAAAGTATTAATAGTAGTACGGAGGAAATTTTGGATTGAATTACATTCAATACATTGATTATATCCAATAATGCCTTAACCCTTTTACTACCAATTCTATTTATTTTCCTTATTTATTTTTCCAATAACGAGATTGTCTAGAATTTCTCTCAACTAATCTATTTACATTTTTTTTTATAGTAAAAATTGAATCTCAAACCTAATATTTGCTAATGTTAAATACTATAGCAATCTTCAATGTGTAACTCAATTAAAAAAGAAATATTTGAATTCTTTTTACGATAGTTATTCCAAAAATAAAACAACGGTGTAATGTGTTTTTCAACATGTGGACATAGGTTTGAAAATGCTAGAAAAAAAAAATGACCTTTCTTTTACATTTATCTACCTAAACCCTAATTATGTACTTTATATAGTTCCCGAGGAATAATTCTTATATGCTAATTCATTACGCCATTTTCATTGTACATGAAGAAAATGATGAATTTTGTATACAATTTGACCAAATAAATATGCATCTTTGCCAAGTAAAAGATTTTTTTTTCCCTAACCGCGGGGAGAGTCTCGAATCCGAGACAGGGCTGTCCTCAACGAATTGGAGGTTTTAGGCAAAAAGTATAAAAGGGGCCGTATATAATATATATTTTTTAGTAACATTTGTTTAAAAATCATCCTTATTACTTTTTGAGATCCAAAATTACTAATCAGATTCTTATATTCAAATATTGATAAAAATAAAATAAAAAATCAATAAATAATATAGCCAATTCACTTAACATTTCTTGTGACATTGTTTATCTTATGTATGATTTATCAATTTTAATTTTAAAAAACTCCTTTTTGAGATTCAATTAATTTATTTATTCTTCTTTTCTTTTCAAGTTTTTCATATCCGAATTCATACTTCATAGTCGACATAATTAAACATATGAATAAAATTAATCAAAAATAAATAAATAAAATAACTCTAGAATAAAAAAATTAACAAAAATAAATTGAATTATAAAACAATAAAATATAATATCGTAGTACAATATCCAAATACTCCCAAGTTGCATTTAAGAGAATTGGATAGAGTAAATTTAATAATTTTATTGGATAGTGATTTCAATGAAGAAGATGGATTGTAAACTAAGAATAAGAGAATAAATATGATATAGAAGAGATACGTTTAAAAAAAAGTCAAAGATAATTATAAATAAAAAATAATAATATTGAAATAGGATAGAAATCTTTTTAAACACTAATTTATTGGATGAAATTTTATACAAAAAGGAAATATATATAATATATTAAGAGAAATAATTATTTACATATATATCTATATACAAGTCACCCAAAAATTTGGGGCCTTCTTATCAGGCGAATGCCTAAATTACCTTACTATTACTATTGAGACGGATCATAATTTAATAAAATCACAATTACAATGATATCCTATTATAATTAAATTCAGAGGATAATGTGACACAATTTTAACCATTAATATTTGCTTTGTAGAAGGTTCGAGAGAGTATAAGAGGGGAATATCCACTTTTAACTCACAGAAAAGTAAGTATTGATAAATAAGTATCCTACAACTTAGCCATGAAGTCAGGATGGCCGAGTGGTCTAAGGCGCCAGACTCAAGTTCTGGTTCTCGTGAGAGAGCGTGGGTTCAAATCCCACTTCTGACATTTTCAGACGTTATTTTTTTCCATGAACATTAAATAATTTTTGCTTACAACGAATTGGGGTAGTTTTGTCACAAAAGTCTTGATAGTTTGATTAACAGTTATGTTACACAAAATATAAAATATGTGACAAGAATTGCGAGGTCATGACTATGTCCTTGAAAATTTATATTTTTGAATAATTTATATAAAATAATCATTTTCGGAATGAATTTAATTTGTCTAGTCTAGGAGTTTAAAAAAACTTATAAAAATATATAATAGGCTTAATTACCCAGTTCCTTTGAATCACTACATCCATTTGCATATGCTATGATAATAAATTTTACAGCTAATTACATATATCCATATTATAGAAATATGTATATATTAAAGAAACAAACAAATGCTTTAATTAGATTCCTTTTGCCTTATTGCCGTATTCAATTCCAACTCCAATATAGACAAACTACTCCAGATAAGGGTGGCCAGGAATGTAAGATAAACTGTGTGAGAGAGATGTCATGTTTTTTCTTTTACTTAAATATATAATGTAAGGCTTTGGCCCGGTTTACTAATAGGAAATATTTTCTGTTTTCTGTTTTTATTTTTTGAAATAAAAAAGTAAAAGTAAAATTTTGTTTATTAATTTATTTTTATTTTTGCCCTTAAGGAAACGTTTCATCTAACTGTAAAGAAAAGAAGAAACAAAAAAAATGATACTTCCTCTTTTTGTTTCCTCTCGCCTTCAAAATGACCAAATTTTAAAGTTGTAAAATTGGGACTTTCATATCTTTTGCACTAATAAATTTAAATATTATATATAAATAATAAATAATAATAAATAAATTAAATATTTTTATAAATTAAATAAAAATATTTATAAATAATAATAAATAAATGAATAAATAATAATAAACGAAATAAACAATAATAAAATAGATTAAATAATACATAATAATAATAAAAAATAATAATTATGATAAATAAAAAATACAAATAATAAGAAATACAAATAATAAATAAATTAAATATTTTTATAAATTAAATAAAAATATAATAAATAAAAAATATTTATAAATAAAATAAAAATAAATTAATAAATAATAATAAACAATAATAAAGTAGATTAAATAATACATAATAATAATAATAAATAAATAAAAATTATGATAAATAAAAAATAAAAGTAATAAGAAATACAAATAATAAATAAATTAAATATTTTTATAAATTAAATAAAAATATAATAAATAATAAATTAAACAAAATATATTTATAAATTAAATAAAAATAATGAATTAATAATAATAAAAATAATAAATTAAATAAAAATAATTAAATAATAAATAATAAATTAAATAATATACAAAATTAATAATAAATAAATAAAACTTATGATAAATAATAAATATAAATAAAAAATAATAAGAAATACATATAATAAATAAATAAAAAGTAAGAAGAATTTTTTTTTAGTAAACATAATTTTTGTTTTTTATTTTTGTTTCTGAAAAAAATCAAAATTTAGTAAACAAGATTTTACTTTATGTTTTTCTTAAGGAATCAAAAATATAATTCTACTTCTTCACGAAACGAAAACAGGAAATATTTCCTGTTAGTAAACAGACCATTTGTTTGGTATGTGTTTTTGTTTGGTGTTTTTTGTTTTTTACTTGGTACTATGACATTTTACAAAGCAAAAACACGTTTAAAAATACTTTCCAAAAATATACGAATTTTGCAAGAAAAAAATAAGTAATCTTTTTTTTTTTTTTGCTTTTACACTGTGCACTCAATATATATATATACAACCCCGCCACTACTTTTCTATGCCTCACTCACATATATATCTACTGCAAAAAGCATAGTATCAAATGTTTCTGCTTTATACTCACACCCGTCTACAAACACAAACATATAATTCTGCTTTTTAAATTTCACAACACAAAAAACACACTAACCAAACCGTCCCTAAGGAATACATGCAACTAAAAATGAAGATCGATCCGATACTGATGAACAATAGAATTCAAGCATATATAAAATTTGATATTCTTGAACACACACACACACACACACATATATATATATATATATGATCCATCATTAACTAAATAATCAAGTCATGAGTTTGTTGATCAAAGACCCTAGATGGAACAGCAAACCTAGCCGAAAATGATCTGGAGAGGTCATCAAGATCATCAGCCCACATAGTACCATCATCGAAATTCTGAGAATAACTATGGGGATCATAAGAGAAGCCCAATGTAGCCGATGAATTATCGAAAATTCTCTTCCTTCCTCTTTTCATCTTCCTCCACAACACTCTCCAAACAGGTACCTTTGATGAACCTCTCATAAATATATGCAATGAACCAACATGTTTGTCATAGCCATTTTCCGAATGTCTTCGGCTCCAACCCATGTTTCCATTGCCCCAACAACACCAACTTTTAACAGCCATGGCGATTTTGTGTCTCTGAAATGTATATGCTTCTTGTTGGTTAATTTACTTCGTAGCAAACAGTGGATATATACATTTGTGTATATATATATATATATATAAGAAAAGGGTGTCTTATTAGTCCCACACACTGGACAGTGTGGTCATGTCATATGCAAAGCACGTGACATGGACCACATGTTTAGCCTGGTAAAATGGGAACAAAAAATGGTATGAATATATAACTCTGAAAAAAGTTTGTGTTTGTGTTTGTATATCTCGGTTGCCTATTGCACGATCAAGATTAAATAATTGTGGACAATCATTTTCTAAGAGATCATGTGTCTTTTATGAAGACATTTATTTATATGTAGAATTGTGATTATTTAAAATTATAAATTAATTACTTGTATTTTTTCTCAATAAGAGGAATGCGATTTTTGAAAAGTCAATCCAATCCTTTTTTACTTATCAGTATTCGATTTAGTGGTTAAAAACAAAGACTATTTTTTTTTCAAATTCTCTTGATATCTCTCTCTGTATATATAATATATGAACACTCAAGATATATATATATATATAGATAGATAGATTTCTTAAATACATGGATTTTGTGTGCCTTTAAATTATACAAGACAGAACCGAACCGAACTGAACCGGTTTCCAACACCTTAGTAAGCATGAACAAACATTTATTAATAAAGTGCAAGGAAAACATAAATGTATGAAAGTGTACAAGATTATAATATTTACTGGGTCACTACATAATACTTGATGGTCTATAACCATTTAATAAGTTTTGTTAATGAAAAGGAATCGAAGATAAATGGGTGAACTCAAGACCGAATGAAGAGTAGTGTCAGCAAATATTCTTTCCACTACTTTCGCAAGCAAGCCTAGTAATTCTCTACTCACTGTTTTTTTCGTAAGTAAATTCTTTACTTTTTACCCACCCAATGAAGAATTATATATCTAAAAGAAATAAAAAATAATAATAGAGAATTATTTATTTAACTTGATTCAAAACAAATATTCTATTGCAATTTTATTTTCCTTGTTGCCAAACAGGACCACAAACAACGTACAAGTGGTTGGATTTTAAAGTTGGAGTCATCACGGCCTTTCAATCCCTAGCCCATATTGGGGCCCACTATAGTTACGTAAATTGGGCCCGCAAGCAAAATCATGAGGAAGATTGGAAAATAGTACAAGGTTATCAAAATCAAGAGCTTAGGTAAAATTGAAAATTCTATCTCAACTCATTAATTTTTTTTTTAAAATATTAATAACTAAATATTTAATTTCAATTTCTAAATCATATTAAAAATTTCAAAATTTTCTAATACATTGACCCTTAAATATTTTCTCATAAATTTAAGCCATACATTGGGATATTGGATTAAATCAAAAAAAAAATTGGACATTTCACATGAAAAGCTTAACCATCCAACCATTATTTCAACGTAATAGAATCATAGTAAAATTGTACAGAATCGCAACAGAATCATAAAATTTTACTAGTTAGAATGGAATTCTAACAATTTTGGGAAAATATCAAAATGTCACCAAAAAAGTTAGGGGAGTTCATGACCACTCCAGGGTCGTCTAATCAACTACAATTTTCTCTATATCCAATAGTAAAATGAAGTCGGATCCCTTTAGATTTTGACATAACCAAACTAATAAGACGCCAATGCTTTACAGACATTAAACAAGTATAATTTTAATGGATGGTATAACAAATATAGAACAACGTTTTTAAGTAATATATTACACAAGCAATATCATTTAAATTGAAATAACAAACCAAAACAGAAAAATAGTTGAACAGGGCACAAACCATATTTCACTATGAGCTGCTCTCATTTAGATTATGGGGCTGCGAAATTGATCTCAAGTTACTGTACATAGCTGAACAAGCATGAGAGAAGTCCGACATTGCCCGAAAAAGCTCCGGGAACCGAGTTTTTAGAGTTGCCAACGACTTTTCCCGCACTTGAATGCACTGCTTCTGATAGTCTTCTACCTCCTCGTCCAACCTTTTCTCCAATACTTCCACCTGTGCCCGCTTTTCTGCAACTATTTCATCATCCCGTGCCCTGTCAGAATCGACATCATCAGTTGGGGTTCTCCGCTGTGAATATTTATTATACCAGTCTTCAAAATGCCGTTTCCTGCGGCTAAGCTCCTTTCGGGTGTCCTCACATTTATCCTTCAATTTCATCTCATCTATTTGAAACTGCACTATGTTATTTATGACGGCCGCAAAATTATGTATAGCAGTTCTTGCATGCTCGTCAGGAAGCTTCTCGAGAAAATCATGCCAGGTTCGCAGGAGGGCCTGAATTGGGGGATTTTGAGGCCTCTGAGGTGACGATACCTTCTCCTTCAAGTTGTTATCAATAGGGATCAGATTCAGCTTCAACCAGCTGTTGAGAGCTTTGATATACTCCTTCTGATGAGTCATGAGTTTTACAATACTTGAATGCCACCCTTCGCAAACACCCCACAGCTGTACAGTGCGTTCGTGGTGATGCTCACTTGTTTCTTTAGGGGATTGGGAGATGTCCAAAGCTCTCAATGCTGTCACGATATTCGATTGGTTGTCATGTTGTTTTTGCATTGTCTCCCACATTGTAGCCATCCTGCATTAATACACCAAACATTTATGGTTTGCTACGAAATCATAGCACACATTTTTCACTACTCCAGAGGAAAAATCTGCAATTGCTTTAAACAAAGTTAAAAATACAAAGCAAGTAATTGTACAAGATTTAAAGATGTGTTCTATGTTTCATCATATAGTACTAAAAATACAAAGCAAGTAATGGTACAAGATTAAAATGTGTTCTATGTTTCTTCAGATAGTAGTACACGAATAGGATTGTTTATGTTAAAATGACTGTCTGCCTCCTTATTATTATTTATCTTTTTTTTAAAAAGTAGAAAAACTACCTGTTTTTTTTTTTTTTTTTTTTTTTTATAATAGAAAAACTACCTGTTGCTTATAGCTACAGCCGACTTTATTCAAATTTCGTGCAAAATGTACACAATTATGTTATCAATCAAGGTGGTTTCCCAGCTGTTTGCTGCACAAACAGTTTAGGGTTCAAATGGATTAAGCTCTAGTGTCCTTACCAGTAGTTACTGATGAAGTTATTATTGACATCCCCAAGAAAGGGTCAATCTTTACAATATTATTATTGAAACATTGACCTTCTAGAATTTTGACATAACAAGGATGCTCTACTTTGAAGGCCTACATAGGCTGCTTGTATTCCATAAGCATAGAACAGCACTTCATTGTAGGATAGGGTTCAAAGCATTGGCCAATTCTGGTTGTAAGTTTTATATTGTTATTGAAACATTGACCTTCTAGAATTTTGACATAACAAGGATGCTCTACTTTGATGGCCTACTCAGGCTGCTTGTATTACATAAGCATTGAAGAGCACTTCATTGTAGGATAGGGTTCAAAGCTTTGGCCAATTGTGATTGTAAGTTTTATATGGTACAGGTTCAGAAAAAAAGCAATGAGAAGTCTCTGATCGGATAATTTGTGGCTTGGCTCCACAAACACAGCTCCAGTTAAGTATACACCAGAAGCTACCGCTCCCAGAGGGCTGAGATTTTAATATGACTTTTTGCCCCTTTGGCAGGGTTGGGTAGGACTCATAAGGAACATGAACTGTTCTTCAAAAAGTATCTTCAGGAGGAAAAGGAAGGCAGAAAGCAGTAAAGTCAACGTACCCATCAACCAAAGCAACAAGTTTTGGGTACAACTGCTGATCACGTAGTCGATTTATTTCTGAAACAGTTGAATCCATTGACTGCATATCGACAATATATCTTGTATGCAAATGACTCACTGTTGCTTTTGTTTTCTCTAAAGCTTCAATATTGGTACCACGTTTCTTTATCTTAGTCAGTGAAGCAACCTTTCTCTGATACTCGAGCTTCATCTGCTCACCTGCCTGTTAAGCATAGGCAGCACAAAAAAAAAAAAAAAAATCAGGTCACAATGAACAAGGCTTACACTGTCAGACAATATGACATAAATGGTACAGAAACAAAATAAAATTCCAGTTACAATTGTTAAATCATGAAGCCTTCCATAGACCTCTAGTCCCATTACTGCTCTAATCAATTAGTAATATGAAAAATGAATCTGTGGTATGTCTTAACGACAAGCAAACAGGAAAAGTGACAGAATGCTTTACAGTCCAGAGGCTTTCAAAATGAGAAAAGTCACTATAGAGGGCACCAATAGTGTCGGAATTAGAAGTAAAGAAACCTATATAAGCAAAGAAAAAGAAACTGATTGAGATTATATGTTAAGGGCATGACAGATCTAAGAAGCCATGTTGTGGAATAAATACCACAAGCTGTGGATAAAGCTGGAAAATGAAACCCTGGACCTGAAGAGATAACCCAGATACTCAAAAAAAGTATCAATATCCACAACTCCGGAAGGTGGTCCTCTAATGAACCAACATCAAAGATTTATATTTGTAGAAATTATAGATTGCTGCTTGTAACATCATACATGAAAGGTGCAATTGCCAATAATACCTAAAAGCACTAGACTAGGAATTCAATGTCAACACATGTGACAAATCCATGAAGAGAGGCATGAACACATGAAAAAAGATCATTTATAAGATATGAACTGTAAAGAGACAGCATTTCAGATCTCAAATAGAGTGAAAATAATATTGTCTAATATAATGGTGTATTTTGGTAGAAGAGGAAGGGAATGAAAGTTCTTTAAAATTCCTTCCTTTCATTTGCTTAGGAGAAGCATAAAAATAATACAGAAATTCTAGAAAAGATTTGAAACAGATTAAGGCACCAAACATTAGCAAAAGGTACAACCACCTCTTACAAAGGATTACTATATTGTCTCTTCCATCCCTGCCAAATTAAGGGAGGAAAATAATAGAATTTTCTCTTCGTCTCTCTTCCCTTTTGTTGTATAGGGAACAACCCACCAAAATGAAATAGGCACATAGAGGGTTTGAAATTGTGACTCCCAAGTCCCAACATATAATCAGTCCAAACACTAGTTTCTTCTCTTCCATTTATCGTCCCTTCTTCAACTGCCCTTTTTCCTCTATTAGCAAACCAATGGATGTGATAGAAGTCAATAAATCGTATTAATTTTTGTGATCCACCAGCAAACGTCCACAGCATTTGGCACTATCTCATATATCAGGACAACTGTAAATGGTGCATCCTTTTCAATTGGGCTATCTTCATAGGAAATGCAAAAGTTGCTAGGTTCATAAAGGCTTTGGTTCCTACATACATGTTAATGTTCTGCAGGAGCTTTCATTGACTATACCCAAAGATGCCATCAATTATCGCGCAGAAGTATTATTGTAATTGCATAAGATGACAGTTCCGTCTAATTGAATAGTTTTATGTAAAAGCAGACAATGTGCTGTTTTCAGTAACATCATTTCGTTCTAATAAGTTTTGGTGAGATAATGGATGCTAAAATGCTCCCAAAACCAGCAATTGCAGCAAATGTTTTATACTGTACTACCCCAACAAACATAACAGATTAGATTATGTAAATCCACATGCAGGGGTGCCGTTAAAAAAACTACTAATTGTACTTCAAAACCATAGAAAACTAGAGGATAAAAATTACGAGGCTCTAGGGTGAAAAATAAAACCTGAAAATAAACTGCTGAGTAAATATTTAGAAGACGGGACAAGTATCATCCGCCAGTTTCAGAACTTAGACAATCCATCGGGATAAAAAGTTTCAAAGAAAGAGAAATCAGAACACCTTCACTTCATCATAAAGCTTCTTTTCCCATGCTAGCATTTTATCCAACACAGTTGCATGAGTTTCATGCTCTTCAGAGTCGAAGTCATCCTTTCCATCATCCGCATTGGCAAACCCTTTGAAGGACTTATTCCATGTAATCACACGCATGACCCTGGCAGAATGATCAATATGTCCTACAGAGTAAAAAGTAAAGCAGCCCAAATGTCAATAAAGAAATCCACCTGTCTAATTAATATATACCATACCATATATGGGCTTGAACCAAGTGGCATCTACTCAATAGACAATGTTTTCTCCCTACTAGTTTCAGATTATTTCAAGTCTATGTGGGTGATCAATGTAAAATGTCATACTTCTTTACCAAATTTGAATGCCAAAGACGATTTTCGTATTCGGTTTAATCATCATCAGAAGTAGAAGTTAAAGGGCTCATTTAATAATCAATATCATACCCCATTTGAATCCTTCAGCTTTTCATGGATACTAAGACTGTCTTAGAAAAGAAAATTACAGAGAATCATACCAAAATCAGTAATTAATGTTACCAAATCTGAAACTTTGAGATTCACAAATACAAGAACATCAAGTACATGAACAGATGAAGCTGTAATACCTCGATTATCTGCAAAATTCGAGTGGTAGTGCAACCGATTGGCCTCAAGCATCTTTGAAACCTCATGAGCACTCTCAGATGCCTTCAGGAAACAATCATCAAGATCGCTGAAAATCTGCAGTAAGTTGGCACTTGACATACCCTTCCCTGCTGCTCTCTTACCTTCTGCTGGAGCCACATTCTTCACTCTCTTCATGGCCTTCACGGGCTGTGGTGGCTGCGGTGGCAGCTCAGCCACTGTCTCGACCTCCTCAGCCTCAGCCTCAGCCTCAGCCTCTGCCTTTCCACTTCTTCTCCCGTCACCATCATCCTCAACCTCAACCTCAACTCTCTTAGCCCTTTCCTCGAACACCTTTCGCTCATACTCCTCCCTCTCAACCCTACTCTCATCAATCTCCTCCAAATTAGGCCTTGGCATGTGCTCCATCGATGAGAAGAAGAAATCCCACTTCGACTCCGCTGGCGGCGGCGGAGGAGGCGGCGTTCTATCACTCGGTGGCGGTGGAGTCCGCGGCGGCGACGGTGGAGGCAAACCCTCATCCTCCACAACTCTGCTCGAAATCCCACTCCTACCCCCACCCACACCACCACCGCTACTCTTACTAGCTCTATGTCTCAACATAGGACTCTCATTTTCGTTCTCGTCTTCGTTGTCCACTTCGATTATTGGATCGGAGTGCTTGAGATCGGGTTGGGGGATGGAGAATTCGGGCATGGTGGCGGCACGTTTCAGAGGGGAGGAGAAGGTGGGAGGCGGCGGCGGAGGGGGGGTGTCGAAGGCGCGCGGTGGGACATCGGCGGGGTGGGTTGAGCCGGCGGCGGTGGAGGCGGATAACTGGGAGTGCGGGAGGACCTCGCCGATGGCGTAGTCGGAGAGGGCGGCGCCGGTGTTCTTGAGGGACATGGTGTAGCTGGAGTGCGCCGCCGCGAAGGCGTTGCGGGACGTGACGGCGTCCTTCATGAATCGCTTCCGCTCCTTGCATCGGGCCACCGTTTCTTCGTTCTCGATCTTCGATTGTGTGCAACCCATTAGGGCTCAAATCTTCACTTTAGGCTACTTGTTCAAATTTGCATCTGTTCTAGATGAATTTTCTGCACAGGTAGAGAGAGAATTCACAGATTTTGGTCACTTCTGGTATAAGCTCTGCATATTTACATATATATATATATATATCTCGATCGGTTATATACTATATAAATATCATATGTGTAATCTATACACGCACACAGAGAGGGAAGTTCCGGACTACTGAAAAGCAAATAATTATAAAAGGAAAAAGAGGACGAATCATATAGACAAGAACGAAAGCTAATCTACAAGGAATTTGTCAATAACGACAAGGTCACGACATCGTTTTAACTTTGGGAGTGAAGCACCACACCGTTTTAGTTGATTTCGGTGGTGTTTGTGCAAGTGGGATGGAGGATAAAAGGACAAGTAGCGTTTTGGAGAAGAATGAGACTACAATTATTTTAGTTCATGTAGGTGTGACATTCATGCTTTTGGAATTTTACGTTTCAACCCCCAGGTAACTTCCAAAATAACTACTACATTATTCTTACCTTAATGTATTGTTGTCATATTTTAATCACAAAATTTATTTCGGTAATTGAGAGAAAAGTAAAATGTAATAATCCGCAGTGTTTTATTATTATTTTTTATTTACAAAATTGATTTGGGTAATTGAGAGAAAAGTAAAATGTAATAATTGACAAAATTCAGGAACTTAAATGCTGGTTTTTACAATTCAGGAAATTTAGTTCGGAATTGGTGATTGTTAAATTTATTATTTATCGCATTATTTTAACAGTTCAGTGTTTAGTCCTCTTAGGTCTTAATCCCGCATACAAATCCGGATGAAAAAGTGATCAACTGATAATGTGTTTGAACGTTAATCTTACTCAATAATTTAAATTTTTGGATTAAACTTC
The DNA here is from genome assembly GCA_963922005.1 of Cornus suecica. Classification (NCBI taxonomy): domain Eukaryota; kingdom Viridiplantae; phylum Streptophyta; class Magnoliopsida; order Cornales; family Cornaceae; genus Cornus; species Cornus suecica. The sequence goes on from OY998238.1 coordinate 94,400,795, forward strand.
GAAATATCCAAACCATTATAGTTGTTATCAAAGCTAGACTCACTATTTAATCTGATAGTCAGCATGGTCCAATCGCAACAAGAACGTTGAGAGCAACGGGTAAGGTTTTTGTCCGATCCAAATTCGGTATAAATAGAATGAATGTTAACCGCAAGTCCTCAATTAATAACTTAAATTTTTTGGTCCAACATCAAAGTTGCTCACCTCACCAGAGAAGTAACAAAGAGCTGGATTCCTTTTTCTGGACTTTATTCGTCTTATAGCTTTTTCTTATGTAATGGAGATTGTCTTTTGGACCGACCAAATTATATTCCAACATTGAATATTTGAATGTAATAACTGGAAAGTCCCTTATTGTGGATTTGGGTAACCTGTGATTTGGAAAATAATTATACCACTTTTCAAATTTCTGATTTTGCGTGAAGGGTCATATTAAATAATCCCAGAAACACAAAAGTAAAAAAAAATTAAAAGTTTACCAATTCATTCCAAACAGGCTCCAGAGTAGCAAATGGAATAATTTTTGAAAGCAGAAAACTTACATATAACAAATCAGGATGTTGCAGAAGACTTCGATTTATGTTTCCCTTTTTCAAGCTTAATCTGCCAAATCTCGACATCATTTCCTCCCTCATACTCTCTGACATACTGTGGAATCTGGGTAAGATCAATGCGCGTACCCGCAAACGCAAAACAAGGCCATGATCCGCTCTCAAGGCAATCATATTCTGCACAAATCCATTGCAAAACCTCATTACAAGCTTAAAATGTAATCGTGAAATAACAAGGGGAAAGGTTATTTAAACGTTGCTGCTTACCTTCGTCATCACACAGATAACTTCGAAAGAGTGAATACCCATTTGCGACGACATTAAGATCATCAAGACTGAAGTTGTAACGCTTTTCCAGTGCCAAGTACAACACCTGAATTCAGAGAAAAAGCAAGTCCTTATTGATGAATTGTTTATCAGCAATTTTCTGGATTCTAGTAACACCAAGTCCAACAAAAAGCACGGAAAAAGAAAGAGGAAAAAAAGAAGCAGCATTTTTTTATATTTTTACTAAATGCACAGTAAGAATACAATTGTTTGTAACAGCATCACCGTCAGGATAACTCAAACCACAGACTGACACAAACTCAGCCCGCCAGATAATGCACATAACATGTAGGACTTTCCGACTATGGAAGACAGTCAGGTTGGACGATAGCTCAAATTTCAGAGAATGGACGATGTAAGATGTGGCACCATGGTTTAATACCGTTAATAAACCTAAAGGGACCCATCACAAACAGAGATCAAGTCCAGAAAATTAACTTAAACATGCAACTGAATTAATCAGTTCGACCATATCAATGTGATCAGAAAGTTGGCATTACGTCCAAAAGGGGAGAATACCATATATCGTAAGTGTATATCAACAGAGGATCTTTATCATCTTAAGATATGATTTAAAGACCCGATTAATGGTTGATCCAAAGCTCAGGCAGAAGGATGAAATCATTCATCAATGCTGGTATATTGTCTTTCACCGCCTGTTCTCCTTTTATTTTCATACCTTTTCGGGACCTTGGGACATCAAGCTTTCTAAAGTGCTGAAGAATGCATCCGTAAGATCATCGTTGTAAATTACATCAGCAGCTACAAGCAGCGTAGCTCTCTGGAGTTCTTCAACTTCAAATGAAGTCCAACCATACCTGGATGACACGACCACACAATCTCAGCTATATGTTCCTATTAGTCTGAAATATAACTGTAAGAGACTAAGAAAAGAAGGAAGATGGAGGATTCAATAGCAGCAATCAAACAATCAACTATATTGAAATTAGTGTAATATTGACATACTAACTTTCTGGTTAGCAGTCCTATATATATATATATATAAATATTAGGGCAACACATAGATAGGTATACAAAATCATATGGGCCCGACCCATATTGGATCAAGCCCAAAGACACCCACACACTATAACTAACACTCCCCCTCAAGCTGGAGCATAAATATTAATCATGCCCAGCTTGTTACATATATAAGAAACCCGATTGCCCATAAGAGATTTAGTAAACACATCTGCTAGCTGATCACTGGTCTTCACATGCTTCAAAGAGATTTGTCCACCTTGTAGCTTATCCCGCACAAAATGACAATCCACTTCAATATGCTTTGTTCTTTCATGAAAAACAGGATTAGAGACAATATGTATAGCTGCTTGATTATCACACCACAACTGAGACGGTTCTGAGGACTTGTAACCAAGCTCATCGAGAAGTTGTTGCAAATATATCACCTCACTAGTTAAGTGAGTCAATGCATGATACTCTGATTCAGCACTGGAGCGAGCCACTACATTCTGTTTCTTGCTCTTCCAGGAAATCAAATTACCACCAACGAACACACAGTAACCTGTAGTAGATTTCATGTCACACGGGGATCCTGCCCAATCAGCATCCGAAAACCCTTCAATCCGCATATGGCCATAGTTATTATACAATAATCCTCGACCTGGAGTGCCTTTAATATATCGTAGAATATGAATCACTGTATCCCAATGCGGAACACGAGGCGCTACCATAAACTGACTGATCACACTTACAGGAAAGGCAATATCAGGATGGGTTACTGCAAGATAATTAAGCTTCCCAACCAAGCGTCTATAACGCTCAGGATCAGAGAACACATCTCCATCTTCTCCAAATAATTTAACTCCAGGAGCCATAAGAGTATCACATGGTTTAGCACTCATCATCACCGTGTCACGTAACAGATCTAGAACATATTTTCTTTGAGAGAGAAATATTCCCCGTTTGCTACGGGACACCTCAACTCCCAAGAAATAACGAAAACAACCAAGATCCTTTGTCTGAAACCGAGTCTGCAGAAATACTTTTAGTGAAGAAATACCTGCACCATCGCTGCCAGTGATCACAATGTCATCAACATAAACAACAAGTAAAATGCTATCTGCATCCGACTGGCGATAAAAGACCGAGTGATCTTTGGCTGCCCGCTTAAGACCAAACTCTAAAATAACATCACTAAAGCGCCCAAACCATGTGCGCGGGGATTGTTTCAAACCATATAGAGACTTCTTCAGGCGGCAAACAAGACCAGACTCCCCCTGAGCAACAAAACCAGGTGGTTGCTCCAAATAAACTTTCTCTTTGAGATCACCATGCAGGAATGCATTCTTAACATCTAACTGATGAAGCGGTCAACCAGACGTAGCTGCAAGAGAAATAATGAGGCGTACAGATGAAAATTTAGCCACAGGAGAAAAAGTATCAGTATAATCCACCCCATAAGTTTGAGCATAGCCTTTTGCCACTAGGCGAGCCTTGAGTCTAGCTACAGAACCATCTGGATTCGTTTTAACAACATATACCCATTTACAACCAATAGGTCTTTTGCCCGGTGGGAGGGGCACCAAGTCCCAAGTATGATTGGCCTCTAGGGCGAACATTTCATCCTGCATCGCTGCTCGCCAATCTGCAGAAGAGAGAGCCTCATATAGATTTCGAGGCACATAAATAGAGTCCAGAGTTGATACGAAAGCCTGTAATGATGAAGAAACACCTGCATAGGAGAGGGTCGCAGAGACAGGATAACTAACACAACTGCGCTTACCCTTCCGAAGAGCAATGGCCAAATCATCATCAGATGTCTGAACTGGCACTAGAGGATCAGAGGACGAAGAGTCCGATGCAGCAGGGGGCGGCTCAGGATCAGCTACGGGAGTAGAACCAAACACCTGACGTGGTCCACGGACATATGTCTGGAGGGGAGGACACACAGGCTGAACTGAGCGAACTGAGGGGACAGATGTGACACGAATCAAGTCATAGACCAAAAACTCATCAACTTGCGGTGTGGGAGGTGGATCCGCGGACAAAAGATGTGACGAGAAGGAAGAAGACTCATGAAAAACTACATCTGATGACACTAGGTACCGCCCCAACTCAGGAGAGAAACACCGATAGCCCTTCTGAGTACGTGAGTATCCCAGAAATATGCACCGTAAAGACTTGGGATCAAGTTTAGTCATCTGAGGTTGAATATCCCGAACATAGCAGGTGCATCCAAAAATGCGTAATGGGAGAGAATGAATAGACTGGTTAGGAAATAATATTTTATGTGGAATCTCTCCCTTAAGAACAGACGATGGCATCCGATTGATAAAATATGTTGCAGTCAATACTGCGTCGCTCCAGAATATTTTTGGGACTCTCATATGAAACATAAGTGCCCGAGCAACTTCCATAATATGTCGATTTTTACGCTCAGCAACTCCATTTTGTTGGGGGGTATCTGGACATGAAGACTGGTGAATGATACTCTCTTGGGTCATGAATGATGTAAAGGGAGAAGAAAAATATTCACGTGCGTTGTCACTACGCAACGTGCGAACAGACACAGAAAACGTATTACGAATTTCATTATAAAAAGCACAAAAGACAGAAAAAATCTCAGAACGTTGTTTTATTAGATATAACCAAGTAACACGGGAATAATCATCCACAAATGTAACAAAATAACGGAACCCAGACTTAGACTGAACTGGACATAGACCCCAAACATCAGAATGAACTAGATCAAATGGAGCACATGCTCGTTTATTTATCCTAGACACATATGACACGCGATGATGTTTCGCGAACTGACACGACTCACAAAACAACTCTGGTAAAGACTGAAAAGCTGGATATAGACGCTTGAAACTGGGGAGAGCAGGATGACCAAGGTGACAGTGAAGCTCGAAAGGAGTGGATGACACACCAGAACACGCCATGGATATTCGTTCCTCATTTAGCACGTAGAGTCCTCCTGAAGTGCGACGACCCCTACCAATCATCCTCTTCGTCGAACGATCCTGAAATTCACAATATTCACCATAGAAAATTACACAACAATTAAGTCATCTGGTTAGTGCACTGACAGAAATCAAATTAAAAGGAAGATTGGGCAAATATAAAACGGAGGACAATTGTAAACTAGGTGTAGGAGATGCTTTCCCAATCCCTCGAACAGCAATATATGAACCGTCAGCCACCCGAACATCGGGAAGAGATGATATAAGAGAATATGCACTCAATATACCTGTGGTGCCAGTCATATGGTCTGAAGCTCCAGAATCAATAATCCATGCCCGAGGAGAAGCTGAAAGACAAGCAGTAGATGGACCCGTCTGAGCAACAGTGGCAGATATAGAGGCCTGATTAGATAACAAGCGAGAGTAATCCTCAGCGGATAAAGTCACACGACCATCATCAACAGTAGTATCCTGGGTAAACTGATCAGTCCCAGATATCATATTTGCGGACCGAACATTAGGTGGTTTACCATGTAACTTCCAGCATCTGTCACGCATATAACCAATGTCACCACAGTGAAAACAAGCAACTCGACCATCTGGTTCGCGTCCTCCTCGACCCCCACGGCCCCCTCGTTTTCCCCCAGCACTGCCTCCGGATTGACCTGCTAGGGCAGTCCTATCACCATTATCACTGAATCCTAAAGATTGTCGAGTAGAGCGTTGAGCCCTAGAATATGCCTATGTAAGTGAAGTTTCGCGACTAGCTAGAATCTGAGACCGAGCCGATTCATATTCAGGTTTTAAAGCACTCAGGAACGCAAGAATAACCAACTGTTCTCTCTGTTTCTGCATCTGATGAATATCTGACGTGATAGGCATCAACATATTAAATTCTTCATATGTTTTCTTAAACGAAACGAAATAATCACTGATACTTTCCATTTGCTCAGGGCGGAATAGGGACTGACATACATCATATAATCTGTTCATATCATCTCGGCCAGAATATAGAATTTGTAGATACTCCCACAACTCTTTAACTGAATCACAGTGGGTAACCAATATGGCTACCTTTGGCTCCATTGAATTGATAAGTTGGTTATATAACCGTGCATCATCACGTAACCAAATCTTATAACCTGCAGGGTCAGATTGTTTGTTCAGGAATTCAACAGTAAGATGATCTTCCTTATCCATACCACGAATAGCAAAAAGAATAATCTTTCTCCAATGCTGGAAATTAGATCCATCCAAACGTTGATCCGTAAGCTTGGTAGAGGCAGAAACAATCTCAGAAATAATGGGCTTCTTGTTGTTCTCAACAGCCCTACCGTCGGAAGACGACAAATCCGCCATAATAAAAGCTTAAATAAAAAAAATTCAGAGATGACCCTGCGAATCAAAATAAGGGGGAACCGCACCCCTAATCACATAAACAAGGGGGAACCGCACCCCTACATATATCAAAACAACTTTTCAGTCAAGGACCCATTACGAAATTAGGGTTTCATGATCGAAATTACGAAAACAGACTAAGTATCACACAAAAAAAAAAATCTCAGGGCGCTACCCCTAGACCCCGCCGGGGCGCTGCGTAGCGGAATTTGCCTTCATAAAAAAAAAACAAGGGTTAGGGTTTTGTGTGGATTAGGGTTAGGGAAGAAGAATGGTGATTAGGGTTAGGATTTTGTGAGAAGAGAGTTTCTCAAACTTCGGTATTTGGCTCTGATACCATGTTGAAATTAGTATAATATTGACATACTAACTTTCTGGTTAGCAATCCTATATATATATATATATATATATATATATAAATATTAGGGCAACACATAGATGGGTATACAAAATCATATGGGTCTGACCCATATTGGGTCAAGCCCAAAGATACCCACACACTATAACTAACAAACTATAACCAGATATTCACCTTGTTCGGGATAACGAATTTTCAACAACTTTAGGGGGCCAGTTATTCTTCCAATCAAGTTCTCGTACATGAACTGAAGCATTGCAGTGGAATGTTCCAGAATTGAGATGAACATTCTTAGCACAGTTGCCAAGTACTTCATCACCAGAGTCTGCCAGAAAATGACATAGGTTTCAAGATTAATGCAACTTTTTAAAACAAAGTGATTCAAAACATTAGTGTTCAAAAGAATAATAACATTTAAACTATGCGTTGAGATCAACAGGCCACTTCAAGATGTTTACAAACTTGCAAGAAATCATGCCAACCAGATATCTAATTATATCTAGCTGTAAGTTAACAAGTAACAGGATCCTGGGTGTCAAATTTTAAAGACAAGAGATCAGGAATATGCTGAATAGTGAATCCAGATAATCATCATAATCATTGCCTTAATCCAATGGGGTTTGCCACAGGAATTCTCTTGTTTCCTTCTTTTCTATAACAAGCCATCTCCAAAAAATTACTTTTTACTAGCATTTCGAGCAACACTAAGGGCCCGTTTGGGAACTTGGTTTTGGTCTTTGTCTTGTGATTTTGGTCTTGGGTGGTTTTAGGTAAATCTAAAACCATGTTTGGTAAGAAGTTAGTATTGGTCTTGGTATAATTATATATATATACTAATATGTATTAAAAATATATAAATATGAAAATATATATATAAAATTGGAAAAAAATATTAAAATGAATATATATATATATAATTAAAAAATATTTAAAATTCCCGAAAATAATTGACATTTCTATTTTTTTATTCCAAAAATATATATATAATCGAAAAATATATTTCAAAATGTTAAAATTATATATAAAATTCAAATAATATATATTAAATTCGAAAAAATATATATAATTCAAAAAAAATATAAAATTCTGAAAAATTATATTATATACTGAATTTTTAAAAAAATTTAGAAAAAAAGGATATAAAATGGGGAAAAATATACAGATTCGAAAGAAATATATAAAATTCAAAAATCATATAAAACAATATTTAAATTTCTATTTTTTTTAAATACAAAAAATTATATATATAATTGATAAAAATATTTTAAAATGTGAAAATTATATATAAAATTCAAATAATATATATTAATATATATAATTGATAAAAATATTTCGCACTTTCCAGAAAATTATATTTTCTAAAAAAATATTTCCAGAAAATTATAAAATTTTCTCACTTTCCAGAAAATATAAAAAAGTGCAAAATATTTATAATTTTTTCCAAATTTTTTTTCTCCAACTTAATTTTCCGAAAATATTGTTTTTCATAATATATTTTTTGAAAAAATATATATTTTAAGAAAATTATATTTTGAAAAAAATATTTCCAGAAAATTATAAAATTTTCGCACTTTTTTTTTATTTTTTGAAAAGTGCGAAATATTTATATTTTATTATAAAATTTTCGCACTTTTTTTTATATTTTTCTAAAAGTGCGAAATATTTAAAATTCAAAAAAATATATATAATTCAAAAAAATATATAAAATTTTGAAAAATTATATTAAAAATATAAAATTTGAAAAATACTTTTCCAAAAATTTATTATGTCCCAAAATATAAAAAAAAATCCGAAAAATATTTTTTTTGCGAAAAATATATATTATGTTCCAAAATATGATATTTTGCGAAAAATATATATTATGTTTCAAAATATGATTTTTTTTCCGAAAAATAATTTTTTCCCAAATATTATATATTATTTTTTTCAAAATAATTCATATTTTCGGCCATATATATATGTAGAGAGAGAGAGAAAGAAAAGTCAAAATTGGTAGACCAAAACCAAGTTTTTAATGGTTGGTTTTAAAAAGCTCAAAACCAAATCCAAAACCAACTTCCTAAACGTGATTTGGTCTTCAAATCCAAAACCAAAACCAAAACCAAAACCAACCCAAAACCAACTTCCCAAACAAGCCCTAAGACTCAATAAAGAGAAAAAATTACTTAAAAACTTGAGTTGTACAGTACCTGTTAGGAAGACGGTTCTAGCAGCACGTGCAAGCAACATACCAACCAACCCTGATAAAGACAGTGAAATAAAATCCCGTCATACAAGAAATACTAAAATTTATAGATCCATGTAGAAAAGTATCATCAAAGATAAAAGTTAAAAATGACAGGAACATATTTGCTGAAATCTATCGGTGAATAAACCAATTACAGGAAAAGGTATTCAATACAAACCAACATATATACATTAAAGAGTAATTTTTTTTCTATTAAAGGTTCTGGAGAGGAAATATGTGACTCCTGCTTCTCAATTTTTATGCGCACCTTCAAGATTCGCAATTTATCGAGACAAGATAAAAGTATCCAGATCCTTTTCTAATAATGATATAAAATTCGGAGCATTCATAAATTACAATAATTAAGTTTAAAAAACATAGCCTGTAGGATTTGTGATAGTCAATACAGAGTAATAAAAAAAAAAGTATTCAAAGGGATCTTCCGAAAAATGTAATGAAGAAAATTAGGGTTCCTTTTCTTTTTTAAGATAAGCATTCTTTTCATTTTAGATAAGAGATTAACTGCTGCATAGATGCGGACCATCCTTAAAGCTGAATCACTGTTGAGTTTCAAGTCAAAAAGAGGAAAACAATTTTGAAATTTCTCACTCAACAAAAAGGTATATCAAGTTGTGCAAGTCACGTCAGTTAGGAGATCTTTGTCAAAATGTTGCAAATTGAATAATTATGTCGTGATAGCAAGACAAGCAGGAAACAGACATTTTGCAGTCACTGTTAAAGTGATATTCAACTTCACCTGTACCAGCACCGAGTTCTACTGCAACAATTTCATCAAACTCCGACGAGGTAAACATCTTATGCAACACAAAATCAGCTAGTATCAACTCCGCTCTCCACACCTGAAGGGAGAAAAGAGATGAGTGATAGCGCATGAACCAAACAGAAGTCAGAAATCATCTCATAGGACTCATTTAAAACAGTTTCTATTAGAAGTACACAATGAACCAAGGTGGTCAGTTTGGTTCAGTTTTAGGGGTCTTGGTTTTGGTTGCACTACCAACTTTGAGGACTGCAGAATGGATTTGAGTCCAGTTCAATGGATCTGCCAAACCAACTAAACGGAGAACCATAACTTAGTTCTTGGCTTCCAAAATCGGTCAAGAGGAAAAGGCAATTCCTTTAAGAAGGAGAACCCCCTTGACTTTATCAAAATGCTTGCTACCAAGCGCTGGGCTCTAATGGTCTTATTTAGCCCATTCTTAATTGTATGACCCTATATTTAAAAAGTAATTTTGGAGTTGACACTTAAAAAGGCATTTTACTAGAATAAAATTGCTAGCCATATTCATGCTACCAAGAACTGAATGTGGAACAACCTCGATTATTCACCTTAGGTTTGTTCTATAGGTCGCTACTTGGTTTAGCTCTGCATCTAAAATTCAAAGCTGCGCTAGGCTAGTGCAGTTGTGGGACTGGTACCAACATGAACCAAAATTACCAGCTTGTACTTCACATATCACACTCAGCGAGGAGTAACTTGATGGGAAAAAACATGGTCAACCTAGCTAAAATACACTTAAGGGATTACGCTAGATGTGGTATGAGACAGACTTTCACAGAAATAAGGCTCTGGGAAGTTGATAACAAGTACTTGGGATTTTAGGCTTTGTTGAGTTCTACAGCATCGTATGAAACCATTTACTACCTGCAAACCAACACCTGGAATTGAAGAAGTGATATTATGCTGGATGCTCAAAACACAAGTATCCTTAGGTTGTTCTGCACATAGAGAAAATTGATTTATGGACTTAACTTTTGCCTTAAAAGTGAGAACCTGATGGAATAAAGCACTTGAATCATAATGTGCAGCCTTCATCTCTTTTTTATAAAACTAAAAAATGGGTCTCAGCTTGGATCAAGTCAACGTCAACCAAAAAATATGTTTCACTTAGTTCATATCATATGGAGCAACCCACAGAGTAAATGGCATGACCCAAACCGCAAAGTAGTTCACGATCCAATACATGCAAAAAGCTTTTAGAAAAGGAAAGACAGAAAATAAAAAGACAAACACTGGAAACAAAGAAGACATAACTGAAAGGTTAAAGGTCCCAGGGCAACGGGCTTAACCTGGATCCAAACTGACTCAATTGAAAAGTTTCTAAATTCAAACTTATTGCCATATTCGTTAATTGATTGAACAATATTATATATCTGAGTATATTTTTTAAATAATTGTGTTGACAATAATCGCATATCTGACTGCCCCTTGTTGGGGCAGCTGGGCTACTACAGGTCAGATTTCAGCCTGTGGTCTCCTAATTGATAACCCTTAACTGAGACTGTTCAGAGCAGATAAAGGCTAAAGGAAGAAATGCTTCCATTGGAATCCAAGCTCTCGGCCCAAGTCTATTTGCTTGCTTTAATAACGATGCACACGTTCGCAGCATATTTTAGGAAGAGAAATTAATACATGATAAATGGCCTAATATTTTGATGGTAATGACAACTTACTGCTGCGTCGAGTTAGAACAAGATCGCCATCTTCATCCAAGCTAAAAATTTGGTGTTCTGAAGTCGCTTCATGTCCATCTATACAACTAGATCCGTGCTCCAAGGGCTCAACTTCTAAACCATTGTCATATGAAACATAGATAAATACATCCTGAAAAAGCCACTCCTTTGCAATATATTAAGGAGATCCATCATGAAAGTCGACATGAAGGTAAAAGATCATAATCATAACATACAAATATGATGCCAGGAATGCAACAAGCATAACAAGTACATCTGCTGTAACTATAAATAATGATCTAGCGTCAGCTAATACTGTTACTTCTCAAAGCATAGATATCTAGATTCAGACCTACATATTGTGATTCTGCAACATTTTCCAAAGAAAAATTGATGGAGGGGGCATTCTCAAGGATCAAATTCTTGTGATTTGTTGCCTAAATTGTTTGATAATCAAAAAATATTTGACATCATTATAGTCCACGGGGAAATCAAAAACCATGAATAAAAATGGTGAACTGTGAGATGTCTCATTCACATGATATCTCATATGAATTGCATTCCATAGATAGTGAATTAACAAAGAATTATAAAAAAATTAAAGTCATAACAGCTTTTTACAAACTTGAATTTGTTAAACTTTAACTTCAGAAATATCATGTTAGTAACAATTGTTACTTCAGATTATCACCAAGTGTAAATTTCCCTTCCATGGTTGTTGGGAGGGAATGACGGGAGACAAACCAAGCACTTGATATTACTTGTCTATCAAGCTCAGATTAATCTAAATCTGTTGTAGAAGTGGTTTTTGCTTCCACTTTCCAAAGTGCGTTTTTCATAGCCACAAATCAACCTTAAGAAAAAACATTTAAAATTCTTGATCTCCAATTTATGATATGTTGATATCCAAAAACTACTGAAATATAAATTATTGACCTTAAAATTGAAGCTTACGCCCTCTACTCAAAGAAAGATCAAAGTTCCTGTCTACTCCTACATTTCACAACATTTATCTTGATAAAATCCTCACATTTGATCAATAGCTTATCAAACAAACTACTTCACACGGATACTTATCAAAAGCTTACCATTGAACATGAGATTAAACATGAAAAAGAAAGAAATAACTATGCTCTACTCCTCAAACCCAAATAGGCAAATGATGATTAAATTACATATTTCTCTTACTTTCTCTTCTACACCTATTTCCTATCTATTTAATATGTAATGAAAGAAGAGGGAATATATACTTAAATATATACATATGTATATGTGTGTGTATGTATATATTAGCTTGGTTGTTCTTATAAACAAAGGATAGTGTTTGAATTGGAATTCATAATGCTAGGGCACAAATCTGAATTAAAGAGTGCAGAAAAGCAATCATGACCCTAATTGAGATGGGTATGTTTTGAATAATTTGTTTGATGGACTATTAAATTGATGAGAAATTGAATGAAAAAGAGAGTTACCTATAACAGGTGAAAGTGAGAAGGTAAAGTGAGAGATGTGAGGTCCAGAGAAGTTGGGCGGACAGCCCAGGTGAACCTCGCTCATCACATGCTCCTCCACCACATCGCCGCCGTTCGACGGTGTTCCCATATCCGGCGACGGGGAAGTGGCGGAGGCGGTGGCGAACAGTCTTGTTATTGCATAGGAGGAAACCAAAATTAGAGGGAACCTGGGTGGTATTGCCGTTTGAGAGCACCCTATTGTCGTTATTTATTCAAAAATAAATAAATAAATAATCTATTTTTCTACTTACAAAATTTGAGGCCTTTAGATTTCATTTATATATTTGTAACTACTTCTTAAAATTAAAAGTACAATCTCAACAAATTTATTTTATCAAAATCATCTACTATTTACCTATTTTTGTAGATTATTTCTATATATTTACAGTTATTTTTAAAAATGAAAAGTTACATGAACGAACTTATTTAGTTAGATTGTTTTAATATTTATTTATTATTCCTTACAACTCTTTCAAATTAAACACTAACTATAATAATTGTTGTCAAATTTCATTATATGCGTTGATTATTGTCAATAAAGATTTCAGCAGAAGTTTATCTTAATTTATACATATTTTTATTTTTATTTTTTCTCTTGTTATTCATTTATTTTGTATATCAGTCAATCTTCAATTATGTAATAAAATAATCACACATATATACCAATATTTATCTATGTTTAACCACATGCAGAGAAGGCGTTTTTCCTAGTAATAATGAATAGTTTTCAAACTCAAAGTTTAGGATTTGAATTTTCTTAAATCTTGCTTCTCATTAGATAAGTGAAAGCACCTCATAGCTTTCTATTATCATGGTCAATACTACCACCAATCTTATAGACATGTAAGAAACAAATAATGCAAGCGGATGAAAAAAAATTGGGACTTGTTGTCTTAAGGATTATGAAGTCGAACATTCGTTAGGGCCTTATCCGATTCATGTCGAGTCGTCTTACACAGGTATCGTGAATCAGTAAACTGACCCGGACATCAACAAATGATGAAAATCATTGGACATGAAACTTTTACTAAATGAGAACAAAAAGGGATCTAATGCAAAAACATGAATTTGTATATTCAATAGTGTAAATGAACAGTATTAAATTTTACTGTCAAATGATCTAGAAACTAAAGATATGAAACTGAATGGACAATCACGAGCTACTACATATTTCTCTATGGTTGATGCCTATTAAATAATCCTGCTATTGCTATGTAAACAAAATGAATACAGTCCCATAAAGACTGAACAATATGAAGAAAAAGAGAATGTTTCTTCAGCTTCTAAAATGGCAGTGCCATTTTCATTTTCCTCTCAGAGCTGCAAGCCGAGCTACAAAATCTTCGTACTCCAACACCTTAGACTGCCCATGCATATGCCCCATCAGATTCATCATATCGGGTTGATAGGAAGAGGCTCGATTATGGCCTTTTGGTGCCTCGGTTAGACTAACCGGTTCCTGAGGGAAAGACTTTGCTCTAGCTGGAGCGCAATCCTTGGCCCGACCCATCACGTCACCACTGGTACCAACAGCAGCATGCTGTGAAGGAGTCTCAAGAGCTACTCCCAGTTTACCTTGTTCGCTGCGTGATTGTCTCATGCTGTGACGCGTCAAAAGCCTATCCATCACTACTTCCTCTTCGGCCTTTTTATAACTACCATCCTCGTGTAAGATCTTCAGGCCCCTTTTTGCATCTTCGTGTTTCATTATATCCGAATGCATCTTTCCCAACACATCAGTTTCAGTAGTACCGGCATTGCCATGGTCTGGTGGCAGTTTAGTTTGTCTACTCCTAACTGATCTTGGTTTTGGCTTGGCTTCACCGACCAAATTATCATGGTCATGATTATCCTTCCCTTCAACATGACCACTCAACTTTGCAGTTTCCCTCCCTTGCATCCCGGTACCAGCAAGAGGAACCTCCAAAATCGTTTCATCTTTGCTAACTTTAGGTTTGACATAAGGAGGGGGTATTAGCCTGTTGTAGAAGGGCATCTTGTCGTCAACATTTTCTCGGGAAACACTTCTAACAGAATTAAAAGTATTATTCCTTTGTCCATTTCGGTCTGAACCAGCCACTTGAACATCTTTACTAGGAGTAATTTCTGTTTTTCCTTGAAACTTATTACCTGGATTATCTCCTTTGTGGGGGACATTTTCCCTCCGGTTATGCAGTTTGTATGTATCATTGTTGACTTGTTTGCCTCCATAAGATACCATGTCCTCGTTCCTTTTTGAATCAGTGTAATCCCTCACATCGTTGTGTTTATTCACGCCATCATGATAGTCTGTCTTCCCAAAGGGTTTATCCTTCTTGGAAGGATCATCATTGGCATATCTAGTTGAGGCCTGCAAATGATTGACAAGTTGCGGAAATTATTAGGTCTTGAAAGTAATTTCAAATCATATGGAATGATGAGAAGAAAGAATCTGGTTTCAAAATGCTTAATATTTAGCTTGAATGCATAGAATGCTTCCCATCAAAGCATTTTTCTCTTGCATTTGGAGGGTAGAGGATTGTCTAAGCTCAAAATGCTTCCGATCAAAGAATTTTTCTCTTGCATTTGGAGATTAGAGGATTGTCTAAACGGTATTATGTTTAAGTGATATAAAAGAAGAGCAGGAATTGGAGTAGAAGCTCCCTCTATTAAACCTTTTTGGTTTTACATATCCACCATGTTCCTTGACAGCATAGTGTTTTAATTTCAAATCCACAGAAAACATTGGAGGCAGACCAGTGAAAGTTGTATCCAACAAGCAATATAGAAACACTTGTACTCTTGTTCTGCACTTTTCTAGCGATTTCCTTTCCAATATAAAGATATTAGTTAACAAGATGAATAAGTACACTCGGAATCATACCTGCTTGGGTGCAGGTGGATTATACAGCTTTCGTTCCAACGCCTTGGAATCCCACTCTATACCGAAGACACGTCCTATATCTTGCATTAATTGAAGCTTCATATCCGTTGTGGGAGGCATCGACTTCAACTTCTCAACAAACTGCCCATAAAAATTTAACTGTCAGTCGATATATATTTATACCTATAATTAACCACCCTGTAAAAAACAATATATTCTCTGGTTATAGTGGAAGTATGCATAAACCTACCTCCTGATTGACATAAGAGACGATGGAACTTCCATATCTCCCAGTAAATACACTCCTAAGATCACGCAATTCTGGCAAATCAGCGAATCTTGCTGCCGCAAACATCAATGACGATACAGCTTCCTTGCATTCCTCAGGGCATTCTCTATAAGAAAAACAGTCAGGCTAAGCTATTTTAGCATCCTCCCAACAAGTTTTGCAAGAGAGAAAAAACTCAGCATAAGCGTAAGATAAGTTCAATCAAGTCAAACCCCATACTGAAGTATTAAACACTAGGAAAAGACAATGAAACAACATTAATCATAATCAACACTGAATTCTTCGCTTTTCTTCGCCTATGCAAAGAACTTAACTTTTTCTTTTGTTATAATCATGTTATCCATTACCACGTAAGATATATACTTTCACGAGTTGTGTATTCCAAGTGGGCGAATGAACAAAAAACACATCAACTCTGATTACATGCCTCAACTGGAAGAAAGGAGGAAGCAGAAGGATCATCTGAAAAGACGAAAACAGGATTTGATGGCAACATTTGTTTAATACAAAACATGACTAGATACAAACAATGGCACTCACACGTAGAATTCCCATGAATAAATAGGAGCTTAAACACAGAAATCTCATCAAAACAACGAATAGGAACAAAGCATCAAAGGTGGGTGTTGCTTAGATGGTGAGCGTTCACATTATAGACCAATTTCGCGGCTAAGCTTCTCTTATTTGGCAGCTTGCTGGTTTCCACTTTTGGGAAACATTTAAAATAGCAATACACTCACAATCGATATTATACACGACAAAATCTTCACACTGAATTGAACAAAAAAAGAGCAGGGGCAAAAGCAGCTAAACATTGATTCATTTAAGAAAAAATAGACAATTAACTTAAGCACATACTTCTGCTTATTCATCAATGAAAGATGAGTTAAGATGCACTCGCAGAACTTCTCAACAAAATCATAGCAGCTAGACATATTCAGCTCGAGCAGAAGCCCTTCCACCTGCATCACCATAAGAATTAAAAGTTAAATCCGTCCTATGATAAATGCAAAGATTATATAAAGTTGCATACGTATACATATTAAGTCGTGTATTCGTGACCAATTGTTTGTCCCAGATATCCAAATCCTCAGAACTTCACTTTTATTGAAGAGGTCTAGTGAGAATTCAACATGTACAGCTCCACATGTGCATAATGGAAAATTTCAGAAATTAAACCCCTTCTTTATCCTTTAGGACTATAAATTCCCCATTTCCAAGTTTTTATTTAGACTAAACCCTCAAATCTAATCACTTCCCTTAATCAAAACAGACCTTCATTACTTGACTTGAAAACCCAAAAAAAAAAAAAAAAGAGAGCGAGATAGATAGATATTCTAACTACCAATATGCCTAGGGTCATTAACCCAAGGAGTTCGAATATAGTTACTATTCAGATTGGGAAGGGAAATTCATGAAACATGGTGTGAACAGCCAACATTCTGAACTACTAATCAAAATTAATTGTAATAAAAATAATAATAATAATAAACCACATGCTTCAAATTCATCAAAATCCAATTGTAAAATAAAAATAACAAACACAAAATCGAAATAGCACACAATTCCCCATTTTCAAGCTATAATTCTCACTGAGGCAGTAAAATTAGCAATTATTTCAAACCCACATATCTATTCGTTTTCTTAATCAAACGAGAGATTAGTAAAGATAGTAACTAACAAATCAAATATGTTCTGACAGTTTTAACCCAAGACCGAGGATTTCATCTATAATTACTACAAAAACAGATTGTATGTAATTCACAAAAAATGGTATGAACACTCTGAACTACAGAAATCGAACAAGCATTTAAGTTCTTGAAAATTCAATAAAAAACATAAACATAAAAATAAATAATAAATAATACAAAAACCCAACATTACCCTGCTATAGGCAATCATTTCCTGACCAGTTTTGAGAAGATCAGCAATATCAGTCCTCAAATATTTCTGCATTGCATTTCTCTTCCTATGTATCAATTCGATTCGAGTCCTTGTTTGCTTGATCGATGATTTGCTACATTTAAATAAATAAAAATGAAATTAAAATCAAAAACACAAAAATTAAAACAATACTGAGAACTAAAACCAAATTACTGAAACCCATTTCAGCGAAATTGAAAATTACAAGCAGATTTAATAACCCATTTGATTAATCAAACAGAGACCATGTGGGTATCAAGAACGAACCATTTTGTGTAGAATTTGCTTCTGATTACACCCTCAAACATGTTGATCTTCAAGAACCACTGACTGTATATTCAAGATCTGGAGATTGGAACAATTAACCAGATTGTTCTGTAAATGCCGAGAATTGGCGTGAACTAGGGTCAGAGGAAGATAAACAGAGCTGTTTAGAGAGAGGAAATAAAGAAGAATGTGTGGATCAAGAATTAAAGAAGCTGAAACAATCATAGAGAGAGAAAGCAATGGAAAAAGCAGAGTATTTACCCCTTAATCGGCGCTAGAGAAGCACAAGAGTAAAGAAATGTAGCAACTTTAAAGACTGAAAAAGCAAGTACATATATACATATATAATGCGTGTATGTATAAGCTATATATACAGACAATGCATGGCAATTTACAGGTTCGCTTTGCCACGTAACCTATATTTCTCTCTCTAGAATGTGAATTCACGATATTAGTCACACTTGACATTGAGTAATGAGTAAGCTGGTCTGGGTAATGTTGGGGTAGTTTAGGCAATGGAAAGTGCTAAGCTTGTTGATTAGGAGTTGGCGGGTTGATGAGGAGTCTAGAGAGAGAGGGAGAGTAAACCGCGGGAGACAAAGGGTCGAGGATCGAGCTGTTGATTTGATGAATTTTATTTTTCCGGATTTTAAGGTCTATAATAACATTAAATAAAATTATTTCCATTTAAAAATTGGAATAACTCTATTTAGACCAATTCGACCCACGTGGATCTCACATGTGTGGGTGATCCACAATGAAGCAAATGAACTAATATCCTATTGTAAATAAAAATAATAGTTTTACTCCTTTTATTGCTATATTTTTTAATGAAATAACTAATTTGTACCTTAGAGTTTGGAAAAAATATATATATATATGTACCTTAGAGTGAGTATTTGTTATTTTTACTTTTGGAAGTTTACATTAATTATTTCTCATATTTATTCGTAATTTATTTTACATTGCATTCATTCCCATTATTTTTTAACAAAAGTTATCACAAAATTATTCTTTCGCGTATTGATATTGTCAAGAACATATCTGTAAATAAAATGTCTATTTATTAAAATATATATTTTTTAATTTCAAACAATTTTAGTTTTTTGGAAATGGTTAACAGATGAATATTTCGTAATTCGAGTCAAAAGTTTAAATTAATGGGTTAGGTTAACGTCCATCAATTTAAACCCCATTTATTTTTCTTTCTTTATTCGATGTGGGACAAATGAGTATTTGTAACAGTTAGCTAGTAGCAGCTACATATTTATATTACAAGAAAAAGAAAATAAAAAACATGGATGCTTATATAAATAACATTTCTATGTATAATTCGACAAGGTTATGCCATTGACACATTGTACACAAGTATAGAACGTGTTAGATGATTTACTTTCACAACTTCCACTATGTTTTGTTTAATTTATTTCTTTTGGCAGTTAAGACTTAAGATAGAGAAAGAAAGCAAATATTATGTTTTAATAATCAATCAAGGATTATTTTAACTCTTAATAATTAAAAGGGTTAATTTCAGTAAACCCCCCTATACTATCCAGATTAATCAACTAACCCCTTGTCGGTCCAAATTGCCCCCTATACTATTCAATTTCATCAAATTGCCCCCCCACGTCACATTTTAAGTCAAAATGCCGAAACTACCCTCAATAGTATAAGGGGGTTTGTTGATTCAACCATTTAAAAAATTTATTAATTTCAAAATTTATTTATTTTGTCCGAAAACCTGCAAAATATGAAAAAAAAAAAAAATTTGAAATTTTTTTTTTTTCACATGTTGCAGTTTTTCGGAAAAAATATAAAAAAAAAAAAAATTTTGAAATTTTTTTTTTTTCACATGTTGCAGGTTTTCGGAAAAAATATGAAAAAAAAAAAAAAATTTTGAAATTTTTTTTTTTTCACATGTTGCAGTTTTTCGGAAAAAATATAAAAAAAAAAAAATTTTGAAAATTTTTTTTTTTCACATGTTGCAGGTTTTCGGAAAAAATATGAAAAAAAAAAAAAAAAATTTGAAATTTTTTTTTTTTCACATGTTGCAGGTTTTCGGAAAAAATATGAAAAAAAAAAAAAATTTTGAATTTTTTTTTTTTTCACATGTTGCAGTTTTTCGGAAAAAATATGAAAATTTTTTTTTTTCAGATGTTGCAGTTTTTCGGAAAAAATAAAAAATAAAAAAAAATTTTGAAATTTTTTTTTTTTCACATGTTGCAGGTTTCCGGAAAAAATATGAAAAATTTTTTTTTTTTTTTATTTTTTCCGAAAAACTGCATGTGAAAAAAAAAAATTTCAAAATTTTTTTTTTTTTTATATTTTTTCCGATAAACTGCAACATGTGAAAAAAAAAAATTTCAAAATTTTTTTTTTTTTATATATTTTCCGAAAAACTGCAACATGTGAAAAAAAAAATTTCAAATTTTTTTTTTTTTTCATATTTTTTCTGAAAAACTGCAACATGTGAAAAAAAAAATTCAAAATTTTTTTTTTTTTTTCATATTTTTTCCGAAAACCTGCAACATGTGAAAATTTTCAAAATTTTTTTTTTTTTTATATTTTTTCCGAAAAACTGCAACATGATAAAAAAAAAAATTCAATTTTTTTTTTTTTTTCATATTTTGCAGGTTTTCGGACAAAATAAATAAATTTTGAAATTAATAAATTTTTTAAATGGTTGAATCAACAAACCCCCTTATACTATTGAGGGTAGTTTCGGCATTTTGACTTAAAATGTGACGTGGGGGGCAATTTGATGAAATTGAATAGTATAAGGGGCAATTTGGACCGACAAGGGGTTAGTTGATTAATCTGGATAGTATATGGGGATTTATTGAAATTAACCCTAATTAAAACTGCTATTTGGTGTTGCTTTTGTTCAATAAAAAGGGTGGAGAGAAAAGGAATATTTTGGCGGGAATAAAACGCTTTGTATAGGAAATATCCACGTGACAGAACTAAGTTGCTTGGCGCCGAAGAGTCAAGTTGACCTGCTGACTCAGAAAAGAGAATAATAATTAATCATGTTAGTAAAGTCCAGCTGTGAGTTATATACATACATATAAATACAACACTAGTCCCACTAGGACTAAGCTGTCAACAGGTTTTCTTCTTTATGGATAAAAAAAAATTAGTGCCAGCTATATGCATATCCTAAAATGTTTGAAAAGTTATAGCTTGCCCACCAAGAAGTCGTGCTGGGCCGGCACAAGGGTCGTTACGTCTAGAAAAATCTACCTAACACTTTTTTGTACTTTTTCATAATATTTTACTTCCTTCGCCCTCACAATAATTATCCAATTTAAATTTTTTAATATTTTATTAATTTTGATTGATTAATATATAATTATTAATTTTATTCTTAATGATATAATATTATGGTAGGATTCGGTATTTATTTAAAGTTAGTGAAAGAATGGTAGTTGGAAAAAATGAAAGGTTAAATTGCACTAGAATTCGAACTGGACAAGTAAAATTACAATAGTGGACAACTAATATAAAATAAAGATAATACATTTTTTAACATGAAAATTAATGTTATGGCTATTATCACAAAACCCTATGGTTCATCAAATGATCAATTTGTTCTCTAGTCTATCAAATAACTCTCTAACATTTTTAATTTGATCAATGTCTCCCTACTCCATCAAATTGATAAAAGATTAATTACCTTGACACCCCCTAAAATTTACTTTATTTTCAATCACATCCTTCAAGTTTTACCATCATCATTTATACGGATGATTTTTTCAAATTCACATATTTTACACCCCTTATACCTAAAATACCCTCAAAATTAAGATATTTGGTGTTTGAAAATAAAATTTACTAGCTTCATCTTTTATTATTCAAGCGAACCAATAATTTTTTTATTTTGGTATAAATCACCAGAATTCAAGTATTTATCCTGAATATAAAACTTTAATTAAGTTTGCTTACTAAGTGTTTATATTTGATGGAATCTTTTTATGTCACAATTTAATGTTGTTTTTAAAAAAATTGAGTTGCAAAATATAGCCTTTCGAGTATATCAATTTCTCGAAATTATTCAAGTTTGATTCATCATATGTTTGAATTTAGATCAACTTGGTGATCAATTGAAGCCCATCCTAAAGGTCATTTTCAGTAGTTTTCAATTTTTATCACATAAATGTGTGATACATGAATGTTAATGCTATATTGAGAATGCATCATCTTCAATAATTGTGGCTCCATCATGGAGGGAATAACAATGTCATCATGAATATTGAGATGGTAATAAGAGGTAGGGATAGCTTTCAAGATGTAACACTCTAGTTCTCCGTTTGGTAACAGAACACAAATTTTCAAGAGTGGTTATAGAAATGAGTGAATATGAGTAAAGGGTGGCTTTCAAGTTTTGGGAGTTAGTTGAGGGTTGTTGACTTCTTCCACAATTGGCTGAAAGGAGTATCCTAAGCGTTACATAATTATATTTAGTCATAGGAAAACTAAGTAAATGGAGCTATGAGAGTTGTTCAACCTTTGCTCCCACTAAAACACAATTATTGGTTATGAATATTATCAACTCACGAAGAAGAATGACATATCAACATGAGGGAGCCACAAATTTTTTTAATTGGAGGCATCCATGATATTAGGGGGAATAAGTCTAAATTTTTTAAAATTAAATGGGAGCAAATCTCATTTTTTGAAATCTCATTTTTTGTTTATACTTTCTTCAAAATACTTAAATTATCATTAAAAAAAATCAAAAAAAAAATTGATTGGGGCAGTTGCCCGCATTAGGGGCTATGTGTTTCCGTGCATGATATCAATGTTAGTGACGTACAATAATTATGGTCACCTAAAAAATAATTATTTTTTAGTAGTATATATATATATAAGAATAAATTAATTAACATGTATAATTGGCCTCTTGTTCTTTTGGTTTTAATTAATTAAGTTGTCTAATATATGTAAAACTTTATCACCTCGGGCTATGTATGTAATGTAATGCAAGTGAGAATATAATGGAATAATCATTTTCATTCTATTATTTGGTTGTAAATATGAAGTATTTAGGAATGTAATCAACTTAAGAGCAAAACTCTCAAAAATACCCCTCTTAATGATAAATATATAATTTTAGTCAAATAATATTATTTAGTAATTTTTTTACAAAAAAAAAAGAAGTAAAAGGTGACGAAAATAGTAGTGGAGGACAATGTAGGAGGAGGAGGAGGATGTGGAGGTGGAGGTGGAGGAGGCGGAAGGTGATGACGGTAATAGAAGTTGGTGGCATGGTAGTGATGGTGATTTGTTTACTTAAAATGAGGGAGGGTTGTATTTGGTAATTTTATATTTTAAAAATATTCCTTAATGAATGGATTTTCATTCCAATGGATGATTTTTTATTCTTTAAGAATGATCATTCTCATTTAATATAACATAGCAAACAAAGAAATTGATAGAATGAACATTTCATTCCTTCATACCAAACAAGACACTTAGTTTTGTGTCCAACAACTTACAAAATAAAAGAAAATTAACTTTCCTTTGAATGGATTATGAGTGTTTGTTATTGATCGTCTTGTGTTACTCTTCTGGTTACATGAATTATGGGAAACTATGAAAAGAACATTTTGAATAATGAAATTTATCCGTGGGCCCATTTTTCATCAGGCCCATCGTACAAGGAATTACATTGGATCATCATACCTGATTTAAAGCCCAAATAGAAAATAAAGTTTAAGGATATAAGCCCATTTCAGATTAAAGCCATTAAGGAAATGACCATTTTTTCAAAACTGACATAAGATTTTATTATGGCAGTTTTGATAAACATTAAATTTTAAATTAATGTAGATATTGTATTTAATGTGTATTAAACCCCATTCATGGGGGAGAGGCAAATTTTCATGTATAAAAGAAAGAAAAAAGAAAAGGAAAAGGATCCGAAATTGCTCCAATATTGCTGATTCTTGAATTTTGCTATTTTCTTGCCATTATTCTTTTTCATAGCTTCTGTTTATTTTACAAAAGTTGAGATTCGTTCGGAATCCCCGAACGGGTTTACACTTTTTGGCGCCGTCTGTGGGAACTTCGATATCCAGAACATAAGTTATTTGATCAATGGCGGGAGAAACCACCACACAGCTAGGTGATACAGCTGTTATCCTTCAGCGTCTGGAGGCACTCGAGAAAGAAAATCGAGAATTAAAGCAAAGGTTAGATCAATCCGAGCACCCAGAATTGCCAATAGCAGGGCGTCGTAATGGCCCTGGTGTTGAAGAAGAAGACAATCATAATGAGGCAAGTTTAGCAAATCGCACAGCAGATCCTGCTCACACCCAACCAATCGCAGATGAAGCAAATATCAATAATCGTGTAGTTCCGCTCGATATGGTAACCCGACTTCAAAAGATCGTAGATGAACAAGTAAAAGATCTCAGAACACAGTCGCCAGCCGATCTAGCCATCGAAATGACAGCCAAAATGATTAAATCTCCGTTCAGCCCCAAAATTCAGCAGGCGAGAAGGCCAGATAAATTCCGGATGCCTAAATTCATTATGTTCGATGGGACACAGGACCCAATCGAACACCTGTTTCATGTGGAGCAGATGATGACTCTCGATATGGCTGATGATGCACTAATGTGCAAAGCTTTCTCTACAAGCCTAACGGGCCCCGCTCTGTTATGGTTTAGACAATTGCTAGGTAGTTCAATCGATTCTTTCCAAACGCTGATGGAAAAGTTCCTGGCACAGTATTTCGGGAACCGGAAGCAGAAGAGGACCATTTCTAATTTGTTTACGATGAGGCAAGCGAAAGGTGAAACATTGAAGAATTTTCTTTCCAGATTCAATTTGGAAATGGGAATGATACCCAGTTGTGATCAACCAGCAGCAGTGGAAGCTTTCAAGGTAGCTATCGAACAAGGGACCAGCTTCCATAGATCCTTGGTGAAATCGACACCCCTCAACATGGGTCCGTTGAATTCACGGGCGCAGGGATATCTGAGATTGGAGGAGGATGAGCAAGAAAGAGGCCATCGTTCGGCATTAGTTAGTGTCGAAAGCAAATCAAAGGAAAGGATAATCAAGAAAGCAGATAATACGAACAATTACCGATCGGCTCCGTACAGACAACAGGAGAGGAGGCCAAGGTTTGACATACCTGAAACTCCACTCCGAACGACCTTAGCAAAGTTGTACAACGAGAATAAGACGAAGGGTATTTTTCGACCTCCATTTCCGTTGAAAACGCCACCGGAGCTGCAGGACCGTACAAGGCATTGTGCGTTCCACAATGACTTTGGCCATCTAACCAATGAGTGCAGACAATTGAGGAGGCAGGTTGAGACCTTGATAGCCAAAGGAGATTTGAAGGAATACGTGGACAATGGAGTCAAAAATTTTGATCGGCCGAAGCCTAACAAAATTGTAGGCGGGCAGCCGGTAAAAATTATTGACACAATCCATGGGAAACCCGAAGAAGACGAGGAAAGCCGTTCGGTTCAGCGTTCACGCATGCGCAATGCCAACAAAATCCGAAGGGTTGGGGAGGTGAATGTCATTCGGAACTACCCAATGCCCACAATATCATTTACACAAGAGGATCTAAGGCGTGTACAGATTCCACATGAAGATCCACTGGTAATTTCGATCATAGTTTCAAATTGTTTAGTTAAAAGGGTGTTAGTTGATCCAGGTAGCAACACGAACATCCTAACTAAATCAGCTTTCGAGAAGATCGGCATCAGCATGGAGTTGATCAGACCAACAGCCAGTCCGCTGGCAGGCTTTGATGGAAAGAGGATTTGTCCAATCGGGGTCCTGAATTTACCAGTGACGACCGCAAAGCGAACTTTGACAGAAAACTTCATGCTAGTAGACGTACAACCTTCTTACAATCTGATCATGGGAAGAGGTTGGATTCACCGAATGCAGGGAGTTCCTTCTACTCTACATCAAGTGATGCGGTGTGCTGACCCTTCAGGGAAAGGGGTTGTTGATATTCAAGGCGATCAAGTGGTGGCGAAAGAATGCTATGCCATGGTTACCAAAGGATTGAAAGGCGAAGGTTCCGAACGAAGCACGTAGCAATTACCGAGCCTCCGTGATCAGACTGATGATGCTGAGAAGGCCGCAGAGGATACCATCACAGTAGATCTGATCGACGGGGGCAAGGGAAAAACCACCCGAATTGGAAGGGGACTGAACCCTGATGAAAGAAATAACTTGATTTCTATGTTGAGAACAAACATTGATGTTTTCGCCTGGGAGCATAGCGATATGCCTGGGGTCGACCCAGGAACCATAATGCACACATTAAATGTTTACTCCGATGCCCAACCCGTACGGCAACGACCCAGAAGGATCGGAACCGAACGAGGAAAGTTTGTAGCTGAGGAGGTTAGCCGTTTGCTAGATGCTGGTTTTATCAGAGAAGTTCACTATCCCATGTGGTTGTCCAATGTTGTCGTTGTACAAAAGAAGAACGGGAAGTTCCGAATGTGTGTGGACTTCACCAACCTAAATAAAGCTTGTCCAAAGGATAGTTTTCCTCTGCCGAAGATTGACCGCATGATCGACACGACTACAAGGTTCGAGCGTCTCTCCTTCCTGGATGTTTATTCAGGGTACAATCAAATCCCAATGAATCCAAAAGATGAAGACAAAACGGCGTTCATCACCGAGCGAGGGACCTACTGTTACAAGGTCATGCCGTTCGGTCTCAAAAATGCAGGTGCGACTTATCAACGACTAATTGATAGGATTTTCAAGACCCAGATAGGAGACACGGTGGAGGCATATATTGATGACATGGTGGTTAAAAGCCAGCAGAAGAATGATCATTTGAAGCACTTGGAAGATGTGTTCGCAGCCCTGCGATCGCATAAAATGAAATTAAACCCAGAAAAATGCACTTTCGGTGTATCTTCCGGACAATTCTTGGGTCACATAGTTAATAAAGATGGAATCAAAGCAAGCCCAGCACAAGTTCAAGCATTGATTCAGATGAAGGCGCCTGAATCCCCAAAGGAAATCCAGGTACTCACATGAAGACTTGCAGCCCTGAGTCGGTTCATATCCAAATTATCAGATAGGTGTAAACCGTTCTTCGACGTCCTGAAGTCTAAGAAAATGGTTGTTTGGGGGGAAAAACAGCAAGAAGCCTTTGACCAGCTGAAACTCTATATGGCGGTTTCTCCGAACGCAGTCAGTTCAGCGTTGGTAAGAGACGATGGGAACAGACAATACCCGATCTATTATGCGAGCAAGACATTGCTTGACGCCGAGAGAAGATATTCAAAGACAGAGAAGATCATCTTGGCATTAGTCCAGGCAAAACGAAAGCTTCGACATTATTTCGAGTCCCATCCGATCAGAATTCCAACTACTTTTCCGATCAAAGCAATTTTGTCAAAACCGGACTTCTCGGGAAGAACGACAAAGTGGTCAATAGAACTGAGCATGTTCGACATTACTTATGAGCCACGAACATCTTTAAAAGGTCAAGCTGTGGCGGATTTCCTCTTAGAATATGAAGCAGCCGAAGATGAGGTCTGCAACGTAAATCCAAGATGGTTACTTTATGTAGACGGATCAGTGAATAGTCTGGGGGCAGGTGTGGGGATCGAACTAATATCCCAGAAGGCACCAAATTACAGCAGTCGATCAAATTGTCCTTTGACAGTTCAAACAATGAAGCTGAGTACGAAGTCGTGCTGGCAGGGTTAAGGTTAGCAAGGGAGCTCCAGATCAAAGAACTAACTGTGTTCAGCGATTCTCAGTTAGTTATAAATCAAATCACAGGAAGTTATAATACAAGCGAGGAAAGAATGTTGTAGTATAAAAATATCGTTCAGGAAGAAATGCGGAACTTTCAGGTAATCACTTTTAAGCAAATTCCAAGGACAGAAAATCATAGGGCCGATCACGTGGCAAATCAAGCATCCTCCGCAGGAGACGATATGGTCAGAATAATCCCGGTGGATGAACTATTCACCCCTTCGATCGGTAAAATGAAGGAGGTATGCGTGATCCCATAGGAGCCAAGTTGGATCGATCCAATCCTTTAGTATTTATTGATCGGTGTTCTACCTGAGGATCGACGAGAAGCAGGGAAGATAAGAGCAACCTCTACCAAGTATTCGGTGATCGATGGCTATCTATATCGCCGATCGTCAAGTGGGCCCTATCTGCGATGTTTGACACCATCTGAAGCACAAGAGGTACTCAGGAAGTTGCACGATGGAACTTGTGGAAGTCATATCGGAGGAAGATCATTATCTCATAAAGCAATAACACAAGGATATTTTTGGCCGTACATGATCCGGGACGCAGAGGAATACGCAAGAAGATGTGACAAGTGTCAAAGACATTCGCATATAATTCATCAACCGGCAGAGCTTCTCACAGCGATGGCCTCCCCTGTTCCATTTGCACGATGGGGGATGGATGCGGTCGGACCGTTAACAAGGGCAGCTTCGAATCAAAAGCATGTACTTTTGGCCACAGATTATTTCACTAAATGGGTGGAAGCGAAGGCTTATGTAAGGATCACTCACACTCAAGTGATAGATTTTATTTTGAATCGTATAATCTACATATTTGGAGTACCAAAGTACATAATGATGGACAACGGCAAAAATCTGGACAATCAATACGTTCGGGCATTGCTGGACGAGTACGGGATCAATCAGAATTTATCATCTGTCAGTTATCCGCAAGCAAATGGACAAGCTGAAATAACAAACAGAACGATTTTTGCCGGGATAAAAAGAAAGTTGGAGGGGATCGAAGGAAAAGGATGATGGTTAGACGAATTACCGAGAGTCCTCTGGAGCTACCGAACGACTCATCGCAAGCCAACCGGAATGACTCCGTTCGCTATGGCGTACGGAGTCGAGGCGGTAATCCCAATTGAGTTGGAAGTCCCCACAACAAGAACTCATCTATTCGATCCTGAGCAGAACGAAGAAATCTTAAAAATCGAAGGTGATCTCATAGATGAAAAGAGGGAAATGGCCTCAATAAGACTAGCAGAGTATCAACAAAGGTTGATGAGGAGTTATAACAAGAAAGTGAAGCCAAGGTCATTTCAAGTTGGCGATCAAGTACTAAGGGTATTGGCTAGCAGATCAAACAAGCTGGATCCCACGTGGGATGGGCCATACACAGTAACAGAAGTGATCGGGAAAGGTGCCTACAGATTGGTTGATCAGGATGGAAAACAAATCGAACGAGCTTGGAATGCTATACACCTTAAAAGGTATTTTCAATAAAATTTATATTGATCGTTTTGTATGATAAAGATCCATTTCGAATCAATAAAGATATTATTCATATCTTCTCATATATCTGTTCAAAGTTAAAAAAAAAAAAAAAAAAAAAAAAAAAAAAAAAAAACTTGGCCAAAATACATAAGCCTATTAGGCAAAAGACCATCATGAAGATGGCACCAAATTCCTGTTTTCAACAAAGACGTATATAGATACGCATAAAAAAGATAGTTCAAGAGATCGCACCATCCAGTTCAAAAAAAAAAAAAAAAAAAAATACATAAGGCATATCAGTGCCCTCCGTTCAGAAAACATCTATGCACCTCGGTGCCATCGTTCAGAAAAACTGTATGCACCTTAGTGCATTCCTGTTCAAAAAATATATAAAGCACAACAATGCTATCTAATAGCTATGCACCTTAGTGCAATCCTATTCATAAAAGATTTATGCACCTAGGTGCCATCCTGTTCGAAAATATTAAAGCACGTCAGTGCTATCTCAAAAACTTGTCCGAAGAAACACTCATCACAGGAGCATCTAAAATATACAGACCCGAAATTTTTTTCAAACGATAGAAACTTCTAAATCAAGAAGGTGGAGGATTGATATCATCAATAAGAGGCTGCTGGCTCTCTGAAGCTGGAACGGAAGGCTCAGTTGCCACTTCATTGTCATCTGCCACAGGCTCTGGTCGTTCAACTGGAATGATCCCATGCAAAATAAATTGAGCTAAGGCTTTTTCATCTTGGGAAGACTCAGGCTCTTTATATGGGTGAACGACTCCGCAAGCGGCATCATGGTCGGATGGATTATCATATGTACGGGCAGATGATGACATCTGGTCAAAACAAAATCTGAACCCATCACAGAACTTTATGTCAAAGATGTTCACATACCTCCGGTGCATGTCCATACCTCCCCTTCGGCAAATTTCTAAACTCGTCTTCAGAACGGCATTAGAAGTTTCAAGGTTATGGATCTGCTTAGTCAGCTCAGCATTCCGATCGGATTCTTTCTTATGGAGTTTCTTTAAACTCTCCACCTCAATCTCCAAGTTTTTCTTCTGCTTTTCAGCCAACATGGCACATTTGTCGACTCGGAGGTATGCATCATCAATGCTCTTTCTCTTATACTCTCCCATCTCCACAGCCTTACAGAGAGCTAGAACATTGAACACAGACTGAAAGAAAAGAAATGTTTGTAAAAAAAAAAAAATTTGGTACCTCTAGAATAGAAACAGAAGCCCTTGCAAGAAGCTCATTCTGATCGACGTGCTGCTGAAAGAGTTCATCCTTGGGAGGCCACATGCCACGAGCGAGAGCCATCAAAGAATCGGGATCAGACATTGCCAACGTTCGGCGATTCAGAACACTACCATCGCTCTTCTCAAACTTGGGGATCCATTCACCTTCAAGATCAAACGATGGAGGAAAACAGCAGTCTGGAATAGTGTAACCGCTCACAGATCTGGCTTTCTTAACAAGCTTTTCATGCTTTTCAGAATCAATTCTTTTTGCATGTTCAGAAGGGGGGCCCAGCAGCAACTTTTTCGGAGCATTACCGCTATCTTCGGTGTTCGTCCTCTTCAGATGCCCCTTTGTCTTCTTCGGATCTTCAGTCAGATCGACCACTTGGCCCTTGCCTTTATCAACTGTCGAGCTAGTTGGGGGAGTAGATTTTTGTGCAGCAGCACGCTTGGAGGCGGTGACCGGAATTTCCATGATAGTCGCCTCTGAAGCACTGGCAGCGATCAATTTCAAATTTTTGGAAGTTAAAAGTGACTTGCTGGACGGAAGAGATGCAAATACTTTCTCGTTCAGATATTCAATACGTTCGACTGCATACAAAACATGGGCATACGATCAACAAACAAACAAGTATGAAGATCAAAATAAAGCAGGCGAAATTTGTAAAGTACGAAAAATACACTTGCTAGGATTTTTGAATCCACACTTCAGTTTCTTACATATACCGAAGGCCCATGGCAGAGGATATGGGCCGGATGCATCCACCCTCCAATTTCCCCCAATTTTCACCACCTTGTCTTTCCACTCCTTCTCAGAAGAAGGATTGCATTCACAAAGTTTCAAAGTTGAATGGGGGTGCAGATGGTACCGACCGGGATTTTTTTTGATCTGATCGACTTTGTAACAAAGCAAAAGATCATTCAAACCTAGGTTTAAACCTTGTTCGAGATTCAGAACGAGCATAACAGATAGAACCCTGAAGAAATTAGGGTTTACTTGCAAAGGGGCAAGTCCTAAAGAAAAAAAGATATAATGATAGAGCGGATGCAAAGGAAATCTAAGAACGGCCAAGTGATGTGTAGAGAACAAAATTTCACCCGGTTCAACTTCTTCGCAAGCTTTGAAGTTCAAGTCAGAAGAATACTCAGAAATCGAAACATCCGTTGGTATGTCAAACTCAATTCGACACCTATCGGCTAAAGGCAATTTTCGTAATTGTTTTCGGGAAAGCTTCTGGGATCTTGGTTCAACCAAATTGGGGGCAACCTCAGAGGAAGAAATATCAGGGGCATCATCAACAACCACCTCCAGAGAAGGGGTTCGGCTGCTATCACTACTCATGATACTATTTGATTAACGAAAGAAATATGAAAGATGGAAGAGAAAAACTAACCTCTAGGAGTTCCTTGCCGGGAATCGCCTTCAAATGGAGTGAATCTGCCCTTGTAAATGAGGAAGAAATATCGAAGGAAATACAGGAAATAGGGAAAATGGCAGTTACACATGGCTCTTCGAATTCCCACCCTATTTCAAAAATGAAATGGGCTTGGGAATTGGGGGCAAAGTGTGGGCCCATTTTTCATCAGGCCCATCGTACAAGGAATTACATTGGATCATCATACCTGATTTAAAGCCCAAATAGAAAATAAAGTCCAAGGATATAAGCCCATTTCAGATTAAAGCCATTAAGGAAATGACCATTTTTTCAAAACTGACATAAGATTTTATTATGGTAGTTTTGATAAACATTAAATTTTAAATTAATGTAGATATTGTATTTAATGTGTATTAAACCCCATTCATGGGGGATAGGCAAATTTTCATGTATAAAAGAAAGAAAAAAGAAAAGGAAAAGGATCCGAAATTGCTCCAATATTTGCTGATTCTTGAATTTTGCTATTTTCTTGCCATTATTCTTTTTCATAGCTTCTGTTTATTTTACAAAAGTTGAGATTCGTTCGGAATCCCCGAACGGGTTTACATTATCAAAACACAATTTTGCAACAATATGACAAATAGTTTCTTGTATATTACTTTAGTATTAGTATTTGAAAAGAAATTACTCGTAATTCAGATTCATTAATTCTCTAAGAATTTGCTGAACTAGGCTTTTGTAGTATATTTTGTATTTTGGTCTTTTTATATATATAATAATTAGATATAAGCAAATCCTTTTATGTTGTACAAAAATAGACTAAAATTTAACTAGTTATGTTTTTGGATAAATCAAACCAATAATTGAATATTTTTTTACCTAAGATATAATGGTTCGCCCCTCCTATATTTGAATCTGAGCTCCGCCCGTGACACTATTATTAATCAAAAATAGTGGTACTCATTTCTAGCCAAATTAATTACTTAAATCAAGTTTTAAAAAATAAAATAAATTGAAGAAAAAGTTTTAAAAAATAAAATAAATTGAAGAAAAAAAATGAAGAAGAAGAAAACAACCCAATTGTAAGAGGACATAAATTTGGTGACATTATATGCAATATAGGCCCATGAACACACTTTACATGTCTTACTATTTGATGTCTCAAATCCAGTAGCAAAATTGATATAAGCCCACCGGCCCGAACATCACATAATATTGCCCAAATCATGTTAGGGTTAATTTCATTTACACCCTCTGAGATTTATTTTTATTTCAATCACACCCCTTCAGGTTTGAGAATTTTTATTTACACCCCTAAGGTTTGAAACAGTCATCATTTACACCCCCTGAAGCATGACATAAGCCTGAAATTTTGATTTAATACCTAAATTACCCTTCATGTTATCCAGGTTATGTTTGGAAACAAGGATTGAATTTTTTTTTTATCAATTTGACCCCCTCATTTTATAACTTGCCCAAATATTTTTTTATTTTTTTATCAAATAATATATATATAAACTAATAAAAATATATTAAAAAAATACAAGAAATCTGAAAAATAAAAAATTCTAAATTAGTAAATATATATATAATGATGTATTAATTCGATATAGAAAAAAAAGGTTAAAAAAATAAAAATCAAAGAAAAACACTTATAAATAATTTAAATGTACATATATTTATGTGATATTTATTGGAACTAATGTACTATATTGGCGTGTATAAACTAATTTTTTTCCAAAAATTTTTTTTATTTAAACTAGAGGAACCTTGGAGAAAAAAATTCCTAAAATAAAATCTTTTCACCAAAACTCCTATCTATTACATACATACATACATACATACATATATATATATATATATATATTAATTACCAAGTGATGTCAAAGTGAATTTCACATCTTTAATATTATATATTTAAATTATGAATTTTTATTGAAATTAAAATTGAAAAATAAAAGATTAAAAAAAACTGGAAAAAAAAATTAAATGAAATTAAAGTTGGAAAAAAATATAGTACCATATATAAATATACATATATGTTACTTTATATATATATATATATATATATATATGTGCGTGTGTGTGTGTGTGTGTGTGTGTTTTATATATATGTATGTGTGTGTGGGGGGGGGGGGGGGTAACGCCCAAAAATTCACAGGACCTCCCGTACTGGAGTTTAGGATCACTGAAGTGTCATCTGACAAATCTAACAAAAATCGGGCAAAGTTCTGTCTGTACGAGAACTCTCCGGTGGATAAGGTCCACTCCATACACCCTATAATACAATATAAACATCCTAAACAATAGGAAAAACCATCTCAAATACTTAACAATGGACCGGGATCGACAGCACAACAGAGTCGCCATCCCTCCAAGCCCCACAACATAAGCATGGTCTAAAAATATACATGATAATACCTAACACAAATGAAGTACGTGTCAACCCGACAATAGATACAGACCACTACACATGTAAGTGCCAAAAGAATAATACATTAATAAAAAAGGGTAAGGTAAAAGCAAACTAACCTTAACACATGACATGAACAACAAAATGTAACAGTAGGTCCCACATGCCCACAACATCACTACAACTACATCCGACTCTGTCCGATCGCATAACTTAAAAAATAATAAACACAAGGTGAATGAACTCATAATGCTCAATAGGAAAACACTCTTTGTCCGCGCCCTAACTAGTTCTTTCCAAAATCAAAACTGGATCCTATCCTAGAACAAAGATAAAATATACATCTCGTCTCAATTTACGTACTCGTGAGATCCACAACTCGACACACTAAATACCCATCAGTCCAGCTATAACAACAGTAATATAATCGTATAGCAATTTTATATATACAATGTCTCAACTAATTGATATCATGAAATGATGTGAGAATGTGATGCATGTCCATGTCTACCTACATTTCTAGACACAAGTCTTAGGCGTAACTCTCTCTGCTATCCTGTAGTCATCCTGTACGACCAACTACTAACATGCAATCATCATCTTGTACGTGACTCATCTAGGATGTCCGTAACCGGAGTCCTAGGAACAAGCGGGCATTTTCGTACCCCGAAATCCTTAACGTAACGCGAAAACCAAATCCTAGGCGTAGCTCTCTCTACTACTCTACAGTTACACCCTATACGACAAACACACGTACGGTGACTCATCTAGTATGGCCCAACTCCAAACTCCTAAGAACATGCGGAATCTCCGTACCCCGAAATCCCTACACCAGGATGGTCGTACCCCCGACGTCCGGTGTTCAGTGCAGTCATGCAACTCTCGTCTCCCACAAACTACATGCTCGTGAGATTAATATGACATATAATAGTATCATCATGCTATCGCTAACATCCTAGGCATACAAGCATGATTTTCAAATAAATTTAATTTAGTACGCACCTAAAATACTTGAATAAAATCACATAAGCATGTGCACATCGTTATATCGTCAATTTTCAGTAATACCAACTTATTACTTATATCATTTCCAAATAATATAATCAATTTAATACATACACAACATGCTATAATAAAATCATATAAACACGAAACACATCAACTCTCAATAATTATAATTTAACTAATTCATTTATATATTTTAATTTATTAAATTAATTTAATTTTTTCAATTAATTTACTTTATTTATTTATTTTCATTCTTTTCAATTTAAACATAATTTTATAAGCCATCATAATTTTCGAACATCATGACTATAATTTTCACATGCCCCACGGAGCGTGAACTCGTAATTTAAACAATGGTTTCCCTACCTCTAGAAACGTGCACAAAAACACCAACGCACCAACACCGGTTCCCAGACCGAAATCCTAAAACATAGATTTTCGCACTGTTAATCCAATTGGACCCCATGATGCGCTAAAACGATTGTCACGATGCCTAGAACTAAAATACGATTAAAATTTTTACACGTTAAGGCACATAAATTGACATAAAATTGACTCACCTCTTGAAAATGCGATCTACGCCAAACCGTTCAATGAAATCGTCCCAATTTCGAATATGACATACACGCCACCGAAGCCCAACTACCCTTTGAAGGACATGTAAAATGATACATGTATCGACACCGAAACGAAGCTTAAACCCTCATGGTCGAATCTAACCCACTCGCTGCCACACGACCACAGCTACGTCAACCCACGCCACTGCGCCACCTTCAGGGCCATCGCTACCTGTAGCGCCGTCGCCATTGCATGCCACCGCCCCTATTCTCCAATGACCTCCCCTTCGCCTGGTCCATCTCCAATATTAGCCCTCCTCTTTATCGGCCTTCCTCTATCTCTCTCTCTCTCTCTTTGTTGAAGAAACGAAGAGGAAGACTGATGAAGATTGCAAAGAGTACCTGCGTGCATGCGTGCGTGTGTCTATGGTGTGTGTTTTTTTCTATATATATGTATATATATAAATGCAATATAATATAATTATATATATATATGTATATTACTTATATCTTTTCCTCATCAATAATATAAATTTAATAAGTAAATAAAAGGAAAAAAAATTCGGACCTTACAGGTGGAGTGGGCTAGCAGTGGTGGCGGTGGGGTGAGGCTTGTGGCGGCGGCAGAGTAGGGTGGGTAGTGGTGGCGCGACTAGGGTGGTGGTGGGGGTGGGGGAATTTGGATATAGGGTTAACACTATTCTATGATGAAATTGATTTAAGGGGCATTTGGATCTAGGGTTTTTTAGATATTTCATACCATGAGGGGTGTGATTGAAGATTCTCAAATTTGAGGGGTCTGATTGAAATAAAAGCAAATTTGAGGGGGTGTAAATAAAATTAACCCATCATGTTAATACTCGATTGTGTCAAAAAATTATGGGTTAATTTCATTTACACTCCCTAAAGTTTAATTTTATTTTAATCACACTCTCTCAGGTTTGAGAATCATCATTTACACCCCTTGTCAGTAAATTTTTGTATGAAATATCCTAAATTCTCTTAATCCAAACAAACTTAAATTAGTTTAATTCCAAGATAATCCAAGTCATGTGTCCAAACAAGATTAAACCTTATTTCAAATAATTTTATCCCCCCTCATATCTAGTTATTTGACACATCTTTGCTTTGACATCATTTGGTAATTAATATATATATATATATATGTATATATGCAATAGATAGATACATGATGCATGTTTGCCACATGTTTAGAGCCCGTTTGGAAACCGTTTTGTTTTTGAGGTTATGTTTTGGGATAAAACAAAATATATGTTTTTGTTGCAGGGTACTTTTAGTTAAAAACGAAATCATTTTTGGTAACGTAAATTTATTTTATAAAATTTAGGGTGCTACAGTGATTTTTTTAAGGCTACAATGACTGAAACAACATAAAACATGAGAAACCCATTTCATGTTTTGGCCCATTTATTTGAAATGTTTTATCACTGTGTAAAATAGAATGAACCACTCCAAACATGTTCCAACTCACTTTTTTACTTCGTTTTCTGTGCTGCAACAAAAAGGCCAAAACAAAACAGTTTCCAAATAGGGCCTTAGTATTTGATTTTTTGTATAATAAATTTTTAATGGAAGGTAGGGTTTTTAAGTGGTTATAAGTAAAATACAATGGAACTTGTAATTATTTTAGTATCTCATTGGACAAGGATGAGAATGCGGCACTTGAATGTGTCCAGTATATCATTAAGATCTTGAATAACATTACAAAATTTAACCAATGCTTCTATGTGCATCACTACTTTGCAAACTTTTTGACCTATCCTAATTGATGATCCAAAGAGCCCTTTCTCACAAATTTATTTTTTAGGCTCTCTTTGGATTATCTTTTCAAACGTTGTTTTTGGTTTACAGACCAAAAAAAATGTTTTGAATGATGTTAAAAGAAATTTTTGGGGATATAACATTTTCTAAGGGTGCGTTTGGAAAGTCTGTTTTTTGTATTTGTTTTCTGTCTTCAAATATAAAAACTGTTTTTGTATTTGTCTTTGTTTTTTCAGGAAAAAACTAAAAACAAAAAAGCGTTTGGATGAAGGTGTTTTCACCACTTTTATTTGCTGAAAATTGTATTTTATGAATTTGGTGTTTTCATTATTTTTACCACCTAAACAGTGAAAAAACTCAAAAAACAACTAAAAGTTGTATTTGGTGTTTTCATCACTTTTACACACTATTCACAGAAAACAGTTTTCTTGAAGAAAAAACAGTGAACAGTAAACGCGTTTGCCAAACGTGTTTTTTTTTTTAGTCTTGTGAACAGTAAAAAAACAAAAACAAAAAACAGGGTATCCAAACGGACCCTAAACAGTTTATGTTTCTCTTTTTCTTACGCCGAGCCAGAAGCAAAAGCCATGACATACGGACATTATCTTGTGATACCTTGAGTGTGGATTTTAGGTTGAATCATGAATCACCTGGAATTAGTTATTAATTAATCTTTTGTTATAAGAATAGGAAGTTGGGGCCCAAAAACTAAATCCAATCTGAAGCTGAATAGATCTAGTGATCCACTCCACTAAAAATGTTAAAAAATATATATATGTTTTCTGGCGTTTCTAAAAGTGGGTTGACACTAAAAACTCAAAATCGTCATCTGAGAACAAGAGTGGTTTCTGTGATCAAATATGTGTTATGTTTATATCTATAAAATCTAATATGCATAAATTGTATACATATATATATATATATATAAATTACAATTACGTAAAAAGGAAACTGACCCGAATATGAAAGTGTAAGAAGCGAGAGAAAATTCGAGCCCTGTGTGATACCACAGTTTCCTTAAGGCAATATTGCTCCCTCTACGGTGCTCAAGAAAACCGAGCAAATGCCTCCCAAGATAGAACGGATTTCGCCTTCAAATATGCAACACTGCAATCTGTGAAGACCGGCGAACTCAACCTTGTGTTTTCACTCGAACCCAGAAACCTATCTATATGTATATGTGCGAATGTAGAGAGAGAAAAAGAAGAGAAGTTCTGGAATTGAATTAATGGAATGAAATGCAAAAGCCTATTTGTAGAGAACGGAGAGGTACCTCAACTGTCTAGGCATCCACACTAATAGGTATTGAAACTGTTTAGGTGTTGGTTGTTAAAATAAATAAAAAAATTGTATACACAACTCTTTAGAAGAGACATTGCAGTTTTTATCAAAAAAAAAAGGGTAGAACCGTGTACCCACCCGCACCGCGCCACGACCACGGCCCGAATCTGATGACTTTACATCCATGAACCCATTTAACATCATAACACTGTCAAATTTATCATGTCGTTGTTTTGGCGCTTGCTTTAATATCATCACACTGTCAAATTTCTCATGTCGTTGTTTTGGCGCTTGCTTTAGTCCATACAATGACTTTACAAGCCTACACATTTTTCTCTCTTGGCCAAGAGAAATGAATCCCTCGGGTTGTTCCATGTATATTTCTTCATCTAATTCACCATTTAAAAATGTTTTTTTTACATCCATTTGATGTATTTCTAAACCATTTAAAGCTGCTATAACAATTAGCATGTGAATGGACGTTATTCTAGTAATTGGTGAATAAGTGTCAAAATAATCCAACCATTCCTTTTGCCTATAGCCTTTAGCAACAAGTCTTGCCTTATATTTGTCAATTGATCCATCAGCCTTCATCTTCTTCTTGAAGATCCATTTACATCCTAATGGTTTATTGTCTGGTGGAAGATCTACCAGTTCTCATGTATGATTTTGCATAATGGACTCAATTTCACTATTCATAGCTTCTTTCCAATAAATTGTTTCAGGTGAAGACATTGCCTCCTTATAGGATTGAGGTTCATTCTCTACTAGATTGATAACAAAATCTGGCCCAAATGACTTAGTGAATCTTGCTCTTTTGCTTCGTCTGGGTTCTATAGATTCTTGGTCTATATGTACCTGATTATCTTGAGTCATATCACCAAATGACTTTTTTTGTGAGCTTGAATCTGATGTCCTTTTATATGGAAATACATTCTCAAAGAATGTAGCATTCCTTGATTCAATTATCGTATTTACATGTACATCAGAAATCTCAGATTTATTAACAAGAAACCGATATGCACTGCTATTGTGGGCATAACCAATGAATACACAATCCACGGATTTTGGTCCTATTTTCACCTTTTTAGGTTTAGAAATTGCCACATTTGCTAAGCACCCCCACACTTTTAAGTATTTATAGGAAGACTTATAACATTTCGATAACTCATATAGGGTTTTAAAAGTTTTCTTTTGAGGCAATTTATTAAGAATATAATTAGCATAAAGTATAGCTTCTCCCCACAAGTTTTGTGGTACTCCCGAACTTTGCAAAAATACATTCATCATTTCTTTTAAAGTTCGGGTTTTCCTTTCAGCTACACCATTCGATTGAGGTGAGTAGGGAGCTATAATTTGGTGAATAATTCCATATTTTTTACAGAATTCCTCAAATGGAGATTCATACTCATCACCCCTATCACTTCTTATAGCTTTGATTTTTCTGCTAAGTTGATTCTCAACTTCAGTTTTATATTGTTTGAAAATATCAATAGCCTCATCTTTGCTTCTTAGCAAATAAATATAGCAATATCGTATGCAAACATCTATAAAAGTAATAAAATACTTTTTGCCTCCTCTAGTTTCCAAGAACTTTAGATCACATATATCAGTATGCACTAGTTCTAGAGGTCCAGTACATCTTTCAACCTTTTGAAAGGATTTTCTTGTTAATTTCGATTTCACACAAGTCTCACATTTATGATTTTGGTCAATTTTATACTTAGACAAATCATTTAAGTTAATTAATCTACGTAAAGTGTCATAATTAACATGGTCTAATCTAGCATGCCAAATATCAAAGGAATCAAGCATATAAGCAGAAGAAACTGTGTTATTAATCTTTTTAGTTGTGGGTACAACAGTCATAATATTTAGCTTAAACAGCCCATCACTGAGATATCATTTTTCTACATACATTTCATTCTTAGTAAGTACAAACTTATCAGACACAAAGACTAATTTAAAGCCATTTTTGCTTAGCAAAGATCCAGACACCAGGTTCTTGCAAATATCCGGCACATGTAGCACATTATTCAAAGTCACCTCATTTCCAGAAGTCATTTTCAGGATCATTTTTCCATAACCTTCTACCTTAGAAGATGAAGAATTACCCATAAAGAGTTGTTCTCCATTTTCCATAGGTTGATAAGTAGTGAACATCCACCTATTGGCACAGATGTGACGAGTAGCACCAGTGTCCACCCACAACTCTTTGATATTGCCCACCAAATTGCACTCTGAAACCACAACAGCAAGATTCATATCGCCTACATCATTTACAAGTTGATCTGCCTCAGTCACATTCGGTTGAGCTCTAGTGTTCCTGAAGTTCCTAGGCTTTCGACAGTCTTTAGAGAAATGTCACAGCTTTCCACAATTGAAGCACTTGCCTTTGAACTTCTTACATCCTTTACTTGGACCTTCTTCACTAAACTTTCTCTTTTTAGTCTTTGAAGTTGATCCTTCATCCACAATGTTTGTTTTTGACTCCATAGGATGCCATACACCACTTTTATTTTCAGACTTACGATTGTCCTCTTCAATCCTCAGGCGAACTATCAACTCTTCAAGCGCCATCTCCTTGCGTTTATGTTTCAAGTAGTTCTTAAAATCTTTCCAAAGTGGTGGTAGTTTTTCAACTATAGCTGCCACTTGGAATGACTCACTAAGAGACATACCTTCTGCACGAATGTCATGAAAAAATACTTGAATCTGTTGCACTTGGCTGAGTACGGTTTTGGAATCTATCATTTTAAAATCTAAGAACTTGCCAACAATGAATTTCTTCGTACCAGCATCCTCAGTTTTATACTTTTTATCCAATGATTCCCATAATTCCTTTGCAGTTTTCACGCCACTATGTACATTATACAATATGTCATCTAATCCATATAGGATATAGTTCTTGCACAAGAAATCAAAATGCTTTCATGCATCCACTGCAACCAGTTTATCTTTATCAGTTTCACCCTCGGCCACTGTTGGAATTGATTCCATTAAAAACTTGGTCAGATTCAAAGTAGTGAGATAAAATAGCATCTTTTGTTGCCAACGCTTAAAATCTGAGCCATTGAATTTTTCAGGCTTCTCCCCATGTGGGACAGTGATTGTGGTTGGATTACCAATAGCCATTTTTGTTACAAAAATGGAAGTTCAACATTTTCAGAATATTAAATTATGTTTCTTTCACAAAACATAATTTTATTTCTACTAACACAAAATTTGATATAACAATTAATATATAGAAGTATATCAGAATATATATATAGTATAACACATTATAGTTCCTAGGCAATGTGTGGTTAGTCTAAGAGACTAGACTGGTTCATGCATGGTTTAGCTCTCCTCCCATGCTTCTAGATATTCAAATCACTCATCCAAAACAACCATATATAAACATTTTTATAGTTTACTTTATTTTTAATGTGGGACAATCATTCTTACCAAATTTCAAATGGGTTTATTTGAGAGATAATTTTTCATTTAATATTTAATAGTTTTTAACATGTAATTATATCAACTCGATCTCCTCACTAAGGAGAACACATTAGTGCTTGGTCCCGTCAAATTCGGAGTTCGGATCCCATAATTATTTAGGCTCAAAGTTGAATTTAATTACTGTTTTTCTAAAACTATTTGGAACAGTTTCTAATGGCTGCTAATGATAAATGGAACAACACTGCTCTTCTCGTCATAGACATGGAGGTGCCTCTCTCTGTATTATACCTTTTTATGTGTGTCAATATTTATATATAGATATATCTGTATGTCATGTTTCATGATTTTTTGTCCACCATCAACCCCACATATATAATTGGGAAGAAATGCTCAACCCTTTTCTTAAAATTCAATTGTGGTCAAACCCTTTTTAAGAATTCAGTTTTGTAAATGGGATTTCTTTTCTTCTGAGTGAAATTTGGTATTGATGGTTTGCTCAACCCTTGTCTTAAAATTCAAGTTTGTATACTGGGTTTTATATTCATACTTGCGACATTTTAATTGACCCTTTTCTTGAAATTAAATTTTTGTATATTGGGGTTCCTTTTCTTATATTCGCCTTTGTTTTTTCATTGATTTATGTAGAAAGATTTCATACTACCAGATGGTCCAATGCTTGTAGCTGGTGGCCAAGCTATCGTTCCCAACGTTAAACAGGCCGTTGAAGTTGCTAGGCAGCGTGGCACCCTCATGTTGAATCTGTTTCTTATCTATGTATAGCGAATATTTGCATACTCACCCGAACGGTTTGAGTTAGTTGTGTTGAAAAAAAAAAATAGATCTCATATACGATTCCCACTGGGCGGGCATTGTTTGAATCATAATCAAGAATGCATATTTGCATACTTGAATGTAGGGTTGCACACAGGTTGACGGTCCGCTATGGTATGGTACTTGAACCGTGATGTTAGTATGTAGAACCCTTATGGTTCCGTACCACAGTTGTCCATTTTTTCAAAGATATTATTAATATATATATATATGTATATTTATATTGCTGGAATCAAAACAAATTTGAAAAAAAACATGATTTATTTTAAGTTTGGTTTGTTTTTGCAATATTCTTATCCTCACTTCACTTGATTGCTTCTACAGTTTTTTTGTGCACCCCTACCAGTATATTACCTAAATTTGGTTTGTTTTTGCAATATTCTTATCCTTGTTAGTAAATCATGCTTCTGTTATATAAAT
This sequence comes from Cornus suecica, assembly GCA_963922005.1. Lineage (NCBI taxonomy): Eukaryota > Viridiplantae > Streptophyta > Magnoliopsida > Cornales > Cornaceae > Cornus > Cornus suecica. Next base: position 94,444,527 of record OY998238.1, read on the forward strand.
ATATCATGCATACAAATATATATATATATATTTAAGTATTGCAATAATACAAAGAAAAAAACTGACCCGTAATGTAAAATTTCAAGAATGAACAGAGTAAATCCGAGCCCTGTGTGATACCACAGTTTCCTTAAGGCAAAATTGCTCCCTCTACGGTGCTTAAGGAATCCGAACAAGTTGCCTCCCAAGATAGAACGGATTTCGCCTTCACTGTTGCAGCACTGCAAGGATGAAGACCAGCGAACACAAATACTGTGTTTGTACCCCAAACTTTTGACTGGACTTATCTTTCTATATGTTGTATATGCGAATGTAGAGGGAAGGAAAAATGTATTTCTGGCTGAGTGAGAATTAAAACCTACGTTTATATAAATGAACTGCAACCTATAGATATAGAGAAGAAGAGGTGTTACACCTGTTAGTGGTATCCATTCCAATGGGTGCTAAAATAGTTTGTTAAAACTGTAGACGTATCTCTTCAGAAGAGATATTTGTAGTTTGGCAAAAAATTAAAACTACATTGGGTAGAACCGACGACCCACCCGCACCGCCACGCGCTACGCCACGCCACGCCACGGACCGGGCGCGCATGTGTGGTTAGGCTAAGACTTGCATGGTTCATGCATGGTCTAGCTCTCCTCCCATGCCTCTAGTTATTCAAGTCACCCATTCAATGCAACCATATATAAACACCTTTACACTTCATTTTATTTGCAATGTGGGACAAACATCCTTACCCAAGTTTAAGTGGGTCACTTTGAGAGATAATTTCTCATTCAATAATGAATAGTTTTGAACATGTAATTATACCAACTTGATCTCCTCACTAAGGAGAACACATTAGTGCTTGGTCCCGTTAAAATCGAAGTTCGAGACCCATAATTAATTAAGCTCAAAGTTGAGTTTAATTACTGTTTTTTCCAAACTATTTCCAACAATCCTCACTTCACTTGATTGTTTAATGGATCAAATTAAGAACTTAGAATTGCTTTTACGTTATTGGTTTTCAAGCAAGTGAAAATTGGCATTACCAATGCAATTCTTAGCAGGATTATGTATCTGGCCTTTTCATTTTGTTATATAAAGTTGAATCCTATTTATGAGAGGATAAATAATTCTATTGAACTTATGATTCTCTATTTTGGGATTTCTAATTGGAAATTGGGTCTAGGTTGTTCGTGAACATGACCCCCTAGGAAGAGATGTGGAACTCTTCCGCCGCCACTTGTACTCTGCTGGGAAGCCAAAACCGACCTCTAAGGGTGCTGTGGGTGCTGAGCTGGTTGATGGGCTTGTTATTAAGGAAAAAGATCATAACTAAGATGATACCTTCTCTTAGTTATGATCATTTTACATATATGTTGTTTCTGGATTATTCAAGATTCTATATGATAAAACATGCATATATTCTAGTGGTTCTGGAACATATTGGTTAAACAAAAGTAGGAGCTTACCCCTTTTATTACAGTGAACCTTCATTCTTCAGTAATATGAAGACACTTCTCCTAACATTGTCCATCACTCTGGTTCCACCAGATAGTCACTTGAGATCGTATTAGTTCTTGACAAGCAAAGATTATATTTACTTCTGTATATGCATTCATCCTGGCTAATATTAATTTTAGGATCTAGGCCCTAGCTCTGTGGCTGCACCCATGAGAATGGTGTTAAAGCCCCAGTTTGAGATAGGGTCTCTTTCTTTCTATTTACTGAATAGCTTGATGTTTCACTTCTTTCCCTTTCCAACCTTTTCCCTCTTCAGTTTTTAATATATCTTTCAAACATAAATCATAACTAAATTGTGGTACGCTCGAAAAAAAATCCAGAAGGGATCAGATCAAAAGTGAAGATAAACACTCTCCTTGATGTCTCGAAGTTGATCTCCCATCACCATATCTACTATAAATTACTTACATGATATTCGACAAGAATACTAGAGTCTGTCACTCAAACTACCCCTACTAGGGCTTAAACCTACACTGGAACAGATGAAAAAATGCAGGTATTGAACTCCCGCCCAGAACACATTACAACCATAAGTCCCTTAAGCTACACAGGAAGTCTATCCCCAGAATCCTCGCCGTCCATGATTATCTGATTCAACCAGTTCCACAACATTTGAAGTCGACAGTGCAACAATTGATCTGCTGCTAATAAGATGTACAACAAATATATGACTGGGGATATGTAGGGAGGGAGAAGAATTGATGCCAGCAACACCTCTACAAGCAATCTAAGCAAGATCGCGCTACGCTGGACGACTCTGGTGTAAGTGGGAGAGGGATGAGTCCATGAAGATCTCTGTTCAGCATCATATGCCCAACAATACATGAGAAGACTTGCAATGGCAACAAACATGGTTTTCGGGTGTGTTTCAAATGGAGAGAGAGGCTTCCCTTGGTACATCAATTCGAGAAAGTTGATGAGGACTGAAACAATGAAGGCAAAAGTGGTGTGTTGGGAGGTGGGTGTGCGTTGTTCTTGGATGAAGTAGCTTTCTATGGCGACGAATGCAACATTGAACTGTCCAGGGTAGCTTCTCCTTCGCCGGTTGAATGAGAAGTTTGTTCTTGTATTGTCAGCCATAAGACTATAATCTGAAGAAGATAGAGAAATTTGTGTTAGAAAAATATATATACATATATACATGAGGATGCACACAGTATCTTAAAATGTTAGTAGATGAAGAAAGAGGGAAAGAGATTTCATTACCAGTTTTCTCAATGTGAGTTTCTTTTTTGTTTCAATGTTTGCATTTTTGAAATGTTTCTTATCTTATATAGAGTCTCAATGTTTGCATTCTTACACAGTTTCAATTGACTAAGAAACTTCATGGGTGACAAAAGGTTGGAGAAAGCTTAGTCATCTTTTTCATGTACATGTTTACATAAAAGGTTCAGAAGTAACCATCTTGAGACAAGTTCTAATATGTGTAAAAGGTTCAAAGGGTTCTGAGAATGATACCATTAGGAGGATGTTTAACTTTTGTTGTCAAAGTGTCAACTACATTTTGGGACTTCATTTTTGTTGACATTAGGATTCTACAAGAATATTAAAATAATTGTTGATGGAAGTTTGGATAGCATCTAGGTAAAGCCACAGGGTCCACAATATACTGCAACAGGGAGTAGGTGTATTTATATCATTTTTTATATATATATATATATATACGGAAATACTTATAAGCAAAAGTATGCAAGTAAGTAATTAAATAAATTGACTAACTACGAGATATAAATGAAATGACATGATAGGTGTAACGGTTGGATGATTCAAGGGTTGATTAAAAAACTTAAGTTGATAGGAGAGGTTGATATTCTATTGTAAACCTATTCACTTCTTTTATCAATATTCGATGTGGAACATTCTGCCTCATCCGAATCCATGCAGCATTCTTGTTGCGGTCGGACCATCCTGCCTACCCAAATCTTGGACCCAGACTCCGGCCCGGATGACGTGATACTGGATTAAGGATTGAATCTAGCTCTGATACTAACTGTAATGGATGAATGTTTCGCGGTTCGACCCAAAAACTTAAGTTAATATGTGAGGCTAACATCTATTCATTATAAATCCATTCACTTTTCCAATCTGTATCGGATGTGAGACACCTCTAACATGAGTAAACTAGACACGATTATGTATATTAGCTTTTCAACTTTTCCTTTTTTTTGTTGGTTAGTATGTTGCCTACCTATTTAAGCTGGTATTAGAAGAATTTAGATAAATAAATTTTCATATAATATTGAGTTACAAACCATCAACTGTCACGCAATTAGAATCGTTGAATGAATCCGAAATGTTTGATTGTGAGGTATCTAATTATGGCTTGACATATATATATATATATATATATATATATATATATATATATATATATAAATGTTCTCTTCTTGCTTTTTCGGTGAGTAAAAAATTCATACTCACCTATCACAATGACCATTGGATGTGATTGGCGTAAATAAAAGACTTATCATTTATAATTTAATGTTGATATTCAACGTTATTGCAATAAGTGAATAGGAATTTTCTTACTCTGGTGAGCAAGAGATGATTACTCATAGGGCAATATTTGCCTAAGAGGAAGTTCATACTCTAAGCTAATGTGGTCAAATACATTTTGGACACATGACCACCGAAATCTTTCAAAAATTAATTAATTAATTAATTCCCTTTTTATAAATTTTATCTCTATATTCTTTTCTTTTTTTATATAAAAAATATATGTAATATATATGAAATACTATCAATCATCTTTTAATTTGTTTTTGTGTGGGCCTTTACTCTCAATCTACAACTTGGGGATTTTCTGAAAGTCTACAAAAGTATTACCGCGTAATTTGTATTCGTGGAGTTGGGGGCTTTTTGCGGAGATCGACAAATTGCATTCTTTATTTGATCAATTGTTCTTGATAAAAAAACGTGACCATGTCCATGACATCTCAGGCTTTTCAATTATGGTCCTTTTGGACTAAGATGAACCTTTTTAAGGGTGTGTTTGGCAATCAGGTTTTGGGTCTGGTCTTAGTCTTCGTCTTAGGATTTAGGACCAAAACCATGTTTGGATATATGTTTGGTTTTTGTTTTTGAAAACCAGCCCAAGACCATCTAAAACCAAACTAAAAACCATTTTAACATTTCTGGAATTTCCACTAATTAAAAACAAACAAAATTGATTTCTGAAAAAACAAAAAAACTGATACACAAACATTTGAGAAAGGTTTCCTCTCTCCCGAACGAAACCCTACCCCCAATTCCAAAACCTACGCCGCCACCACTTCCTCCTTCTACGGCGCCGCCACTTCTTCTCACCGTGCTTTCGGCATAAGTGTTTTTTGATGCCGGTGAGATCGCCGAGGGGTCGTGGTGGACGCAGGTGGGCTCGGGGTAGACATAGACTTTCTTCTTTCGAACCTCCGTGCTCGGTTTCTGCCGGAGCTTCCACGGCAAGTTATGGCCGCGCCGGTGGAGCTGGAGGTTCTGCTCTCTGAAACCCCTTGTTGCAGATCTCGCAAACGAATCGGTTCGTCGCCATCAGTGTCTCCGGCGACAGAGCAACCACCTCAACACCTGGATCTGCCACAACAAATTAAACTAAATTCAATCAAATTCAAAATTTGATAATAATATATACATACAAATATGCATATATATATAAATGTTTGAATGAATTGGAGATTATATATATATATATATATATATAAATGTTTGAATGAATTGGAGATTATTGTAATCAAACCAGGCATTCCCGGGAGATTTCGCTTTCTCTTTACTATTGCTGGTGGTGGTGGAAGTGTTACTTCCATTGTTGAGATATTTTCGAACTCCATATACTAAACCCTAGATTTTTTTTCAAATTTAGCACTCAAATTGAAAGCAGAAGATGAGAAACGAGACAATAGGAGAGCTATTCAGGTGACAACTACTGAATTGGGAGTGATATTTTGCGCATATATACAACTGCCACTAGCAGAAATGGTTTTTTTCCCGGAAAATCAGCTTTTCATTTTCCCGAGAAAATCAGGATTACTCTGGAAATTGGAGGTAAGTGGAGCTTTTCATTTGCGCATCTACGCCGCCGCGCCGGAGAGCTTTCGTGATGAAAAGATTGCCGTCGACCATGGAGTTTTCAGCCATAGGAAGTCTGTGATTTTAGCACCACACTGTGATTTTAGATTATATATATATATATATATAATCTTTATATATATAAATAATCTGGGCAAATAAATAATTGAAATGTAAATTGTTTTTGAGAATTTTAAATATTTTTTAATTATATATAATTTTTCATTTTAATATTTTTTTTCAATTTTATATATATATTTATATATTTTTAATACATATTATATATATATATAATTATACCAATACCAAAACCAACTCCTTACCGAACATGGTTTTGGTTTTGGCTAAAACCACCCAAGACCACTTGGTCCTAAAATCTCAAGACCAAGACCAAAACCAAGTTCCCAAACGGCCCTAGTCTCTTCTCCACAGAATGGTCCCCCCCTTTATACATAAATATATTTTCCTTCTGGATTATCTATATAAAGATTGTATTGAATTTAACAGTTTCTTTTCTATTTGACATTCCTACAAATGCTGGAATTGAACATGACCCTTTTAGATAAGAAAGACTAAACACTTATTAAATTAAATATAAATGTTTTAGTCGAATTAAATTAATATTTAAAAGGGGTACTATCGTAAAATCACCTTATATTATCAAAGAATGTTATAATTTTCTCTTTACTATCAAACACTCCCATGTTTATTTAAGTCATGTTTGGTAGGTGGTCTTATTTGATTTGGTATGGTCTGATCTAATCCGGTCTGGTCTGGCTTGTCTAATCCTGAACTTAAAAGTCTGTTTGGTAAGCGGTTTGGTTTTACTATTTATTTTTTATTTATTATAATATTTATTTATTTTATTTATTATTTCTTCACTTTATTATTTATATTATTAATTTATTATTTATTCATTTATATATTAATTTATAAATATATTCTATTTATTTATTATTATTTCATTTTATTTATAATTATTTAAAAATATATTTTATTAATTTATTAATTTAATATTAATTTATTATTATACTCATTTTTTGTTATTATTATGAAATATTTATTTATTATTATTTATTTCATTTTGTTTATTATATTTTAAAATATATTTTATGTAATTTATTATTTATTTTATTAACTTATTATTATTATTTATTCATTTTTAATTATTTACGATTATATTTTATTAATTTATTATTTAGTCCATTTTTTATTACTATTATGTATTATTTAATTCTATTTGTTTATTATTTATTATTTATTTTTAAATATGTTTTATTTAATTTATTATTTATATTATTAATTATTAATTATATATAAATATATTTTATTAATTATTAATTAATTCGTTTTTATATTTATTTATTATTAATATATTTATTTATTTATTATTATTAGGTATTATTTAATTCATTTTGTTTATTATTTATTATTTATATTTTATTTTTAAAATATGTTTTATTTAATTTTTTTATTATTATTATTTATTCATTTTTAATTATTTATAAATATATTTTATTAATAAGACCAGACTGGACCAGGTTGAACCATAAAAAAATCTGGTTCCAAAAACACCCCATTTGGTTCAATTTGGTCTCATTTGATCTTGTTCCAAATTTTGAGACCAAGTCCAAACAAATATGATCTGGTTCTTAAAAACAAAGACCAGACCAAATTAGACCAAATAAGACAACCTACCAAACAGGGCCTCGCTACTTGATGCTTATCAAACAATTCTATCCCCTGAAAATTAAAGTCATACGGGTGATGTAAAATTAACGAAAATTTTGATTAATAATGACACCGGAGTAGCAAAGCATTTTGTGATTGCTTAAAAAACTTAATACTATTAATTTCAATAAACCCCTTTACGATTTCAAAAAAATCACTTTGCCCCTTTTTATACAGAAAATCCCATGCACTTATTAAATTGTATCAGTTTGCTTATTTCCCTACAATTTTGGACCAAAATACCCTTTAATTTAATGAAAAATGATTTAAAACTCAAAAAAACATATAAAATTCAAAAAATATATATACAATTCGAAAAAAAATATATAATTCGAAAAAAACATTTAAAATTCAAAAAAAATATAAAAAATTAGAAAATATATATAAAATTCGAAAAAAAAACTTATAAAATTTATAATATATATAATTCGTAAAAATATATATAATTTGAAAAAATATATAAAATTTTAAAAAACAAGTAAGAAGATGTAAAAACAAGAGAATATATTAAGGTTACAATATAATACAAGTAAGAATATATAAATTTCGAATTTTATATATTTTTTTACGAATTATATATATATGTTTACGAATTTTATATATATTTTTATGAATTTATATGTTTTTTTTTTCAAATTTTATATATTTTTTTCGAATTTTATATATATATTTCTAATTATATATTTTTTTTCGAATTTTATATGTTTTTTCGAATTTTATATGTTTTTAAAATTTTAAATCATTTTTCATTAAATCTCAAGGGCATTTTGGTCCAAAAGTATAAAAAATGGGGCAAGCTGATACAAATTGATAAGTGTAGGGGAATTTTCTGTATAAGAGAGGGGCAAAATGATCTTTTTTGAAACCACATGGGATTTACTGAAATTAACTCTTTTATTTGACAATCAAAACATCATTTGCAGATTTCTTCTTTCCATAGTTTCTTTCAACAGAACGAACACATTGGAACTGAAATAGCGAGAACAACAAATAAAAATGGAACTAGCACAGTAATTTTATTCCAGAGTGAAATGTACTGGTGCTGAGTCAAAATAGACCAAACACTCAAAAACAATAGTAATACTTGTTTCACCAACAAAATTCTCTGTACTATAAGCTTCAATTGGTATGCTATCAATATCAACCATTACAAATTCACACTAGAAATGGTGATAGTGCATGAATAAATTACAAGAAGACTGTACTAGGTCCTGGAAATTTTAGTATACAAACTAATGTTGTAGGTGGAGGAGCTTGTTTTGGATTAATTCATATATATATGGCAATATTATATGAAACTTAAACCTCAGCCCTCTCGAAGTAAATTAGCAATACATATGAACAAAACGCAGGTGGAAGAACCCGTGATGTGCTCATAAAGAAGTTGACTAGATAAGATGGGCCTCAGTCAGTGGTGGTCACGAATGGTTGCAAAGGATTAATGAATTCTGAATTTCTGGTAAAAAGATAGGACCCCCTAATTAAAACTGGAAACTTGATTTTTTTTTTTTTTCAGCTCCTTTAGTTTAAATATAATTTTGTTTTTGAAAAAAAAATAGTTTATACACACCAATATAGTTTATTAGTTTCAATAAATATCTCATAAATATATGTACATTTAAATTATTTATAAGTGTTTATCTTTGATTTTTTTTTTCTCAACCTTTTCTTCATTATATATTTGTTCACTTTTTTTTTGTATTGAAAAAATACATCATTATATATATATATATATATATATTAATTTTAATTTTTAATTTTTTAGTTTTCTCGTATTATTTCAATATATTTTTATTAGTTTATATATATATTATTTGATAAAAATAAAAATAAATAATATTTGGGCAAATTATAAAACGAGGGAGTCAAATTGATTAAAAAAAATAAAAATTCAATCCTTGTTTCCAAACACAACCTGGATAACATGAATGGTCATTTAGGTATTAAATCAAAATTTCAGGTTGATGTCATGTTTCAGTGTAAATGATGATTGTTTCAAATCTTAGGGGGTGAAAATGAAGATTCTCAAATCTGAGAGAATGTTATTGAAATTGAAGAAAATCTTAGGGGTATAAATAAAATTAACCCAAAAATGATTGATCAATGGGTTAATTTCAGTAAACCCCCCTATACTATCCAGATAAATCAACTAACCCCTTGTGTGTCCACTTTGCCCCCTATACTATTCAATTTCATCAAATTACCCCCTCACTTCTAAAAATGCCTAAACTACCTTCAATAGTATAAGGGGGTTTAGTGAAATTAATAGTATAAGGGGGTTTAGTGAATTATTTTGGAAAAAATAATATATACTCTTTGCAAAAAAAAAAAATTTCGAAAAAAATCATATTTTGTTCCAAAATATGAATTTTTTTTTCGAAAAATATTTTTTTTGCAAAAAAGTATATATTATGTTCCAAAATATGAAAAAAAATTTCGAAAAATATTTTTTTTGCAAAAAATATATATTATGTTCCAAAATATGATTTTTTTCTGAAAAATATTTTTTTGCGAAAAATATATATTATGTTCCAAAATATGATTTTTTTCCCGAAAAATATTTTTTTTGCGAAAAAGTACATATTATGTTCCAAAATATGAATTTTTTTTTTGAAAAATATATATTTTGTTCCAAAATATGACTTTTTTTCCGAAAAATATGCATTTTTGTTCCAAAATATATATTTTTTGCAAAAAAAATATTTTTCAGAAAAAAATCATATTTTGGAACATAATATATATTTTTCGCAAAAAAAAAAAAATTCGGAACAAAAATTCATATTTTGGAACATAATATATACTTTTTTGCAAAAAAAATATTTTTTGAAAAAATATTTCATATTTTGGAACATAATATATACTTTTTCGCAAAAAAAATATTTTTCGAAAAAAAAATTCATATTTTGGAACAAAATATGATTTTTTTTTCGAATTTTTTTTTTTTTCAAAAAAGTATATATTATTTTTTCCGAAATAATTCACTAAACCCCCTTATACTATTGAGGGTAGTTTAGGCATTTTGAGAAGTGAGGGGGGAATTTGATAAAATTGAATAGTATAGGGGACAAAGTGAATACACAAATGGTTAGTTGATTAATCTGGATAGTATAAGGGAGTTTACTGAAATTAACTTGATCAATCTAATAAAGTAATTAAAATTTTCTTATTACAAAGACCATCACGTATGTGACCCGATCCATATATAAAAACCCAGCCCACTATAAATATGCAGATAGGTGACCCGGATCACGTGGTGGGCAACGTCCTGTAGGCTGTATCTGGAGGAGCTGGGCCTGCAAAGGCGGATGTTGGTGTCCCGCTGATTCGGAGGAAGAGAGCGGCGATAATGGCGTTGCTGTCCCTCTCTCTGTCTCTTTTTCAGCCTTCTTCACTTCCCATGGCCGTACCACTCAGACCCTTCTCATCACCACCCACTTCGCCGCCTCCAACCGCCCGTCTCCCCCAAATCAGAGCCGGAGCGCCGTCTCTCTTTCTAATGCCGCCGTCGGCTCTCCGGCGACACGGGGTTGCTAGAACAGGTCGGAGCCTACAGGTGGTGCGCATGGCTCCAGATGAAGAGAAGATGACTCGCCGTTCGCCTCTCGATTTTCCCATAGTAAGTCCACACACCCATTCTCTCTATATATATGTATAGGCAGTGTGTAATTTTGTTGAATAGTTGGTGGGTTCTCCTTTGATTTGATTTTTTGTTCTTGCTCTCTGTTTGTTTGCTAAGAAATTAATTGGATTAGTTCAAATTTTTGTTTTGTATTAGAGGAGAAAAAGAGAAAATCCTAAACTTTGAATGATGTGTTTGCTGTTGTTTTGTTTCATGATCATAAATACTCATCTCATATGAGTCGAATATTTATATATGGTTTAGTTGAGTGAGATTTGAAAAAAAATGAAATTGTGGTATAAAAGCCAATGACACTGCCATGAACTAAGAGTGTATCTTATGTAAATAAGAGATGTTGGTAAACTAAAACTTGCTATGGACCCCATCTGTATACAATTCCAACAAAAATAGGAACAAGTCAATACTCTATTCTTAGGGTTTAGTCTCTTTTGTTACCACCCAAGTTTAATTTAACGCATTTGAATTCTGACTTCGAACTTCTGAAATTTTCCATTTGTTGTTCTGCCATAGAAATGGAATTACCGATAGCTTCTTTGGGCATCTGCTGTGTCCCATTTGGCATGAACATTTTTTGAATTTATTGGAGGATTACATTTCATAGGATGGGAAGAAACTAATCATTGATGCTCGAAACCTGATCACATTCCTCTATGTTGCTTTTTTGCGTACTTAAATCCATTTCACTCCCTCTTTTGTTACATCAATTCCTCCCCTGCTATGTTGCATTACCAGTTGATTCTTTGATGCGCCACCATCGCATTCCAATTGGATTTTTCATCTTTCACGTCTTATCCATTCTGGGCTATCGGCTACCCTTATTGACAAATACGTGAATTAATAACCATGGGGTGCTTCCAGCTAACGATTAGCCCCCTTGCACAAATAGGTTTGGTTAATTTTGACAAGTCTCCGTCTCCACCAATACCTCCCACTGCTCTTTCTCTCTCTCTCTCCATGTTTATAGGTACGCATCACTGTGAAAAAATTCACCAGAATGATCAATATCTCTACGATCCCATGATGATCCCGGACTAACCCAACTAGTAGTCAAAAATCAAATATTCCAACAACTGCTGGCTGAGATTTCATCACCTTAACTGATCGATTGTCTATCATGCTTCACACTATTAATTGCTAAATCTAAAGAAGACATTTCATAACTACTCCATGACAACAAAAAAGAACAATTATAAATTAAACACTAGAAAGATGGAGTATGCCACTACGGTCAATTATCTCTTAGTTTCTGTCATGATACATGTAACTGAAGAAATTGAGAGGCATGGTGAAGAGTGAGAAAGTAAAAGGAGTGAGAGATATAAGCAAGTTTATGGATTTTGGATACAGATAAGAAGAAGCAGTTTAGGTGTCCGATGAATAAATTAAGGCCATGGGCCATTACTCAACGGTGCTCCAAAGGGGTAAAATTGGGTACAATATATATTTTTGATAAGTACGAAGTATATAAAAAGCACTCAAAAGGGGAGTTCGTCCCTCTACAAAAGAGGACAACCTAATGGCCAAGCGAACCCAAAAGTTCAATCTTTTCCACCAATAGATTTATAAGATCTAGCCTCCACCCAGTAAAAAAGAGAAGAAGTAAATATCTCTTTGATGGAGCCTATCGAGGACTCAATCCGAAACAGCGTCTATTGCGCTCCAATCTCGTTGTTGGTGGCATTGCACTATGCAATTGAATGGGAAAATTTTGTCTCTAGTTTTGGAGGAATTCTAGAGGTTTTTCTCTTTTCTTATGTAACTGTTTGCTTTTGGCTTTTGAGTCTGTAAGCATTTTGATAATGTGTATTCCTTCCAGTGAGTTCAAATCACCAAAAACAACCATCAATTTAACCTTCCCTCCATCTCCTTTGGGCGCCTTCATGTTTACTTGGCAATTCCTAATAAAAAGCAAACACCTAAGAAGCACGGAGTTGGATTTGGACACAGCCATGGCATGGATACGCCGTCACTTCAGATTATAAGAAAGTAGGAGATAGACACTGACATGGCGTGGACACGACAAATAGAAATGTATAATGGTATTTATATATCTATTCGAAGGAGAAAATTGTAGAACTTAATTATTTGATGAATATATATATACGTTACAGAAGTCAGAAGGTGTCTTCTTTGAATATTACACATGATATTGCACACGATGTCTTTATTACACATAATATTACGATTGTATCTTGTCTGTATAAATATGTTTTTGTTTATCAGAGATTGAATGCTTTGATGTATGTGCATAATGCTGTTTTCTAGGATAGTTGAGTGTTTGTCTTATATAAGATGAAGAGAGTAGGAAGAGTTGTTCAAGTGTTCAATAGGTGTCGACCAAGTGTCCTATGTGTATTCAGACTGTATCATCCAAGTGTCTGAAGCAATAATTTTTTCATTAAATAATGGTTATGGGCATGAAGTTTCGTACACGTATATAGGAGTGTCCAATGTTGGATACGCACACGGACACGACACCTCATAGAAATGTTCGTGCTGCTGAGTCAAACACTATACTTGGTATGTCTCATTCACTGTTTAGATGATATTGGGGTGCGAATATCATCACCGGTCTATTGGTTATGAAGTATGTGTCATTGGTTTGACGTTTGCTGGGTTAATTTCAACTTTCGAGATAATTGGGTTACTGGCAGTTATATGGGAGAGAGATGGAGTCGTTTGTCGTTTGTCGTTGGGATTGGCAGCTTAGGTTGGTAGTGTCATTATAGTGGATTGTGGCTGTGTGGTAGTTGTTGAGGGTTTTGACGGTTTTGGGAGGGGTGACTCTAATTATGATAGTAAGAGATGGGGCAGTGTTCAAGTAAAATGCTCTATCATTTTTTTTCTCCTATTAGTATTTTTAATGGAACCAAACTCCGACTACAAAACAGAGAAAAGAGGCATACCCACTAATTACAACAGTTATAAAAAGTCCCATTGCAGAAAAACAAGCCAAAAGAGGAGGAATTTAATTTACAGAGGAGCAAAAACATCTAATATACAAGACATGAATACAATAATCCCAAGACCAAAAAAATGCTTCAATTTTTATGTCATAAAGAAATAAATATAGTGAAGTCTAATATAGTATCCCAGCATCTTATGTAAAATTCAAGTGTACATTTAGCGGGCTTTGTTTGCAGTTCAGGGGGTATCAGTACCATAGGAAAGGGAGTTGATATTTAGTTTACGCAAACCAACATTTTCTGCATTAGAGGAACTAGAAGTAATAGTTTAATAGCTGAATTTCAATTTACTTATTTATTTGCTTCTTGTTGTTGGGGTGTTCTGTTGCACATGTGCTATATGGTGATAACTTATTGCTCTGGTGTGACCTGACATGGCAGGAGTGGGAAAGGCCAAAACCTGGGCGGCGACCAGATATATTTCCCCAGTTCAGCCCAATGAAAACACCATTACCACCTCCCATGCCAGCGGATCCTCCCGAAGAAGATGAGGAAGAGGAAGAAAAGAAAGAGGAGGAAGAGGAAGATCCTGAGCAGGAGAATCCAGATAAACCAGATAATTAGTAGCTTTTATCAGTTTTGCAGTTAAAAAGAGAAAAAGGGGCAACGAGCCCTTTTCAAGTTTTGAGTTCACTTTGTACGTGCTTCTCATTTGCATGTCGTCAAGCTTTAGCTAGTGCTGTGGATGCCGCCATACCCAGGAAAGGGGTGCTGCTGATACTGAGTGAGCGTGAGCGTTAATGTCAGAGGTAATTATTGTTAAGCGAGGTGTAGTGTCCTTTCTTGCGGGTTTTGCAGATCAAAATTGTTTAGAGGAGGATATTCAAATAATGGTTGTCACACCATTTATGTACTAGTACATGAGATTCTTGTAATGGATAAAGTTTGTGATTCTAGTATGCTATTTGGTTTAATATATCCTGATACATCTTGAAGAACAAAATGTGAACATGCACTTTCAGACTGAATTGTTTCAGCAGTTCATTGGACTAACCATGGGTTCCATGTTCTGACGACCACCTGTGATGGCTTCCTACCTAATAACACTGTCTATGGCGAGGAGGCGTGGCTAGATGGCGGAGGGCACGAACTAGACTAATCACATAAAATTAATTCTTAAGATCTGACCAACTTGGCTGCGAATTTTTTTATAAATTTGTTTATAGGGCAATGCAATTTTTTATAAATTTATTAATAATTTTTTTTATTTTTTTAGGTTATTAGAAAAAAAAATTATAAAAATTGGGGGTGGAAATGCAAGTTCTTATAAATTTATTGGTAAAATTTATAATTTTTTAGGCTACCAAATAAAATAAATTTAAAATTAGTAGGGGCCTTATACAATTTTTATAAACATATTTGTAATATATATAAATTTTTAAGGTAAAAAATATATAAAATTTGGGCTGGGGCCATGGCCTTGGAGAACATTTTCATAATTTGATTCCATCAATTTTGAATTAGTATTTATATATTAAAATAAATTGCATTTTTTTTAAATCAAAGTATATCTTTTATAATTTAAATATATATTTATTTAATTTTAAATGTGATACAATTCAATAATCACATAAAAATATAACATTAAGTATTTTTCATAACAACACCAACCATAAAAATTATTAATCAATCATTTCTTATATTTAGTTATCTTTAAAAAATAAATAAAATTTACACAAACTTACCAACAAATCATCTTTATTCAATTATGTTGTCAAAAGTGCATTTGGGTCATCATGTGCAAGTTTTAAACAATTAATATAAATTTTTTTTAATTTTTCAAATACTTATTTTAATTATTTTGCATTAATTTAAAAGTAAAGTGTATCTTTTGTGAGTTAAAAAAATATTTGTTTAAATTTAATTGTATGAAACAGTCTCATAAAAAAGTATAACATTAAGCATTGAAATATCATCCACACTTTAAAATTCGTTAATAAATTATTTCTTATACTAAATGTCTTTAAAAAATAAATAAAATTTATTTAAAATTATCAAAATATCATCAAACTTCAGTTATGTTGTCAAAAGTAGCATATTAGTGTATTTTGGTTATCATGTGCAAGTTTTAAAAAATTCACAATTGCGATAACTCATAACCGATATCGTTACATAACTCCGATACTGACCCAAATCTGTTATACTGATACCGCAACCGAAGCACTAACCAAAATCGTTTTTACAAACCATGACCATGATACAAGGATTGAACCATGACAAGACAAGTAGCGTACTTCAAATAAATAGATAATTTGAGAATTCTTAAAAATACAGACTCTTATCATTAACATCGTTTAGTGGGTTTTATACAGTTAAGACCAATCTCAAATACTTTTTAGGTCATCTTTGGTAGGCGGTCCAGTCTGATCTAATCTGATTTAGATTCTGAACTAACTCTATTCGGTAAGCGGTCTGTTCTTACGATTTATTTATTATTTATTATAATATTTATTTATGTACTATTTATTTTATTTTATTTATTATTTCTTCACTTTATAATATATTTCATTAATTTATTATTTATATTATTATGTAGTCATTTATATATTAATTTATAAATATATTCTATTCTATTTATTATTATTTCATTATTTAATTCATTTTATTTATAAATTATTTATTCATTTTAAATTATTGAAAAATATATTTTATTAATTTAATATTTATTTATTATTATTATACTCAATTTTTTTTATTATTATGAAGTATTTAATTATTATTATATTTACTTATTATTTATTATTATACTTATTTATTATGTATTATTTATTTTTTATTTTTTATTATATTTATTTTTTATTATTATTTATTTCAATTTATTTATTATTTGTTATTTTTATTATATTTTAAAATATCTTTTATGTAATTTATTATTTATTTTATTATTTATTTATTTTTAATTATTTAAAATTATATTTTATTAATTTATTATTTAGTCCATTTTTCATTATTATTATTGTATTCATTTTTTATTATTATTATGTATTATTTAATTCTATTTGTTTATTATTTATTATCTATTTTTAAATATGTTTTATTTTATTTATTAGTTATATTATTAATTATTCATTTTTAATTATTTATAAATATATTTTATTATTTATTCATTTATTTATTTATTTATTATTATTATTATATTCATTTTTTTATTATTAGGTATTATTTAATTCATTTTTTTTATTATTTATTATTTATATTTTATTTTTAAAATATGTTTTATTTAATTTATTATTATTAATAATTTATTATTATTATTTATTCATTTTTAATTATTTATAAATATATTTTACTAATAAGACAAGACCGAACCACGTTGAACCATCAAAAAATATGATTCCAAAAACACCCCATTTGGTTCAATTTAGTCTCATTTGGTCTGGTTCCAAATTTTAAGATCAAGTCCAAACAAACATGGTCTGGTCCCTAAAAACAAAGACCAGACTAGACCAGGTCAGGTGGAACCAGATAGCCTACCAAACATGGCCTTAAATATGGACCAATCTCAAAATTTATACAAAATTATGGAATTTAAGTCCAAAAAATCCAAAATACAGTTATATGGGCTATTATCATGATCCCCCGGATGTTAACAAATTTGATCAACTTGATCCTATTTCGACAATTTCGGTTAGAACTGCCCCTAAAACTAGAGAGGGGTTTACTCATAAACAATTTTTTATTTTATTTATATATGCCCAAAAAAATATTAATGACAAAATAAATTTTTTGCAACTATCAATTAGGGTAAAATATAAAATAATTAAGTCTGAAATATAAAAAATATTTCGAACTACAAATAAGATTTTTTTTTTTTTCAATTTTCAACTTTGTTTTTTATATTTTATTATAAACGAATTTTTTTTGATTTATGCCGAAAAAAACATTAATGCCACAATAATTTATTTTTTGGGGGAACTACCAATTAGAGGAAAAAATAAAACAAATTAAGTCCAAAATATAAAAATTATTTTGAACTACAAATGAGATTTTTTTTTTCGTTTTTAACTTTTTTATATATTTTGCTATAAACGAAAAAAATTTGATTTATGGCAAAATAAAAAATTAATGCATCAATATTTTTAACTTTCCAATTATATATTTTTTGGCATAAATCATTTTTTTCGTTTATTGTAAAATATATATATATATATATATATATAAATTAAAAATGAAAAATAAAATCATTTGTAGTTCAAAATATTTTTTATATTTCAGACCTAATTTTTTTGTATTTTACCCTAATTTGTAGTTCAGTTAAAAATATTGATGCATTAATTTTTTATTTGGCATAAATCAATTTTTTTCATTTATATTAAAATATAAAAAATAAAGTTTAAAACGAAAAAAATAATAATTTATAGTTCGAAATATTTTTTATGTTTTGGACTTAATTTTGTTATATTTTACCCTAATTGATAGCGATGCGCTTCAATAGGGGTTAAAAATAGTGTTTAAGAACAAACTCTTAGGATGACAAGGTTTTCCTATCGTAAGTGCACAAATCGTATTGTAGTATAGTTCGACTTGAGAAAGGGAATATCGATCCCATATAGACTTGATTTTATTTACTCTAACAATCTAAAAGTATTAAATTATAGTTTTCAAAAAGGCTTTGATTTGTTTGAGATCTATAACTAATGAAACTAACTAAAAACAATATTTAAATTATGTTTGTGATTCAGAGTAGAGAAAAACTAAATGTGCGTTTGGAAACTGGTATTTTCGTTTTTGTTTTTCTTTTTTTTTCACTGTTAACGGGAACAAAAACGTGTTTGGGAGCTTTTGATGGTTTTTGTTTTCGTGAACAGTAAAAAAAAAATTTCTCATCCTTATTTCAAAATTTGAGAACACCAAAATGGTGTTTTTTTTGTTTTCGGCACTGTTTGTTCTAAGCCAAAAAAAAATTTAGTTGTTGCAGATTCCCTAACCGCCATCTTCAACCTCTAAACTCTAACCCCCACTACCACCACCACCAGCCGTTATCCTACCACCACCACCACCACTGCAAATCGACACCAACACCAACACAAACCCTTACCTCTGCAGCTTGACACCCCCAATCGAATTGGGGTGATGTGGTCTTTATACATGCTACTACTTATATATTTATATATATATATAAATATATATTTTCCTGGATGCTAATCTTTTGAACAGCAGTAGAGTGGTCATGTTCATTGTTGTATGGAAAACTTGGAAGTGTACATTGTAGCTAGTTTGTAAAATGGATGATAATCAAGTCAAACTTAATCTCATCCTTTGACAATTTGTTTTATACTTTTTATTCCAAATAAATTTCAAAAACGTGTTTTTTTTTGTTCCTGAAAAGTTTTTAGACAAAATTTCCAACCAAACATGTTTTTGTTTTCGGATTACTCTTAGGATAAGAACAAGAAAATTTTTTGTTCTTAAGAGATAAAAAACGAAAACGAAAAACACTAGTTTCCAAACGCACCCTAAGGTTTTCACACTTCACCACTAATCACATAATATAGTTATCTACTTGCTCAATTGCAATAGACCGATATATCAATCACCGTGAATCAAACCGTACCGCAAATAGTCGAATACGTCCCAAAAAGGATACCATCCACTGGATTCACTACAACTTCTCTCCGGATATAGTGTGATTAGTGCATACTATTTAATTTACTCTAATCTACCCCTATAGCATGAATTTAAACTAAAACATGTCTATAACACCTCGCTGAGTTATGACCTATGTAAATCTAGGATTTCAGGTATTAAACACCATTGTGTAAAAAATCATGATATGTTGGAGAACACAAGATACACATGATTGATTGAGATAATGCATTTATTCAATCTAAGATAATAATATAATAAATATAAAACCCCTTATCATAAATAACTACAGTCTATGATCTACACAATCATCATAGGTAGGGGTGTTCACGGATCGAATTGGACCGAATTGAAGGTATATTAGATCCAATCCACTAATACCGGATTCACCATTCATGGATGCAATCCAATCTGTTTGCCCAACGGATTCAATCTAAACCGGATTGTGATGAGCTGGATTGATTCGGATCAGATTCACGGATCCAAAGATTAAAAATTAAATATAACAAAGAGAATGACAATAAACTTTCACCAATAAAAGTGAGTGTTATTGTAGGCTGTAGCAAATAACAATACTAAACATACTTGATCCAAAAATATAGAAAATAAACTCGAGTAAATTGTACATAAACATAGATAATAAATAATACTGATGACTTGTATTGATAGTGTCACAATAGCAAATTGACACAATCATAGATAACAAACATACAAGCCATACAAGTGATAATGTCATAGTAGCAATTTGACACAAACATAGATAATAAACATACAAGCCATAGAAGTGATAGTCTCATAGTAACAAATTGTACATAAATAAAAATTAATAAAGTTAGAGTAAATAAACAAAATATTCATGCAGTATACGGAAACTTCAACGGATTGATTGAAAAGTGTGGTACTATCTTAAAAACTTCTCAAAACAGTGGCTATGGTTACAAAAGTAAAACTAAGTTTAGTTAATGATTAACAAATAACTATAAATAAATTGTAGTGAATAAGTAAAATATACTTAACATATAGTGAATAAATAAACATACTTGATTCAATATCAAAAGAGTCGAGTACTTAAATTTCGTCCATTTGTGCTTCAATTTGAATCGGCACTTGCGAGTCACGTAACCAATCTTGTGCACAAATCAAGGCTACAATAATTTTAAGAGTAATTTTTTTAATTTAGTTATCAAAGTCTTTATTAAATTAAAATTTAATTATAAATTTTCAAATGGAATAAATGTATACAAATATTTTAGAGACCTTACTCTTTTATAATAGTAAATAACTAATAAAAAGTCTTTCATTATATTTTTCTAAAAACTGCAATAGTGAGTGTTTTAATGTATGAAAATATTAGAAATGTCTTACATTTTTACAATAGTATGGATATATATAGATAACTATTTAGTATAAAATAAGATATTATGATTTAGTTTAGAATAGTATATTATTGATATAAAATATTATAATTTAATTTAAAATAATATATTATATGATATATTATTAATATAATATATTGAAATATATATGAACAGTACCGAATTGGACCGGATTATTGAAAATGCAATCCATAACCGATCCGTAAAATACCGAATTGAGTGTTTTTGGATCCATATCCTATCCAATCCATAAAAAATCCGATCCAATATATCTGAATCGGATTGGATTTACGGATTTGCCGGATTTTTGAACACCCCCAATCACATGTGTGGTATTTAGTTTCCCCTCGTTACAATTGAAACAAATAAATAAACTACATTAACCCTAGATACCAGGTTAGTTGCTCATAGTGGAAGGAGACTGCATCGATGATGTAGAAACGGCCTCCATGATTGTCTGCTCCGGATCTCTAGGTCTTGAATGGTCCTCTTCTTCAAAAGATGTAAATCTTCACAATTAGTGCTCTGAAAATTATGTATTTAGAAGTTCATTAGATCTGAATCAAACATTGGTATTTATAGAAGAAGTTGAGAAGAGTCCTGTTTGTACTAGACTTTTCATATTAGGAATAAGATTTCTCTTTGATGTATTTCTTTTCAATTTCGAGTCAAACCCTTAAATCTGATGTATAATACACCTTATACACATGCTTAGAGGTGTTGAAGTCGGAGATAAGTCAAAGGAAGTCAAATCGAATCGGGACTCGAAAACCCAACATCTTCCTGCGCATGGCCCTACGCTTGAGCGTAGGGCTTATTACGCTTGAGTATAGCTAGTTCCATGCGTAGGGTCATTTCCCCGTGCGTAGATTTGACGATTCTAGTCACTTTTTGTCTATTATCTGCGTAGCTCATACGTAGATAAAAATATGAAAATCACTTATATCCGTCGGGGTGTGCTAAAAATATGTGTTAAAAATACACCCTTTAGACGACTTAGTTTTTACCTATCACAAGCGCACGAATCGTATTATAATATAGTTCGACTTGAGAAAGGTAATCGATCCCACAAAGACTAAGTTGTATTCTGAATTATCGTAAAGTAATACTCTTAAATTGCTAGAAAAGTATGATTTGTTGTTTTTGATTGATTAACTAATTAACTAAGAAAATAAATAAAGATAGAATAAGACAAGAACATTATAAATAAAATATAGGGTTTCCATACTCCACCACCAACCGCATAACACAACTCTCTACTTGTAAGAGGGCGATCCATAATTGTGAATCAGGTCGTACCGCAAATAGTCAAATACAACTGATAAGTGCATAATTCATACACGATTAACCTCCAAAAATATATTTTTCAGTCATTTATTTTAAATTATTTTAATTAATATTTGTGTTTTTATATTTTTATAGGTTATTGGTGATTTCTGGTACAAATGGGTTAAATCCATCTAAACAAGCCCAAAATCTGTTTAGATCACGTCTTAGTATTTGGGCCATATATTTCAGCCCGTTGTTCGGATTTGTGTGAGCCCAGTGTTCCTAGAAAGCTGATTCAATTTAACGAATATTGGTATTTCACATAGAAACCCTAATTCTGAAGTTTAGAGGGCGAAAAAGACATTTTAAATATGGCATACTATTTTGTGCGAAAATCAGCATCAGCTTGGTAATATAATCACAGATTTTGAAGGAACGACCAGAATGGAATGAAATCAAGGGCTGTGGGAAGAGGACTTGATTAACAAGAAAAGAGTATCTCACCAATATCTTCCAAATTTACTCTCCAAATTAGTCAAAAGTGGGCTGCAAGATATCACCAATTAGGAAAAGAAATATGGGAATATTGTATTATCTTATTTACTTTCCTAGATAAAACCTTGAGGACCCCTATAAATAGGGCATATATGGATGCACAAAGAGGAGGGGGGACGACCAAGAAACAGAAGGGGAAGACCTGTGCAATCAACGAAAAAATCCAAGATGTCTTCCACTTATGATTTCGGGTTTGGTCGTTCTTGTTTTATTTTTCTTGTATAGTTAATTCGCTCGGCCAAGGCCGAGAGGAAACCCTAGTCATGTTCAATATTATAGTTTTCAATTGTAAACATTATTGAATATTTTGGTTAATAAGTTCTTCTTCTTATTATTATATATATGTTAATGCTTTCGATTTTATGTGCTTTAACTGAGACTAAAATTGAACGTATTTCATTCCTAGCATATAGGTTACTTGTGTCTGACCACGAACATGTAATCTACTTGGCAATTTAAGAAGAAGACAATAAATTATAGTTGTTTATGCCTGACCATGGATAGATAATTGTAATTTATATTTTCCTTCAATGATTTATTTATTATTTTTGGCCAAGATAATAAAATATTGAGTTGAACCTACGCCCTAACCCGGATAGACCATCTATGAATGTAATAATAATTATTATTTAGATGTGTGGAAATTAATTGAATATTTAATGAGTTTACAATTGAAAATCGGATTTGTGATGATTAGTGGTGGAATCAAAGCCTTGGTATTCCTTTTGTATTATTGTATTTATATTATTTTTTTCATAATCATCAATAATTTATTGAATTAGTTAGATAGTAGTTTTTAGATTTAATTTGTCTTAATCAATCCTCGTGGGAATGACCTCGCAATAATTATACTCTTTACTACTATGATTCGTATAGTTGCGAGTAAAATTTGATTTGGGTTAATCTATCTTTTGGGTTACTCTAAATTTCACAACAACAACCCCAAAAAGGATACCGTCAACCGGATTAGGTACAACTCATCTCCGGACAGAGTGCAACTCGTATATGCCCTATACTTTACTCCTAGTGCATGAAATTAAACTAAAGCATGTCTATATTACCTCGCCGAGGCATGTCCTGTGTAGACCTAGGGTTTCAAGTATTAAACACCATTGTTGTAGAAAATTACACTATGTTTATGATAACGTGATTGGTTAAGAAAATATATTCATTTAATCTAATACAATAATTAAGAACAAATATATAATCTTGTGTCAAGAATAAAAATGGTCACACATCTACAATCAATCATCACAGTATGGCCACAGCTTCCCCTCGTTACAATTGAAAACAAATAAAAGAACTACATTACTTGGCTAGGGGTTTTGCTAGAAAATCCTAGATACCGAATTAGTTGCTCATGGTAGAAGGTGACTGCATTGTTGATGTAGAAACGACCTCCATGATCTTCTTCTTCGGATTTCTAAGTATTTAATGACTTATCCTTAAATGAATCTCCAGAGGCTGCTCTGAAAATTATATGTGCATGGAAGCTACCTTCAACTGATGTGAAGCTTGGTATTTATAGAAAAAGGCGGAGGCAAACCCTAAGTTCGCCATTTTTGATAATTTCACCATCAATCACCCTACTATTTGATGAATAATAGGTGTTTTGTACATACTTTGAGGTGTGAGAGTTATAAATGCATCATGAAATTAAAATAGGGGTAGAATAAACATTACAGTAGGAATTAACTTTTCTTGTTGATGTTACACCTTAGGCGCAGGGCCTAAACGTATGCTTGAGTGTAGGCTTAAGCGTAGATTTGAGTTTTTTGATCACTTTTTGCTTCTGTAGGCGTAGGCTTGAGTGTAGATTCTTTATGAAAATCATTTTTTATCCGCAAACTGTGTCAAAATGACTGTCTTGATTCCACGAGACTTTTTACTTTAGGTGACGGCATTGGAAAATGCCGTTTTTGCCCTCCGAGAGATATTTTTATCTTGAAAACACCTCTTTGACTCTCTTATTGGATATAAACGAACATGTACTTGAATAATTCACCAAAGTTAACTATATTTCTTCAGTAAGCTCCTGAAACATGCTTAAACACACAAACGACATAAAAACACCAAATAATGGAATGAAATGACGTAATTATAATGAGTTAATGGGTCAAAATGTCTATCATGTGACACCTATCAATCACTTTTTCCAATTCTCCATCCGTTAGAACCCACTCGACTTCGTTTGTATGTTTCATGAAGTTTCGGCTCAAAAAAGTATTGTTTTTGCTCTCTGGGAGACACTTTTTGCTTGAAAATTCATCATTTGCTTTCTTATTGGGTAGACACAAGCACATATTTGGTTAATTCACCAAAGTTAACTCGTTTTCTTCATCAAGCTCCTGAAACACGCTTAAACATGCAAACCACATAAAAACACCAAGTAATAGGATGATAAGACGTAATAATACCGAGTTTGGGGCCTAAAATGATCAACATTCGACACCTATCAGATAGTTCCATTTTTTTATTTATTTCGGCATTATAGTTTTTTTTCCGGCATAAATCAAATTTTTTTTTTCATTTATAGTAAAATATAGAAAACAAAGTTAAAAAGGAAAAAAAAATCTTATTTGTAATTCGAAATATTTTATATATTTCGGACTTTATTTTTTATATTTTACCCTAATTGGTAGTTCAAAAAACAAATTTATTTTGGCATTAATATTTTTTTTCGGCATAAATAAAAAAAATCATTTATTAGTAAATCTCCCTCTAGTTTTAGGGGTAGTTTTGTCTGAAATTGTAGAAAAATGGACAAATTGATCAAATTGATTAACGTCAATGGAATTTTATGTATAGGAGGGGGGCAAATTGATTTTTTTTAAATCACGGGGATTTTTTTATTATAGCCCTAGTTATATACACACATTTGAGAACACATACAACTTGGGCCCGTGGTCAAAATGAACTAAATTTAGAAGGGTCGCGAGCTTTTAACCCCCTATACTATTCATACCGTGCGTTTAACCCCCTATGGTTCTTCTTCCCTCCAAACTATTGAATTTAGAACCACAAGGGTGTTATACGCACTATATGCATACCATAGGGGTTTAAAAAAACTCAAACAATTCTGGGGGCAATTCGCACATTTATTTTTTTATTTTAGAAAAAAAATTAAAAATAAAATATTTATTGAAGTTAATTTTTTTAAAAATATATATTTATTGAAGTTAGTTTTGGTCGTGTTTTTTCACGATATCCACCATATATTGCATTGACCCCATTTTTTTTTGTATATATATTCTTAAATTGTTGAAACAAAAAAAATGATAGTAAATATTTATTTACCAACTTATTTGAGAAGCTAGGTGACTTTATTTACCAAAAAAACAAAAACAAAAACAAAAGAGGTTTGTTTAATTAATACCAAAATAATTGTTGACAACATATTTTTTGGATTTTTAATGTTAAAAATCAATGATCGCCCCTTATAAAAACATATGAATACAAAAAATAGATAATTAATTTTAATTTAGAAACTCATGAAACTAAAAACAAATATATACAATTTGAGTGATTCATAATAACTTAGATGTTAATACACATATTTTTATTTGTATGACTTAGTCATTTTCATAGAGAAAATATCACATACCTTCCCTAAGGTTTAGTGATATTACACGCAGTACCCCTACTGATTCCAAATTATCAATTACCTCCCTTGGAAGAATCCAAGCTCCGGGTAGGATGTAAAATTACGAAATGACCCTCGATAAATTCTTCTAAAGTATTGAATTTTAACATTACCCCCACCCTAATGGGTAAATTACAGTTTCACCCCCTAAAATTCTAAAAAATATTTAAAATTTTAAAATATATATAAATTTTGAAATATATATATAATTCGAAAAAATATGTAAAATTAGAAAAAATATATAAAATTCGAAAAAAATATATAAAATTCCGAAATATATATATATATATATATATATATATATAATTCGAAAAAATATATAAAATTAGAATATATATATAAAGTTCAAAAAACAAATTCGAAAAAATGTATAAATTTCGAAAAACATATATAAATTTTGAAATATATATATCTAATTCGAAATAAATATATAAAATTAAAAATATATATAAAATTTTGAAATATTAATATAATTCGGAAAAAATATATAAAATGAGAAAAAATATATAAAATTAAAAACACAATGCCAAAAAAATGTATAAATTTCGAGAAAAATATATAAATTTCAAAATTTATATATCTGATTCGAAATAAATATATAAAATTAAAAATATATATATAAAATTTTGAAATATATATATAATTCGGAAAAAATATATTAATTCGAAATGAGTTTCTTCTTTTCTTCATAATCTCAAATGGGTTTATTCTATTATTCATAATCTCAATTCGAAAATGTACTTACTCACTTTGAAGATAAAAAAAAATATTGATTTTTCAAGTTCAAACATGCATATATTTGTAGATGGTACATTACATGAAGGTGTTAATTTATACTTTATTCAAATTCCAATGTTTGTTCTGTAGAGGGTGAAAAGTCTATCAAATCATAAGCACTTCTTTTTCTAATATATTTTTTCTAATTTTATATATTTATTTCAAATTATATATATATTTCAAAATTTATATATGTTTTTTGAAATTTATATATATTTTTCAAAATTTATATATATTTTCAAATTTTTATATATATTTATGAATTATATATATATTTTTAAATTAATTTTTTTTCTTTCCGAATATTATAGTGTGAAACTGTAATTTACCCATTAGGGTGGAGGGCAATATGAAATTCAATAGTTTAGGGGGTTTTATTGAAATTAATCATAAAATTATAATATAATACGAAGATCAATTAAGTAAAATCACACATAGAATCAGAGTTGACCGACTTGACTTTGGACGGAGATGGTGAAAGTGATAACCAAAGCTAACCTGGAGGGAGGTATCTGCTCGATTTGGAAATAGTAAAAGTACCGCGTGTAATATCACTAAATTTCAGGGGAGGTTAGTGATATTTTCCCTATTATATATAAAGCTTACTTTCAAAAAATATACACATATTTTTAAAGTAATAGGTGTTATAAAAATAATATTTATATTATTGGGGTGTTCTAAGCACTTATGCAAAAAATATAGGTGTCAAAACGCACATTTTAAACTAATGGGTATTATATGCATTATATTCATATTATATAGGTATTTTAAGCACTTATTGATGTGAAATTTAGAGTTACCCAAAAGATAGATTAACCCAAATCAAATTTTACTCGCAAGTATACGAATCATAGTAGTAAAGAGTACAAGTATTGCGAGGTCATTCCCACGATGATTGATTAAGACAAATTAAATCTAAAAACTACTATCTAACTAATTCAACAAATTATTGATGATTGTGAAAAAAATAATATAAATACAATAATACAAAAGGAATACCAAAGCTTTGATTCCACCACTAATCATCACAAATTCGATTTTCAATTATAAACTCATTAAATATCCAATTAATTTCCACACATCTAAATAATAATAATTATTACGTTCATAGATGGTCTATCCGGGTTAGGGCATAGGTTCAACTCAATATTTTATTATCTTGGCCAAAAATAATAAATAAATCATTGAAGGAAAATATAAATCACAATTATCTATCCATGGTCAGACATAAACAATTATAATTTATTATTTTCTTCTTAAATTGCCAAGTAGATTACATGTTCGTGGTCAGACACAAGTAACCTATATGCTAGGAATGAAATACGTTCAATTTTAGTCTCAGTTAAAACATATAAAATCGAAAGCATTAACATATATATAATAATAAGAAAAAAAACTTGTTAACCAAAATATTCAATAATGTCTACAATTGAAAACTATAATATTGAACATGACTAGGGTTTTCTCTTGGCCTTGGCCGAACGAATTAACTATACAAGAAAAATAAAACAAGAACGACCAAACCCGAAATTATAAGTGGAAGACATCTTGGATTTCTTCATTGATCGCACAGGTCTTCCCCTTATGTTTCTTGGTCGTCTATGCTGATCCTTTGTGCATCCATATATGCCCTATTTATAAGGGTCCTCAAGGTTTCATCTAGGAAAGTAAATAAGAGAATATAATATTCCCATTTTTTTTTCCTAATTGGTGATATCTTGCAACCCATTTTTGACCAATTTGGAGAATAAATTTGGAAGATATTGGTGAGATACTCTTTTCTTGTTAACCAAGTCCTCTTCCCACAACCCTTTATTTCATTCCATTCTGATCGTTCATTCAAAATCTGTGATTATATTACCAAGCTGATGCTGATTTTCGCACAAAATAGTATGCCAGATTTAAAATGTCTTTTTCGCCCTATAAACTTCAGAATTAGGGTTTCTATGTGAAATACCAATATTTTTTAAATTGAATCAGCTTTCTAGGAACACTGGACTCACACCAATCCAAAAAACGGGCTGAAATATATGGCCCAAATACTAATCTGTATTAAATACAGATTTTGGGCTTGTTTAGATGAATTTAACTCATTTGTATCAGAAATCACCAATAACCTATAAAAATATAAAAACACACATATTAATTAAAATAATTTAAAATAAATAATTAAAAATATATATTTTTGGAAGTTAATCGTATATGAATTATGCACTTATCTCAAAAAAGTTAGTGGTAATATATACATATTTTGAAAGTAATAGGTTATACGCACAATATTTAGAATGAGAAGTAATGGGCGGACTCATAATTAGTCAAAAATCATATTTAATACTCCCAAACCCATAATACTACACTGGCCCACCATGTGGGACGGTATCACCTCCCAGCCCAATTTCAAAATCTGTAGACCCCACTTACTCGGTCGCGACTACGAGTCTACGACCACTCCCAATCCATGTCACGTGCCTCCCCCTCCTCTCACGTGCTCTCCTCTTCAAAATTCAAAGCCTCTCTCTCTTGACTCCATTTGTATACTTCACCTTTTCGTCTCAGTCCAATCACAGAGACGAATCTCCGACGAATCTCAGCCGTTAGATTCCGAAGCTTCCATGTAAAGAAATGCACTGTTGATTACAAAGATTCCTATTT
This sequence comes from Cornus suecica, assembly GCA_963922005.1. Classification (NCBI taxonomy): domain Eukaryota; kingdom Viridiplantae; phylum Streptophyta; class Magnoliopsida; order Cornales; family Cornaceae; genus Cornus; species Cornus suecica. The sequence goes on from OY998238.1 coordinate 94,474,290, forward strand.
TTAGAGAGAGAAAGAGTGTATTGTATTGTAGAGAGAGAAAGTGATGAGCGCAATGGGACGGCAGGTGCAGAGATCTCACCAGCGTCAGCACTCCGACAACTTCTTGGACAGCTCATCCAACGGCCGGTGGCTTCAATCGGCCGGACTTCAGCACCTCCAGTCATCTTCAAACACATCTCAACCTCCTCCTCTACAGGTATATATATATATATTTATGTATGTATAGATCTGATGTTGGAAATGTAATGTTGGATCTATCAATTGGAGCAGGACTATGGTTACTATGGTGGAGGAGGTCAGGGATCGAGAATGTATAGGAATGTGCAGAGGGGTTTCAATGGAGGGGGTGAGTTTTTCATGGAGCCATCGACGCCTCCGGTGGATTCGAGGTCGTCGAGCCAGAGGAAGAACAGTGAGGAGCAGACTGAGTTCAGCCCTGGGCTGTTAGATCTGCATTCTCTGGACACTGAGCTGCTTCCGGAGGTGGGTTTTCATTCTTCTCAAGTAAATGTTGCATTTTTAATTGGGATGAGTACTGTGTGAATAGATATTTGTGGGTTCGTGTTCAATTTTTCATCTGAATATTGATGTAAGATATATGATAGGTTTTAGATGTCAAAACTCAGAATATTTGACTCAGAAATATTCTGAGTCAAATATTTGACTCAGATAAAAATATTATAGCAGCTAAATAGTAAGTTTTAGCTGCTATAATATTTGACTCAGAAATAATTCACCGTGTCCTGAGTATTAGAGCTATGATATGAAATGATGAAAAAGAAAAAAAATTTAATATTCCACTAGTGTTGCTGGTGAATTGAGGATTGTTTGTAAGCCGGTTTGAGATCGGTTATGGGGTCTTCCTGAGTCAAAATGGCCCTGCTCTAAACTTTACGAAAATCTATCCCCTGGAGCTTACTCTGTGGAATCATATTTAATTGACGCCTATCTCTTAATTTTGACCGTTAATGATGCATAGAAGCTTTGGTCTAATCCTTTGTTGCATAGCTCTGATATAAACCTCAGCAAGATTCGTGTTTTTCAACTGGCAAGGATATTAGTTACCACCGAGAGTTTAATTCTAGTTTAGATTCTCAATTTCCAAATAAGTTTCAATTGTGGATGTATTTGAGTGTCTTAATTGCCAACCCTAGAATTTGTTTGCTTCAGTTAAATGTCAATGGAATCCCCTGCATTTTAATATTGAAAGGTGATGGGAGCATCCGTGGGGTTAAGTCTAACTTGAATTCCCTGTTTAACATTTTAGCTAGCAACCAGAACTAATATATACAGTATTAAAACTGAAAGTTTAAAGGCAATAGCGTGAACCTATAACTAATGTTTAAGTTTTTAATTTGATTCATTTCAATGAAACCTATTTAATTCATCAGAAAAAGTGATGAAGGCCCAATATTCCTCACTTTTCCCATTTTAAGGTGATCAAATCTAAGTCAAAACCCATAGAATTGCAACAATGCCATCAAAAGCGAAAGAAATGTCGAAACACGCACACAATATGTTTGTCTTGGATCATGAATCAGTCAAATAACTGGATAAGAAATTGGTGCTTGGGATGTTTTCTCTCTCTTTCCCATGAGACTCAATGCGGGGTCATTGAGAGACCTGAATAATGCATTCCCTAAGGAACATGATAGTAGCAATGCATAAAAGATAGGGGTATCCTGTTACAAATAATTGTTATGATGGAATCCTCTCTTCTATTGTAGATTTGCCGTGTATGCTCCAATCTGCTTTTTTCTTTTACGGAGATAATGTACACCATGGGATTCATATCTAACAAAAAATTAATTGGGCTAATTTAAGTTTATGATCAACTTTCTGCTGTTATTTTGTGTATCCCCCTCTACAGATGCCAGTTGCTGGCCTGTATGATTCGTCTTCTATGTATCATTTGGCTCGCGGCAGAAGCTTTGATGACTCTGAGCCATACCTTGGGAACACCAAACAAATTGGCAGAGCTCGTGGTTTGCCGGAGAACAACCTTTTGAAAAGTTTTGCTCCAGATAAAGAAAAGGCCAACAATGTTGCAAAAATCAAAGTTGTGGTATGCTTATCTTCTTCCTTTAATTTGTCTTTTAAAGGTTTTCCATTGCTTTATGACTTTCTTCTACCTTTGGATTTTGTTTTCTCTTTTATGGATTGCGCTGCCTATTAGAAGAACATTATTGATGCCTGGCTGGTAGCTTGTAAACTTTATGACTCCGACGTTGATATTCCTTTTTTCATCATTGAATGTTTGGTACTGTGCAGTGTCTAATTCTATTTTTTTTGCTTTGATGGCTGGGCTCCAGGTGCGTAAGCGGCCCTTAAATAAAAAGGAGCTGGCAAAGAATGACGAAGACATCATAACCATAGAGGACCATTCCAATTCTTTAACAGTGCACGAGACTAAACTCAAGGTTAGTGTCATTGCCATGATATGTAGGTTTTAGTAGTTCTTGCTAGTAAGCTTGAAACTTCATTGGAACTTTTTGTTATATGTAAGGTGGTAAGAGCTCTTTCTTTTGCCCTTGTAATGTTCCCATTGCTTTTCAGTATCCGGATGTTGCAAAAATTTACATGTGGTTCAGTTCAACGTATTTAAATTTATTTTGTTCTGTAGAATTTGGAACTCCATGCAAGGATTAAATTTAGTGTTTGTTGACATGCTATTGAACTTTTAAGTGATGTTTTAAAATTAGATCTTTCTCATCAGCTCTTCATTTGTAAACTTGGTTCAGCTCATGTGTTAATGTTGGAACTATTATGATGTGCTCTGCACTTATCTGAAATTTTTTCAGTGGTGTCCAACATTTTAATGTTTGTCATCACCTCTCTCTCTCTGTCAAGAAGATTCATTTGCAAGTTTCACTAAAATATATGAAAATGCAGCACTATTTATGGAATCTCATTTAAGGTTAAAGTCACAAGTAGAGAACACATATCACCTACATGGCCAGCATCACAAGTAGCAAAAACGTGAGACCCTCAAACCTCGAAGAAGCAACTCTCTAGTCCAAAACCTTGAGGCCATCTCAAGTCAGTGTTCTTCCGTATTCACAAAATACTGGACCCAAACCGCTTGATTTGTTTGCTTCTACTCCTTCCAGATTAGCATTTTAGATAGATCTGTTAACGGATCAGATTTGGATCGGATTTGTCCTGATCCTATCCGAATTCGATAAACTCATATCCAATCCGATCCGATCCGATGGATTTTCACTTAGTTGATCCAAATCCGAATCTCTTCATTATCGGATATCCGACCCGATAATCCGATTCGATTAGGTAAAAATAAAATTGCAAAAATTATTAAAGAATTTTTGAATTTTTTGTTAGTTTTTAAGAATATTAAACATCAAATTATGTATTTTACAATCAATTCTTATAATACACGACTATAGAAAACATAAAAATGAAAAAGGAAATTTTTTTTTTGAAACATAATTAAGTATACTATTTAATATTTATATATTAATAACATAATATATGTGTATATATAAAATTAATCGGATCGGATTAGCATAAATCCAAATTCAATTTGTTAAGAAATCGGATTCGGATCCTAATCGGGTTATCGGATTTTATTTTTAATCCATTTCCTGCTAATCGGATCGGATTCGGATCAAAATCCAATCCATTGACAGGTCTAATTTTAGATCCCTCATCTTGTGTGTGGCATCTCTCATATATTACCATTTGTTATTGTTCCGCAGAAGAACCTGTTGAAATCTAAGCCAAAATTGTCGTAGTCACAAGTATTCGTTATCAAATCTTATTCGGCCTTATTGTCTTCTTGACAGTTCAATCTCAATTCTGCAGGTTGACCTAACAGAATATGTGGAAAAACATGAATTTGTTTTTGATGCAGTTCTGAATGAGGAGGTTTCAAACGATGAGGTTAGTGCATGACAACTGATAAGGAAGAAATAAAAAATGGAAAACATTGAATCTAGACCATGATTCCTTTCATTTTTTTTTCTGGGTAGGTGTATCGTGAAACTGTGGAGCCTATCGTTCCCATAATTTTCCAACGCACCAAAGCAACTTGTTTTGCATATGGGCAAACAGGTACATTGACTTACTTTCAAATGTCATATGAATTCTGCAATGGCATCGTTACCTGTTCATTCACCAGGACAATTTTCCACTTGCTTGAGAATATGATTAGCGGCTGTCTTTGAATTCTTAATTTTGAGAGAATAGTTCATCATTCTTTAAATAAGCTCTATGGTATTCTGATCATATAAATGAGCAATGTTAATGTGCTTTTAAATTGGTAGCTTCCTTTAACATGGTTTCATTTTCTGTTACATTGAGCAACAGTTAGAATGATGTTTTTTTTTGTATTTTCTCTTTTTGTGAAGTTTCAGATGAGAGAACTATGTTGAATAAGTCAGGGAGTGAGAATCTCACAAGTTTCACTCAGGGATGTGGAACTTTGTCAGTTGAATTTGTATCAATCTGAAATCTAGTATTTGTATATAGGTTCAAATGAGAAGCCAAAGGGAATTCTGTTTCTTTTTTTCCTTTGTAATATCTGTAGTCTCACCTGTAGAAGCTCTCAAGAGAAAAACAAATGAAAATAAGGAAAACTGGCAATTTTGGGATGGAGTGTTTGACTGCTTTAATCCACAACATGATATTGAGTAAATGTATTAATCAGTTTATTCATTGGATTTTGGGAACACAATCACCTTGTATGTGGATCTGTTCTATTAAGTGTCTAAATGAGTAGACAAGCACTTGAACATGATTTGAAATGATCTGGATCGTACTGCTTGTCTTGTTTGCTTTGGGAAGAGAGCTAGAACAGAAAATTCTTGGCCCCTTTTTGGGAGTTAGAAGAGAGTATATCTGTGTGTGTTCGTGTGGGGTGTGTGTGTGTGAGAGAGAGAGAGAGAGGTGTGAAACTGCCTTATCCTAGTGCTTTCATTTTTTTTTGACAAAATGTGGAGCCCTATATTTTATATGAATTGCTACTGTGGCCCTTTATGTTTCCTATTTTTCAGTTACCCCTTGTTGACATTCCTTCCCTTTAGTTCTTTATGCAAACATGTAGAGTGCAAAGTTGACCTAAAATATTTCAGAAAAGTTAATAGAAAGGGTTGATTAAACATGAAACATATATAGGTGATAAAATAGATACATGTATCTACACCTAAACATATTGTAGGATATGTGTATATGGAAGACTATTTTTCCATTATTTATTTCATGATTTCCATGTCAGTCAGTGATGAAATAGGTGACATTCAACACATGCCTTTGCATAGAAATATGTATATTATATTCAGTCAAATGCAAGTATCAAATTGCAGTGCCCAAACCTGGGGCTGCTGCTGCTGCTGCTGCTTATACTTGGTACAAAATTTAAGAATTTTTGTACCAATTTCAAAATATAGACCAAGAGCAATCCTTGTAATAGCTTAAGTTTTAGTACTGACTATTTCTTCTTAGCTGCTTGCTTTCACAGGTTGCGTTTACTTTGGGTCTACTTTCTACTTTCTGCCTTACAATTGCCTAATTTAATTAATTACTGGTGTTTGCAATATTCATTTCATGATAACAATGATGATTGTTAGAGTTTTATTTTACTGTTAATTATACTTGTCCCAAGTCTAAAATCATCTGGCTGTCTAATGGTTTGATATAGACTGATAGATGAAGTGGTTAGCTTCATTATTCTATTTTAATGTATTTCTTAATGCATTTTGATGCGCGATTGCCCATTTCTCTTGCATTTCTATGATGAAGGTGCAATAGGGAATGCTCTTACGAAAACACTCTTTCTTATCATGTTTAATCCATCAATTCTATGACTCATGCAAGCTTGAAATATCAGATTTCTTTTTTCCTGTCAAAATATCATTGCTGATATGCTTTCATTTACTGTTTTGTTACATTTTCAGGTAGTGGAAAAACTTTTACCATGAAACCATTGCCCCTTAAAGCATCTCGTGACATTTTGAGGCTGATGCACCATACTTACCGGAACCAGGGCTTTCATTTGTTTTTTAGCTTCTTTGAGATTTACGGTGGAAAACTTTTTGATCTCCTCAATGATCGGAAGTAAGTTTCTCACCATGTTCTGTTCCAGTATTCTAGTTGGCATTTGCGGTCTTTAAATTCACATGAAAAACTATTCTATATATATATATTTATTTTTCTGATGCAGAAAACTTTGCATGAGAGAGGATGGGAAACAACAAGTTTGCATTGTTGGATTGCAAGAATACAAAGTATCAGAAGTGGAGACAATTAAGGAGCTCATTGAGAAAGGAAATGGCACAAGAAGTACAGGTACGACTGGTGCAAATGAGGAATCCTCCAGGTCTCATGCCATACTTCAACTTGTCATCAAGAGGTCAGTCGATGGCAGTGAATCAAAGCCTCCCAGAGTTGTAGGCAAGCTCTCCTTCATAGATCTTGCTGGAAGTGAACGAGGTGCCGATACTACAGACAATGATAAGCAGACAAGGTACCAATCATTCAAATCATTGAGGGAAGCTATGCATTACACAGTTTTACGGATCATGTTTTTGAAATGAAGGATGTGACCTTTATTTTTCAGCAAGTGGCTTAAAACTTGGCCAAATATTATTCAACTAAAATAGTACTCCCTCCGTCCCATATTAGTTGTCCACTTTCTCAACTTTACTTGTCCCAAAAAACTTGTCCAATTTCGAATCCCAATACAATATAACTTTTCACTTTCCCCAACTACCCTTCTTCCACTAACTTTAAACAAGTATCGTATCCCACTAACTTTTGTCTTTTCTTCGTTTCACAAGAGTAAAAATGGAAAGTTCATTAATATCACTACAATAAAATATGCTCTCTGAAAAAGTCAAAAAGTCCAACTTGGACAACTAATTTGGGACATAGGGAGTATTTACTTTCACATGTTTCTGTAGATTTTTCCAAATTTGTGTAAAAATATATTCTTTAGGTTGACTTGGAAGTTAGAAAGTAGAGTCTTCACTCTGGTTTTAAAACCTAAAGCTTGGATTTTTAAGCACTGTTGTTGAGATACACACATCTTTCATGTAGACCAATTTGTATAGATTGGCTGTACTCCTGAAATTAAGATAGCCACAAATCATATTGAATGTTCAAGTTTGTCCATTTGCCTCAGAAATATTTCTATTTCTGTCTATAAATTATCTTTAAAGACAAGAACGTAAAGTCTGGTTGCCCTAGGTTTTATCTTACTTTCTTGGAAGCTATGACCTATTGGCTTCTATCTTGTATTGAAGGTACAATACCAGATTGAGTATTTTGGAAGGTCAAGAACCCAATTTAAGGTTTCCCTTGCTAGAAGGTTATTTGATTGTGGGCTTTCACCTGCATCTAAATGTTCAACTGTCGTGCTAAATGCTTTTATTTTGGTAGGCAATCCACATGATATGGCCCAATGGATGTTTCTTTTCTTAAATGTTTCTTTTCTAATGATGTATTTTCTTTTCTTATGTTGTATTTTTCTAACTAGCGTTTCTGATATCCGCAGAATGGAAGGTGCTGAAATCAATAAAAGCTTGCTTGCTCTAAAAGAATGCATAAGAGCTCTTGACAATGACCAGGGTCATATTCCTTTTAGAGGCAGTAAATTAACTGAAGTTCTCAGAGATTCTTTTGTTGGTGACTCTCGGACAGTTATGATTTCTTGCATTTCTCCTAATTCGGGATCCTGTGAACATACTCTCAACACTTTAAGATATGCTGACAGGTGTTTGTTCTCTTCTTAAGATAGAAACTTTTAGCTGTCCTTTTAACATTTGGGCCCCTCCTAAATCTCTATCTTAGCCTGATTATTTCTTATCGATATTATATTGTAGGGCGAAGAGCCTATCCAAAGGGAACAACTCAAAGAAGGATGTTTTATCGTCAACCTTAAACCTGAAGGAGTCAACAACTTTGCCGTTGTCAGTTTTACCCTCTGCATCAACATTTGAGGACAATATAACTGATTCATGGCCTGAACCAGGGGACAGAGAGGAATTTGACGCATCGGAGGATTTCTATGAGCAAGAGAAGCCATCATGGAAGAAGGGCGGAAAGTATGAATCATACAATTTCTCAAATTTGGATGATAAAATGAGGAGATTCAGCGGCCAGACAAAATGGAAGGACCCATTAAAATTGGATGCTAAGAGCACACAACCTGATGATGATTTGAATGCGCTTTTAAAGGTAAGAATGGTTGGATACTGGCTAATGGATATTTATTACAAAGATGCTTCTTGAAGTTGTCTTAGATAGGAAGAATTATAGTTATTATAATAATTATCTTTTTTCAATAAGTTGACCTCTATGGCTTGTGCTGTGAATTTCAGGAAGAGGAAGATCTTGTAAATGCCCACCGGAGGCAAGTGGAGGAGACAATGGACATTGTTAGAGAGGTTTGTGAAAATTTGCACATTATCATTATCTTTTCCTTGAGGAGGAGTATACCTTAAGATTTTCAAGAACTCCCTGAATCTATAGCCATAACCACTTAAAAAAGGTTCTCAATTATCGATAGCACATGTTCTTAAGGTGGGTGGGGTACTGGAATGTTACTTCACAGGGTCCAGTATGGATATTGTTGTGCAAGAATCAGATTCATGTGATTATGGATATTGTTCGTAGGCTGCATATGAGCCTAGCTGAGATTTGGTATGTTTTGGCGTGGCTTGCTATGGCCAGGAAGATGCTCAGCTTCGGCCTGTGTTAGGCTCAGCTTGGCTCCTCAGTGTCTTGGTGAACTCAGGCTCAGCTTGGCTTGACTTAGGCTCATATGCGGTACATATATATATGCGTACATCTATATATTTAGGGTTAACTTCATTTACACCCCCTGAGGTTTGTCCTATCATCACTTTGACCCCCTCAGGTTTGCATATCTTCATTTACACCCTTTCATGGTGTGAAATGTCTAAAATACCCTTATACCAAACACTCCTTAAATCAATTTAAACCCTAAACCAAATACTCCCTTAGAATCAATCTAACCTTCAAACCAAACACCCCAACATTTATTCAATTTAAATTTATTTTATTCTCTTTCTTTCTCTCCTCTCTATCTCTCGTCTCTCTCTCTCCTCTCTCTCAGACACACCCACACACACGCCCACACACATATATAGATCTATACATATATATACAAACACACATATTTTCGACCCATCGGTCGAAAATAGAGGGAGGCGGTGGTGGGAGGGGGGCGGCGCCGACGGGGGAGATCTATATATATATATGTGTGTGTATATATATGTATAGATCTATATATATATATATGTGTGTGTATATATATGTATAGATCTATATATATATATATGTGTGTGTGTATATATATATATATATATGTGCGTCTGAGTGAGTGAGTGAGTGAGTGAGTGAGTGAGTGTGTGTGTGTGTGTGTGTGTGTGTGTGTGTGTGTGTGTGTGTGTGTGTGAGAGAGAGAGAGAGAGAGAGAGAGAGAGAGAGAGAGAGAGAGAGAGAGAGAGAGAGAGAGAGAGAAATATGTTTTTAATTTTATATTTATTTTCGAATTTAGTATTTTTTTTGAAATTTAATATATATATTTTTGAATTTTATAATTATTTTCAAAATTTATAATTTTTTATATTTTTTTCGAATTTTATAATTATTTTCGAAATTTAATATATATTATTAGAATTTTATATGTTTTTTTTTAATTTTATATATTTGTCTTGAATTTAATATGTTTTTAAAAAAAAAATTCAAAATTTATATATATATATTTTATTTTATATTTATTTTCGATTTTATAATTTTTTTCGAAATTTAATATATATTTTTTTCAAATTTTTTATGTTTTTTGTGATTTTTATATTTATTTTCGAAATTTAATATGTTTTTTTGAAAAAAAAATAATTTCGAAATTTATATTTTTTTTATTTTATATTTATTTTCGAATTTATAATTTTTTTCAAATTTTAATATATATATTTTTGAATTTTATATATATTTTGAAAATTTAATACAAATTAAATTATTAAATGATGGGAGGGGGTTTAATTGATAAAAGTACTATCCTTGTTTCTAAACAGAACAAGGATAACACATTGAGGGTAGTTTAGGGATTTTAAAAAAAATTCAGGCTGATGTCATCGTTCAGGGGGTCTAAGTGATGAGAATATTGAACAATAGGGGGTGTAAATGAAAATATGCAAACCTGAGGGGGTCAAAGTGAAGATAAGACAAACCTCAGGGGATGTAAATGAAGTTAACCCATATATTTATGCAATACCAGTATTAAAAAATACATTTACATCACTACATATTCATGTATTTATATCTTATATGCGAACAAACAAATCATATATAAACTATTCATGTTTATATTATCTTATATGCGAACAAATAAATCATGTATACAAGGTATATATGTGATTCCTATATATACCTTGAAGGTATAAGAAATTGATGATGTCCTTTGATATACTCAAAGAATACAAAATGTTAACAGGTTGTTGATGTTGTTGTGAAACAAGAAATGAAGGGTGAAAAAGTGTGGTGGGGTTGTCATAGAGAAATGCAGAACGAGAGATAAGAGGTAGAGGGAAGAGGAGGCTGCGGTCAATGGGTAAAATTAAATAGACTTGGGTTAGGATCTTTAGAGGGGAAGATGGATTTTTGAAAGGAGTATGGGCTTATATTACGCTACTTTGATGTATCACACTTGTTTTGCATATATTTGCTCGGACAAGAAAGATAATAGTTTGTAAATGAGTTTGTTCACAAGCCTAATGAGCGGAGCCTAACATTGTATCCTTGGCTCATTTAGTAAATGAGCTTAAGAACCAAACTTGAGCTCAGCTTGTTTGCTTCACAAAGGAGCCCGAGCCCGAGCTTTTCACAAGCTGAGCCCAAGCTCTTCATGAACAACCCGTTCATTTGCAGCCCTAATTGTTAGGGAGGTGTGTAAAATTGATATTTCTCCCTTCAGCAAGATTGGGCCTTGATATTTAAAGAACTTGAATCTGAGGCCAGGACCACTAAAAGTTATAACAGTTTATCATTATAGCACATGTTCTTAAGGTGGATGGCGTGCAGGAAGGTCACATCACGTAATCTACTAAGGGTATTTTACTACAAGAATCATCAGATTTAGCTTATTCTGTAAATTCTTGTATACCAATAGTACAGAGTTTTTGAAGTCATTTCATATTTTTTTAGCTTATACAGATTATTCTGTAGGGCATTTATTGTTTTCTTTTTCTTGCGCTTGCGTGCTACTCATTTGAGAGTTGAGATATTTGTATTAAAATCTCTCAAATTTCTTTCATATTTGCAGGAAATGAACCTGCTGGTTGAGGCAGATCAACCTGGCAATCAGCTTGATGATTACATCTCTCGATTGAATACAATTCTATCCCAGAAGGCTGCAGGCATTTTACAATTACAAAACCGTTTGACTCATTTTCAAAGACGGCTAAAGGAGCATCATGTTTTAGTATCTTCGTCTGGTCATTAAAATCTACACAGAAGTGCATATAGAAGTTGGATGTTCTGGGTACTGCTTTAAGAATATTTTTTGCAGTGACCAACTCATTGGTGGGATTGGTTAATTGCAGCTTTATGATTTCAGTGGGAGCATAGTTCCCAGGCAAATCAAAATTTACCGGTAATTGCAGCTTTATGATTTCAGTGGGAGCATAGTTCCCAGGCAAATCAAAATTTACCGGCTTGCCTAATTAACAAAATGGTTACCGAGTCACTGTTCAAGCTTTCTGCAGTTACCTTTTGGGCTTTACGTTCTTCTTTGTGGATATAGGCCGCAGCATAGGCCCCTATATTGATTTCGTCATTCTTGTCATTTAAGATTGCATATAGCTCTCGTCCTGCATACTTTTGTAAAGCTTTGCAGCTTGTATTTTGATTGATAAAAGTGAGTATTCTTGTTGGATGGCGAAAGAACATTTGTCTACAGTTGATAATGTTCAATTTTTTAAAAGTTAATCTACTGTAGATGTCCATTATCTTGATTCAGATATTGCTTGCATTTGAGAAAATGGTTGTGGTACTTCCTAGTTTGATTCATCGTGAACCCAATACAATAGGATGATAGTTTGATTTCTTAGAAGGCAATTACACGGCTTTGACGGAAAAGAGCTTCTGACCATGTATATGATGATATTAGCCCACCCCCGAATCAAACCGTCAAAATTCCATTAAATTTTTTATATGATGATTGATGTATTGGTGTACATGTCTTAAAAATGGACGGGTATTCTTCTTGTATCACGGCAGGTTGATATTTACAGGAAAAAAACTTGGGTGCAACTTTGTACCTTGCCCTCACTACTATGTGGTATAACACACCATCCTAAAGATTTTGTGATAAAATGGTGAGCGGTATGTCATTAGTGATAAAATAAACTAATATGGCCTAAATATTAAAAAGAGCTTTTCTTCCTGCTATGTTTTTTGGGTTTTATAAAGTCTTCTTCCTCAGATTTACGCGGTTCATATTTACGCTGCTTCTGTGTATACTGATGTCTCCGAAGGATAGAAATGCAGGAACTATAAAGGGTTTGCGAAACTTCTTAAAGTGATCATATGATATGGCCTCATTTTTGCAGCAAAGTGGATGATGTCGAGTGAAATCATCAATATCTGATCCCTTGAATACAATTGGAACCATTCTGTGCTTGCAAGCTGTGGAAATCATCACATGTAGATGATGTGTGGTCTTCTGAGGCTCCTGCAGTAGTATTGCGGCTGGTTCCTTTTTGAGGTGAATTTGCTTCTAACTGAAGAATCTGTATTCTTGTTTTGTTCATAATCTGATGTTTTTCTTCTTCTTCTTCCTGTTTTCTCTTATTTAGACTTTGGTTTGTGAGGTTGAAGGTGACCTGAGAGAGTTTTGGGCTGCTGAGTTAGAATTTTATTTTCTCTCTTGTTTGTGTGATCTCATGGTTTCAAAACATTTCACATCAGCTGATCTTATATCTATACCCTATTTTGAGAAAATTCAGGCAAATGTTAATCAGCAGATATGGGGTGTTCTAAACCATTGGAGTGTTAACAGAGTACATGAGAGAAAAAGTACTGAAAATATCTTAAACAAGTGAGCAGCACCATTTTTCAGGCTAACCAAGTTAATTTTCATGATTATTTACATTGAATGTGAATTGTTACTAGAATTGTCTGAAACATTTTGAGACCTGGATAGGGATTTATACTTAGTTTATAGGTTCAGCTCCAAGCTTAATTAACTGTACCTGTCCATTAAAAGGTGTGAGTGATAGGTGAGTCCTTTCTGCTAGTCTCAGATGAAATATATATCTTAACATAACAGAAGTTGTGTTTGGATTTTGTGAGTTATTTTCACTTCCGTTGTTATATCTCAGGCCTTAAATCTTGAGAACGCCCAAAAACGTATCCAAAATAATACACACGAAAAATAAAAATTCAAAATTTCTAGGAAAAATATAGTGATTTCCCTTAACATTGTATTCATACCCTTTTAATATCTCTAAGCAAGACATTTTTTCTGATTTACACTAATCCAAATTTGTTTTGCCTTAGAGATTCATTTCGAGAAAAAGATAAACTCACTCTATCTACACACTTACCAATATGGCAGCATGGTGGTGAACTGCAAGTTTCATAGAGTTCTTTTATATTGCTAAGTATAGAGACTAGCAAAACTAACAGCCACTTAGAAACGTTTACAGAGCTGAAAAGCACCACCACATGTAGGTGTGAAAACACATACTTGAATAGAGAGGATAGGGAAACAAACCAAGAGAAATAGTGAGCATTATATTATATATATACACAGAGAAGAGAAGGGATCATTGGCCGCATAATCTAGAACTTGAGAGGGCCAAGCTTTCTCATTGAATTCTTGACACTAACAGAGGGCTGTGGAAGGAAGAGTTCGGAGTATGTGTCCACGAAAAACCTGTCCATGATGTCGAGGTAAACCGGGCTTTTAAGGCAAGAATAGTGGTGAAGAACTTCTTCTATGTCCGACACATGATCAACATCATTCACATCCATCATCTCTAATTCTCTCATCTTTTGTGCCAACACGTAAGTCCCGCTATTCGTGCTCCGGGAACTTGACTCTCCTCTTCTATCTCTCAGAGAACTTTCCATCTTCTTTTCTCTCTTTCTTCTCACTTCATTTTTGTTGCTCATAACACTACGCTCTTCAATCTTGATGGGGATTCTATTGCAGGCATCTTCTTCCTTCACCGGCTCTTTCGCGGATGTCCCATTCTTCTTCTTCTTCTTCTTCTTTCTCTTCATCATCTCATCATGATCAGAACTCAAGTGCTCAGAGAAGTCTCTGTAGAAGTGATCCAACTGTGGGTGGTTGTTATTGCAAGAGAAGTGGCTGAAGGGAGGGGCATTGTGTAGCTTTTGGTACCCTTCAATGATAAATGACTTCAGGTTTTGGAGGGTTTTGTGAAACAAAGTCCTGGTTTTCTGAATAGTTTTCCTTAGCAACATTGTAGCTTTATTCTGAATACTCTCTCTCTCTCTCTCTCTCTCTTTTATTTTTCTAACCTTGAGACAAGCATTTGAATTGGAATTCGTAGTGGGCATTTTGAATTCCACATTCTTTAATTCACAACAAAAGCAAAAGGTGCCAAGAAATGAGAGCTGTGGTCTGATTATATGGTGAACATGTGAGCATAAAGAGTATTAAAAGCTTTGGGCCCAAAAGTTTGTCCACCTCTTAGATGGTGCTATCATGTCTTGTTTATACAAATCATTTTTACTCATTAGTTTTAGAGAATTAGGTATCCAATGACAATGGATACTCCCTTTTGACTCCCTGTTGTTGAAAGTGCATTGGCACTTATTAAGATGGTAAAATAAAGCAAGTGGGTTGGTGAAAGTTACTTAATTTAAAAATCCTTGCTTTAAATCTCCCACCAGTGTTGTTTGGCCATTTTTTGACCTATGGGACCATCTATGATTAAGAGACCTAATGAATAAAGTAGACTAAACTCTTCTTATACTGCATTGTCATCAGTATACCGACACTCTAATTAGTGAGAATTTTTTGCATGGTGTTAATCTATATAGTTGATAGACGTGTTCTACGATGCGAAAAATGAATGAATTTATAATAGGTGGATGTTAGTTTCACCCATCAGTTTAAGTGTTATGGTCAAATTGCGAAGCATCTATCCGTTATAGTTGGTATCAGAGTCAGACTCAATCCTTGATCCGGTGTCACGTCACACGCTTAGATTTGCCCTAAGCCCACCCGGGTCCGGGTCGGGAATGTAGGATGGTCTTGGGTCGAACAGCAAGCATCGCCCGTTACAATTATTTCTCAATCTTACCCTTCACTATCAAAGGAATGGTAAGTGTTGTGTCATTGCAATTATGAGGAAGAGCTTATGGACAAGAGTTCGGTACAAAAATTGGTGGGAAATAGGGAAATGGTCCCAAACTGATTGGGATCAGGGATAAGAAGCATTTCAATTTCTGAACAGTGAAGTCACTTTCCTACAGTTGCTATATAGTAGTATATAATTTTGCCACCAACCTCTTCTGAATGGTTATTGTCCTTCTTAATGGATATCAAAGCTGTCTTTAGCAGTTTAAATCAAAAGCTATTGAGAATAAATACAGCAATAGACTCCATGCCTTGTTATAGAACTACTAACAAGCTAGGTTATGACTTCAATTGCTATACCCTTTTTGTCTGTAACCTAAATTTTTTGGGGTATAAAAGGGTTTCTACACTTTTTGGGCAGGACCATAGACACATCCACATGCCTGAGTTGTGTTCTTCTAAACGAGTCCGGGAAAGAATAATTATGTAATCTATGAAATACGTACACTTTGTAAGACTTTTATTGGTAAATAATTTTGTAAACAGCAAAATTCATAAAAATGTGGTAATGAGATAGTTGTGTTTGCATCATTTGTGTAGCTTACACGCTTCATCAATCCTGAGAAAAGAGCAATAAATGGATTTCTTAGTATGATAAAACTGTATCAAGAAAAGTTCTATCAATAAAAATGCAAGGACATTATATATATACATAAAAGGTAAGTAAGACCCCAGTTATATAGAGTGTAATAGCAAATCTGGTTAGTTAACCGCTCCAAACCTTTACATTAAACATGAATGGGTAGAGCCAAGTGTCATTGTTGAATATATGTATTCCAACAATATATATGTATATATTATAATAGTTCTTTTTATTTATCTCCAACAATATATATATATATATATGTATATATTATAATAGTTCTTTTTATATATGTGGCTTCTAAATAACTAAAATTACACCAAAATTCCCTCGTAATGCAAATTTTAAATCAACATTTTGCACTGAGAATCAGTTGTTATTCTTTGATCAAATTAAACCATTTGGAGGAACTTTTTTCTGGAGATTTCTTTGTTGGAAGATGTTAGGTGTCAAAGGTAGCATTAGTTTTAGGACATTGCTTGCCTTCTTTCTTATAAGTGGTGTGGTCCAATTAAAAATGTACATGTGTCCTAAAAGTATTACCATAATTATAACTCTTTGGGTCCGTTTGGCAACCCGGTCTTGGTTTTGGTTTTGGTCTTGGTCTTTGATTTCAAGACCAAGACCATGTTTGGTTGGCCGGTTTTGGACACCCTAAAACCAACCACTAAAACCTGGTTTTGGCCCATCATTTTTGACTTTTCTCTCTCTCTATATGGCCGAAAATATGAATTATTTTAAATTTTTTTTTATATTTTTCGGAAAAAAATTAATTTCCGGAAAAAAATTATCTTTTTCGGAAAAAAAAAAATTTTCAGAAAAAAATTATTTTTTCGGAAAAAATCATATTTTCGGACAAAAATTAATTTTCTCCAAAAAATTATTTTTTCGAAAATAATTTATTTTTTCGGAAAAAAATTAATTTTTGGGAAAAAATTCTTTTCCGGAAAAAAATTATTAATTTGGGCAAAAATTATTTTTTCGGAAAAAAATAAATTTTTGGAAAAAAATCATATTTTCGGGAAAAAATTAATTTTCGGAAAAAAATTATTTTTCGAAAATAATTATTTTCCGGAAAATATTTATTTTTTCGTCAAAAAATAAATTTTTGGAAAAAAATCATATTTTTGGGAAAAAATTAATTTTCGGAAAAAAATTATTTTTTCGAAAATAATTATTTTCCGGAAAATATTTATTTTTTCGGAATAATTTATTTTTTCGTCAAAAAATAAATTTTTGGAAAAAAATCATATTTTTGGGAAAAAATTTATTTTTTCGTCAAAAAATAAATTTTTGGAAAAAAATCATATTTTTCGGAAAAAATTAATTTTCGGAAAAAAAATCATATTTTTTTGAAAAAATTAATTTTTCGGAAAAAATTAATTATTTTTTTTTCCGAAAATTAATTATTTTTGAAAAAATTATTTTTTATATTTTTGGGAAAAATATTTTTTTCCCGAAAATTACTTTTTTTCCAATTTTATATATATATATTTTTCATATTTATATATTTTTAATACATATTAGTATATATATATATAATTATACCAAGACCAAGACCAAAAGCAAAACCAACTCCTTACCAAACACTATATATTGGTTTTAGATTTACCCAAAACCACCCAAGACCAAAATCAAGACCAAAACCAAAACCAAAACCAAGACCAAAACCAAGTTCCCAAACGAGTCCTTTTAAATTTTAAAACCAACCAAATCTATGATCATGAAAATATTTTGGAACTTATGAAAATATTTTTAAATTTTTATGACACATACAAACTGTACATTGGATCACATCATATGTAAGGAGAAAGTTCCACCTCACATGGCCTAAGACAACGATTGTCTTTAGTTTAATACTTGCTTCCTCTTTACACATGATATGGTTTAATGAATTACTTACACGTTTCCAAAAATATTAAAAATATTGCTATAAGTATATCTTTTTAAAATTTTCAAACCAAGCAAATCTTAGAGGATAAAAATATTTTGAAACTTATTGGACACATGTAAATTTTTATTGACGCACAACACATGTAAGGAAGAAGTTTTTCTTACATGGCCTGAAGCTAGTACTGTCCATAAAATATTTTTCACATGTAGTTGTTACCCGATGAAGCCTATTATTTAAGGATTTATATCTATATCTATATCTATTTTTTTTTTTTTTATGTACTTATAATACTTGTATAGGATGGAAGTATAAGGATATTGAAATGTAGTGACTTTTTTTTTTTTTTTTTTATCTAAAATCTAACAACGTGTCAGAGCAGTGATCGAAGAAAAAGAAAAGAAAGAAAGAAAAAGGAAATGAAGGATTGACTTGAGTCTTGACCCTAGTGTCACGACTCTCTTATGGAAGTTTCGCCATTTAGGCGACATATGATAAGAAGTGTTTTTAGATTTTTTTATTGTTATGTAGTGTAACCTAGAAGGTTAAACTTTAGTAGAATTGTGTAATATCTTTTAAATTTGTTGGAAAAGTGATGGAATTCTATGAAATTTTTTAAAAGGTGAATCTCCACTATTAGATTAATTGTATCATACCCATTCATTAGAAAAATGAAAATGTCTACAAATAAAGAATAGTTGTTAGAGAGCTAACTTTATACACATTCTTCTGTATCAAATAGTGACATAATGAAAATAGGAAGGACACTGAACGAAACTGATTAACACACAAATCTCAGTAATATACCTTCTAGCACTTCAATTCAATGATATAATGAGACGAAAATTTTATTTTGATTAGATGATGACATGAAACTCACATATGTAATGACAATTTCATTCACGTTAATAATAGCATAGTGACACTCAATCTAATAAAAAGAAAACAGCTACCACCTTATAAAATTTCCAAATGTAACTAGATCTTTCCTATACAGTAGCATCACCCAAAATTGTCAACTTGTTAAAATAAATGTTACCCTTGTAGTGTCCAACATCAATTTGAGTCAAAATTAAAAATCAAACTTAATTTAAATAAATATTACTTAGTACACAACATTAATTTCAGTCAAACTTAAAAATCAACTTATTTATTAAATAAATGTTATCCTGAATTTCAGTCAAAATTAGAAATCATCTTGTTTAAATAAAATATTATCTCCACTTATCCAATTGGTTGGGTTTAAATAAAATATTATCTCCACTTATCCAATTGGTTGGGTGTATCACCGGTTTGTGGTAGCTGTATAACCGATTTGAGCAATTCCTATAATATCGCGAGTCCTCAATTCTCCACACTATAAACATGATAATATGTCTGAAGTTACCTCTTTAAAATTAATTTTTGCATTGTAAAATGGAAATATCAATGTGATGTTTTTTTTTTTGTGTTTTTTAATTGTTTGCTTCAACAGTGTAGCTAAATTATATTTTGATCAAAATTAAAATAAATTTAAATTTAAATTACCAAATATTATTTCGATTTTAACTCAATATACCCTAAAACAAAAATATATGTTTTGTTTCTAGTATTTCGACTAAAAACAAAAACAAAATGCATACGGCCCGGGGGCTAAAGTTAGAGACTGTCCACAGCCTCTGAGCCCATTAGCGTTCGTATTTCAGGCTTCAAGTTGGTAGCGTAAATGGAATTGGGTCATTGACTATGGGCCTAGCCCACTACTTTCTTCATCTTTTGCAAGCCTTAGCCCCAAATGAAACCCTCCTGCCTCATTCACCATATATGAATGTAGTCTCCGCTCGCCGCACTCAAATTTCTTTAGCCAAGAGTTCCAAAATCTAGGGTTTCGTCTGCAACTGCAAAATCAATGGTAACCTAACCTAGCCGCTCTCTCTCCCTCTCTAGATCTACTCATATATATATATATACACACACGCAAATATATATATGTATATGCGTATATATGTGCTGATTTGTGATTGAAACAGGGAAAAGGAACAGGAAGCTTCGGTAAGAGGAGGAACAAGACACACACACTGTGTGTGAGATGCGGCCGTCGTAGCTTCCATCTCCAGAAGAGCCGTTGCTCCGCATGTGCCTATCCTGCTGCCCGGGTCAGAAAATGTAATCTCTTTCTCTCTCTAGTTTTCTCTCTCTTCGTTTCCGCGTAATTGTATTCATGTACGGATACATGTGTATGTGTATGTGTATGTATGTATATATGCTTATACTGGTGTTGTTGTACTTAACATTTCAGATAACTGGAGTGTGAAGGCGATCAGGAGGAAGACCACCGGAACTGGTCGCATGAGGTACCTTCGCCACTTGCCCCGCAGATTCAAGAGCGGTTTCAGAGAAGGTAAATCCACACACAGACAGACACGCACATATATATATATATATGCAGCTGATTGGTGTTTTTTTGGGTTTTTGTTTATATTTTTTATTTTATCCATGTTTTATATGTTGAATCAGGTACCCAAGCGACTCCGAGGAACAAGGGAGCTTCAGCTACTGCTTGAGGCGTTGAAGGGTTGACGCAGGAATGATTTTGGGGTACTTAATTGTAGTCTATTTACGAGTTTGACTTTTATGATCTGAACATGTCAATTTTGGGAACATTGTTTGAATGTTTTATACCCATTTAATATGTAGTCGTGTTTAATTTCCATTTTATGTTTAGTTGAATTCAGTTTATGGTAATGGAGGATGAGGGTATTATGACTGGATTTACAATTTGGTGTTGTCTTTTATTGTTATAATGTTTTAGCTCCGTTATCATTGTGATGCTATTTAGGATTTTGAGTTGTCCCCAAATGTAAATATTTGGGGAAGTTTGGTCTTTATCAACCCATAGCTAGTGCGCACTGGAGGCTTGTTGTGATAATAAATTGCTTAATAGTGTGGGTAACAACGCCATTCTGTTTAATCAGGAGGTTTGAATCTTTAGGCTGAGTGAGTTTGGTTTTTTTATATGTAGCTAATGTTAGGAGGATGTTGGAGAAATGTATATGATCCATTCCTCGTGTCTGAATTCAGTACATATACTTGATGCAATCGTTTGAGTGCAAATACAGGTTGTATGTGGTTTAGAATCTCACTTTGAGTCATCATTGCACCAAGTGCATATGTATTGATTTTTATATATGTTTATTTTGTATACTTGTGTGCATATTAGTGTGTGTGTGTGAATTTGGATCCCCTCTTTAGGTAATCCCGTCTCCAACTTTCTCGAGAGATGAACTAGTGGTTAGAAATATGCCACATCATTTAATTTTGATGGTTAGGGCAACAGGAAATGATTGTATTTTTCATTTTGCTAAGTGATGATGTGGATGTTTCTTAACCATCAGATCAGAGAGAAATGGAGAAAGACTATGCAGGAGATTATCCTTTTCCTATATATATATATATAACTAATTAATTTTCTCCCCCTGGAAGTGTGTCCTTTTGTTTTGTGAATCGGCTCGGTCATCCATTTAATATGTGTTCTCGCAGTTGACTGTAGGCTTGTTGTAGTGACACGGAAGATATTGAATTGCTCTGTTTTTGGGTTTCCTGCTACACAAGTAGATAGTTCAAATATCACCTTTAGATGAGTGAGTATGGTGTTGATTGTTTGTTGCTAATGTTGGTGGATTTTGTCTTTCCATTCTTCTTTTCTCAAGTTTCAGTCCTAGACTTCCAACTATCCTAAATGATGCTGAGTTGGATTCCTGAGTAAACAATAGCGTGCGCTAAATGGTATATGCTTGATGCCATGGTTCGAGTGCATTTATAGTTTGTGTGTGTTTTCTGCATCTAAAGTAAAGAGATAAATCTGCATAGTGTTGGTTTAGAATCTCATTGTGCTGCATCTTTGCCTGGAGTACAGATGTGTAGATATTAGATGTGTTCTATACTTGTATATATATATATCTATAATCAAGAAATGCATACATACCAAGCATATGTATCTTGGATGTGAATAAAGCATTTACCATAAAAAATTTGACGATCACATCCAATGATCATTGTGATTGGCGTGCATGATTTTTTAGCTGTTGGCCAGAGATAATTTTTCATATATATATATATATGTATATGATATTACTTTTGTCCCTTGGCAGTGCTGCCTTGTGTCTGCAAATCATCTGGTTATCCATTTAGTCATCCCTTGTAGCGTATGCTCATTTTCTGTTTATCTTTCCTCTTGAGTCATTTGGATTTCTCTTATTGTGTGAATCATCTGATCATGTCCATCGAATGTTTTTGTTGATCTCTTTATTCCTTATTTCATAGCATTCTGCTAGTGTCCTCGGGTTAGACTTAGTTGGTCAGGTAGGTCTTCTTAAACTCTCCCGCTCCCCATTTATTCTAACTTTTAAAAGCGAGCCCTTTGGTCGATCCTTCTTCACCTATATGAGAGTGAGGAATAGAGACCAACAATCAACTTACCACTTTTGATGGGGTTGTGAGTTATGACTGAATTATAGAAATTGAGGGGATAATTCACTGTGATTACACAACCTTTTTCCCTTCTAATACACTCCATTTGTGGTCAAAGCTAAGGATGGGTAGATGCCATCATGACCTTTCGGCTTGTAAATTTCGTCCAAGACCCATTGGAGGATTGAGCTTTTGATTCTAGCTTTTATCAGCAGCGTGAATGCTACTTATTATCAGTGTACTAATCTAGTTTTTGCTTCTTGAAGAGCTTTTCTGCTGTTTTTTTTCTTTCCGTCTCCAAGGATTCATTTGGACCCCTTTTGTTTTGCTTTCGATTCCACTACATAACCTCTACGGAAAAATGGTGATCGATTTATATTGTTTTGAAATGGCGGTAGTTTTTTTATTTATTTCTGTTATAGCTCGTATTGACTACTTTCAAATGCCGAAGCAAGGGGTGTCAGATCATTTGTGCAAATGGTCATTATTATTCCATTGTATAATTTTTGTTTAGAAATAAAATATTGATTCCATACTTAAATTCATAAAATGAAAAGGGTCTTCATTTTCATTTACAATTTCGTACAAAAAAAAAAATTCATTGTTACCTTAAAATCTAGTAAACATTAATTTTTATAAAAATAAAAAATAAAATAAAAAGAAGATTGAAATGGACACTTCATGGCTTTTTGTCGGTATAAATATCAACGGGCCTGTGCTAGACACCATTTAATGCATTACAAATATCTGAATTGAGGTTTCAATTTAAGCATAAATGTATTATACGGATCCAATATTTTGCGATTTGATTAAAAAATTTAAACGTAATAGCTGAGATTAATATTCACCCATTATATATCCATTCATTTTTCCATCGGGTTGGGTTGATCTTTAAAAGTAGACACCATTTACTGTAGTACAAAAGTGGTAATTTAAAAGTAGACACCATTTACTGTTGTACAAG
The DNA here is from genome assembly GCA_963922005.1 of Cornus suecica. Lineage (NCBI taxonomy): Eukaryota > Viridiplantae > Streptophyta > Magnoliopsida > Cornales > Cornaceae > Cornus > Cornus suecica. The sequence goes on from OY998238.1 coordinate 94,497,550, forward strand.
TGGTAATTTGCACCGCTCTTTGTTTCCGAGAAATTATTGCATGACAATTAAAAATGGGCGAAAAAATTAAGAGAGAGGAAGACCATCCGAGGACTACATGGGGTTTCAATCAAAATACCATGTAATTAATAAATGAGATCTATTGAATATTTTTTATATTTTCATTTCTATCAATCTATATTATCTTGTGTTTTGTTTAGACCATGTACGGATTAATCGTATGAAAATTTATTCTCTAGACTAATTAACACTGTTAATTATGAATTTAGGTACCATAATAACACTCATTGATGTTCAAATGATTATTCATTTGCTGAAAAAAGATAATAATAAAAGAAAAGTACCATTAATAGAGATGATATTGGAGAGATAAAATATGGATTATTTTTTTATGCCTAATTTCTCTAACAAAAATGCTTTTCCTTTAATTTTAGCAGATATAATAAATATATGAACAAAACATATAGAAGTGGGACCATAGATATATAATTAAGATAATTAAATGATTTTTTCTTTGTTAATATTAAAATTATATTTATATATAAAAAAATTATTTTTGAAGGCAATTAGTAAAAGATGGAGGGAATAGTTGTGGGTATATTACTATCGAATCCTAGCCGTCCTCCCATTTCATTATAATTATAATACAAATACAATTCGGTTGGTCGGTCCATTTTTCTCTTCCATCATTTCCTTCCCCAATTCAAAAACACACACTCACACACACACAATTCCCAAATTCTGCAATTCCTCCGATCCATGGCTTCTCGAAGGCGCATGCTTCTCAAGGTCATCATCCTCGGAGACAGCGGGTACGTTCACCTCTTCTTACCTCCTCTTTTCTGTTTGGTTCCCGAGAAAATTCAACTACATAATGTATTATATTCAACCAAAATTCTCAATTATGCTCAGTCTCGTGGATTTCGCCTTCCAACGTTATTTTCTTTTGCTATTATTAAAGGCCACGAAATCGTGGAAAACAATCTGTCTCCATAATTCACACACACATATATATATATATATATGCACGTATATAAGAGGATTTGAAGAATTACTTTTTCAGATGCAATGTTATTTGTTGAAAATTCAATTACTTCTTGAAGGTCTTTTTTGGATTTCGATGTGCTATATATATATATATATATATATTGATTTCTGTCGTTAGTTATAGAATTATTGTATTGATTTGGATTTGTTTGATCTTGGCAGGGTGGGGAAGACGTCGCTTATGAATCAGTATTCTCGTAACCCTAGTTTTTAATTACGGTTGTGGTGGTGTTTTAATTGCATGTAATGTGGTGTGAGATTAATACCTAATTATTTGTATTCAGGTATGTGAATAGGAAGTTTAGTAATCAGTACAAAGCGACTATTGGAGCTGATTTCTTGACCAAAGAAGTTCAATTTAATGATAGGTTGTTCACGTTACAGGTGATTTTACTGCAATTCTAATGTTTTCTCCATTTCAATGTCGCAAGATTGCTGATGACTGCATCTGTTACTTATTATAATTATCGTATTGCCAATGTGTGATCAAAGTTCCAAATGCACTAAGGTGCTAGAGGTCCTTTAGAGCCTTGGCGCAAGGGATAAGCTGATGTGTGCATCCGAGTGGAGCGAGGAGTGAGACACACAATTAAAGAACTTACTTTTTTCTTTCTTTTTTTCTATTTAAGCATTTATAATCAGTACTTAAGGCACAAGTGTTGTCAAATGGGCACCTGAACACGCAACAAGTGCAAGTATTGCGCTTGAAGCCCAGGCGCACCTTTGGCAAAACTGGTATTGACTAGCACAAGTTATTCTGCTTTGAATGTGGATTAGGATATAGACAAGCGTTGAAAACCGGTGGTGAAATTCTATTATGAGATGAGCATCCGATAAAGAAGCCTTCTAGGTGGTTAACATCTATTATCCAGAAGTCGTTGAACATTTGTATGGGCACATTATGATTAGTGTCCATTTTCGATGTTCTAGCTAATATAGAATTTTAATATATGGTAGTTGGTTATGAGTCTGGTAGTTCAGTTGGTGGGTGCTTAAATTAGAGTTCCGCTCTAAGATCTTTTGTCTTTTGATATGGATTTTTGAGGTATTAACAAATTTCGGAAGTTTATTAGGGAAAAGATGACTTGAATCAATGTTAGTTGTTAGCCTCACAGGAATTCTGGGACTGGATGCAAAATGAGAAAAATGGTTTATAGAATGAAAACAAGTAAAAGTAACAGAACTTTACCTTCTCCTTTTGATTTTCATATGTGGCACAGTGTCTACACAAACGCACATTGAATAATAATTTTTTATTTTTTTTCCCTTTTTGAAAGGTAATAATATACTCACACATACAACCTCCACTGAGGCTCGAACCCTTGGCCTCCCTTTTGGGAGCAAGGGAGGGTACCGCTTGGCCATTAGGCCTTTGGTCATAGCTGGGGTAGTATAGTATTACATAACAAAGGTGAAATTACCTACACGATCAATGGAAATAGCCGCCCGGGGGGGGGGTTGAATAGGCTTTTAGTCAATTTTAATCCAATTCTCTATCATAATAAAATATGCAAATATTAATCTAAGTGCAGAAAATAAAACAATAGAGACACAATATTTTTACGTGGAAAACCTTCGAAAGACTCCAAGTAAAAACCACAAATACGCTCAGGTATCGATGCACTGTGAATCAAGAGATATACAGACTCTATGAAGCTTTAGGCTTACAAATCCCTCCAGATCTGTCTTTCTCCACTTGACGTCTGTCAACTTTGAATCACTCGCACTCCACGAAGCTTCTCGCTCCGCTTCATACTTTAACGACTCCGTTTCTCAACGGATTAATGAACCACGAAGCCTCCGGCTCCGATCTTCACACTCAGACGGCTCCGTTTCTCAAACGGATCTAAGCAACCACGTTGCAATTAGCGGTGTGTTGATTTTTTAGAATCTAGGTCATTCAATCATGCATAAGATCGTTGATGTAGAAGCATGATTGAATAAACCTTAAACCAAGAGAGAATTAGAAGATGATCACTCAATATTTTTCTCTTTCTATCTCTATCTCTGTAGAATGATATGAATCTGTAGAAAACTTGCAGAGATCTCTCAAAGACTCAAAAGCTGCCTCACATGTGTAGAATACCTTGGTATTTATAGACACTGCTGAGGAGAAATCCTAGGTTTTCCCTTTCTCGTAATTTCATCAAACTGAGCAAAACCCTTTTATCTGGTCTTCAATATGTATATATCACGTATATCAATGTTCAGAGTCGCAGTTGCATCAAGAGAAATCAAATCGGGGTCAAATTTGGAATTTCACAACTTTAATTCGCAGCCTTAACTACGCGCGGCCCGTAGGCCCAATTTGATGGTCCGTAGATGATTCGTCAAAATAACATTTTCTAGCAACCTTTAGCTACTGTGCCCGTAGGTGGTGCGTAACATTTTTCATGGAAACCACTTTTTTTGGGAATAATACCGTTTGAACCCCCTCGACTCCGTTGGAATGTTTCTTGAAGTTTTGGTTTCGAAAAATGTTGTTTATGCCTTCCGGAATGCATTTTTCGCTCAAACTTGTTCCTTCTTTATTTCTCTTGTATTTTCCACATCCTTTAAGCTTGATTTGAATTTAACGAAACTTGTTGATGTATTTGCATGACCACTTCAATTTTCCTAAACCTACCCGACTTCATAATTTACTCAACATGGTTATTGTCTAGAACATGCCATTAATAAACAATACTAACAAATGTTCTTACAAAAGGATTGGCCATTTTTTTTGGAACCCCATGCCTAGTCCCACCACCCGCTGTAACCACCTAATTATGCAAAATTGTTCAGCGTTTTGAGTTCAAGTGTCGATTGAAGGGCTAGGTTTTGCAAGGTGAGAATTTAGGAACAGTGGGGACTAAAAATATAGTGAGGATTTGGGAACAATTCATGAAATATGGAGTACAACAGTTGTTATACTACAACCCTGAGCACAGAGTAGGTGATCTGAGAAGCCATTTGCCATGTGTTCTCTGTATAATATGGGTAGTGCAAAGTATCTGTAGCTATACCCATATATGTACTCAAGCACATATGCCTACTAATGTTCTTATGACGAGAAACCCAATTCAATTATTTGGAATCAGTATTTACTGCTTCATAAGCATCAAGTATGTACAGTTATTGTTTCATATTTAAAAATCCTATGTAGATACCTAGGCTTTATGTATATGCTTGAGGTCAATTGTCACGGCCAACCAGTCACTCTTCAGATAGATTTGCGGAGGTTACATGGTGTAGTAGTTGAAGTTCATTTGTGTTGAAAGTGGAGGTTTGAAGGTCGTTGCTGCTGCTCTTAATTTTTGTTTACAACTGCAATGGTGGAGTTGAGGGAAGCATTTTTGTGAGGGAAGAAGTGAGGAATATCACTGGTTACTTTGGACTCTGATGATGGATGTAACGTTATTGGGGTTGGGGGTGGGAGAGAGGGAGGTGGGTGGTGGTGGGGATGGCAGTGGCAGTGGCAGAGGATGGAAGGAACAGTTTAGAAAGAGATATTGAGGAGGACAAATATTAGGGCTAGAAAAGGGTATAAAAAAGAAACTATCAATGGTAAGAAAAAAATTGTAAAACAACATGCAAATATGAAGGGCTTTTGGGTGACAAATATGGACAGGTGTGGAACAGTGTTTTTTTTAAGAAGTTTCATCCAAGAGTGATTATTCCAAAACATAGAGGAGGTCAGGGTAATTTCCCCCCCCCCCCCAAAGCTTATATCTATGAGGGAGAATTTTGAAGCGAAATATTATGTTGTTTAGATGTCACTAAGTACTCCGTAGATTGTCGATTGCTATTTAATATAGTAACTAGCTCTTTGGCAGTATCACCTAATGTGCAACATATTACTGTCCTCGTAAAACAATTCAGAAAATATTAGTTATTGGAAAATGCAATGTTTAAGTTTCATTCTCACAAATAGCTTGAGTTTCTGGAGAAGTAGCTATTCAAGCTACATCATCTATGAACTCTAATAGTTTAAGATTCAATTATAGTGTTTTCATTCGACATGCTATACGAGTAGATAAGGTTCTAAGCTCGAATCTCAATGTCAACTTGATAATCATAATCACGATACATGTACAAGCAGGCGTACTGTAAGGATTTTTTCCATGCCTGATGAGGCGTGGTTGAGGATATTAATATAGAAATTCATAAATAATCGAGTGACATTTTCTTTCCCAGTTTTAAGCTTTTGGAAAAGCTAATTGTTAACAGTATAAAAGGGCTTACTGGATTTTTATTAGGGTATTTTGATGGGGCTAACCTCCCACTCAATGATTTGCTCTCCTTTTCAATTATTAATGATCACATACTGATTCCCCCTCTCCCTTCCAAAAGGCAAATTTCAATCACATACTGATTTCATGCAGTACTAGTGGTACTTCCTTCTCATTCTAAAGTAGAAGGTTGAGAGTTCACGACCTCGTAAGGGCAAAGTGAGTGCATGAGTCTCAACCAGGAAGAAGATAAAACTTATTGCTTGGAAATTTAAAATGGCACCGCGAAGGGAGTAAAAGAAGAAAATGAAGAAAAGTAGTTATCATGTGAAGTGGAACCAAGCATGCCCATGAAACATTAATTTATTTTCTGTATTTTTATATTTTTTGTGGCAACATGGTTTGAATATTTAAAGAGTTAATTTCAAGAAACTCCCTTATACTATCCAGTTTAATCAACTAACCCCCAGTGTCTACTTTGCCCCCTATACTATTCAATTTCATCATTATGCCCCCTCATCTCACATTTTGAGTTAAAATGTCTAAACTACCCTCAATAGTATAAGGTGGTTTAGTGAAATCAACCATTTAAAAAAAAAAAATTTCGAAAATCAATTATATTTTTTGCAAAAATTATAAATTCAAATATATATATATATATAGTTTTTGCAAAAAAATTATTTTTTGGAAGGAGTATATTATTTTCCAAAATATGAATTATTTCGGAAAAAATAATATATATTTTTTGCAAAACAATTATTTTCCGGAAAATAATCATATTTTGTAACATAATAGTATATTTTTTTCGAAAAAAAATTGTTTTTCGCAAAAAAAATCATATTTTGAAACATAATAAATACTTTATAGCAAAAAAAATATTTTTCAAAAAAAAATCATATTTTCGAACATAATATATATTCTTTGAAAAAAATTATTTTTCGGAAAAAAAAATCATATTTTGGAACATAATATATATTTTTCGGAAAAAATTCATATTTTGGAACATAATATATACTTTTTCGCAAAAAAATTATTTTTCGGAAAAAATATCATATTTTGGAACATGATATATATTTTTCGCAAAAAATTCATATTTTGGAACATAATATATACTTTTTCGCAAAAAAAATATTTTTCAGAAAAAAATCATATTTTGGAACATAATATATATTTTTCACAAAAAAATATTTTTCGTAAAAAAATCATATTTTGGAACATAATATATATTTTTCACAAAAAAATTATTTTTCAAAAAAAATCATATTTTCGCAAATATATATTTTGAAATTTATAATTTTTACGAAAAATATAATTTATTTTCGATTTTTTTTTTTTGTAAGGGTTGATTTCACTAAAACCCCTTATACTATTAAGGGATGGTGATTTAGGTATTTTGACTCAAAATGTGAGAAGGAGGGGGCATAGTGATGAAATTGGATAGTATAGGGGGCAAAATGGACACAGTAGGAGTTAGTTGATTAAATTGAATAGCATATGAGGGTTTCTTGAAGTAAACACATATTTAAATATCAAACATGCTTCACAGATAGGAATGGTTTTTGATTCAGATGCAAAGATATGGTGATAGGTCCTTTTGTATTCCTTGATCATTTTTTTTTTCTTCAATTTGTTAGATATGGGATACAGCTGGGCAAGAAAGGTTTCAGAGCCTTGGTGTGGCTTTTTATCGTGGAGCTGACTGCTGTGTTCTTGTGTACGATGTGAACGTCATGAAATCTTTTGATAATCTCAACAATTGGCGGGAAGAGTTTCTGATTCAGGTATCATCAATCACTTGGTGTTTCACTACGTATCAGATTTCAAAGAACCAATGATTGAAAGGTAGTTTTGTGATTATGATGTTCAGGCCAGCCCGTCTGATCCTGAAAACTTTCCCTTTGTTGTATTGGGAAACAAGATTGACGTTGATGGTGGCAATAGTCGTGTGGTAAGCGTTTTCTTCTGTTGACATGCTTTTGAATCATTGACGGTTCTTTAGGCGATCTAGGATGTATCCGCAATCCTCATTTTTGGCAATTAAATGGATTTTCCAATGGGCCTTCTCTTTCAATATCAGGTTTCTGAGAAGAAAGCAAGAGCATGGTGTGCCTCCAAGGGAAATATACCTTACTTTGAGACTTCTGCGAAAGAAGGATTCAACGTGGATGCTGCTTTCCAGTGTATAGCTGAAAATGCTCTCAAGAATGAGCCTGAAGAAGAAATGTAAGTACTTTTTATGCACCTGAATTGTCTGATGTGTTGGGTAATTGAGTATTATAATTTATCAACTCCTAATAACCCCCACCCCCTCCTCCCTCCCAAAGGAACAAGTAATTAAAGTTTTTGGGAGGCCAAAATTGCCTTGCGCTTTAATTGTTGCACAAATATGTTTCACCCTGACAGTAGAGTCTTGGCATTAGAGTGTCTTGTTATATACCTACATGAACGTGTGCACATGTGCATGTAGATACAATTAGAGAGAGAGAAAGAGAGAAAATCTCATATTGTTATAGCACTTTTCCTTTTAAATGATTAGTGGCTTTACAGTTGAACATTTATTTTCCTGTTTTAGTAGATTATATCGCTACCTCTGGCAGAAGTGAATCCTTCAGTTTGAAACCTGCATACTTGTTTTTGTTCAACTGTGAAGAATATTCTGCTTATGCGGTCATTTATTTGTTCAAAGCGTCTGCCTGGACTACAAATAGCTGTTCAACTGAAACATAATAATAATTTAGTTTCCACTACAGGAATCTGATGTCTCTGGTATGACAGCCTAGTGTAGGGTTCATTCTATCAAAATTTCTGAGCTAGGGTCTACAGAGTACTAAAAACAGTCGTGCCGACTATGAAATTTGTGCAGTGTCTACTATACTTGCTATTTCATGTAATTTTATAACACTATTACATCAGGTGATGTGTGGAAATTATTTCTTGACTAATATGTTGCTTGGATCATTTTGAAAGATATCTTCCGGATACCATTGATGTTGGTGGAGGGAGGCAGCAGAGATCTACAGGCTGCGAATGCTAAAGAAGTCCATGATTGGCTCTCCTACTCAGATTGCAGATACACCAGTGACTAATAGTTTTACCCAGGTGTAAGGAATATTTATGAGGGTTATTAAGTTTCCATGTGCATAATTAGCCCGTTAAAGAGAGTTATTGATTATCTTATTATTGTTTTTTTCAACTTAAAAGATTGCATTTGTGTGTGATTCTCATGAACTTGTGATTTTACTTGTAAATTGCACTCTTTTGTTTGTGCTCAATTTCTATAATGTAAAGGGTGGAAAGTGCAGTTGCTCTTGTGGTGTATACATTCCTCCTCTGAAACTGCAATCTCAACATCTTGTACTCTGAACTTTGCAACTTCCGTGCAGAAGACGACGTTTAATATCAATCCATCTTAGATTGGTTCATCCTGTTGCGAGAAATCATTACTAGACCTACTGGGTCGTCTAATTAATATTTCATATATAATTTTTTGTAATATAACAGCACAACCTGTTGGTCACCTTGTTTTGATCGGAGTCTCGATTGGGTCACTAGGACCATCGAATAATTTTGTCTCAGCTTCCTTGTTTCATTTCCTTGGCTCTAGTTCTGAGATAGATTTATGAATTGTTCAATGTGCAGCTGGTAAATTGTCCATTGATATATATATATATATATATATTGGCACTTGTTCTTTTTTTTTTTTTTCTGTTTCATCAAATGGTAAATCCTAGAGACGATTGTTTTGGCCATGTAGGGTATATGACCTGTTTGTTTTGATCATGACGGCAAATTCTTAGCCACAGAACAAGCAGCCAAAAGGTAAGGTACAAGATCATATATCTGGGCTCAGGAAAATCCACTAGAAGATGAACTTTACAAAAATGAATGGTCTTGGGAGCTTCTTTACGAATTTTTATGAAACATAATCCCTGATCAAGTTGTATATATTTATGTATACAGGAAATACCATTGGGCCGTTAGGTCCTTTGGTCGAGTTGAATTAATCATTCAGCACATTACTTCAAGCTCCGAGTAATGGGGTTGAAACTAGAACAGAGGATCCTGAATTGGATTGGTTTTGGAGGCAAATGCATCTTTAAATTACGGAAGAAGATTTCAAATTTTACTGGGTCTGATCTTCCAACATCACATGAAATGTTGTTTAGCATGTTGCAAGGTTTCTAACACCTTGATATCAACTGTCTTCAAATATATTTTTATTGCAGTTACAAGAGTTCTTCAAATTACTTTCAGATTTATCCATCCTTAGGTTAGTTAGGTGGCAAACGGGCGAGTTTGGATCGGGTCGTTAACGGACTGGTCATAAACGGATTAGTGACCCGTTCATGACCCGCTATGAAAGGTCATAAATGGGTCAGGTTATAAACGGGCCGGGTCAACCCGTAATACTTTTTCCCCATCCGCAATACAACTATATATATGAAATATATGGATACACGTAGTAGTATAAATATATATACAACTATATATATGTATATGTATGTGTGAAAGATAAGGATCTTGGTAAAATCTTGAAAAATCCCTACAAATAAGCATGAAGATATATGCAACTATATATATATATGAAGATATATACAACTATATATATGTATGAAACATATGGACGTAATTTCTAAATTATGCTAATTATTTTATTTACGACATTTTCATTAAAGATTCATGTATTTGTGTATATGAATTTCAGTGATCACGAGAATTAGGGTATATATATATTTGTATGTATGTATATCCATATGTAGAGAGCCTTTGATGGGCTTCGGTCCGTACTTCCACCAAGCCCATGAATCAGACGATGGAGCTCCAATATCACCTTTGATCCGAGACCCTTCTACGTCTCTGATTGGCACTGACACTACTCTTTTTGGTATAGCTCTTCAACTGAAACAAATAAATCTCTTATATATATAAATACACATACGTTATTTGTATTTATGTATAAACAGACTAACCTTTTTTTGGGGTGGAAACAGAAATCATTTTGGTGTCATGAATCATGCGGACACCCCAAAAATCATTTTGGTGTCATGAGTCATGCTGACATGAGAGAGCAAGACTGAGGATGAGGGGTGATTCTAGTGAATATAAGTGACGGGTTAATACGGGTACCCACACCCAACCCGCGAAATTGAAGAGTGCTAATAATCCAACCCGTTAGTGACACGCATCTCAAACCACTCACCCAATAACCCAAAAATTGAGGGCGGGTTGGTGGATTTGGGTCAAATTTGCCACCTCTATTAATAGCAAATCATTCAAATGATTATGTAATAATAACTGATATAATCACTATAATTGCAAAACCAAAAAAATATTATATGATAGTAACTGTAAATCATTCATAACAAGCTGATAATTTTCAAAAACAGTTTGTTACTGTAATATACCTTGCCAAACAGTAACACAAGTCTTCTGTCTATAGATTCATCAAATCTGCTCAATCAAAAACTAGGCAGTTCTTTCTTCCACACTTATTCAATTTAACATTTCTTTTCTTAACAACAAAACTCACAAATCCATTTGCTCCAATGGACTCTTGAACCCTCATCATCAATTTTGGGAGATACCACTGGACTTGTGGATCAATATATCAGACTACGGTTCAAGACCGCCAAAATTTCTAGCTATAATCTATAGGAAAACTATCCCGTAATTAGTTTCATCCAACATAAGAACTTGCTTTTAGCAATTTGCTAAAGAATCAACCACTGCAAGCACCTGTAGAATACGATATATACCCGACTTCCCTAATTTTACCAATAAACTCTAACAGCAACTTGACTTTTCTTTTTCCTTCATGTCATTATTTGGGAGATTACCTTTGATCACTGTATTTTCTACAGTTCGTCTTTTTCTGTGTCACCCTGGGCCTTCAAATGTTTGTTGATGAGTACTGCCAATTTCTTCACGGTGGTAGACTTCGTTGGCAGTGTTAACTGCATGGTAAAATTTACAGTAGGTAAGGCTAGAAAATGTGTAGGACAAATACACAGAGGATAAGTGCTAAGATAATTACTGGATTGGATTTGTCACTTGCTGGGTAGAGCAGAAGAGTGGGATATTCATCTACCTGCAACCCAAATCACCATGAATGCGTTATCAGACATGGTGTTTCTAGTGTTAACCCATACACAGATAGCACTAATGTATAATTCATAAATTCATAACCTAGGTGCGAGGCGCGTGCCTGAGTGCAGTGAGGCGCACAATGAACAAGGCAGTGAAAAAATATAATTATTACTAAAGCATTCGTATTCAGTAATAGAGGCGCAAATGTTGTCAAAGGCGCACATGCGCACACTTGAGGCACAAGTCTTGCGCCTCAAGGAGCCTGGAGCCTAGGCGCGCCTTTAATAACACTGGATTAGTTCATATAATTTGCAACAAGGTCAATACTGTTCCATACTACTTTATTAGCAAAGGAAACGTCGTGGATAAAGGATATAAGGGTTGGTCTAGTCTTTGTAAAATCCATTTAATAATATGAATGCAATTCAGACTATAGATTTAAGTATACAAACATAGGAAATTTTCTAATAAACAAAAAAGAAGTAAAAAGCAAAATGACAGGCTCAATCAAATGCTTGAAACAATGAAATAACACAGTGGACAACTACAGGGAATGGAAATGAAAACTAGGAGCCAAAGGACAACAGATATTAGTTTTGTGAAGAGGGCAACAGGCGAAATCCTTCATGGAATAACGCATGGATCCACTTACACAGTCCTAGAATTCAATGAATCTACGGAATACTAACACAAATCACGACTGGAGTCTAGATGCGCAGAAGGCCAGAAAAGTACTAGACCATATCAGTGCAAGATAAATGAATAACAAAGATGATGGCTATCTCATCCTGTTTACTGATTCTTGGCATGGATCATCAATCTAGACAGGGCGGAAAGCAGGAAATTATTAAAGCGTAGTATTACTCAAGATAAATGGACACTTAAGATGAATATTGTCTCAAGAAGCTGACTGATGCTTGACCTGGATCATCCACGACAAAATAATTAGCTTGTTTACATTTGATTCTAAATTAGGTTGTTAATATGATAACCAAACACCAATTGACTATGAAACAGCAGAAATTAATATAGAAAACCTGTAATATAGCTTGTGGGGTTGGAATCTGAGGTATACAGAGGTTAAACCTTGAACATGTCCATGATGAGAAATAATATGAACCTTGAGGGGCCTTTTAGCATCAAGAGATGAATAGACACGTTGTTTTACATAGCATCTCTTGAAGTTTAATGACACATGCACAAGTACACCTAGCAGATAAATGAAAATAACACAAAAAATAAAAAGAAGAAAAAAAAATTTGCAAGGGAAACAGTGGGAATGCTAATTTCCTTCTTTTGATAAGTAAACAGAGAGGAGGTTAACTCCATAGCATCCGAAGTTCGTATTATCCACTCCTTCAATTATCCAGTCCTTCCAAGGACACCACACAGACACAAAGTCCCGTGCTTCCATGCTTGGTGAAGACTTCTGCAGACAGAAGTTCCCACCAATACCGAAGGAAATCATCTACCAATTGATGCATAAGTTAATGAAACCCGAAAAATGGAAGCAATATACTGCCCGTAGGTTTTCTTTCATTGGGTGGCTTGGCTTTCTAGTGACTTCTTCTATGGATCCTATCCAGCTCATAGTTGAGCAAGAAGTGTTTTTATTTTGTTTTATTGTGTTCTCTTCAGCCTTTTTCACCTTTCTTGCCACCTCAGATTACCCATGGTCAGAATAACCTCCAATACAGCTGTCCATAAATAAACACCAATATGCAAGCACACGTGCCGATGAAAATAAAAAATAAAAAATCAGAAGGCAACTTAACTTCTAAATTACCTTATCAAGGTTGCCGAGGTCTATTCAGACAGTGAACACTCAAAATGGGTAGCACATCAAACCATCTATCATACCTGAATTCCATCTTTACTTATCTTCCATGCTTTCACACATCAGGACTCATAGAAGGTGCTACGGATCTTGTGCCACATTAAATACCAATGATCTGGAGTTTACAAGGACTAGTATGCAGCAACACCTAATATCTTAAGATTTTGGGTTTGATGACAAATGTTTGACCCATTACAAGTGGCATTAGAGTTGATCCAGTGTCAATCCAAGTGCTAACACAGAGGGCCATGGCCCTGTTCAGGTAGGCAGGTTGGTACCGGGCCCTCCAGCGATTAAGGTGGATGGGTAGACTGGGTTATCTAATCACAATGAGAGCATTGCAAATTAAGGTGGGGGTGAATCTTATCTTCCACTTCAGATCCGAATGAGGAGGATTTTGGGAGCACTACTTGGGATGGCAATAGGGCAGTTTTAGGCCAGCAGTACCCAAACGGCCCCCATTTAAGAAACATAAGCCTGACCCCACCCCACCCCCATTCAAGAAATGAACCCCCCAAATCCAAATCCACTTAATCAGTTAGTTACACTATTGCCACCGCCCCACCGCGTAAAGTGCTACTATAATAAAAATATAAAGGAAGGGGAGACATTTTCACATTAACTGTAGGTTGGGGGAATTCACTTGAAATTTCACATTAGGTTATGTATTGATTAACAAGGAATCTATCCGACATAAACAGATTTTGATCCGATCACCAAAAATGAGTCTTGGATTTGGATTGGATCGACCATGACCCGGTCGGAATCTGATCTGTTGACAGGTCTACATGCCCCCATGTCGCTCAAACTCTCAACCGCTCCTTTGGGGAGAGGAGATCATACCATCCAGGCCAGAGGCCCGACATTATATAACTTTATACCTATATTCTAGAATCTACAATTGAGTTAGCCCTCGTACGCCGTACGGTGAGAGCAGGGAATCCCAAAGCTCCTGGATCCAAGATCCAATTCAGCAGGAGAGAATGTTTGAGGATGCCCTTCTAATGAAATATGGTTAACAGTCATCATTATGGATCAAAACATCTAGTATTTTTTTATATAAAAAGTATATATTTTATTTGTGGTTCAACAAGGAAATCAGATGAGACTACATGTAGATATTTTATGATTACAAGTCCAACTACCATCCCGTAGATGAGAAATGGGCTCAGGAGTAACTTGGCAGTAGGAAATATGATTCTGGAGGCCTCTTTAATCATGGATAACCTGGGAGCATGGTACCATGAAAATGCTGAGACCTGGGCTAATATTATAGAGGATTAGGTAACATTCATTTGTTTTTTCAGCATTGGGATCAGTGTGAGGTACCAATATACATATTTCATAGGGCTTATTTCTTAGGCAAAGGTTTAGATTCAATTTCGATATGTCCTTGTTGGGTAAGCTTTGATCCGCAATGAAAGACCTCACGATCCGAGACTGTCTCAGATAGGGGTTTGCTGGAGTAGACATTCCGTCCGGACTCTAGCGATATAACATCCACAAAAGAAGATTCTTATGACCCCTCCAACAAAACAGACTAGAATTTCTAGATTCCACCATGAGGGTATTAATAGATTGTATGCTAGGGGAAGCTTACATTTGTGAATAGGCATACAATTGTGAAGATGCATTATTCATTAGCAAACACGTGGTCTGTGAAGATTGTTTAATTTACGACTCCATAATGTACATTATCTTTGCATTTGTTTAAGAACTTCCATCCTCCTACCTGAACATTATGAAGTTTCAATGCAATGAATTGGTCTACCATTTCTCAGCAGAATTGACTTCACTCAACCATTTACAGGTACTTTTTAACATAACGGTTGGTCATATAATGGTAACTAGTTATTATACCCACACTGCATATCTTGCATTTAGTTTGTGAATAAAATGACCTGCAATTTTGGATGTTCATTTGCAGAAGCATCTATCCTCGCAAAAATTAGATTATCCATCCCTTTGAAATGCTTTGCCAGCTTCTCCATTTGCGTGCTTGTGGCTTTACAGTTGAGGCACCACGGAGTGTGTACCTTTAATATGATCACATTAGAACCATTGGTAAGGTTTTCAGTATCATACACATACTAGCAAATCAATATAACTGCAGAAAGATTAGAATTATCAAACGGATGCATGTGAAAATAGAGAAGTTGTTTAAAGCTTCAAGTACAATAATATTAACACTGACTTCAACATTTTTAGAGAGACTGGCTTCCTTTACTTTTAGATGGACACCACCTTCTTTGACTCATAAACTAACCATTCCTTTATCATTCATCTCATTTAAAAGCATATGCTCCAATAATAATAATACTGCTGCATACCTTGCTCAACATTATCATCAACTCCTTTCAATTAGAAACATATACATATCTAAATACATAGGCTGCTATTCCTGCAGCCAAAATGATCTACAGTCTTCTATCTCAAACATTTTACTCATATGTGTCAGATAGGGGAATGTGGATGCAACCCCCTACACAGACACACACACACAACCCCATCTTTCACAAATGTTTCTTTACGATAATGGAAGAAACACATACTTTATATAAAATATACATACCTCTAAAATAACGTTGTTAGGACTGCTCAGAACCAAATTATCAAATGTCTTTCCCACAATGATCTGAATGCTTGCATCTTTCTGCATATTTTAAGTTCCAATGACATTTCAACAATAATCTCAATGAATAGCTAAAGTAGAATATAGTCTGGTAAAATCAACTACATAAGCAAAAAATATTGCGAAGTGATATGACGGTATAAAACAGGTCAAATTATAAAACAGTGGAAGAAGTGCCAATGAATAGAGGTAGTGGATGGAGTGCCAAACAATGTAGGTAGTTTCTGCTTTTCCTTATTTTAGCACCCTTGCCACCTAAAATGGCCCACCAAAGAAATTACACAAGGGAGCCACCAGCATTGTTGTTTGAAACAGAAACAGCAGTTACAGTGACACTGTGACACTGACAAAACTTGCATCTTCGCCCTTGCAAAGTTGAGCCGGTTAGCGGGTAAAATAGGAGTTTCTAATGAAGCCACGTTTATCCATAAGGCTTGGTAGTGGGAATGTGATGGAAATGGAAATCCTCTTTCAAACTTTTAGGAGTTTGAATAGCAAGAAAATATTGGGGAAATAGTTTTCCATAACCCACTGTCTCATCAGGAATAGAATTTTATTTTGAATAGCAAGAAAATAATTTTTTGGGGGAAACTAATTTTCCATAACCACCTATTACATTAGCAATAAAATTTTGTAATGACTTCCATGTTCTCCAAACCATTAAACGGAATTCTTCCATACCTTTCAATCTATGCTTTTGATCTAAGCAAATATATGCTGCCAAACTTTTTTCTTGTTCTTTCACTTCATTTTCTATACTTTCATCCCCGTATTTATTGGCCTTTAACCAAACCAAGCCTAAAAGAATACTGATATTTCGCACTGGGCTTTGCATCATCCCAAATACTGACTCAACCAACCTTCACAGACTAGTCTTAGCATCTAAATGTGGGCAAGTAGGTTTTTCTTTCTGGAAAGTGGACAGGCCTAACTAGGACTATCTAAGTAGGACAAAATAATATGATTCTAAAAAATCCATAATTAGGACACTCACGTTATCTGGTATTGGCTGTGATTTATAGTATGGTGCCAGAGTCCTGTTCAGAAGCCCCAAGCAGAATCCCTTCGAAAGACAAAGTTATAAGAAGGAAAAGGTTAGCTCTACTAATAGACATATAAAAAAAAAAACTCAACCAATGTCAGATTGTTACTTCTAATTTACTTGGTGTCAGATCCCATTCTAACAAATACTTTGAGCTGGCTCTGTTATCAAAAGCAGCTACCTGTCAAGCAAACAGGGGACAAATAAGTGCATCAATTGATAGTGCCATCTAAATTAATGAGTTTAAAATTGGAATTCATAGAAGAAGTTCTCCATCAGTAAACTTACAAGAGTGTCCTCCGATTCTTCTAGGCCAAATAAAGTCAGGAAAGGCTTTGCAAGATTTTCCTCACTGATGTCTATATATAAAAGCATTATCTGCAACAGAAGATGAAATTAAAAGATATCATAATAGCGCACACAGAAATTACTTCAGTAGTTTCAAGATTAGGTTAAAAACCTCTGATTTGAACTTTCTTGCAACATCTCGAAGTGACTCGAGGTGCTTCTTGAAGTCATCAGCATCCGCAAAGATATAAACCTAGCAGACAATGAAAAAAGGCCAATTTCTCTAAGCAATTTTCTTGAGATATGATACTTTGCTTTCTAGGTTGAATGTGCTACAAAGATGAGCAACTGAAAGAGAAGGGGGGAGGGGGGGATGATATAGGCTCAACCACTAAGCAAAATCCTCCATTCATCAATAAAAAAGAACCCCTCAAATTGTATACTTCTACCCAACATAAATTGTATATACATACCCTGAACATAGCCACTTAATAGTCAAACACCTCTCTAGCACCATGTGCACACCTAGCATCAACCCCTCTCTAGCACTGGCATATATTACCTTAGGCCATGCACGAATTGGTATGAATAAATGATACCTTGATGTACCTTTAGCACATATAGGAATCAAAAGAAGCTTATATGGGTTTTGATACAATGTCTACTAAACAGCTCAAATGAAAAATTGGAAAACAGATGTCCCAGAAAATAGAGAAACTTCCTCTAATTCATATCATTGATTATCAGAAAGGTATCTGATAATATCAACTAACAAAAAGAAACAGACAATTGAAATAACTCAAAAGTAACAGAAACCTGGCGTCTGATTGTGCTGGAGTAAACCCTCATAGAATTACGTTCAGTCACTATAGTGACTAATGGGAACTTGTTATATTCCATAAACTGTAATATCTTGTCCTTTTTGAATGAGCCTTCTGCAAAAGTAAAGAAAACCATCATCTTAATGACCTTTGAAACATATACTCCCCCAATCAAATTAGTCTTGGACTTCTTCCCATTTTGGGATGTTCCAGAATACATGTCCCATTCAAAAATATACCTAATGCTTTTTATAACATTCCCAAAATATCCTTTTCAAACACCACAATTATGCAAATTCCAGAGCATAGTATCTTTTTTACAAGGACAAATTTGAAATTTCATTCTTCGTCAATAAAATTGAAAAATGTTGAAATCCCACCACCATAAAAAAGTTGGATTGCTGAAGTGTCCTACGAAATTTGGGATAGAGGGAATATAAATAAGCATAACTAATGACAATATACTCCTGTGTTACATTTGCTTCTATTGAAAGATGAAAATTGTAGCAGTAAAACATTCAACAAGTTGACCATGAGAATAACTTTCAATGTTTTGAGAATGAAGAAGATGAGATATATCAGATATCCAGTGATTGAGTGGCCGTGTTAAAAAAGTCAATATGTATTAATGGACCATTAGGACTCATCAACTCACCAAATATAGTGTATCTCTCAGGCTCACTTTTAACCAGACCAAGGAAAAGATTTTGAGGCTTGATATCAGGGAAGAGAGATTTAGCAACATCAACTGTCCTTGTTTCAAAGAATTGTGTTTCGTTGTCAGTCTTCGCTGCTTTAACAAATTCTTCATATTCGGATCCCTGATACATGTAGATCAACCAGATAGCACATAAGAAAATAGGATCTGGCACACACAATTCTTAATTTGTTTTGAGCCATGAAACATTAAGCACACAAGCCATGATTGTAAGAAAAGAAAAAGGTAGGACAAATGTAGAAGAAGAAGTCCCCCACCCCCTCTTAAAAGAAAGTTAAAAAAAAAATGCTAATTCCTTCAAAGTGATGAAAAGATATAGAACTCAAATTATAGAATATATGCAAAAATAGACAGAAAAATAATTCTTCCAACTCATACTATGTATTCAGTAGTGTGATTGTTGAGTGCACATAATGGCAACTGATTTCTACCACAGTTTTTTCTTCTTCTTTTTCTTTTTCTTTTTATATATATATATAAATATAAAGAAAGAAGGTGATACAAATGTTTCCTTAAAAAACATATAATAGTGTCAAATTTTCTAAGCACCAACTATGTACGCTCCAGGTAATGAAACTGACAAACACGAGCCATCAGAAGGCACTTATATCAAGGATCAAAGTGGGATGCTGGATGTAGGCAGTCATGTTATATAATCAAAATATAATAATATTTAAAATAAAAAAGAAATCAATTGATCAAATAGAGATTTTCCATTAGAAATCTCCAAGAACAGTTGTCTACTCCACCACCTCAATAAATAAGTAAATAACAATCTCATAAACGAAAAAGGGAAAGCTTTGGATAGGATTTTTCTTGAATGAGTAAGGCTACCCATAGTAAGTTTACTCATCTCCATTTCTTACTCAAGATCGACATATCACAGTTAGAACAATATTTGAAGAAAATGATACAATGTTTAGGATGACTCTACTCCAACCTAACACCGAAATCAAATCTTTATCTCACACTCGAGCCTCCAAATAAATATGTTCATATAGAACAATATTGTGAGTTAAAAAGTTTGTAATTGTACTTTATTAAAGCTCTCTACTATAGTTTTAGAAGGAACTTACATGCACTTGAGAGGAGATATAAAGGCCTATGATTTGAAGGAGGATATGGCCCTACTTATAGAGGTAGGGCAACAAAGGATTTACTTTAGTTTAAACACCAGGTCTTTACCCAGGGTTAAGAAGTATGGACACGGGATACAAACACAGATTCGCCAACACGGCAAATTCTAAAAGAGAAGGACATGGACATGCCGTGGATACGACCTATACATTTATGGATTTATTTATTATCTATTAAGTAAGACTAATAGAAATTTGATTAAATTCATATACGTTACAATATGAAGCTATACAGATGTCAAACCAGATGTTATATTACTCTCTTATCTGTCTGAAATAATAGAAACTATTTTTAATTTTTGGACACGGCCATGAAGTGTGGACAAGTTCCAGAAGTGTCCATAAAGTGTCGAATCTGACACAGTCGGACACGGACATGGCACCTTGTAGAACAGTCGGTACTTCTTTGACCCAGGGGAACGAAAAGGGAGAGAGGAAAAAAGAGCAGTTAAAACCAAGTATTCACTATTGTTTCTTCTTGGCACATATTACTCCTTATTCTCTCTTTGTCAAGGGTGGTTGGTAATTGCATGACTTTTCTATATGGCTTGTTATTCATGGAAGTTCGCACTGCATTACTAGAAAGATGCAACCAATCTCGTCATTCTCCCACTTGTGTCCAACTTCTTTTGAAATAAGATTATTATCAAGCTTTGATGATTTTAAAGGCCCGCGTGTTCAATTTTTGAAAATGGTCACACTCTTGGCTCAATGGCCCTATTATGATTTGATTTGGTTTAGATTTCTAGCCTTGTAAACAGTAGAGCACCTTTTAACTTCCATTGATTATAACAATCATCGCTAGTTTCGTGACTTTCGTCTTTAAAATACCTAGATAAACACTGCAACCTCTCTAGGTAGGGGGAAGTCAAGGCAGCAAAATCACAGTTCTTATCTAACCTCCATGAAACTGCAAATTCTCAAATATGAAGTGGTGTGTAAAGCTGCATGGAGTAAAGAACAGTGCGTCTTACAACTGCAAACTACAGAATTCTAAAGTTGTGCCAAAAATCACAACTGTCCATCCCACTTGATGGAAAAAACGAACCAAAGTTTACAAGAAGGAAAAAGATTAGAAGAAAGTTGTAAAACTTAACCTCAACTCTGTACTCATAAGATGCCATGGCACATGATTCAGTGAATTCATTCTCTCCGCTTATACAACGCACCACAAAGGCACAGTGAATGACAAAAAGTACTGTCACAATTTCCCAAAGCAATAAATACAACATGATACAATCAATCTCGACAAATAACATGAATCAGACCATTCTGTTACAGTTGAAGGTCTAATTGCTAAATCGCTTGAGAAGTATACAAACCATATATTCTAAAATTAACACATTATCTTAATAATAGGTGAGCAGAAGTCTGTCCAGGAAAACCTCTCAGCCGACTTGCACCAACATTTCAGACCGAATTCTTTAGTGAACAACGCAGCCAAACAAGGCATCGAGGTGGGCACCCAGGAGCTTATTGCCTTATTGATAGGAAATTCCAGAACTGAACTGGGTAGCTTTATAGAATTCATTATTACATTTCACAATTGTTAATACTCATTTTTTCGTCTCATCAATATTCTTTAAGACTTCATTTTAGACTACGTTTTCCTTTAAGAATAGCATACATAAAAGCAAAAATCTTTAAGAATTAAGAATCATTCCTTCATGTTCACATATCTTTCTATATAACATGCTAACACCTTAAGGCGAAAAAACGAACAATGACCCAAATTCACATACCTCAAATTTCTCAAACAGCCCAACAACAAAAGTAGAATACTTCTTAAGAACCTTCTTTGCCTCGGTTTCTGAGCTAATTCTAATAACAGGATCCCCAGTCTTCTTCCTTGCCCAGATCACAATGTCTTGCCTGATTGACAAACCCCCAAAAAATGAAATTTTTACACACATTTACATATAAAATTAATAAACCCACAATTACAACTATACATATAGACATATACAAACACACACAAGTTACACAACCACAAATTGAGAAAATGAACAAGTGCTTACGAGGTAAATCCACCAGTGTAAGGCTGAGAGGTGCCATCGACGAAGAAAAGCAGAGTGGGGAAGCCTTTGATCCCGAGGCTCGACGCCGGCTTGGGATAGCGCTCAGCATCAAACTTGGCCATGACAAGGGGACTCCCCAATTCCTTGAGAGAATTCGCGGCATCCGCAAATTCAGGCATCAATTCAGCACTCCTCATACACCATGGTGCGTAACCCAGAACCAGAACAAACCCATTCTCCTTAACGACCCTCTTGTTGTTGTCACTGTTCAGCTCAATCACTATTCTCTGGGCCTTGCTCAGAACCTCTGCCTCCGATGGCTTCCCATCATCGGACCCTTTTCCTCCTTTCGTCTTCGAATCGTGTTCTTCGTCCAATGCAATGAGTTCTTCAATGTAGTCCGAATCGTCGCCATTATCGGAGCCAGAAGCCAAGCCGGTGGTGAAAAAACTCAGAAATAGGAGAAGGGCGAGGGTGAGAGGGATGAGTCGTGAACTGGGTTTTGGTGAATTCATGTGATATGAAATGGGTTTTGAGGAATTTGAATATAGAAGTGTGTAGTGAGGGGGATGGAGATCTGAAACCCTGTTTGGGAAGTGAGAAAATTGTGTTTTTGAAAAAGAAAATGTTTTTTCTTTTTTGAAGGAAGATCTTGTTGATTTAGAAATTTTGTCGGGAAAGTGTGAAATGGATGCGAACCATGCGATATACGAGTTTTGTGTTAAATCCACTGGACTGGACTGTTCACTCCGTGATTGATTGCTTGCTTGATGGAGTATATCTTCTACCTCTTCCATAAACATTAATCACTTCAATACTATATGATTATCGTTAAATCATATTTATTTCTGCAATTATAAGCAACAGTTTTATTTCACTTTCTAATTATTTTGCAAATTATGATGGTAATATTATCTAGTCAGAAAAAAAATTATATACAATTTTGAGACACATATAAATGATAGTGTAAAACTATGAAACATTCACCTTTCGTCTAGGGTCGCCGTACTAGTGTCGGACACGCGAACACACTTAAATTATGTGTCCGGCACACTAAAAATATGTCTTGACTTTTTAAAAAATTGGACACGCGCGTGTCCTCGTGTCAGACACGCGGTGTGTCAGTTGATTCAATGAAAGATAGAAGTCTTATGGAGCCGATAATTTAACGAATCACTTATGGAACTTCAACACCTCTAATTCAATATTTGACTTTAAAGATACTTCCTCATCTTGTGAGATGAATTAGAGCACATATTCATTTATTACTATTTAAAGAGGAACAAGATAGCATCACAAAGAGCCAAATATTTGGTATTTATACCTACCAATATTTATCTTCAATCAAGAAAATTTTCACAAATATAACGAGATAATAAAATAACAGATGTTGGAGAAGATGTATTTGATTCCTTAGATAGTAATAGAATGAAGAATTTTGAACATGTCAGATATTTTATTTAACCTATTTGTTTATTTTTGTTTATAAGTTTATTTGATTCTCATTGTTTAAATAATAAATGAAGTATTTGTGTAATAAAATATGTATATATAAAAAAATATAATTTTTTATAGACGTGTCCGGGCCATGTCGTGTCATAATTTTTTGAAATTTGTCATGTCGTCGTGTTTGTGTCTGTACTTCATAGGTGTAAAGTGCGAAAAAAAAATTCTCAAAGTATTGTCCTTTTGCAATTAATCTTGTAAACTCCATATAACCCTGATTTACCTTTTTTTTTATTATTATTAGGATAATTTTCATAAAATCTCCTATAATTTCATGATTTAATCAAAAAAGCATCCTATAGTTCCAAAAAAATTCCTTGATTTGCATTCGAGTTACAATTACCCCTTGTTCCGAGAAATAACCAATTTTCCAGTTATGTGGCTTTGAATTTCCTATTTTGCCCTTGTATCACCTTATTTCATAAAACCTCCAGTAATTTCGAAAAAATATATATTTTTTGAAATATATATATATTACAAAAAAATTATATATATTTCGGAAAAATATATAGTTATGAAATATATATTTTTTCCTAAAATATATATATATTTTGGAAATATATATTTTCTTTCGAAATATACATTATTTCTGAAATATATATACTTTTTAAATATATATATATATTTCGAAATAAATATTTTTTTTTCAAAATATATATATTTTATATATTTTGGAAAAAATATATATTTAAAAAAAATACATATTTATGAGATTTTTTTTTCAAAAAAAATATATATATATATATTTCAAAAAATATATATTTCATACGAAGCCTGCTTTTTCAAATCTCGGTGTTGGACTTGCTGTTCTTTAATTACTTTTTTGGTTTGAGGATTGGGGGTTGTTCAAAAAGGAAAAAAAAGGTAAAGTTAGGAGAAAAAATAATCATAGCTTTACATGTCATTTTATTTTCAGGGAAAATATGAGAAAATTACATCTTTTAGGAATTAAAAATCAAGCAGAGTCTTCATGTTGCTGTATACAAACTCTTTTATCACTTTTCCATGTGCACTTGAACAAAGCATTGTGACAAAATACACACAATGACCTGACTTGTACACAATAACCTAATATTACAAAAGATAAAGGAAGAAAGAAAAAAAGTAAAAATGAAGAATAAAGAATACCAGCATATTGAGCAAATTTATTTATATCACACATCACTATAAAATTCATCCATTTATTGATCACACACATACAGCAAGCATACAAATCACTTACCGACACAAATCTTACAAGTGACTCCAGTACCATGTATATGATAGCTCAAAAAATTGAAGTTTGTTCTTCCTCCTTGGGAGGGAGGGAATGAACAACACACAGGTGATGCAGCAAGTAATGATCAAACGGTCCCAAGTCATCCACATCAATCATACGTGCATGAATCTTTCTTGAATTTAATAGGTTTGGTGCTCTTGGAGTTGATAACCACGGGACAAGAAACTTGCAATTTGTGTTTTGATCTCACTAGTTTTCCTACCACATTACCTCGTGATCGAAGCTCAAACTGTAATGTCACTGGAACTTGAAGGCTGTCATCCTTGGAGACTGCTAAACTTGATCCAGCCCCGTACAAGGGAACCTTAGTTGCTTCTACGCTTACTGATACCGTTCGCTTGCTCTTTCTCGGCTGATAATATTTCTTCAGCTGATATTCAAATAACGAAAAAGGTTAATTCCGACTGCATTTATGTTATGCGAAAAAATTGTGTACGATGAAAAAGATAAAAAGAATGAAGACGGGGTAGTCATCGAAATTCAAGAATAATTCCTCCTTAAAACCAAAGAAATCTGAGATTGTCAATAGATACACATTATTATAAAAGAGTGCACACAAGTGAAACTATAGTCAATCAAGGTTTACTACTCTATATTAGGATACACTTCCTAGTTCATGCTGTTTGAGCACAATAGTACTTTAAATTACCAACCTGCATCCAAGTAATCTGTTGTTGTTGTTTTTTACTTGGATTAACCCTACATTTACTAACCATAAATGGCGAGGATGATCAAAATTATCACCTGGCCAGTTGCAACGGTAATCTCTGAGTAAACAATATTGATGGGCGAGGAGCTAATATGAATACCAAAGAAGGTAGCAGGGTTGTATATAGTCATCAGCAGTGAGCCATTGACTGTTAGCATCTTTGATGGGACCCCAGTGAAGTCTGAAACCGTTCCAATGTATAAGTTATTGATCGACATGCTCTGCAAAGATCAGATCATCCTTGAGATCAACAGAAAGTGAATGTTTAACATAAAATCAAGCAATTTATAAAGCAAAATGATCAGTATGAGCGTGTGCGTGAGAAAAAGAGGGGGAGGGAGACAGATTTGAATGGACAACCCCAAATGGTGTTGAGAATCAAGTCAAATTCTTTCAACTTGAGCAGAACATCATTTTGTCTAAAGAAAGGGAGCGGCCTTTTTTACACAGTCTCATGCTTTAAGAAATTCAAGACTATCATATAGTTACTATAATAAAAAAATTTGAACAGTCTACCCAATAGTCGATCACAATCAATAGCTTATAACGATATGAGAAGAATACATATGGAAATTGAACCCTTTTCAAGAGGGATCATTCCCGGATGAAGAGTAAATATCCAAGAATCATCTCAAGAGGGAATAAAATTACGAATTGCTAAAACCCTGGCAAGGAAAGAAAACTAACTAATATACCTTTTAGTCACTAAGAAAGGAGTATTGGGATCCTAAGACCACCTTGGGATAGAAAGGGTGTTACCCCCAAATTTCCTCCATTTCTTAGGTCTCAAAATTTACGCCATGCAACATAATGGGAATCCCAAATCTTCACTGATATTGATTTTCCCTCCCAGCTTGTTTAGAAGCCAAGACACATTGAAAACCATATTTAACCCCATAAAATTATATGGAGGGCGTTTTTCTGATTGTTCTAAAGTTTAATGATGGGACAATCATTTCAATACTATTGTGTTTGCTGTTTTAAAACTAATTATGACTTCTGAAAAAGATAATACTATGATTACTAATTTCTTGAAGTGATTAGAACTTCTTAATGAAAACCAGAAAGTTCAGCAATCATTAATTAAAACAGCACCATTCCCCTAACCATACATCTAGGAACTGCTTTTTATACATTTTATTCAGACAAAACATTAATCATACAACAAAGTGCATGATAATGAGCCAAATCAGAAAAAGCTCAATGTTAAAATAGATTCACTTTCAATGATAATTGTTTCATTTCAACAGTTCATGATATCTAATATACTATGAATGAAATTTCCCATCCACTTCAAATACATCTATTATCATACTAGATATCAATTGTGCAAATATTCAATCAAATCACATATATGCCATACCTATATATATATATATATATATAAGATTAATTTGGTATACCTTGACAAAAACCTCAGCTTTGTAAGGCCTGCTTGCACCCCATATAATCAAGCAGAACACAGTGAAGAGAACAATAAAGCTAAAGAGAGCCAGCATAGCCTGAAACCTCCTAGAAAAGCCCTTGTCCTCATCAAGTTCATCATACTTTCCTTCTTCCACAATCACATTACACTCAGGCCACCCCTTCTCATTCCTCTTCCTCCCCCATTTCCTCCCAGAAGAAGACCTAAATATCCCCGAAAACCGGCTAGCCGAAGAATTCCTAGAGTGGCGCCCAAATGAAGGGTGTGAAGGGGACTCCATGGGACTATTGTAGTTGGGAGTGGCCTGCATAGAGGAGGACTTGTCCCCATCATGAGAGTCCCTTGAAGGGCTCTGCACATAGTACACTGGCCTCTTTGGAGACCTTGAAGGTGATGATGGGGCTAAACTAGTAACATCAGACTCAGACTTTGTATGCAGCATCTTTCAAAACCTCAACAAAAATTGATCAAAACCCACAAAATTTATTCACAATTCAAGTCACAATTTCACTTCATATATCATAATTCAAAACAATTTTCAACTGAAATACCCAACCATCCGCCTTACAAGATAAAAAATTCAATACCCAGATGATAGAAAAGTGAAAACTTGTGATCAAAGTGGCCAAACAGAGAAAATTCAATATGGGTTTTCACAGAATTTTGCCAAAAAAATCAATATAGCAACTAATATAAACAATTTTTGGAGAATTTTATCAAATAAACATCAAAAGAAGCATAAACCCAAGTGTGAGATTGGCTCAATTGAAGAAACCCACATCACAATTCATCTATACTGTACTGTGCATGAAAGAGAACCAGTGGTTTTTATACTCTTTTATGTGGCCAATTAGAGCATAGCTTCGGAGTGGGAATAAAGCTGGCAAAGAAGCCAACGACCAATGAGGCAATAAATTAACACGGGAGGTTCGGTTTCCGAGCCTGAGGCCGGACCTTAGGCTGCGAAGATAAGTGTCGGCAGTAATAGGCCAATATCAGTCATGAATTTACAAAAATTCATTAATATGTGGTATTATTTAGAGCAACCTACTAAATAATATCATTCATTAATCAGGATGTGAACCAACTCGGATTTGTTTATTAATATGTGGTATTATTTAGAGCAACCTGCTAATTCATGGAGGGCCGTCTTTGTAGTTTGGTGCTATCAGTCATGAATTTACAAAAATGTCCTTCATATTCTTATTTTGTAAAGGTCATTTTGGGGGTAAAATAGGAATTTTGTAAAGAACACAGACATTACTTTAAATAAGAACAACCACAATCATTGTTCATTTAGTTGGGGGAGAAAAAGAGGAGAAGACAAGAAGGTGAAGTCCCACTTAGGACTGGCAATTCGTGTCAACAGGTCGACCCACGGGTCAACAGGGCAATCTGATACTAGTTGACACGAAAATCAAACATTTTAAATATGATATAATCCAACATGAAAAATAAAAAATAAAAAATAAAAATGAAATTGAAATTGAATTTGACACGATTCAGTAATAGTTTATTAATGTATTTCAATCCATGACCAATTAGAGAATAGAAAAAATCAGCAAATAAATATAACAATAAATATAATCATGTCAAACGAGTCAATTCGTGTCAGAAATTGCCAGCTCTTCCCACTCGTGGATGTATTACTTTAAAAAATGGGAGTGGATCTAGAAACATTTTCATCTTTAATTTTCTTTTTTCTTGAAAGAATTATGAGAGGATATAAACATTAAATCATGCAATATTCCTGGATAAAGTTCATCATTTCCTATAATGTACATGCGATTAATATTTAAAAAAAAAAAAAAGTGAAATCAATTAAGGAGTATGTCGTCAACTCCCAAAAAATTAAAATTGAAATTGAAATAAATTAAGGTGCATGCTAGCCCAAGTAATCCTAAGTCATTTATTCATAATTTAACAATCTTAACAAGTGGTGAACACTATTCATGGTTCAAACGGATTAAGAAGTTTTTTGTTGTTAGTAACTTCTTACAATTGATAGTGCATATTTGATAATTGTGGACTTAATGCAAAGTTGTTTTATTGCTATGCGAAATGTCACAATATAAAAGGAAAATGTCAAAATTTTAAATTATAACTTTGTAGAGGTAAAGTTACCTCTGGTTTACTCTTTTACACACAAGAATTTGTCGGACTTATATCTATACATCGAATTAATCATAAATAAGAGCAAATATGAAACATGATATATATATATATATATATATATATTGGGGTGGGGGGCATATTTATAATTTTTTTATACTATATATAACGGTACAAAGTAATTATTACAAATTTCAGTGAGGGCAGATGCCCCCACTAGAGGGATAATTCCGTTCCTGTTAATATATAGAGGGCTAATTTCTTACTTAATAATTCGTATACACTAAATATATTATTGACCTAAAATTGTAATGACAAAAATATATATAGGGCTCGTTTGGGAACATTGTTTTTGTTTTTGTTTTGAGAATTAAAAAACAAGAACAATTCTTGTTCTTGTTCTTATTTTCTCACCCAAAAAAATAAGAACAAAAAATATATTTGGGACAAAAAAATACACATATTCTCACATTATTTTTCCTCTCTATCACAAATTTTTTTTTTTGGAAAATCCCAAAAAGAACAAAAAAGCAAGTTTTTGTTGTTCCCTCGTTTTTTCTACTATTCACGAAAACAGTTTCCAAATTGAGAATAGAACAAACAGTAAAAATGGTTGTCAAAGATGTTTTGTTCTCCTGAACAGTGTCAAAAAATAAAAAATCGAACAAAAACAAGATTTCCAAACGGGCCCATAATAATCTAACTAATTGATGTAAATAAATTTTCATATCCATCTGCGAGAAAAAGATCATTTCTATGTTTACATATATCAATGATAATAATTACACATGTAATTAAGTATTAACAACAATATCATAGTATTAATCAACTCTTTGTTAAAAAAAATTATTAGTTTTTTATATACTAATTGGTGCATGCTAGTTCGTAATATGAATTAATAGTAGTGGAGAGGATATAATCTGACCCATCTATAACCTATCTCTCATAGTTGCACATAACATGCAGCAGAATGTGCCCTTGTGTAGGGTGCTAAAATTAAGGTCCAAGTAATTGCGACCCAGCCCAATAAACATAGGCCCAAAGGCATGATAGAATTTGTTAGGATGTATGCTTCTCTGAAAATAATTTTTTTAAAATAAAAAATATATATAAAAAATTGCTTGATTGAATTTTTTTGGAAAATGTCTATTTTTAGAAAACTCTCAGTTATAAAAATATTCATTTTCAGAGAACTCTTTTGTCTTGTTAGCAGAAATCATTTCTCAATTTTCGGAATTCTCAAAAATAATTTTTAGAGTTGGGTACCAAGCATGAGATTAATTTGTTTTTATTTCAAATTCAAAAGGATGATAATGTGGGATCTTTGAAATTGAAATTAGATTATCCAATCCCCAAATATTTGTATAAATAGGGGTTAAGGCCCGTGCGTGTCTTTTGACCCTAGTGATTAAATGTCCCATGATAATTTATGATGGTTAAGATTTGACTCGTCGCATATGCTAATCTAATATCTAGTAATTGTTCGATGAAAAAAAAAAGTGATCAAGGCCCCATGAATAAAATATAAGCGGAAGAACAATTTTCTCCTCTAGACTTTGTCATTATATCTTCATGATACTTGCGAAAGAAAAAATCCTAGTCAAATTTCAAACAAAACATTTGAATTGCGATATTGTAATCACACCCACACGTGTTAGCCTTTTAAATGCAATACAACGCTTGTAATGTATTAGACTTTCAAAGGCAACACAATGCAAAAAAATGTGAGTTTTTTAAAATAGTTAGGATTGTTTGGTTTGTATATTTAAAAATTATTTTTAAAAATTTTGATAACAGAAAGCAGATTTTTGTAAATAATAAAATTGAAATTGAGTTTTCTAAAAATAATTATTTTTATAATTAAATTTTTAAAAAACTGTTTTCAGAAAATTGAACCAAATATTTTTTTAATTTTTATTTTTTAAAAAACAAAAATATTATTTTCATAAATACAAACCAAACCCGTAATTTAACAATTAGCACTAAAATCCAGAGGGAGTGAGACTGTTCAAAATTCAAAGCATTTGGCTAAGAATTAGAGCACTAAAATCCAGAGAAAGCTTGGATTGTTCTCAACCTCACCATCGTTATCCTCACCATCGTTATCCCCTTCACCATCACCATTAGATTAGATACAAGCTATGTCTATACACACGTTTACATTGTT
The DNA here is from genome assembly GCA_963922005.1 of Cornus suecica. Lineage (NCBI taxonomy): Eukaryota > Viridiplantae > Streptophyta > Magnoliopsida > Cornales > Cornaceae > Cornus > Cornus suecica. The sequence continues at coordinate 94,528,586 of OY998238.1, forward strand.
GTGAACTTCAGTATTCGTGACCTTATCAATTTAATTGCATCGAATACGATAGTCAACACTCATTTGAAAAAAAAAAAATTAAATGCGGTGCAAATACTAAGAATAGCTATTATATCTTTATTTATACATATTGCGATAATAAAATTTTAAATAAGTTATAATTTCTAAACTAAAGTTATGCAAGTTAAAGCTATTTTCAAATTCGAATCGAATATATTAGATGGGTTAAGTGTATTAAACCCCATTTTCTTTCTTCTCTCTCTTAACTAATTCCCCTGAACTAAGCATTGTTCCCTAAACTATTTAAGTATTGCATTTAACCACATTCCATTATAACACCGTTAATTAAATTATGATAATTTGTACTCAGATTCCCTAAGATTTCGGTCAATTGCACTCGCTCCCGAGATTTCACTTTTTGACATCCCCTAAAGGGGTGAAGACCCCATGAAATGACTCTTGTGCCCTTGCTTTAGTGTAAAAGACATGTCGGATAAATTAATGGACCAAACAACCCTTATGTCTTAAGCTCAATTTGAAAAACTTTTCAAGTACTTTGGATACAATAATTTTTGAAATATTATCACATTTCTTTAAATTATTTTTTTTAAATATTCATTTTTGTAATATAGGCCCCAAAAATTATCATTTTTAATTTTTCCCTAAAACTAATATTGTGACCTTCTACATTAAATAATAATAATACCCTTTATTTCTGATTATATTTTATTTTTTTTGTATTTTAGAAGGTGATACATGTATAAAATATTTGTGAGCTCATATAATTTAATTTATTTTGTAAATAAATAATATACAACTCCTACAATTTAAACAAGTAGTAATACATTTTAATTATAGTTTTTGTTGTATTGCAAGAGGTGATAAATGTATAAAAATATTACAAATGACTTATAATTTATTATTCTTTGTGTAAAATTAATTTAAGCCCTTACACTGTAAAATAATAACAAACTTTATTTATTGTAATTTTTTATATTTTTATAAAAATATGACAAATGGTTTATTATTTATTATTTATTATTTTTTTTATAAAGTTAATTTAAGCCCTTACACTTTAAATAATGTTAAACTTTACTTATTATAATTTTTTATATTATAAAAGATGATAATGAATCGAAATATTAGACAGTCCTTGTGTTTTTATTAGTAATATATAGATAAATAGATAAATATACAGATTTATGTATTTTAAGTTATATTATTTTTCATTACCGAAATATATTTGTCTTATATAATTACTCTATATCTTATGAAATATTCATTAGAGTTACATTTCAGTTAATGTATATTAATTAATTAATTTTTTTTTAAAAAAATATGAAAATATTTATAACCCCTTGTCGTATATCTTTACTCTATATCTTTTGAAATATTCATTAGAGTTACACTTCAAGTAAAGCATATTAATTAATTATTATTATTTTTTAAAAGTATTGAAATATTTCCAACCCCTTTTCTTTTACTCTATATCGTTTTGACATACTCCTTAAAATTGCACTTCAACTAATGCATATTAATTCATTAATTTTTATTTTGAAGAAAATGTTTGGAAATATTCTCAACCCCTCACATTTTAGAATAATTGTTATAGATATATGTACATTATAGGGTTTTCATCTTGGAGTATGGAGGTAATTTCACCACCTAGATATTTGTCTCATGAAATAAGGGAGACAACACAAGGGCATTCCGGTCATTTCTCCCCTTTAGGGGGTGTTATTGCAAGAAAAATGAAATCTCAAGGGGTGAGTGCAATTGACCGAAATCTTAGGGGATCTGAGTGCAAATTATCCTAATTTAACTAACGGTGTTATAACAGAATGGAGTGAATTGTAAAAGTTGGAATAATTTAAGAAGTTTTGTGTAAAAAATATAGTTCAGGGGGGTTTAGTGCACTTTACCCATATTAGATTATAGTTGAATTTCAAAATATTAAGGGTAAAGAGCACGAAATCCCCCAAAACTATTGAGTTTTTGCAAAAAATTCCCCTAATCTAAAAACCACACTCCCAAACTATTTAAAGCATGCACTTTACCCCTAGGTATAATATGAAAATACACTTTCATCCCCTCTTATTTTACTAATTACACTTCCATCATTTATTACAAAATATATATATTAGGAAAATTAAAATTTGATTTTTTTTTTTATAAAATTCGAAACAAACATATAAAATTCAAATATATATATATAATTTGTAAAAAATATATAAAATTTGAAAAAACATATAAAATTCAAAACAATATATAAAATTTGAAACAATATGTAAAATTCGAAAGAAACATATAAAATTAAAAAAAAAAACATAGAAAATTCGAAACAAATATATAAAATTCGTAAACAATATATAAAATTCAAAAAACAAATATAAAATTCAAAAAACAAATATAAAATTCAAATATATATATAAAAAGTGTGATTGAAGTTTAAATGGACAAGCCTCAGAGTCATTAGCCAAGGTAATGGATCCTTTCCAGCTCTCAGCAGAGCTATTTCAAGGGCCACGATGACGACACATGTCTCACGATGGTGATCGAAATCGGAATCGAACCGATACTTTATTAAAATATTTTAATCGGAATTAAATATATTAATATCTGAATCAAAATTAACGGTTCGGTTTCGATTCTCATTTTTAAAGAACCGAAAATATCGGTTAGATTCCGGTTTCGGTCGGAATCGAAAGTGAACCGCACCGTGAATATATTAATATTTGAATCAAAATTAACGGTTCGGTTCCAGTTCTCATTTTTAAGGAACCGAAAGTATCTATTCGATTCCGGTTTCTGTTAGAATTGAAAGTGAACCGGAGCATGTGCACCCCTAGATTTGGGTACCAAGGAACCTTTTAATTGGTATAGTTAATCGATTATTTTTTTTGATTTTGATTTTGATTTTATATAATTTTGATTAAAATATTATTTATATAATTTTTATTTTTATTTTATATTTATTTGTAGAGAGGAAAAGTGATAGTGATGGAGACATGAAAGTGGTAGAGAGAGAAATAAAGCTGGAGATGATCTGTTACCGTGACTAATGACTATGAGGTTTGTCCACTTAAACTTCAGCCATACTTTTTATATATATATTTGAATTATATATATATATATATATATATTTAGAATTTTATATGTTTTTTTCGAATTTTATATATTGTTTCCAATTTTATATATTTTTTAAATTTTATATGTTTTTTTAAATTTTATATATTTTTTACAAATTATATATATATTTTTGAATTTTATATGTTTGTTTCGAATTTTATATATAAAAAAATCAAATTGTAATTTTCATAATATATATATTGTAATAAGGGGTGGAGGTGTAATTAATAAAATAAGAAGGGGTGAAAGTGTAATTAATAAAATTACTTTTTTGAATTCTACACTACTGGGATAGATTGGGGGTGCCACTTTGAAAGATTAGGGGGTTAGTTGGGAGAGAGAGTATACTTTGAGAGTTCCTTGCCCTTTATCCTAATATTAATGTCAAATTTTGTTAACTAATAAAAATTTGAAGTTTATATGAAATCTTTGTCAATGAATGCTTCTTAAGTATGTTATATTCCATTTGAATCATTGAAATAAATATAGGCCCTGTTTGGTAGGTGGTTCGGTTCTAGCTGGTTTGGTATGGTCTTGTGTTTTATGGGACCAGACCATGTTTGGTAGCATTGGTCCCAAATTTTTGGTTAGACAAAGTAAGACCAAATTAGACCAAAATGACATCATTTCAGACAAAAAAAAAAGGTGGTTCCTAGTGATCCAGTCTGGTCTTATTAATAAAATATATTTATAAATAATTAAAAAAGAATAAATAATAATAAAAAATTAATAATAATAATAATAAATTAAATAAAACATATTTTAAAAATAAAATATAAATAATAAATAATAAACAAAATGAAATAAATAATACCTAATAATAATGAAAAATGAATATAATAATAATAAATAAATAAATGAATAAATAATAAAATATATTTATAAATAATTAAAAATTAAAAATTAATAATATAAATAATAAATTAAATAAAAAATAATAATAAAAATGAATACAATAATAATAAATAAATATAATAATAATAAAAAATGGACTAAATAATAAATAATAATAATAAATTAATAAAATAAATAATAAATTATAGAAAACATATTTAAAAATATAATAAAAATAATAAATAATAAACAAAATGAAATAAATAATAATAATAAATAATAAATAGATATAATAATAAATAAATATGATAATAAATAATAAGTAAATATAATAATGAATAAATACTTCATAATAATAATAAAAAATGAGTATAATAATAATACATTAATATTAAATTAATAAAATATATTTTTAAATAATTAAAAATGAATAATTAATTTATAAATAAAATCAATTAAATAATGAAATAATATAAATAAATAGAATATATTTATAAATTAATAAATAATAATTTAATAATATAAATAATAAAATAATAAAATATATTATAAAGTGAAGAAATAATAAATAAATAAAGAAATAATACATAAATAAATATTATAATAAATAATAAATAAATAGTAAGACCAGACCGCTTACCAAATAAATTTTTCCAAATTAAATTAGACCAGATCAGACCGGACCGGATCAAAACAAACCAGAAAGACCGCCTACCAAACATAGCCATATAATGTGTCCCTCCGTGTCCTTGTCAAAGAAGAAGAGAAGAGAAGAAAGAGAGAACAAAAAAAACAAAAAAGAGCAATGGGACTATGTGCCATCACCACATGGTTCCTCCTCACTTGGAAGGGGTGACTCACTCATATATGGTGATTGTGATAAGCATCTACCTCACTTTATATTCTGATTCCTCTGTTTGACTATTTAGAAAATAGGAGAGAAAAGGAGAGAGAAAGAGAGAGTTCCCTTTGTGAGTTCAAGAACATCCCAACTGGGCTTTTTCTACTTTTATTTGTTAGTTCGTGTTGTTGTTGTTTGTGTGTGTGTGTTTTTTTTGTGTGTGAAAATGTTGGAAGGGAAGGCTATGATAGAGGACACAGACATGCCAGTGAAGATGCAGATCCAAGCCATGTCCTCTGCTTCTGAAGCTCTGGATCTCTATGATGTTTTTGACTGCAAATCTATTGCTGCCCACATCAAAAAGGTTAATCTTCTCTCTCTCTGTCTATACATACATATATATATATATATATATATATATATATATATATTGATGGCATTTTCCCTTGAAAGTTGAGGTCTTGTAATTACAGGAGTTTGATATGAGATATGGGAATGGATGGCAATGTGTGGTGGGTTCAAATTTTGGTTGTTTCTTCACTCATACTGAAGGGACTTTCATCTATTTCACATTGGAGACTCTCAACTTCCTCATCTTCAAAGGGGCCTCTTCCTCTTCAGTTCTATCTCCCTGATATACCTGTTTGGTTACCCAGAAAGTCCAAGAAAGGGGAAAGGAAAATGCAGATATGGATTATGGATAGAAGAAAAGAGTGCATTCCCTTTGTGTTTGAGGTGCTTTTGGATTGTATTCTGTGTCAGAAATCTGTAATGCATAGAGGAACATTTCAATCCCTCATTTGTATATACAATATTATCTAATCCTTCATAGTTTTTGGCAAATGTTATAGTTGTAGATATAATATCATGAAACCCTTGTCATTGTCCCTCTTTCTACTTCCTGGTTCTTATTGCTCTGATTTCCTTAATCTCTAGTTCTCTGTTTGGTTGCCAAGAAAAGTGGTTGGAAAATTCAATTTAAACAGCTTGTCATGTAGTAATATTGAGTGTGACCATGTCTTTTAATTATGTTATTTTCAAGTTGCATGCATGATGGGCTCAGACTCGTTTGGCATATCTTTTGTCTCTACTTTTTAGAAACTAAATTTAAGAAAGTGCTTTTGAGTGGTAGAATAGCTTTCAAAAGCCATTAGAAGGACAAGGATTCATTAAAACTAGGATACACTGATATACAAGCACTAAACAAGTAACTGATTCAAAATATTTCATTATAGAATAGGATTGATAAAAATAGCATTGATTAAGGGAAATAAGACCTAAGGTTTCGTTTGGATGGGCAAGAGAGAAAGAAAATAAATGATAACATTAGTTATGAGAGAAAAGAAAGAAAAAAAATGATAGCTTAAATTTGTATTTATGTTTGGATAAATTAGGAAAGAAAAGAAAAGAAATGATAATATTCGTATTTGGTAAGGCTAAATGAGAGAAAATAAAATATAGTATTATAACTCATTTATTATCTTACCCTTTTCATTCAAATATGTGTTTTTAAATGTTGAGAGTATTTTTGACATTTTAAGAATTAAACTTAACTTGATATTTTATTTCAAAATCTTCTCACTTTTGGAAGAATAACAAGTGAAGGATTTGGAGGGATAAACTACCCTTCCAAATATCTTCAAATCCTTTCTTTTTTCTTGTAAGTGTCAATCCAAACACACAATTCCCCATCCTTTCTTTTCTTTCCAAATCATTCCAAATCCATCCTACCAAACGAAGTTTAAATGGGTGTTGAGCAAATAGCTGAGGGATAAAGAAGAACTTACCCCTATATTTGCATTTGGTGCATATAAATATAGATGTATATTACTTTTTGGTAAGTATAAATGAAATAATTTATATACCCCATGCCACAAAAACTGATTTTAGGAGTGGAGGTGAGAAAGTTCAAGCAACACATTGCTTTAGAGATCAGATCCTTCCTTCATATGGATACACTATATACCACAGAGTTGTAGATAAAAATGAACCTGAAAATAGAATGGTTATCTCCTCCAAACCCAGAAGGTGAGGTTATGTGATCTTATCACACTTGAATAAAATGGGTATTTTACCTAAAAATACCCTTATGACCTGTCCACATAGAAAGAGAGAGAGACACTGGTGTTGACACATTCCATGTCACCACTTGCAATCTGTCAGCCTTGACCTCCAAAAATAGAATCTAAAATTTAATCTTCAAAAATAGAATACAACATTTTCATTTTTCAAAAACAGATTTTAACAATATAATCATTCAAAAATAGAATTCAACAATTTAATCCTAACACTCCCAAAAAAAAAAAAAAAAAGTAGAAGAGAAATATACAAAGTCAAACCATACAGTATTGATTAAATCTTTCTCCTCATACTCATTCTTTCTCAAACATGCACCCCACGTTCTCTCAGCAATACACAAAATAAACAAACTTTCTGGTCTCATTTGGACTTTGGGCTCTTCCCCATTTATCCTTCAAAGCATAAACAAGTCCCAGCATTGTCATCCTTCTTTTCCCTCCTTGTAGTTGTCTTCATTTTCAGGTGATTCTGATCTTTCTTTCTGTACCCTTTTGCTCGAATTCAAAATGGTTCGAGCGCTTGATGAAGAGCGAGAAATCTACAAGTCTAGGCTGTTTCGTTTCAAGCAAATGCATGACAATGAAGGAGCAAGAACCGAAGAAACCATGCCCCTTGACATCAGTGGTCCATTGTCGGGGCTGGACACTTTATCGAAAACTCAGGCCTCGAAACCTTCCAAGGACCAGCCTAAGGAGAAGAAACAACATTTTCTTAATCGGACCATGTCAATAAAACAGGGGCCTAATGTTCTTGAGAACGATCCAAAGTCACGCTTGGCCAACGATGCAGGTGCCAATGACCTTGAAACCCAAGAGATAGAATCTTCAGGCAAGTCAACTTTGTCCTTAACTCGATTTTCTTTTCATTTTTTGGGGTGCTTCAATTAGATGAAGAGCTCTATTAATTTTTCAATATGAAATGTCATGCAAATATGAAGATCGAAGATTATATCCTAAATATCACCAAATAAATATATTTCTGATTTCTGAACACATTAATTTTCTTGAAAATTTCAGACTTGTTATGTTACAGGTTCATAAGGTCCTGAGATAGCTAAGGATTTATTTATGTGATTCATGTTTGATAAGGTTTTATTAAATTTTAATTAACAAATTATGGTTCTCTGGATGGGATTGCTTTCTAGATATGGAGCTAATGAAGGAAAGGTTTGCGAAATTGCTTCTTGGGGAGGATATGTCTGGAGGAGGAAAGGGTGTTTCATCAGCTTTGGCATTGTCAAATGCCATCACAAATCTAGCAGGTACTTGATCTCTATCGTCTCTTCCATTCCACAAACAAGATCCTCTGTTGTCAAAGAGATGATCGTGTATCGGTTTCATTAATTTTGAGATCATCATTCTGTGTTTTTACCTTTGAAGTAGTTACATCAAGACAAAGTTTATCAGTTTCTTTGATTGAATAGGTGGGAAAGTTGTAGATTTCCTATGTATGCATAATTTTCCATTTTTGTTTTCATCTTTCAAACGCAATCCAGCTTCCGTTTTTGGAGAGCATAAAAGATTAGAGCCCATGCCATCAGAGAGGAAAGCACGGTGGAGAAGAGAAATTGATTGGCTCTTATCCGTCACTGATCATATAGTTGAATTCATCCCCTCTAAGCAACTATCAAAAGATGGAACAGAAATGGAGGTACCGATCAATCTCTCCATCCCCCCTCTCTTTATGTATATACGTACATATACAGATACATTTGCTGAGCTTAACAAGGAGTTTAATTGGGTTTATTTTTTATTTTTTATTATTAGATAATGATAACACGCCAACGGACTGACCTTTGCTTAAACATCCCTGCCCTACACAAGCTTGACGCAATGCTGCTTGTAAGAACATTGTTGTTCCTAGTTTTGGACTTTTTAAAGTTCAATCAACATAAGAATATTCAAAACTAATGTTGATTGTGTTTGTATAAACAGGAGTGCCTAGAAAACTTTAAAGACCAAAATGAGTTCTCTTACATATCAAAAGATGCTCCTGAATCACAGAAGAGGAAAGATGACAAATGGTGGTTACCAACTCCCCAGATTCCGCCAAATGGTTTATCCGACATAACTCGGAAATGGATGCACTATCAGAAGGAATGTGTGAACCAAGTACTCAAAGCAGCCATGGCCATTAATGCTCAAGTTCTAGCGGAAATGGAGATCCCAGAAAGCTACATGGAGACTCTTCCTAAGGTAAAAGAGAAAATGCAAGAAAGAACTAGAGTGCTATTCAACTTTGTATACAATGATTAGTACCTTGATTAGTTTTCTTATTTTTTTTCTACGGTAGAATGGCAGGGCGAGCCTTGGAGACTCGATCTATAAAAGTATAACAGATGAGCTATTCGATCCAGACTATTTTCTTGCTACGGTGGACTTATCATCAGACCATAAGGTCCTTGACCTCAAGAACAGGATTGAGGCATCCATAATGATATGGAGGAGGAAAATGCATGCTAAAGATGGAAAGTCTGCGTGGAGTTCAGCTGTGAGTATAGAGAAGAGAGAACAATTCGAAGAGAGATTAGAGATGGTCTTAATTAAGATTAAGCAACAGTTCCCAGGAATTCCACAATCTGCACTAGACATTAGCAAAATTCAATATAACCGAGTAAGGACGGTCATATGCTGATTAGAAACTTTGTTACTTTTTATTCAGATTCTCAAATGTACATTGAAATTAATCGATGTCTACTTGTTGGCTACACAGGATGTGGGACAGGCTATTCTGGAGAGCTATTCAAGAGTAATAGAGAGTTTGGCCTCCACTGTCATGTCGAGAATAGATGACGTTCTCGATGCAGATAGAAATGCACGTGAGCGCATGAGGAGCCCTATGAGGAACCCTTTAAGAGAACCTTGCCCGTTGAAGGATTTTGTGGAATGGAATTTGAGCGGAGAGATTGACTTGAAGGAACTAAAGGAGGACACCAACTTCAGTAAACCTCCCAACACCATGGCAAAGAAGAAAATGTCGTACCTAGATAGGCTCGAGACACTAGGTGGTTTCAAAAGTCCCACAAGACGGCGTTGGTGATAATCATGATGGAAATCAACTTCATTTAAAGCAGAGAAGGAGAATGGCGGATGGAAACACCTAGAGTGTTCGACGTTGGCCTTACTCAGAATTACGAGGGTTACCGTCATGGTTCCTTACTTTTGTAAATAGGGAATAATGAGGTGACCTATCGGGTCAGAAGCATTTTCATCGTGCTTTCCGCTGTACAGGAAATCATTTTGTTGCAAAAGAAAAAATTCCCTACTTTTCTAAGCCGATGTAGTTCCATCTCTTACAATGTGTACTACCAAGTTTCTTATATCTGCGCTAATGGTGTTCGTATACACGAGACCACTTCAACCCACTGATCCTAGAACTAATTCACTTTTTCAATAGTCCGGATTAGAGATGACGTATCATTAATCCGGAAATCCTAATTTTAACCACCTACGATTCACTGGCTGGAAGATTACAAAAGAAATGATTCTCAAAAGAATAAATGCATTATTTGACCAATTTCGCAGCTACAGACTCAAAACTATGGAGATAAAAAATGAACATGGTAGTCATGTGATAAAAATGTCATAACCTGAACAGAAATTCATTAGGTTTAAAAGCAATGCCCAAGTCACAACCAAAGTGAATGTACTAGAAGAAGTCTTAGGTAGGCTTTTGAACATACTTACAAGTTGTGGAAATGATACATTTAAACACACAGAAAATATTAAATGGATGTGGGTTCCAGGATACTTAGATTTTGCCACGAGGTCCGAGCTTCGGTGGAAGTTGTGGGCCCTTCTTAATAGGTAGGATGTCGCCGGTGGCTGTGGAGCTGAAATATGCTAGGGTAGAACCACCTCCCAGTATCAGGAATTTGAGCAACAATCCTCTCTTGGTGAAAGGAGCAGCAAATGTCTCAAAGAACTTGCTCTGAAATTGCAAACGAATACATGAACGACGTAAAGAGTCTAAATTTATTATATGACATTCTAGGAAGCATTTCAAAGTGTTGGAAAGTTGAAAATTCATGTCACACAGAAGAAATAGGTAGTCATTTACTGAATTCCACAATATCATAATTTTCGAATATATAATAAGTAATTGTGTGATTATAATACGGGTGCAACTTAAATTAAATAATTCAAAGGTCACCCCCTTAATCACAGAAAGGCATTTTCAATAGCATCATCCAACCACTATCCATGAAGCATAACTACTAACTACCCATCATTCTATTCTAATTTTCCAATTATAAGCTTGTTCCTAAACCTGGCCCCATCCAATTTTTCCATCTCAATTATGCATAGTTAATCAAGTACATGTATATATATATATATATGTAAAGTGTGTATGTGTGTCATCCAGTGACCTTCATCCAAAAAAAGATATAAAGAGAAACATACCTGGATAGGGCTGTAAGGTGAAGGTGCATCTGAGCCATACAAGTCCCACTGCCCAGTGGTGTTGCCCAAATCCTCCAAATCAAAGTAAACACTCTTGTCCCCATACTTGGCTACCACTGAACCACATCTATCATACCACAAAAACTTCATTATTTAGCTACTAATTATATATATTCACAAACATGGTAATGAAATATATATAAAGAGATGTAATACGTAGTCCGAAAATTAGACAACTGAGTTATTTTTAATTGTTAATATTCAAAAGTCACCAGAATGGGACTCGATTACATTTTTACAAATAAGGGCTTGCTTGGTTCGTAACTCTCAAACCAGTTCTCAAGAATTCAGAAAAATAGAAAATTATATTTAGAGAACTATAAAAGACAGTTATCTGAAAACAAATATTTTAATAACTGAGTTTTCTTAAATGCAAACAGATTTTCTCTATAATTTCCAAAAAAATATATTTCAAAAGTTATGAACCAAACAGGCCGTAAATCTTTGATTTCCTGCTCTGTTAGGTTTAACATTTTCTCTTTTTAAAAAATAATTGCATACATGTAAGAACATATATCATTGAGTATTTGTTACCTATACTTGGTGGGTCTGAAGTTCTGGCGAGATGGCTTGACATGAAGCTTGGTTCCAGTGATGGAGCTGCCGGCGAGACCCTTGACGGAGGTGGGTTGGACGGCGGCGAAGGTTGCTAGAGATGCCATGGTCCCTTTGGCTCCAAATTCTAACCGTAACTAACTATTAATTTTTCAGTTTGCAATTGGCTTTGAGTGATGAATCTGTTATTTGGGTTTTTGATCTTTTCCGTGGAATCCGGGTTGCCACGTGGCGAACTGGGTTTGATTGAGAGTATTATTGAGTCCCATTCAGGAAATGCCACGTGGATTATATCCGGATAGGCCTATCTAGATGGTTAGTGTTTTGTGAACCCTAAAATTAGACGGTGAATATCTCATTTTGCTAATATATTGTGCTAAAGTAGGTTCGACCTAATTGGGTTGTGAACAAGAAATCCAACTATTTGATCCCAGCCGTCCATTTCTTCAGCTGTTTCATCGACATTGCCACTAAATTATTTTATTTATCTATTTTTTTTGCTCAAGAAGACCAATATTAACCAAGGGATTAACCTAAAGAAAAATGTTTAATCCAAGTTTTATTTCAACTTATATTTTTGTCTTTCGTATAAGTAATATTTCCTTACCATAATTTAAAATATATTCAACTTGGGCATTTCTCTAATGACACATTTGGTACAGTGGAATGTAATGGAATGAAAGTGAGAATGAAATGAGAATGAGAATGGAATGGAATAACCATTCTCATTCTATTATTTGATTGTAAATATGAAGCATATTGAGAATGAAATGAACTCGAAATTTTTTTTCTCAAAAATACTCTTCTTAGTATTAAATATAAAATTAAATAAAATAATACTATTTTTTAATTTTTTTACAAAAAAAACGGTAAAACGTAATGGGAATAGTAATAATGGACAATAAAGGTGGCGAAATGGTGGTGGCGGCGGCTTATTTTTTTAAAATGTGAGAGGGTTATTTAAGTAATTTTATGTTTTAAAAACATTCCTAAAGGAATGGAATGACCATTCCATAACTTTAGTAATGGAATGAAAATTCATTCCCAAGAATGAAATTTCATTCCTTGTGAATTGTCATTCTCATTAATTATGTTGTACCAAACCAAGGAATGGAATGAATAGACATTTCATTCCAACGTACCAAACATACACTAATTCTCTTTATTTTATTGTGTTTTTAAATGAGTGTAAACACCATAAATCTTAGCTATATTCTCCCGAAAAATAAGTTTAGTTTCATTTTGTAACTGACATCAATATGATTTTTCCTTCATAGGAATATGACGAAATGTGGCATAATTAATTTTTGGAATGAAATTTTGCATCATATTATATCTATAAATGAGTGTGAACTGCACCAATTCTCACTCTCTGATTTATAGAACACTTCCCTATTTTTAATATATATATATCCAGTTCAACATATTTGAGTTTACAGTACCCATACAAAGCTCAGCTTGCTCAATACTAACCATGTTATGATTCTCAAACTCACTACCTCACTAATCATCAAAAAAAACTCAAAACTAAGATTAAGACAATTTAGTAGTATTGACACTTAGATGACATGGCAAAGAAGGAGAGTGAGATGGGCTTAAATTAAGAGGCAAGAGAAGGATAAGTTCAGGTTTATGCTATGAGCCGAGATAAGAGAAGGAGACATTCGGCTAAGTTGGGCAAGGAGAGACTAATAATGAAACCAAAGTCCATCAAATTTTGAGGCAGAGAGTTTGGAGATATATGTTTCTATTAAGCAAAGAATCCAATAAATGCATATTTGAAATGTTGTAGGGGGTCTCACATCAATCAATCAAACACTACAATTACTTCAATTGTCATTTTATCTTCAAACTCTTGTTATTATTATTTTTGTCAAGTCTTTAATTTTCAACTCTTGTTATTTACATTTCAGTCAATTAATTCATTTTCCAATTATTGCTTTCTTGCAAAATTGTTATTTTAAGTCATTTCAATTCCAAAGTTCTTTTCAATTCAAGCACCATTTATTTTCTTGAAATCTTTATTTTAAATTCAGCATTACAATTTCAATTATTCAAGTTATTTCGATTTAAGCAAAAACTTTTCTTTAAATTCAAGTTCTTCATTCAAGCCATTATTTTTTCACATTACATTCATCACTTTTCATCCAAACATGCCGATTGTTTGCGTGAGATTTGTGGTTTCCAATGTTACATTCTCAAATGATTTAAGTCCTCTTAATTGAGGCACATAAAGTATCCAAAGTATGAGTTTCATGTTCTCCCTCATACACATCGCTTGAGAAGTCAAAAAATCAAGGAGACTATCTTTGCTTTCCGATCAACCTCTGGAGCCGAGGTCAAGATTCCTGACACGCCCGCACAAATCGACATAATCGGCTGACCTAACCGATTTAAAAGGAAACAAGTACAACACAAAAGTTTATGTCACATGAACAAACAAACAACATGAACTTCAAACTAGTACTGATCTCTAATTATTAACAAATCTACAATCCCTTCTAATCTCTCCCTCATCTCCTGTATTGTAGCTTGACAGCTTCATAAAAGCAGCCGAAAACCTGTTGAAAAACCACTGCTGATTCCTTGCAAATTCTACCACAAATGGCAGTGTTCTAAGGTCTCTTGACATCTCAGAATCAATCTTCAGAAGTCCTCTCCCATTCAACACATCAAGAAAATAGCTGTTGTCCAAGACAAACGTCGTGCCATCATTCGTCGCGAACGCTATGTCAGAGAGTGAAGGGCTGCTGCAAATCACTTGCGGCATGGTTGTGAAAGAAGGTGACAATGTAGGATCCTGTATTGGACCTGGACATCTCGCGAAATTCCGGCAATGCCCTATGCGTATGAGCCCCTGCATATTTAGTACTTGGGTTAAATATGGAGTAAATATTACAAGACAGTGTCTCTTCTTCCAGTTTAAACCTCTATATATGGTCCTCCTGTCTAAAACAATAAAAATTAAAAAAAATTGAGAATCTGTAAGGCAAAATAAAGCACAATGTTGCTTACAATCAGTGTTCACTACAAAAATGATATAAACTTGTATCATTGACAAAGGTATTTTTATCAGTCTTTTCCTCCTAGCACCCAAACAGAGACTAAGGCCCCGTTTGGAAACTGTGTTTTTGTTCTGTTTTTTGTTTTTTGGCACTGTTCAGGAGAACAGAACATGTTTGGCAACCCTTTTTACTGTTTGTTCTGTTCTTAATTTGGAAACTGTTTTCGTGAATAGTAGAAAAAACAAGGGAACAACAAAAACTTGTTTTTTTGTTCTTTTTGAGATTTTTCAAAAAAAATGAATTGTGGTAGAGAGGAAAAATTGTGAAAGAATATGTGTATTTTTTGTCCCCAAACATGTTTTTTGTTCTTGTTCTCTTGGGTGAGAAAATAAGAACAAGAACAAGAATTGTTCTTGTTTTTTTGTTCTCAAAACAAAAACAAAAACAATGGTTCCCAAACGGACCCTAAGCAATTGTTCTTGTTTTTGTAGCGATGAAAAAAATTTGCACCGCTGCAAATTGTTTACGCAAGAAACATTTTTTGTTTAAGTTTTTCATGAAAAGTTAATATATTACAGCAAGTATAGCCTCTCTTGCAGCTAACTGAATGATATCAGCACAAGAAACAGTTTGAGGACAAATTGTCTCTAAAGAGGCCTTTATATCATCAATTATTTCAAGCTTTCGGATTCCGAAATTCATGTCAGACAATGTTTCATTTGCCAAGCTTTCTGAATCTCTAAGAAGAACTGAGCCATTACAACCCTGCAAAAGAATGTACAAGAGCTAACATTACAAAATTCACCAATAATGTTACAGTTTATTGAATTAATTTTTGTCCTTAAATCTCCTTGGAAGGTACTTAAATCAAACAAATCATTAGAGGCTTCATTGAATGTAGCAGTACTATTGAGAGTTCAATTTGTTTCTTGTTTCATACCATTAAAGCATCATATTGATTAATCTTCCTAATTTCACGTGCCCGAAAAAAGGAACACTGAATTTTTGCATAACATGGTAGTTTACGAAGTAATGAAAATTTCCCGAAATATTCCTCCTAAAGGCTAATTGCTTTACCTATAATGGTATTGGTATATATATATATATATATACACACACATATATATACACACACAGAGAAAAAGAGAGTTACATCTACTTGACAGAATTGAAATGCCAGTCTAAGAAGGGCTGCAGCAGTTGAAAGATCATTCAACATACTTCTTATCTCCTGATTTACAATAAGCTCTGCATTAGAACATTTATTCCTATAAAAATTAAATTCAAGCCCATGAATATTCTCTCCCTCTGCAACCCCACCAACAAATAAACATCCAAAAACCCACAGAAACACAATCATCAACATGCCTATCAATGCCATGATCAACCCCAACCCAACTCTCTTTTTCATAGTTCAAACCTCATACAATAAGATATGTATAATTGTGAAGTGTTCATTAAAAAATGAGATAGGGACTAGTGACATCTATACACTGTGTCATGTTTCAGGAATCTAAGGACTAGTGTACTACCAAGTCATGCATGTTGATTGTGCTTATACCATCTGGACTTTTAGTCCCTTCCCATTTTTTTTAAAATTACAAAATTTTATGCTTATGCATTTATTTCATTTGCAGTTGTATCAGATCATTAATCATGGATACCAAATGGGCACAAATGATTGGGAGATTCTAAATTAAATATTTTGAAGTTAGTTTTCAAATTTTCAACAGCCCTTAAGAATTAATAGGTGCTGAAAGTTCTGCAGTGCCTTTGCAGATTAAAAAACAGAAGATGATCAATCAATTTGTGATGGTGATAGGAAAACAAATAATTCATGCTTCGCTGCTGCGATATCGGTTTCAGTCGTGGTAACCATAATGGTATAATGGACTCGGACAATATTGATCTTAAAATTGCTTAAAAGATGAGTATTGATACTGCGTAACGGTATTTACTCCTCCCAAAAACGTTACAAACTGATTGGGGAACGGTACAGCCAACCATGCCAAAGATCATTCTAACTGCAGGACGAGCAAAAACAAAAATTACATGGAAGCTCATTGGTTGTTGAATTAGTTGTACTAATGTAGGTTTTTTAAGTTCCAACTAAATATGTGACACATTAATCAAGTCCAACTAAATATGTGACACATTAATCAAGTCCATGAGATATATCTTTCTGCTGAAAGTGTATAAATGCATTAGGATTATGATTTCTACACATGGTCGATAATTGTATCTAATTTGCTTTAGGAAGGGCTGATGCTCCATTAATATAAACAGCAAGTATGATTTCTATTAGTATTTTATCACCTAACTCCAATTTTTTCTCCCTATAAATGAATTTTCTATTGTCCCCAATGACCACTAATTCCACTCATGTCAACATACAAAAACATCTTCTTCTTGGTGGATCAAAACCAGTAGAAACTTAGATCATGTTTGATTTGTATATTTGAAAATTATTCTCAAAAATTTTAAGAGCAGAAAATAATTTTTTGAGAACAGTAAAAATGAGTTCTTTGAAAAGATACATTTTTCTATCTGAATTTTATGAAAACTGTTATCAGAGAATTAAACTAAACAAACTTTTGTACAGTTTTCTGATTTGCAATTTTCAGAAAACAAATCTATGAGCTTCCTTAAAACTCATTTTGTCACTACTATTCACTAGGTAAGTCCCTCCTAAGCATGGTTCCTCGTATGATATCACATAAATTTGATTCATAATTTTTTAAAATGTGTTAACACACTTATAGATCATTCAATAATCATTAGATACTCAACCTATAATAATATTATCTGAATTCGTTATACCCAACCTAAAAAGGCAAACGACACTAATCATATCCTACATCCCAAATATTCCTATTTTTATGGACACGTGTCTGCATCACAGATGCACTTACATACCAATTTCACTACACCCAACACCAGGGGAAATTAGGATACCCCAACCCAAAATAATAATAATAATACCCAATCCACACATTTTATAGAAAAGGCCTCTCCCACACTCTTATCCATTTCTTTCAAAGCACAATGTCCCTAACCTCCTCCCTCCTCCAACTCTCCCTAGTCCCTCCATTGAAACCCACCAAGCTCTCATCCCAATTCCTTAATGGGTCCTCCCCAATCACCCTCCTCTCCAAACCCTCTTCCTCCTCAAACCCTAACCCCCTCACTTTCCTCCCCCCAATCCGAGCCATGAAGACCCTCCAGGGCCGAGTGGTCTGTGCCACCAGCGACAAGACCGTGGCTGTGGAAGTGGTCCGTCTCGCTCCACACCCAAAGTACAAGAGAAGGGTCAGGAAGAAGAAGAAGTACCAAGCCCATGACCCAGAGAACCAATTCAAAGTTGGGGACATTGTTCAGCTCGAAAAGAGCAGACCCATTAGCAAAACCAAGACTTTTGTGGCTGTTCCGGCGCCAAAAAGGAATGTGAAGAAGCCCGAGGTGGTTGAGGTTGCGGCGGAGCTCGGTCTTCAATTGGAGTCTCAGCAAGCTTAGAGTGAGCATTGTTGGATTTTAGCTTCTGCTACTTAATGTGTTTGAGTTTCTGATGTTAATCTGAGATTGTGATTTGGTGATATGTGATGTATACTGTTTTGGGTTTTGAATGAATTGGATGTTCAATGCTTTAATTTGGTTGATTTGCGTATCAATTTGGTTGATTGTATTATATGTTGTTTTTTGCATTCATGGTGTTTGATATAAGAACTATTTAGAGATAGTGGACTTATCTGAATCGAGCATTTGGATTAGGAAAGTCTTTCGAACTGTGTTGTCAATGCTGAAGGTGGAAAATGACATGTTTTTCAAGCTGCATTGTTAATGCCTAGGTTTTAGTCTTGCTCCTCATGGGCAGTGGGGTGGCTTTTGCGTTATGGGGGCGGCTAACATGAGGACCCTGGAGGCTGCCACCGCTCGTAACAAAAGGACCCTGACCCCAAGGCTGCCACCACTCCCATCCTAGTATGCCTTTTTAGCTCAACAAAGCCAAAACTACAACATCCCAAAAAAAAAGAGAGGAGCGATTGAGATGGAAATTCATGGATCCAATGAATGTTTGGAGGTTCTAGAGGAAATTTTCAAAGTAACGTTTGATAATTGCCATGAATAATTTGCGAAATTAGGCTGCACTTGTCTTGGAAATGCATAGTCTTTCCTTGAATAGTTGCCCAAAGGAAATTTTTATTGATACCGACTGAAACTAGCTTTTTGTTTAAGCATAAAACAATTTTCAGCACAGATACAGCTGAACTGTGAAGGTTTAATACATTTGGTCTCAGTTTTATCCAAAGATGACAATATATATAATATGCTAATATTTTGTTGCACCAATGTCTTTACTATCCAATATATCTGTTGCTTCTTTCTGCAAATATGGGAGATCCAAAATCCCTTCCTTTTTGTTTGAATTTTAAAGATTTCCCCACCTTTTGTCGTTATGGAGAGAGGATGAATGATTTAAGTTTATGTAATAATGATCTCCAAGCCCTAAAGACACAATCAGGCTCCATACCATGGTCGAGCAAAGTGAGGCTGTAGATGGAATTCGTCTTCTATCAGAAGTATGTTGATTTGGCTATTTCATCTTAGGGTGCTTGCATGCCTTCTCACTTGCTCATGTTTCTTTGTTTTTTTCCTCTTGGGGATAGAGAAGGGATTAGGGAAATGGGCAACACTTGTATCTTACTTGAATCGCAGGCAACAGTCTATGGTTGCATTCTTTATTTCATAAGAGGAGATAGTACCGAAACTTTTTTTAGCCTCTGTATGCAAATATTGCTAGGGGATCATTCCATGAGCACTGGTGGAGTAGCAGTGTTGTATGTGTTTGTTAAGCTTTTCCTTACAGTCATCCTACACAAGTTATGTAAACATGGGAAGTTACAGAGATTTCAATACAGGCATAATGCTGGTTAGACGACATTCAGGTTATCCTCAATTTCTCTACTCTTGAAGGTATTTTGTCCAACTGAATTACAGCATTAACACTGGCTTTTTCTGCATAGTTGTGGTAGTTTTTTAGAGTTGGGAAGAGGTATTCCTTACTTCAGGTGCTTAGTAGAGTGGTGAAGAATTATTTCCAACAACCTTGGGGAACAATTAATTTCATGCATGAATCAGACTCTTTACAGTTCTTTTTATTTTTTTGAAGTAAGAAATATATAGAAAGAAAGGCGTTCAAGCGGGAAACGCATCCCATATACAAGGACTCTTTACTATTCTTTATGAGTGGGAAAATTATGTTTCGCAATATTAATACTTTCGGAGAAATGGTTTGCTCATCTGGGATGGCATCTGTTTGTACTTTTACTGCTTCTGTATGTACTAAAGGTATGCAACACATTGCACATGTGAGAGTTTAGAATATGTGGAATTGTTTCCAGAATTATAATAAGATAGACAATCATATCCACAGAGGTTCTCGACAAATAGATTTAGCTTACTGATAACCTTCCCAATGATTTTCGATTGCTTTGAATGTCGCAATCCGAATCCCACAAGGAAAGGTACGAGTTGTTACTGCAGTTTCTGTGTATAAGACTGAAGGTGCTACTATAGAGGGTGTTTGATGGCGATAAGAAATGAAGGAAAACAAGGTCTATGTTATGATGAAGAATGCATCCAAAAAATTGCGGCTTTAACTTTGCCTGGTGACAACATCAGAATTTATTTGTTTTACATATTGACATCCCGTATCAGTTTAATAGGTAGCACCATAGCAGTCTTACCATCATTTGCATCCTCCTTGGAGATTATTAAGCATTGCATTTCATCACTGACCAGCTGATGTTTAATAATTCCGTCATGGCTAAGTTCATGACTCCATTGAGGTACACACTGTAGAATTACGAGAGGACTTAAGGCAGGTCCCTTGGGAGATCTGGAGCATGGACCATGGCTGTCCGATCAATTGTAGCAGGAAGGCTTTTCCATGGCATGAGCTTTACATATGCAGTAGCTCATAGATGGTTCTCTAAGAAAGCACCTCTCATCCATATTTTATCTTGTTATATATATGCCATATATTTTCTACACGGCGTATACGATTCTTGTATAGTGGCTATCTGTTCCCCTCTGGTCTCAGATAAGCTTATGCACTTTGCATTTTCATTAGCCCGCTCATTTCTCTGCCACTGCAGGAGCATTAGACACTGAGCAAAACCCTTTAGGGGTAGAGTCTTATTTAATTTATTTTCATGTAATTTTTGTTGAAAATGTAAACTTGATGCATATCTAGAAGCACCCATTCGAAGACTATCTAAAAGGCTTTACAAATAAATCAACAATGATAGGTTGTCTAACTTTGATTTTGCCTACCCTTATGTAACATGTGTAAGTTGAATTCAAAGCTCTACAGTAGTTATTAGAGCTATAAATAGATGTGTGTGTGTAGTATTGGTATATAGAAGCAAGAGAGTGAGAATAGAAAAGAAAAGATTAACTCATCTGTGTGAGTTTGTATTTGAATTTTTTTAATATAAATAGAGTGTGTTTTCTCTCAATCAACACCATAAGTGTTGTATACTTCTACTCTACCATCTTCAGTGGTATCAGAGCCAAATTCGTGAAGTTTGAAAAAAAACCAGAAAAGTTTTTTCAAAAGCAGAGTCGAAGTTTCAAAACTCTATTCGTGACACACCTGTGCTCAAACCAACAGTTTGAATACATATCTAGAATCTCCATTTCCACAGAAATATTTTCCCGAAGAGAACGCGTCCATACGAAGCTGCACGCGCCCGCACGCGCCACCAGAAAGGAGGCGAGTGAAGACCACGCGCCTGGTCATCTTCAACCTCCAGCCGCGCGTGATGACCACGCGCACCCACGCGCTGACACGCCAGCAGTGACGTCATCTGCCACGTCATCTTGCCCAGTCACCTGCCACGTCAGCAGTGCCACGTCATCAATTTTTCCTGAAAATACCAAATTGCCCTTATCGGTATTTTGTTCATTTCAGACTCATTTCAACTCCGATTTGTTAATCGAAGAGTCGTTTTTTACTAAAAGGAACGCTCCGGACGCAACCGTGCAGTCGATTTGACCAAATTCAACGCCTATTTTTTGAACTAAGCATCTCAAGTGCTTAAGTTAGTCCGATGGCATCCTCCGGAAATTTTTTCCAGCCCCAGCTTCCGCGCTTGGATAAAACCAATTATGAGAATTGGTCTATCCAAATGAAAGTCCTTCTTGCATCACAAGATTTTTGGGACTTTATCGAGACTGGTTATGACGAGCCAGTTTCAAAAGAAATTGAAGATTGATTGAGCGAGATCCAAAGGCCACGCTCAAAGAAGCCAGAAAAAAGGACAAGAAGGCGTTGTACCTGCTTTATCAAAGTGTTGATGAAGCAAGTTTTGAAAAGATTTCAACCATCAACACCGCCAAGCAAGCATGGGAAATTTTTCGAAAAGCACATCGAGGAATTGAAAAAATAGTTAAAATTCGACTCTAAGTTCTAAGGGGTGAATTTGAACTGTTGCAAATGAAAGACACAGAGTCAATTTCTGAGTACTTTACAAGAACATTGACTATTGTGAATCAAATCAGAAGATATGGCGACAAGATTGAAGATGTTCGTGTGCTTGAAGAGATTATGCGCTCCCTCAACTCAAAGTTCGAGAATGTAGTTGTTGCTATTGAAGAATCAAAGGGCCTCGATGCAATGACAGTAGATGAGCTGTTGGCCACGATAGAGATTCACGAACAAAGAATCAACAAGAAGAACACCTCAGGTACTCTAGAGCAAGTTCTTCAGTCAAATCTAACATTTAAAGAAAATAAAGAAGAGCGATGGGGAAGTTCGCAAAGAGGCCAAGGTAGAGGTCGTGGAAATCGACGACGAGGTGCTGGATTCAAAGGCGGCGGTGGAAGAACCAATTCCAATACCGAAAGAAATAATCAAGGCAGGAGAAATCAATCTTCCAGAGGACGAGGACGAGGCCGTGGAAACAACTTCAACAATCATCAGAATTATGACAAAAGCAATGTGCAGTGCTATAACTGTAACAAGTATGGACACTACAACAACGAATGCAGAGGAAAGACAGTTGCTGACGGAGGCGAACAAGTAAATTTTGCCGAGAAAGAAGAAAATGAGCCAAGATCAATGTTGTTGATGGCTCAAAATGAAAATACCTATGACGAAGGTATATGGTATCTAGATTCAGGAGCCAACAATCACATGTGTGGAAACAAACACATGTTTGTCGAGCTTGATGAGACTAGGTAAGGGCAAGTCTCATTTGGTGACTCCACAAAAATCCCAGTAAAAGGAAAGGGCAAGATTCTGATCAAGCTAAAGAATGGAGATCATGACTTCATATCAAATGTTTCCTATGTTCCAGATATGAAGAACAATATTTTGAGTCTTGGACAGTTCCTGGAGAAAGGCTACGACATCAGCATGAAGGATTTGTGTCTAACAATTAAAGATACAAATGAAAATCTCATTGCCCGGATAAAGATGTCAAAGAATAAGATGTTTCCTATTCACATTCAGCACGATACAACGAAATGTTTAAATGCAGTTGTTGAAGACAAGGACTGACTATGGCATTTGAGATACAAACATCTCAACTTTGAAGGCCCGAAGCTGCTCGCAAGCAAGCAGATGGTGAAGGGACTACCCTACATCAACCGTCCTAATGAAGTTTGTGAATGTTGTGTACTTGGGAAACATCACAGACTGAGCTTTGCTGAAGAAGTCAAATGACGATCAACAAAGCTGCTGGAACTCATTCACACAGATGTGTGTGGTCCATTGAAGCCAATGTCATATGGACAAAGCAGGTATTTTCTTACTTTTACTGATGATTATAACATAAAGACATGGGTGTACTTCTTGCAGAAGAAATCAGAAGTATTTGACAAGTTCAAAGAGTTTAAAGCTCTTGTTGAGAAGTAGAGTGGCCACAATATCAAAACGTTGCGGTCAGATCAAGGAGGAGAATATATGTCAAATGCATTCCAGAATTACTGCAAAGAACACGGCATCTGACGGCAAACAACACCAGCCTATACACCTCAGCTAAATGGTGTTTCTGAAAGGAAGAATCGCACGATCTTGGACATGGTCAGAAGTATGCTGAAAGGAAAGTCAATGCCCAAAGAATTTTGGGCTGAAGCGGTATCTTGTGTTGTCTATCTGCTGAATAGGTGTCCAACCAGAAGACTCCAATTCAAGACACTTGAAGAAACTTGGAGCTCATACAAGCCAAGTGTCAATCATCTCAGAATTTTTGGGTGTAATGCTTACACCAAAATTCCAGAAGCCAAAAGAACCAAGCTCGACGACAAAGGACAGAAATGTATCTTTATCGGCTATGGCGACAGAACAATGGGATACAGGTTGTTTAATCCCATCACAAAGGAAGTAATTACAAGCAGAGATGTGATCTTTGAAGAAAATGAAGCTTGGAATTGAGATCAAAATGAAGATGGAAAAACCAAGGAGCTTGTACTTGAAGAAGATGAAGAAGTAGAAAAAGAAGCTGCAATGGAGCCACAAATTCTACCACACCAATCTCCTGTACCTACAAGAAATGATCATTCATCGTCACCAGATGAAAGATCAAGTGAAAGACCCAGAAAAGTGAGAAGTCTAAGGGAACTATATGAAGCCACTGAAGAAGATCAAGACCAGAATTTGCTATGCCTATTTCTGGATAGTGATCCTGTCAACTTCACAGAAGCCATCCAAGAAAAGAAGTGGAAGTCAGCAATGGATGAAGAAATCAGGGCTATAGAGAAGAATGATACATGGAAGCTGTGTAGTCTACCAAAAGGTCAAACACCTATTGGAGTCAAATGGGTCTACAAGACAAAGAAGAATGAAAAGGGCAAAGTTTAGAGATACAAAGCTCGTCTGGTTGCAAAAGGCTACAAACAGAGACATAGACTAGACTATGGTGAAGTATTTGCTCTTGTTTCCCGATTAGAGACAATCAGGCTGATGATATCTATTGCTGCTCAGAATAGATGGAAGTTGTACCAACTTGATGTGAAGTCAGCATTTCTGAACGGATTTCTAGAATAAGAAATCTATGTCGAACAACCACTGGGATATGCAAATGACGGACATGAAGACCAGGTGTACAGGTTGAAGAAAGCTCTTTATGGACTGAAGCAAGCTCCACGTGCATGGAATACCAGAATTGACAAGTATTTCCATGATAATGGCTTTGAGAAATGTCCATATGAGCATGCATTGTACCTGAAGAAAGGTCCAGAAGGAAGCATACTATTTGCAGGTCTGTATGTTGATGATTTGATCTTCACTGGAAACAACCCAGCCATGTTTGAAGAGTTCAAGAAAACCATGATTCAAGAATTTGAGATGACAGACATAGGTCTGATGTCACACTTTCTTGGAATTGAAGTGAAACAGAATGCTGAAGGAATCTCGATCTGCCAAAGTAGATATGCAAATGAGATTCTCAAGAAGTTCAGAATGGAATCAAGTAATCCAGTATCAACTCCAGTGGAAAGCAGTGTGGAACTCAGAAAGAATGAAGGCGGAGGAAATGTTGATCCAACATACTTCAAAAGTTTAGTTGGAAGTCTTCGGTACCTGACTTGCACCAGACCAAATATACTCTACGGAGTTGGATTAATCAGCAGATACATGGAGGAACCAGATCAATCACACCTGAATGTTGCAAAGAGAATACTCCGCTACATCAAATGTACGATCAATGATGGTTTGCTATATACCTCAACTAATGAATTAAAATTCACTGGCTATTCAGATAGCGACTGGGGTAGAGATTTAGATGAAAGGAAAAGCACAACTGGATTTGTGTTTTTTATTGGAGATACAACATTCACATGGTCATCCAAGAAACAACCGATAGTGACTTTATCATCATGCGAAGCTGAATATGTAGCAGCCAGCGCAACTGTGTGTCGCGCTATTTGGTTGAGAAATGTGTTAAAGCATATGGGATTTCCACAAGAAAGACCTACAGAGATATTCATTGATAATCATTCAGCAATTGCACTTGCAAATAATCCAGTCTTTCATGAACGAAACAAGCATATTGATACTCGGTATCATTCCATCAGAGAACATGTGCAGAACAAAGAAGTGGAATTAATATCTTGCAAGACGAATGATCAAATTGCAAATATTTTTACCAAGCCATTGAAGCAAGACATCTTCAACAAATTGAAGTTTATGTTGGGAATGCAGAGCATCAAGTTTAAAGGGGAATGTTGAAAATGTAAACTTGATGCATATCTAGAAGCACCCATTTGAAGACTATCTAAAAGGCTTTACAAATAAATCAACAATGGTAGGTTGCCTAATTTTGATTTTGCCTACCCTTGTGTAACATGTGTAAGTTGAATTCAAAGCTCTACAGTAGTTATTAGAGCTATAAATAGATGTGTGTGTGTAGTATTGGTATATAGAAACAAGAGAGTGAGAATAGAGAAGAAAAGAATAACTCCTCTGTGTGAGTTTGTATTTGAAATTTTTCAATATAAATAGAGTGTGTTTTCTCTCAATCAACACCATAAGTGTTGTATACTTCTACTCTACCATCATCAATTTTTGCATATTGTTTTTTCTTGGATTCTAAGGGGAGGAGGATGTTTTGAACCCATATGATGTTTTTATGAGCCGAATGTTCACAACTTCTTGTGATCAAACTGAATCTATCTATTGCTGTTATACTGATTTATCCCCATTTTGTACCATATGGCCAGGATTATGCAGGAAATAATTAAATAAATAAGTAAACAAACAAACAAATGTACTGTACGAAGGAAACACATGACCCCTTGTATTAATATGTAAAGATTGAAAACCATATCTCCTTTGAGCAAGTACAGGTATACCTGGACTCCATGTTTACTCCATGAGATGAAAACTTGTATACTAGTAAGAACATTTCATAACAACCAAGAGATGCAAAAAAATATCTAGGAAAAAAGGAGAAATGGAAAAAAAAGAAGCCTTCAGTCTATGCATTTTACAGTTAATATCTATTCTATGTATCTGACCAGAAACACTATCACTCGTCTATATCACACTGCAGACTTGTCTTTATGTTTCTTAGCGTGCACGATATTAGGGTGTTCACGGACTCCACAGACTCCATCGTTGGTTTGGCAGTTGGGGAGCTACTGGTCAGGATTTGAAATGCAATGGTCAGCAACGATCCCCCTTCTGTGCTCTTCTCCTCTGGCTTGGATGTTATCACCAAAGGCCTCGACTCCATTCCATCAGGAAGTATCGAGAAACCTGAAGGTAATATGGCAATGTTGCTCGAGTCACAACCCCTCATCACAGACTGCATGCCAGTGATTTCCACAGGAGCATAGACCACCATGGATTCGTAAGCATTCGTGCAGCTATCTTGGAGCACCCACATGCTGTTCTCTTTCGACTTCATCGTCTGAAATTTGAAAAGTTTCTTCAGATTAGTACCAAATTTCGATGAACTATCTGTTGCTATAATTTAGAGGTTCTTTTTATTGCATAGAAGACAGGTGAAGAAAGTTCAAAGTATGGCTTAGAAATAGCCATAGGACTCACTTGGATGTTGACTGAATTGCCTCTATCTTGCCCTTTGGCCAAGTTTGCAATAGATTCTACAGGACCTCCATTTGACATGATGTCCCACTGAAATAACACAACCAAAATAATCAGAACTAACTACATAACTATATGCATTGTCATTGACACATCTTGTGTGTGTGTGTCTGCAAAGAAGGGAAAGAGCTTAAACCTCGTTTCTACGTGTTTCATCTCTCAAGAAGTCGAACAGGGAATGGTGTGAGACTGGCAACCATACAGACGAAACTGCACAGAGGATTACCCCAAGAGGTTCTCCGGGGTCGTTTAAGTTCTTCCTGGAAGCTACCCTTACATCGTCTCCTGTTTTGCTTGGGACTTTGTTCCAGGTATTGAAGCTTGATGCTCCCAGTGCTCGGCATAAACTCCAAGTCATTCTTTGTGCCAGTTTCAGAATGCTTTTTCTCCCAGCTAGTGTGGTGACGCCTAGGGTTCGATAATGAGAGTAATTATAATCAGTTGTTCTGAAATATGTAAAATTCGAACCTACACAAAATGTTTGAAGAATTTTTGTGCACTTACCACTGGAGTCCTTGGTGGGAACATTCGTTGCCATGAAGAAGACGAGCCGCTCACATTGCAACTGCAGTGTCGCCACCCAATGCCTTGCTCCAAAGGCTAGACCACTATTAACAATGGAGCGATACATAGTGTGGACATTGCTCTTCTGACACTCCAAGTGCTCTACCCAGGTCACCTAATAAGCATTGGAAGGTCATTTACTCGTGTTTGCGTATGCAAACTTATCAGGTAAAATAGAGTCATAACAAGTTTGAGAATGTGTGTGTGTGTGTATATATATATTTACCTTACAATGGCCATTTGTTTTATCTTCAATGATGCAACCGGATGGGCGTTTCCTACATTTGACAAGGGATGCATCAATATTGTCTTCCACTTTGTCGACAGAGACATCAACAATCGCCCACTGATCAGCACTAAGTTGCTTGCAATGTCGGACGAAATACACTTCTCTTGTTGGCACCATTGGTGTGAGCATCTGCAGCTCTGCAAACATCTGCCGCCAAAAATAAGGTAAGAGCTTAAAGGCAAACACCTGCACTCTGTCACGCGAACTGGGTATACAATATTTTCTCCGACTAATCTCTTAATATCCACAACTTTCTTTTCTATCTAGATTTATTTCAACGATTTCATGTTCACCGTCTCCTTGCCCTATAGTGCGCGTATATCTGTGTGTTTGAATCTACTGAACTTCAATAAAGCAAGCTTTAGAAATTTTACCAGGTTGAGACCAAATGTATGATTAACTAATTGTGTTCTAAGAAATCATGCATGCAATTATAGGCTTTCTTTATATTGGAATTGAATATAGATCAAAGGAATCTCATCTCTATATACATAATGAAATGATAATCCGTACACCTGTATAGATAGATGAATAAGCATGACTATTTTTAAAGCAAAAAGAGTAAAAATAATTAAATCAAATTATTTTTGATGTATATTACATGCATATTGAAGGAAATAAGATAAAGAAAGTTCAATAGATTACTCACCAATTGAACACCACCATTCTTATTTGGACCTTCCCCACTGCTGATAACATCCACAGTAGCTGCTTTTGAGATCATGCATGGAAACATCTCCTTCCATTGATTCTACATGGCATAGCAAGAAAATCACAAAATGGGTATTAACCAAAATAATTCAATATATATATATATATATGACTTAGCACACATTTCTCTTTGTGGAAACACATGCATATATGTACAGGACAATTACAGACTGTAGAGATCAAAGCGGCAAGTATCATACCGCATCCATAAAACTCTGAAGAAGCCTTGGGAGATCCAGAAAGACAACCCCGGTCTCTCTTGAGGCCTCAATGGATCTTTTAGGCCTTCCGTTGGTCGAATTTTCAGCAGAAAACGCTTTCATGTATTCATCGTAATTCAGTATCTCCCGGCCAGTCTCAACGCTGCGAAGCCAAAGAGGCTCCCCTGCACTAGCCATCTTTTTTAGCTCTTCCATTGCTTGATTAACAACCTCCATAATTCTCGACTTCTCAAGCCCGAAAATCCCGGTGTAGAAATCCAAAGAGCTTCTGTTCTCTTGGTCATTCCCAGCTGAGCATGAGGAGGTTGTTGGTGATGCTCCAGGATGGTATTTCCCAACAGCTGTTCTCAATTTTTCTATCTGCACATCATTCAAAAAAAAAAAAAAAAATTCATTAGAGACATAATTTTTAGTGACAGCTTGTTGTCGCCTAAGGTCCTGACATTAATTTTTTTTTCCTTAAGCTATAGTAGCAGTAAAAGTTATTGTTATCCCTTAGATCTCCTAGATAGACTGCAAACTTTCTGTCACTAAAATCTGTCACTATATACACATTTTTGTAGTGATCTTATATATGACAGCATTGTATAAACATATATAACTATATGTGTTGTTTAATCAATTTTGCATGCAGTACCTCAGATTTAAGCCTGGCATTTTCGATTCGGAGCTGTTGTTCTTCAGTGGTGGCAGAAGCATCTCTGCTAGTGGTAGCAAAGCCACAATTAGGACAAGCAGCATTCTTGATAGTCTCTCTCAAGCTCTTATTTTCGTCGCGCAGTTTATCCATTTCTGTTTTCAATAAAGAGTTCTCATGGCGCTCCTGTATAGCCTGCAATAGTCATTCCATTCTCCATTATAACAACTGTTCACACATTTAAATATGTGTACATGTATATATATATATATATATAGAACTACTTGTTCACACCCATATCTGAATCACTAACAATTTCAACACAATGTCTGATCATTTACTAAACTTTCAGACCTTACAAACCGTTTTTTTGGTTTTCAACTTCTGATTTTATTTGTTAAAATAAAAGACCAATTGCCCATAAATTACACCATGAAATTGCTTGTCTATAGCCATATCTGAGTCACTAATCTATGCAACCTTAGAAAGTGATACTGATACGGTTTTAAACTAGTAATTTTTTCACCACATACAGCGAAAAAAATCGGAAGATTATAACACAAAATTGATAGAAATGCCATGTAGAGGACTTGTAAAAATCGGAGAAAAAATCGAAGAAAAATCAAATACCTTAATTTGGGTTCGACGATTTTGGAACCAGAACTTAACTTGCCTAGGAGCAAGGCCTAATTGTTTGCTGAGTTGCTGCCTTTGCTTCTCATCTGGATGGGGGGACTCTTTGAATAGCCTGCAATTTTCATTCATTAACTATTGTGATTATACAGATAATGTGTGTCTCTTTAAACAAATATAGGGAGCTTCATATATATATATATATATATATATATATATTTCTATATTTGTACCCAAAAAAAAAAAAAAAAAAAACACTTTCTTTGTGTTTTTGTTTGCCTGTTCAGTCATCTTGGTTAATTTATGGATAATGTTCTAAATATAAAACTAAAAGGTAACAAAAAGCCTTTCTCTTTTACTTTATAATCTTGTTTGTTAAGTCTCTGCCATCAACTTTACAGCTTTGTTTCACAAATATGTGTCTTTTTTTTTGGGATTAAAAGCTATTGTGATTATACAGATAATTAAGAAGGGAGGAAAAAATAAAAATAAAAAGAAGTTAGAAATTAAACTTTTTTGTGCTTCTAATGTAGTAGTAATTAATTGTAATACACACATGAATAACTGAGTCAATCTCTTCACAAAACCCCTCCAAGATGATAAAAAATCTACCAATGTCATCATTTTCTTGACATCTGAAAAAATCAGAATCCAGAACTGAGGAATTAATTGATTAAATTCAGACCTGGCATAACCTATACATACAGCCTATAGCTACACTACAAGCTATCACATGACCTCTATTGCAATGAGTGAACTCGGAGATACTCCGAGTCAACCCATCAACTCACCCCAACATTTTTTTCCCAAAATACTTAAAAAAAATAAAAAATAAAAACTTACGTTTCCATTTGTCTGATTTGTTCAGCAGTGTGCCTGTGATACTTTTTTCTCTTCTTTTTCTTGTTCTTATCTCCGCCACCGCCGTCGTCATCCGCCTCCTCCTCATCCTCCAAATCGTCGTCGGAACGGGATCTCACCGGGCCGGAGTTCTCGCTGCTGATCTCCACCGTCCCCTCTCTCCGGCTTCCTCCACCGCTCCCTTCATCTCCCTCCTCCACCTCCATGTTCGCCGCCTCCACCGCCGCCGCTCCATGCCGGAATATCCCAGCCTTCAAAACCAAAAAAATAAAAATAAATTACAGATAGAACATAAAAACATTATATATATATATGTGTGTGTGTGTGTATAGATTGGGATTGAAGAAGAATATATACGAGGGAGAGAGAGAGGGCTGGAGAAGCAAAGAAGTCTTTGGCATGAGAGGGTGGAGGATTGTTGGACATGTCGAAGACGCCCATGGCAGATTTGGGCTTTGGCTGATGAATGGGTTGTTTTATGGAGGCACTGCTGCTATGCTAGCTCATGAGTTGTTCTAGAGAGAGAAAGTTATGAGAGAGAGAGAGAGGTGTTAATGTGGGGTCTCTTTAATTTAAGGGTATAAAACAAACGAATGAACCCAATGAGTTTCTTAGTGTGTTAATATTTTCTGTGTGTGTGTGTGTGTGTGTGTGTGTGTGTGTGTGTGTGTGAGAGAGAGAGAGAGAGAAGGGCTGGTAGGAGTTGACTGTTAGATATTGTAGAGAGAGGAGAGAAGAGAAGAGGAGAGAGAGAGTGTGTGTGTGTAGACTGACTGACTAAAGTCTCAACTAACTTTAAGCAGTTGAAGCTTCAACTGTTTTTTCTGTTTTCTATTCGCTTCAGCTTTTCTTTCTTTGCATGGCTCAGGCTAGCTATTTAGCCTCATCAGCTAACTAGCTCCCTTTGTGTGCAATTCTAGTGTATTTTTTTTTTCTGGTTAATTTCAAGAAACCTTGTACTATTCAGTTTAATCAACTAATTTTCACTCCACTGTAGTTATTTTGTCCAATGTATTATTTAATTTTATCATTATGCCTCTTCATCTCATATTTTGAGTTAAAATGCCTAAACTACCATCAATAATATAAGGAGGTTTAGTGAAATCAACCATTTAAAAAAATTATTTTTCGAAAATTAATTATATTTTTCGCAAAAATTATAAATTCAAAAAAATATATATATATTTTTCGCAAAAAAATTATTTTTCAGAGGGACTATATTATTTTCTAAAATATGAATTATTTCGGAAAAAATAATATATATATTTTTGGGATAACTTGATTTACACTTCCTGAGGTTTATCTTATTTTCACTTGGACCCCCTCAGGTTTCTATATCTTTATTTACACCCCCTACTTTTCAATATTCTCATCACTTAAATTCCCTGAACGATGACATCAGCCTGAATTTTTTTAAAAATTCCTAAACTACCCTCAATGTCTTATCCTTATTCTCTTTGGAAACAAGAATAGTGTTTTTATCAATTAGACCCTCCCATCATTTAATAATTTAATTTGTATTAAAATTTCAAAATATATATATTAAAATTTTAAAAATATTATAAATTCGAAAATAAATATAAAATTAAAAATATATATATAAATTTTGAGTTTTTTTTTTCAAAAAAACATATTAAATTTCGAAAATAAATATAAAAATAAAAAAATAACATAAAAAATTTGAAACAAATATATAAAATTTAAAAAAAAACATATAAAATTCAAAAAATATATATTAAATTTCAAAAAAAATTATAAAATCGAAAATAAATATAAAATAAAAAATATTAAAAATTTTGATTTTTTTTAAAAAACATATTAAATTCAAGATAAATATATAAAATTAAAAAAAATCATATAAAATTCTAATAATATATATTAAATTTCGAAAATAATTATAAAATTCAAAAAATATATAAAAAATTATAAAATTTGAAAATAAATATAAAATTCAAATATATATATTAAATTTCAAAAAAAAACTAAATTAAAAAATAAATATAAAATTTAAAAAATATTTTTTAATTCTCTCTCTCTCTTTCTTTCTCTCTTTTTTTCTCTCTCTCATAGACGCACACACACCACACACACACACACACACACACATATATATATAGATCTATACATATATATATATA
The DNA here is from genome assembly GCA_963922005.1 of Cornus suecica. Lineage (NCBI taxonomy): Eukaryota > Viridiplantae > Streptophyta > Magnoliopsida > Cornales > Cornaceae > Cornus > Cornus suecica. Next base: position 94,562,159 of record OY998238.1, read on the forward strand.
CACACACATATATATGGAAGTCGTCGGTACCGACCCCCTCCCACCGCCTCCCCGTCGGCGCCGCCCCCCTCCCACCACCACCTCCCCCTATTTTCGACCGATAGGTCTATATATATATAGATCTATATATGTGTGTGTATAGATCTATATATATGTGTGTGCGTGTGTGTGTGTGTGTGTGTGTCTAAGAGAGAGAGAGAGAGAATAAATATTGAGGTGTTTGGTTTGAGGGTTAGATTGATTCTAAGGGGGTGTTTGGTTTAGGGTTTAAATTGATTGAGGGATTAAATTGATTTAAGGGGTGATTGATATAAGGGTATTTTAGACATTTCACACCATGAGGGAGTATAAATGAAGATATGCAAACCTCAGGGGGTCAAAATGTTGATAGGACAAACCTCAGGAGTGTAAATGAAGTTATCCCTATTTTTTTCAAAAAATATATTTTTCGAAAAAAAATCATATTTTGGAACATAATATATATTTTTCGAAAAAAATTAATTTTCGGAAAAAAATTCATATTTTGGAACATAATATATACTTTTTCGCAAAAAAGTTATTTTTCAGAAAAAATCATATCATGGAACATAATAAATACTTTTTCGCAAAACAATATTTTTCGGAAAAAATCATATTTTGGAACATAATATATATTTTTTCTTAAAAAAATATTTTTCGGAAAAAAATCATATTTTGGAACATAATATATACTTTTTCGCAAAAAAATATTTTTCGGAAAAAAAATCATATTTTGGAACATAATATATATTTTTCGGAAAAAATCATACTTTCCGAAATATATATATATTTAAATTTATAGTTTTTACGAAAAATATAATTTATTTTCGAAAAATAATTTTTTTAAGGGTTGATTTCACTAAACCCCCTTATACTATTAAGGGAGGGTAATTTAGACATTTTGACTCAAAATGTGAAGAGAATGGGGCATAGTGATGAAATTTGATAGTATAAGGGGCAAAGTGGACACAGGGTTAGTTGATTAAATTGAATAGCATAGGAGAGTTTCTTGAAGTAAACTTTTTTTTATTGTTTTAGTATTTTTAATTTTTTTTCTTTTTTATTTGTCCTATTATTATTTTAATTTTTAATTAAAATGCCTAAATTTAACTAGACAACACAAGCATTCTTCGTTGCAAAGTGAGAATTGTATATTTATTAGGACGACAGAGAAAAAGGAAACGGTGACACTTTAAATTAGACGTTTAATTTAGATGTCATCATCTAAGAGATGAGAGTTTATTAATGTAGGACAGATAATCACATGTAATATTCATGCACCAAAAAGTGATCGATGGATGTAGCAACGATTTATGAGGTGGAGCGAAAGTTTTAAAAGGTTTTGATAATGTCATAACGCTCATTTATGTTATCAATATCTATTTATTTATAACACCTCTATATATGCTCATTATCTTCTCATTATTTGTTTATAATTATATTGGCGCTCCAAATATACAATAATACACTCAATATTATTCATGTAAAAGTAAAATGACAAAAATGTCGACATGCATTATATTTGATTTTAAGATGAACCCTCTTTGGAGGCATTGTGTAAGTCACCAGACTCACCATGACCTTTTCTCTCTTCAGTCAGATGTTGATTATTTGTTGATATTAATATTAATTGTCGTTCCAAAAATACCATAAGGAACTCAATCTTATTCATATAGAAGTGATTTGACAAGAATGTTGACATGCATTATATTTGATTTTATGAATGAACCCTCTTTAGAGGCATCATGGAAGTTGTCACATGGGTCAATTTTCAATCACAAAATTTGTCCTATGATAGTACCAAATCAGGCACAATGATATACTTTTTGACTTGGTTCAGCCACTCACACTTGATGCCTGGACAACAGACCAAATTTTGCACCACACACACACAAGTATATATGCAATGCAATGTAAATAACAACATCCACGAATTTACAGAAACTACAATTAATGATTTCCATCTTTCACTATTATAACACGAATAATACAATGATTTCTCTCACTCATAAGCCACACTACAACACTTAGAACATACATTCACTCACTCTGAATTTTCTATCCTATACAATGTCATACAAGTGCCTATAGAGGCATACAAGGAAAAATGTCTATCTATGTGGATGACAACCCCATCCACCTAGGCTAAGTATTGGCACCATTTAAATGATGCCAATACATGAATGCAGTTGCCCTCTCAATTGCTGGGATGTCACAGCATTCTCCTGCAATGCCACATACTCCTTTGGTGGTTGCATTCGGTTGAGTGTCCAAAACTGTAGCTAATTACCTTGTCTGAACCAACCCTTATCCTGACCAGCCTTGTCTTTGCCCAAGTGTATGAGCCAAATAACACCACCACGAGTCATATTTATGTCAAGCATGTGCCAATAATGCATAATGCTTGCATTTGTTGAGCCAACATCAATGCCTCAACCCTCTCATGCATTCGCACACATGAGAGCACATAAACTCGATAAGCTTAACCCAAATGCCTTTATTAGCCAACATGCACCACGCCATGCTCTTGTCTTAGTCTGTCAATACATTGATACATAGGCATGTCGTGTCATGCCCATGTTTTTCATCTGACCGCATCCCACATTGTTTGCTTTTGTGTCACAACATTGCCAAATGGCAAGTTAGTATAGCTAAAGCTTGGTGTACACATGGCTTGCCAAGCCAAGTGCATTGCATGCACAACAGTGCATGCCAAGCTAAGGCATCACCTTGTCAAAGGCAAGTTGGCACACTTATGGGCATACACGCATAACTTGCCAAGCCATGCGCGCCAACATAGCCCATCGTGTCATTAGCATCATACAATCATCATCAACCATACCACAAAACCATGTCAAAACATGCTTGTAAGTTTCCCCATACGTGGCCTAGCCAAGGCCTTGCTAAGTGGTTGGATGTCCACGGAAGTCAAGGACACACCCTTCCCTATATACGCATAAAACACAACCAGCCCCGTGACCAGATGAAATGTTAGTCATGCTTGAGGAGTCATAATGGTCTTTTTTAATTTTCACGACCTTCAAATCCAAATCTTCTTTGGCAAATCATCTTTTTGGGTCCTAAGGTTGCTTCAATTAAATCCATGTATTTTTCCAACTCCTCTAAGCCCGACTTCCAAAATTGAACTTATTTACGAAACTATCACTGCAACATCCTCTATGTCACATTGACATGCCACAACACACTTCGGGACATCACCGGCTAACATAAGTCACCATCATCTCCCCTCAATCTAAAAGTTGTGGGATGCGAATGTCATCAATTGATTTTGATTATGATCTAATGAACTAGCTAGGGGGTGAAACATATCAACTTGCACATTTTCTAAGTGATATTAATTCATAAACTTCTACAATCATTAAAATATGATTGGAGCGATTGAAATAAATAAATTTTTTCGGTCCATGCAATAATGAGAACTGTTTGTATTCGATTAAAAGATATGGAGGTTTTAAAAGGCCGACACGATCATAATGTTCATTTATGTAATCATATATGATTATTTATCACACATATATATTTGCTTATTTTGTCCTTAGTTATTTATTGATAGTGATAGTATCGCTCAAAAAACGAATTCAGACAATCCATCTTATTCATATTAAAAGAGAAATGATAAAAAAGCCTATAAAATATCTAATATAATATATGAACCTTAATTATTTAGACTCTCTTTGGATTGACTTTTCAAAAGTTATTTTTGGCTCTTTGGAAGGAAAAATCTGTCTTGAACAATGATGACAAAAAATTTAGAAGAGTTATGGGCTTTAAAAGAACATTTGGGAGTATCAGTTTCTCAAAATGGCTTTTTCTTCTCCTTTTTTTCTTAATAAAAGCATAAGTGAAAGCTCTGTCAAACAAGACGTTAGAAGTATTTTGCAAGTCATCCTCGTCTCCGTTCAACCTATGGGTTGCGAGAAACAAAGGTTATCTCTTAATTTAGAGCTGATACGTGATATAATGTACTAAAGGGGATTAATATGTCAAATTGCTCAATTTTAATAATGGACTAACTTCACCTTCAAATTAAATCCTAAATATTTAAATTCACAAAATATAAAATGAGATAGTGAATACATATCAAATGTTGGATGGATGAATATTATAAAGATGTTTGGATCCCACAATAACTCATTCAAGAAATAATATGTATTCACTATTCCAATTATGCTTAACAGTTTGGTGCAAATATTATTACTTTTAATGAGTAGATCAACTAATGAAATACCAATTTAGCTTATACTATAACATAACGGACAAAGTAACTACTCTGTTTGGTTTTTGTTTGTGTTTGTTGCTATGAAATTTAGAAAAACACAAATATATGTTTGTGTTTGTAGAGTGCTGGAGTCTAAAACATAAGCATATTTAGTATTAGTTTTTTGTTGTAAATATATAGATATGTATATGTGGCGTTTTGGGGCAAAGGGAAGTGATGATGGTGGTGGTGGTCGAATGTGATGGTGGTGTTTTGGGACAAAGGATAATGGTGGTGCGACAGTGGTGGTCGGAGGTGGTGATGGAGGTGGTTGTGGTGTAAATATACATATATATTTTGAGTGAATAGTAAAAATATATATATATATATATCTTTTTTTTTGTTTGCAAAAAGGGGTTAAAAAGATATAAACGTTTTTTACTATTCAAAATAAAACACGAGAGTCAAACATATTTGGAAAAATAAATACATAAGATCAAACAAAAAACATCAAAAAATAAAGAAAGAAAAAACAGGGGCTAAGGGATTGAAGATTGAGAAATATACATAAGAGATTTATTAGTAGAATATATTTTGCTAATGATTTCGGAGTCCATTTGTAATGCTAAAAGGCAAATTGTAGCAAGCCTGTTTACACCCAAAATGAGCAAGCGTTTGATGATGACGTGGCCAAAATGGCAGCTTACGATTTTAATGATATATGTCGATATTTAATTAAACCATGCCAACTTTAAATGGAGCATGCCGATTTGAAGCCGAAATTAGCCTAGAGAAAGAGTAGCAACCAAAAAAGCCGAAGTTTATTTATGGAAGATTTCTAATAGAGTTAGGATTTATTTTTTATTTAGTTGCTTTAGGCAAAGATATGTTAGGGTGAAATCGTATCCATTTAGGATATTGATTTTGATTAGATTTAATTTCTTGTTGAACACTTCATTATTTTAGTATAAATAGAATGAAAGACCTCTGTTATAGAGGTCCCCGACCAAACACACAATGTTTTTTTGTGTTTAGCAGTCCTTTTTTTATCTTTCATTATGTAATCATTTATTTTATCAGTATCGTCTATTTCAGTTATTTTAAATTATAAGTCATTTACTTGTTTTCTTTCAGTACCAGTCTCTTTAATTCCCTACAATTGTACTTTCATTTTTCTTCAATTTCTTTTTATATTATTTCGGTTACCCAAAAGTCCTTTTTATTGGGGTAATTAGAAACCTTCACGAGAGTTGTGTTATTTCTCTCGTAAATCATCTAATTTTATTCCCCATGTTCAAAAGAGATGAAGAATCGTTCATTTTGAACATGTTGAACTCCATTCCTAGTTCTGGCACGCCTGCATTCTACGGAACATACGAAGAATATTATCGGCTCTACTATTCGGCCGATGATTATTTATTCTACGGATATCAAGAATATTATCGACCCTATTATTCGGTCAATGATTATTATCAGCCTTACTATTTAACCGATAACGAATATTTTTTAGAGTGAACAAAGCCACAGTTGTTTTACGATAGTTTTGGCTTTTGATGAACAGTCTAACCCTACAAAGACCTATCATGACTAGAAATAGACCAACTCACACGTATCACCAACTTTGCTGCTACTGTACGTAGGGGACTAGAATTACATTTTATATTTGAAATATTATGATATTTTTGTTAGCCGTCTCAAAAATAATTTGGCTCAATTAAATTATCTATTTTAAATATTATGGTATTTTTGTTAGCCGTCTCAAAAATAATTTGGCTCGATTAAATTATATTTGATGATGAGTGAAAATAATAAAGGAATTGTTATTAAATATTTTCAAATAAAATTATTTCCTTTAAAATGTTTTCCTAACGTTATTAGTTTCCTATTAAACAACTAGTTGCCTAGTTTTGTAGATGGAAAGTGAAACAAGAAGGTTGATAATTTTTTTGGGTAAATTACACTTTTACCTTTGTTGTTAGTGTAACTTACACTCACATTTTCTCTAATTTCGCTAATTATACTTTCATCTCTTATTTATTTTATTTTAACTCCCTCAGTTTGACCTTCGGCAAAGTCAAATCCAGTCAACCTAATTTTGAATTGCGAAATGACTAAATTATCCCTAAATATATTTAAAGACACATTTGCCCAGCCTATAATTATTGAGTAATGAGTGTTTATGAACTACTTTGTATCATATAGAAAGTAAAAATGTAATACCAAGCTGGCAATAAATCAGTCAATGAACATTTATATATGCTTAGTTGAAATATGTGTTTACATGCATATTGGTAGGGAATTGATTTCACTGCCCATCTGAAGTGACTTGGCCGTGTTCGAAAAATCTATAAATAAAACATTTCTCTTGGATTTTATAAGCTAAATGGCGCAAGCAATTCACTTCGATCATATCCACTAGTACTCCTATGTTTGCCAATAATTGCACTAAAATATATAACCTGGTTAATTTTTCCATTTTTTTTCCTGGTTTGTTTGGTTAATTTTATTGCCTAAATTGAATCATTTTAACATGCACTGTGCCCATTCTAAAGCTAAAGGGGCCCTTCACCTTTTGTTTAAGATCTAAAAATCATGATCCTAATATTTGGGCATCTACTCTTCTTCCAAGTACCTAATCTTCTCTTGGACAAGGCACATTAATCCAAACAAGCCTAAATAACCTCTCGAAATTATAATAAATGATTAATTAAATCTAAAGACTATTAAAAAGTTTTAATTATTATCTACACATAGCATATGTATCACACTCCAAGGTGAGGTAACTGATATTTTTTTGGACAATACTTGGATCATGTCCCATGAAGACGAAATTCGTCTTTTCCGCTGATGTGATCTAATACAATATGATTTTTTAAAAAAATTCTTAAAAGCTTAATTAAATTTGTGTCAATTCTTTTCGTATCCAAATTATATTGTATCACATCAACGAGAAAATGAAATTCGTCATCATGAAACATTATGTATAAATTTTCCCTCTCCCCCCTTCTTTTTTGAGGAAACTTGGACCATAAATATTCTCCATTGAAATACAAATCAAAATTATGATTGGAAGGAAAGGATATATGATTACATTATACTTTTTCTACTATCACACTTCACCTTTTAAAGTTTTAAAGGGACATAATATACAACATATATACATTAATCAAATATTCACAAATTTAGGCTTAATTAATATCCTCGGTAACTAATGTTTGCGGCTAGGATTTTAAAGCGGATCGGCTCAAGGCTAAATATATAGCCGAGCCGAACCATGTATATTGGAAAAGAGGACTCACCAAAGATTCAGGTCAAACCGTACGGTCATGGCTGCTGACTCAAAAAGCCCTGTGAAAGTGGTAGAGCTGGTGGTATATCCAATACTTTGATTATTTTAATGTCTCTGTATGTCTGTATATCATTTAAAGGGTTGAAAGAAGTGAATGCAATTAATGACTTTGCCTCCAAGCTTTCCCATATCGTATATATATAGTATATACATACACACATTTATTTGAAATATATAGTACTCTTGGAGGGAATTAATTGAGTTTGTTCTTGATATACTCATCCCCAATTAACTCTGAAGAAACAACAAAATTTTATCAGATTCCAAAGCATGGCATCACATATAAACACATATATCTAGGAGACTTTTTCTCTGAATTTAATATATCTCTTCTTAATTAATTAACAAACAACAACCACCGTTTCTAATAATTAATAGGATGCCAAAAGTAAAAGTCCACCCAACCATGAAAAAGAAGTAGCCACGTCATTCAATTTATGGGAAACATTTTAGAAGACTGTGTTTTTTTATGTGATTAACTATTTTAACAGAGGTGATTACTACTTTCTGTGTCCCAAATTTTTGGGGAATTTAATTTTTTAAAATATTGTATTAGTAATGAATGAAATATTAATTTTATTTTTGGTTCTATTATAATGATATGATAATTTATTTTATAGATGATTTATAATTTTAATATATGAATGATAAATTAGTAAGTTGATATGATAAAATATTTTAATTTTTCAAATTAAAATTTTATTTTGGTACAGAGAGTATGAGGTTTTCAAGAACATGATCATTGGGTATTTGAAAGGATGAGATGAAGTATTTTTTAAAATGTTATAATGACTCCATTCTCTATTACTATTGCCACTTGATTCAGAGCTTGAAAATTTTATTGATTCATAGATTACTTGTCAGTTGTTAGAGAATAGGGATCTACGATTTTACTATTACCTATTTTTCTACCATTTTGGACATTCATAAAATTATCTTAAATTCATACGCTAGTAGCCGTGATTAAACCAGTTAATGGGTTGAATTTTGATATGAATTCGATTCGTATTCTATCTAATTAATTAGTAAAAAAGATTGATAATTTGTCTTATTTTGTTAACAAATTTGATACGAATTTTTTTGAACAATTTTAAAATCATAAATTTTTTTGTGATAATTGTTCATATATTAATAATATAGTATTATGTGTGTGTATATATATTTTGTTAACAAATCTGATATGAATTTAGGTAATCCAATTAAATAATAATTTGATTCGATTAAATATATACACGCATACACAATACTATGTTATTAATATATGGGCAAATTATCAGAAAAACCCCTATGATTTTAAAAAATTTCAAAAAAAATCATGTAGTTTTAAAAAAACCCTTTATGGTTTCACATTTGATCAATTTACCCCATTTTCTCTAATTTAAGACAAAACTGCCCCTGAAATTAGAAGGGGATTTATTAAAAAAAAATTTAAAAAACCAAAACAAAAACAAAAATCTAATTCTTAATTTGAAATCTTTTTTTATATTTCAGACTTTAATTATTTTATATTTTACCCTAATTGGTAGTTCGAAAATATAATATTTTGGCATTAAGTTTTTATTCCAGCATAAATCATTTTTTTTTGTTTAAAATAAATTTTAAAAAAGAAAAAAACATTATAATTAATAGTTCGAAACATTGTTTTTTTATCTTTCGGACATAATTTTTTATATATTTTACCGTAGTTGGTAGTTCAAAAAAATATTTTGGCATTAAATTTTTATTTCGGCATAAATCAATTCTTTTTTCATTTATATTAAAAAATTAAAAATGAAAAAAAATCTAATTGTTAGTTTGAAATATTTTTTTTTTATATTTTGGACTTAATGTTTTTATATTTTATTCTAATTGGTAGTTCAAAAAAAAAATCGGCATTAATTTTTTTTATTTTAGTATAAATAAAAAAATCGCTTATCCTAAAATATATATAAAATAATTCGTATGATTGGAGGGGAAATGATTTTTTGGTTGTTTTTAATTTTTTTATATATATATTTTACTAGGCGCATTTTTGTTTTCATTTTTTTATTTTTTTAATTTTTTTTCCAGTAAACCCCCTCTAGTTTCAGGGGCAGTTTTGTCTTAAATTGGTTAAAATGAGACAAGTTGATCAAATGTGAAATCATATGATTTTTTAAACTACAAGGAATTTTTTTAAACAATTTTAAAACCAGAGGAGATTTTCCTGATAATAGTCCTTAATTAATATATAAATATTAAGTAGTATAATTAATTATGTTCCAATTTATTTTTTTCTTTTTTAATAATATGTAATAAGGATTGATTGGTGAATACATAATTTGGTGTTTAATGTTATTAGTAAAACAATTAAAAAATAAAAAATTCTTTATTATTTTTTGCATTTTTCTTGTTTGGTGTTTAATGTTATTAGAAAAACAAAAAAAAAATCTAAAATTCTTTATTATTTTTGTTGTTACCTAATTGTATCAGATTGAATATTCGATAATGAACAAATTCGGATATTGATCAAATAAGTAAAAATTCATCGTATTATCGAATCAAATCGACTGATGAACTTATCGAATGCGGATCGATCTGATCACGTCTACCCGTGATGAAGATAAGGTAAAAAAAATTAAACAAGAACAAAAAAATAATTAGTTAATTAATTGCATCCACAAAGTAGAGCCAAAGATAACTTTGAAAATATAATTCATTACAAATATTACATAGTAAAGAAAATCCACAAGCATGAGGAAACTTAATGTAGATGCCAAAATTTGCACAACACACAAATGAATCTTTTTATTTAGATTTTGTCTCTTTTATACAGATACCCTTAATGGGCTTTGAGCCCATTAGGGCAATCTTATTGTCATTACATCATTATTACATCATCATCTTTATTTACAAAGAATGATAAGTTGAAATGGGCCTGATGCCTGATAACTTTGCTGGGTTGTTAGTCCGATGGGCCTGACGCCTGATAACCTTGTTGGGTTGTTAGTTCGATGAGCCTGATGCCTGATGGGCTTCTATGGGCTTGGAAATTCACACACTTACACAGGCCCTCTTATTGGTTGTGGGCTTTCAGTCAGGCAAGCCCATTACCGAGAAGACAAAGTGTGGGAGGAAGGAAATATATATATATACATCACCCTGTTGGGGTGACGTGATAGGTTCATTAAATAGGACGGTTATGCCATCATTAATATTTTGAATTCATGGCTTAGGTGCCCTTGATTCGCGCGATGGGGGCTTGAGTTTCTGGGAGCACCCGACCGCTTTAAAACTCCAACTTACATTATATCCCGGTTTGATCTCCTTAAATCTAAAGTTTGGGGACAACCCCTGAGGATGTGTAGTAATCACCTGACGGGTTCTAATTTGCAGGCATTATCAACAGAATGACATAATATCATGCTGAGGATCCCGACGCATGTCCTTAAAAGGAAGGCCAAGCGAGCAACGGGCCCTCAAGCGAAGCTTCTGGAGGAGAAAGCCGAAGCTGAGAATCTCCTGGCAGTGGAGAGGTCAATGGTGGAGATGTGCCATTGGGGTGGCAATCAGATGTATAAACGCCTCTGCGACACCGCCTAGTATAGGATCGGGTTTGGCTGGAGCTCATGCTTCAAGGACATCCAGAAACCTATTGAGGAGAGGGACTTCGCCTCAGTGGGGGAACTGGATGAGTCTTTGGGCATTGCTTCGTCGTATGATGATCCGGTTATAGGTCCCGATGACATTCGCTTCAATGAATTCCACACCAAGCCTCTTCCGGGGCCCAAATCCGATTCTGATCCTTCTGTTCCCGATGGGACTATTGTTCTTGTGAGCTCAAATGTAGGGGGCATTGATAATGGTACTTAGGATTCTTTATTTGTAAAGTATTTTGTAAGCCTTGGCCATCGGGGCCCATTTTTTAGTGAAAAATCATGGTTCATGTCCAGTTGACTTTTTTCAATACTTAGATTATTTTATTCAAAAGTACTGTGTCTTTCGGGCACTTCAGGCCATAGGAAAGACATCACCATAGTTGGGTTTATTTTCTTGTGAAAATTTGTTCTTTTCATGATTAATGTTGTGTCTTTCGGGCACTTCAGGCCATGCGAGAGACAAAGCAACACGTGATTTATTTTTTACAAAAATATTGATCCCTTCAGGATCGGTGTTGTGTCTTTCGGGCACTTCAGGCCATGCGAGAGACAAAACAACACTTGATTTATTTTTTACAAAAATATTGATCCCTTCAGGATCGGTGTTGTGTCTTTCGGGCATTTCAGGCCATGTGAGAGACAAAACAACACTTGATTTATTTTTTACAAAAATATGGATCCCTTCAGGATCGGTGTTCCCATCAGGATCGGTGTTGTGTCTTTCGGGCACTTCAGGCCATGCGAGAGACAAAACAACATTTGATTTATTTTTTACAAAAATATGGATCCCTTTAGGATCGGTGTTCCCTTCAGGATCGGTGATCCCTTCAGGATAGGTGTTGTGTCTTTCGGGCACTTCAGGCCATGCGAGAGACAAAACAACATTTGATTTATTTTTTACAAAAATATGGATCCCTTCAGGATCGGTGTTCCCATCAGGATCGGTGTTCCCTTCAGGATCGGTGATCCCTTCAGGATCGGTGTTGTGTCTTTCGGGCACTTCAGGCCATGCGAGAGACAAAACAACATTTGATTTATTTTTTACAAAAATATTGTTCCCTTCAGGATCGGTGATCCCTTCAGGATCGGTGTTCCCATCAGGATCGGTGATCCCTTCAGGATCGGTGTTGTGTCTTTCGGGCACTTCAGGCCATGCGAGAGACAAAACAACATTTGATTTATTTTTTACAAAAATATGGATCCCTTCAGGATCGGTGATCCCTTCAGGATCAGTGTTATGTCTTGTGATCCCTTCAGGATCGGTGTTGTGTCTTTCGGGCACTTCAGGCCATGCGAGAGACAAAACAATATTTGATTTATTTTTTACAAAAATATTGATCCCTTCAGGATCGGTGATCCCTTCAGGATCAGTGTTATGTCTTTCGGGCGCTTCAGGCCATGCGAGAGACAATGCAACACTTAGTTTGTTTTTGGAACTTTGATCTCTTCAGGATCAGTGTTGTGTCTTTCGGGCGCTTCAGGCCATGCGAGAGACAACGCAACACTTAGTTTGTTTATTTTTGGAACTTTGATCTCTTCAGGATCAGTGTTGTGTCTTTCGGGCGCTTCAGGCCATGCGAGAGACAATGCAACACTTAGTTTGTTTTTGGAACTTTGATCTCTTCAGGATCTGTGTTGTGTCTTCGGGCACTTCAGGCCATGCGAAAGACAATGCAACACTTAATTTATTTTTGGAACATTGATCTCTTCAGGATCTGTGTTGTGTCTTCGGGCACTTCAGGCCATGCGAAAGACAATGCAACACTTAATTTATTTTTGGAACTTTGATCTCTTCAGGATCTGTGTTGTGTCTTCGGGCACTTCAGACCATGCGAAAGACAATGCAACACTTAATTTATTTTTGGAACATTGATCTCTTCAGGATCTGTGTTGTGTCTTCGGGCACTTCAGGCCATGCGAAAGACAAAGCAACACTTAATTTATTTTTGGAACTTTGATCTCTTCAGGATCTGTGTTGTGTCTTCGGGCACTTCAGGCCATGCGAAAGACAATGCAACACTTAATTTATTTTTGGAACATTGATCTCTTCAGGATCTGTGTTGTGTCTTCGGGCACTTCAGGCCATGCGAGAGACAATGCAACACTTGATTAATTTTTTACAAAAATATTGATCCCTTCAGGATCGGTGATCCCTTCAGGATCAGTGTTATGTCTTTCGGGCACTTCAGGCCATGTGAAAGACAGAACAACACTTGATTTATTATTTACAAAACTATTGATCCCTTCAGGATCGGTGATCCCTTCAGGATCAGTGTTATGTCTTTCGGGCACTTCAGGCCATGTGAAAGACAAAACAACACTTGATTTATTTGTTACAAAAATATTGATCCCTTCAGGATCGGTGATCCCTTCAGGATCAGTGTTATGTCTTTCAGGCACTTTAGGCCATGTGAAAGACAAAACAACACTTGATTTATTTTTTACAAAAATATTGATCCCTTCAGGATCGGCGATCCCTCCAGGATCGGTGTTGTAGCTTTTTTACAAAAAGATGAAAGTATGAGTAAAACTTAGCCCTTTATGGGTAGTACCTCTTCAGGAGAGAGGTGATGATCCCGAAGGGGCTGACGACCCTGATGGAGTCAGACGCTTTTAATCAGACGCCTGGTCCTTTGATTGGGATTCAATGCTCTCCAAGACTGTCCTCTTTTGCCTGACGGTTTCCTCTTCTTCGATCCTCAGGTATCCTTGGGCTCTGGAGTTTAACTCCCCAATGCCCGATGGCGGGCGCTTCACCAAGGACTGATGGAACTTCGTCCCTGGAATAAGGGCCATCCGGACGGCCTCAACAGCAGAGTGCTGGTCACAGTTACCGACAGAAGAAGACTCAATGTTGAAACGGGATAGAAAGCTCTTCAGCGACTCTCCTTTCTCCTGGATCATGGTGAAGAGGCAGGATATGGTTTTCTTCTGTCTCTTGTTCCCATAGTATTGGGCAATGAAGAGCCTGGTCAACTGTTGCCAACTACCGATAGATCGAGGCGGCTGCTTCCTGAACCATAATAGAGCTGCATCGGTGAGACTCGTGGAAAACACTTTGCATAGCAATGACTCGTTCTCAGCGTACATGATCATCTTCTGATGGACCTGGTAAATATGCTCCTCGGGGTCCTTGGTACCATCGTAGGGGGTGAATTGAGGCATGACGAACTTCCTTGGGAAAGGTTCCCGGGTTATCTCAGGGACGAAGGGTGATTGTACCAGCTCAGTAGACGCCTGGGCGGCCAGGTCGTCGATGGATTGTGCTCTTAGATCCCCGAGGATTCTCCTCTGGAATTCGTCCATCATTGCGTGAATCTTCTGTGGGGTAATGGATTCGTCGGCCGCGGGGGCCTTTCCTGAACGCCGGGAAGATTCGGCGTGCTTTTCCGGTCCGTCGCTACCTCGCTGGTTCAGAGAATGGTCAAGCACCGCTGCTGGAGGGTCAGGCGCTACTACCGAAGGAACAACTGGTGGTGGAGCCAACCTCGCCATGAGCTCTGCATTTTGTTTCTCCAGAGCCAGGTTGCGTTCCTCAGCTGCCATCAAGCGTCGAAGGATTTGCTCCATAGATTGGGGAACTCCCGCACGACTATCCGCAGTGGTTGGAACGTCTGCTTGCCAACGAGTAACTGGCATCTTTGCCCAAGAAGTAGTGAGTGGAGATTTCAGGAGGCGGTGAAGAATAATCGGAGGTTGAACAATAAAGCTCAGTTTTAAGAGATGGGAAGAAGGAGACGCTTCCCACAGACGGCGCCAATGTGTAGATGCCAAAATTTGCACAACACACGAATGAATCTTTTTATTTAGATTTTGTCTCTTTTATACAGATACCCTTAATGGGCTTTGAGCCCATTAGGGCAATCTTATTGTCATTATATCATTATTACATCATCATCTTTATTTACAAAGAATGATAAGTTGAAATGGGCCTGATGCCTGATAACTTTGCTGGGTTGTTAGTCCGATGGGCCTGACACCTGATAACCTTGTTGGGCTGTTAGTTCGATGAGCCTGATGCCTGATGGGCTTCTATGGGCTTGGAAATTCACACACTTACACTTAAGATACCAAATTAAGAATTCTACTTAATTCTATTTATTTTTTTCTTCTAAGAAAAACATATGAAACCATAATTATTAAAATCTACTAATACATGAAATCATGATAAATCGAAAAATCGAAGTCCATTTAGATAGACCACTAATCGAAAATCTTAAATATTCAAATATAAGATATGATTTCTGAGCAATTAATCATGAAATCTGATTGACAGTAACATGTATAAACATAATAAATCAAATACTCTCAGATCGAGAAATTTATAATGAAATGATGTGAGTAGGGTGATGAGACCACATGACATCACCATACCACTAGGTGGGTATCTAGATTATAATGTTAGAGGGGGTGATTATTGAATTGGGTAACTTAAAAAGAAATTTTTAATAATTTTATGAAGGGTATTTTTAACATTTTACCTAATTCTTAATTTGAAATTTTTTAATAGTATTATATAAATATAATAGTAGTATTTCTTAATTTAAAAAATAATACGCCCTTCAATTTCGTATAAGATGTTCGCTTTTGCATTACCCGCTTGTAAGATTTCCAAGGTGTCCTTCAAAGCTTATAATAGTAGTATATTTTCAAGTCATTAAATTTTTTACAATAAAGAAAGGGTAAAGAAAATAAAATATTTCAACTAAGATAACTAATATTGGCTAAAGATCAAGGATTTCATTTGAAAATCATTGCATTAATTTAACAAGTGAGTTCCTGTTTTGATGCCTTTAATTAAGATGATTATCACTTTGAGCCCATCCATAATTCACATGATGAAAGCATATTTTATGTTCGTTTGAATGTGTGTATATATATATATATATGTATATATATGTTCTTTCCTCTTTCATTTGCTACACTTCTGCATTGGTAGTTGCGAATGGTAGATAATATGAAGCAATCACATGTATCAAACAAACTCAATAGAAATTATATTTCTGAATTATTTTAAAGATGCTTTTGGGTTTCTCTCTCTTTCCATACTTTATTAATTGTTCCATCTTTATCTGGTATCTTATATGCTGCTTTTACATGCATTATAAAAAGAAAAACAAGAAGAAACCACGTAATCATGCAACAAGAAAGAATATATATATATATATATATATATATATATCTTTGCTTGCTTTATTTTCAAAGTTATTTATGGTTTCTTGTAAATGAAGTACGTTTGGGTGACAATGCATGAAATCGAACCATTCAAAAACTATGAGACAAGGCTAGGGAAGGACATGCAAATGTTGATAAACTTTAAGGGAGAGATAAGGTTAAATAAGGCTAGGGAAAGATATGCAGAAGTTCCATTAACTTTAAGGGAGAGGTGAACTTAAATAATGTAATTTAAGGCAATACAAAAAAAGGGTTTAAGCCACCGTTACTTAAATTAAAGGGTTAAAACTCGGGGTATAATTTTTAGTGTAGACGGTAAATTATCACATAAAGTTATAATATTAAATATTTTGTAAGTTATGATAATGTTAAAAAATTGTTGTTATACCTCACATCTCCCATGTAGAAAAAAACAAATATTTTTGTGGACAACTTTAGTATATCATTATATTTTTGTCACTATATACTTTTTATTTTTATTTTATTTTATTTATTTTATTTTATTTGTGTAATGAGACTAAATGGAAAGGATGACCCAACAAATAAAAAGGACGAAAAGAAACGGAGACAAAAGAAATTAGCAAACTATTAATACCTTTTATAAATGGTATTCTATTTTAAGAATAGGGTAAAGCAAGAAACCCCCAAATTGTTGAGCTTTTGCAAGAAATCCCCTCATCTAAAAATCATTCCCCAAAACTATTTAAAACATGCATTTTACCTCTTAGTTGTAATATGAAAATATACTTCCATCCCTTTCTATTTTACTAATTACACTTCCACCCTTTATTACAATATATATTACGAAAATTATAATTTGATTTTTTATATATAAAATTCGAAACAAACATATAAAATTCGAAAATATATATATAATTCATAAAAATATATATAAAATTTGAAAAAACATATAAAATTCAAAAATATATATAAAATTTGAAACAATATATAAAATTCGAAAGAAACATATAAAATTCGAAAAAAATATATAAAATTCGAAACAAATATATAAAATTCGTAAACAATATATAAAATTCAAAAAACATATAAAATTCTAAAAATATATATAAAATTCAAATATATATATATATATATATAAAGTGTGACTGAATTTTAAGTGGACAAGCCTCAGAGTCATTAGTCAAGGTAACAAATCATCTCCAACTCTCTGCAGAGCTATTTCAAGGGCCACGATGGCGACACATACCCCACGATGGTGACCGAAATCGGAATCGAACTGATATTTTATTAAAATATTTTAATCAAAATTAAATATATTAATATTTGGATCAAAATTAACGGTTCGGTTCCGGTTCTCATTTTTAAAGAACCAAAAGTATCCGTTCGATTCCGGTTTCGGTCGAAATCGAAAGCGAACCGCATCGTGAATATATTAATATTTGAATCAAAATTAACGGTTCGGTTCCGGTTCTCATTTTTAAGGAACCGAAAGTATCTGTTTGATTCTGATTTTGGTCAGAATCGGAAGCGAACGGGACCGTGTGCACCCCTAGATTTGGGTACCAAGGGACCCTTTAATCAGTATAGTTAGTCAATTAATTTTTTTATTTTGAATTTTATTTTATATAATTTTGATTCAAATATTAATATATTTAATTTTAATTTTTATTTTATATAATTTTGATTAATATATTAATTATATAATTTTTATTTTATATTTATTTGTAGAGAGGAAAAATAATAGTGATGGAGAGAGGAAAGTGGTAGAGAGAGAAAGAAATAAGTGTTGAATAAGAAATTGTGAGAGGAAATTAGTGGGACATGTGTCACCATCATGGCCCTTGAAATAGCTCTGCAGAGAGTTGAAGAAGATCCGTTACCATGGCTAATGACTCTGAGGCTTGTCCACTTAAATTTCAGTCACACTTTATATATATATTTGAATTTTATATATATTTTTAGAAATTTATATGTTTTTTCGAATTTTATAATAGGTTACAAATTTATATGTTTTTTTTTGAATTTTATATGTTTCTTTCGAATTTTATATATTGTTTCAAATTTTATATGTTATTTCAAATTTTATATGTTTGTTTAGAATTTTATATGTTTATTTAGAATTTTATAAAAAAAATCAAATTATAATTTTCGTAATATATATTTATATATTTGTAATAACTAATAAGGAGTGGAAGTGTAATTAGTAAAATAGAAGGAGATGAAAGTGTAATTAGTAAAACTATTTTTTTGAATTCTGCACTATATGGGATAGATTGGGGGAGTTTTGTGGAGTTCTGTGTCATTTTAAAAGATTAGGGGGTTAGTTGGGAGAGAGAGGATAGTATGGAGGGTTTTCTTACCCTTTACCCTTAAGAATATGAATTATAATGTGACGTACATTTTCTAGCTGTCCATGCACATTGGAAAATTAATTGACCATTAATCCACCTACATATCTCTGTCCACATCTATATCTATATACACACAAACATTACTTACAGAAGTTTGAGCTCTCTTTATTATTTTCATACATTTTTTCATTTTTTATTTAATACTTTATTAAGTTTTAATGCTAAGACTCCCAGAGAGATTGAGCAGATCGATGAAATTAATAATTACTTTATAATTCTGCTAATGGTAGTCATGTGTGTACCGGATCAAACGAGTTGCTTTGTAGAATGATTAGTAGGTTTCAGTCTAATTCAGATAAAGAGCATTGGAAATGGAGTAACTTGCATTGTCAAATAGTTTAGAAATAAACTAAAAACAAATATTAATTACCCAAAAAAAAAATATATAGTTTAGAAGAACAAAAGGCTCTCTGTTCATGTCATGGAGGTGATGAGTTACTTCCATTAAGGTATGCAAATTTTAATTTTTAATCATATGTAGATGTTAATTGGGTGAATGACACAACCCACTGTATGAATATATTGCATATAATCTCTCTCATGAATTTTAAACACATCTGTCATATACATTTGGTGCAAATGGTCCCCTCCATTTTATTTTACAGTGCTGGGAATGTTGAATTACAATCTTATCCTCATTTATCTCTTTATTTATTTATTTTTCAAAAAAAATTTGTAATGTAAAATGACGATTTATGATTTTTTTTTTTTGCGGTGTCAGTTTTCAGGTTTAATGTTTAATCACGTATGAAAGCATTTTTGGTAAGTGATTATGGGCATTTTCGACATTTGGGGATAAATTATTGCATGTGAAAGTCACTTGCCTAAATTCAGGCAAAAAAAGTGAACGGAATCTTGATTGAGGGGGTCAAATTGCACATTTTTTAAATTATAGTGGTATTTTTCGCCATTTACCCGATGTTAATTAGGTGGTCTACGTTTAGGTATGTGTTTTCACTCATATAGTGGAACCATCGGTTGGAGAAGAACTTAGGGCCCGTTTGGTAGGCGGTTCGGTCCGGTCCGGTCTAGTTTTATTTAGGTGGTGTTTTGTAAGTCTGTTTGGTAAAGCTGTCTGGTCTTATGGTCTTATTCAAACTGTTTGATCTTATGTTTGGAAAATACTAAAAAAAATAATATATAAAATTCAAAAAATATATTAAGTATGAAAAATATATAAAATTTGAAAATAATATAAGAAATTCAAAAATAATTTATATTTTTCAAATTTTATAAATTATTTCGAATTGTTATATTATTTTTTGAATTTTATATATTATTTTTGATTTTTTATATTATTTTCAATTTTTTTTTATATTTTCTCAAATATATATACATCTAATTTTGTATATTATTTTTGAATTTTATATTTTTTTCAAATTTTATACATTATTTCAAATTTTTTATATTATTTTTCAAAACTTATATATTATTTTTTAAATTATATATATATATTTTAAATTATATATATTAATTTTGATTTTTATATATATTTTTTTGAATTTAATATATTATTTTTAAAAAATTATATTATTTTTCAAATTTTATATATTATTTTGGAATTTTATACATTATTTTGAATTTTATTTTTTCTATTATTTTGGAATTTTTTTATTTTCCCAAATTTTAAATATATTTTTTGCATTTTATATATTAATTTTGAATTATATATATATTTTAAATTTCATACATTATTTCAAAAAAATTATATTATTTTTTAATTTTATATATTATTTTCAAATTATATATATTTTTTAATTTTATATATATTTTTCAAATTTTATGGTCCCATGTGTTAAGACAATTGTATATAAGACCACTTGAGACCATTATTTTTTGTTGTCTCAAATTACCCCTTTTGGTCCCAAGTGGTCCTTGTGTTTTTTTGGGACCGTGTTGCCAAACAGTGTCCGGTCTCAAAAAAGTCATTATGAGACCGGACCGCGAACCAAACAGGGCCTTAGTGTCTTAAGAAGTATTATGTTTCATATTTGATTTTTATCAGGTGCAAATAATTTGTTGGGACCATGACCGCGGACATAGTCCGAACTTTACCCGATTCGTATGAAGGGGTCGCTTTGCACGAATTTCGTGGATTAGTTAAGGCAAAAATACCCGAACACCCCGATTATAGAAAGAAAAAGTGTGAAACATACTTTCACTGTCGATTCAACCATGAAAATGGAATACCCTCACTTACCCAAAAAAAAAAAAAAATGAATACCTCGCAGAAAAGGAATTCATGGGATTGAGGAAATGTCTCACTTAGTAGAGAATGCAAGCTCGCCTATATATTGTGTTTTATTACAACAGTGTTTTAAAGACTTTTGGTTCCTTTATGTAATATGAGGTTTTATGAATGCATGTGCTACATATTTGGTGAATGTTATGTGTTGGCTTTATTTGGTATTTGAATTGAGATTATCCACTTGATTATAGCAGAAATTAATATATGTATGTAATGACACTACTCATATACAAATAAAATATAGAAATTGTGAAAATTTTGTAATGGTAAATGGTGCATAACAGATGATAAATGATGAACTCCTATCAATCTTTCTCCAACAATTTCTGGAGCATCATCCAACAATTTTGGATAAGGAGAGAGATCACGTTGAAGAGGATCTTGTATCAATTAGAAAATTCCACCACTTATTTTTCAAGAACTTTTCTGTTTAAAGCTTTTAGATCTTCAAAACTATGACACATCATAAGAGTCATTTCATTCAACTGCAAATATAAATGAACAGCTTCCAAAATACTAAATACTCATTAACAGAGACTAATTAAGGACAACACAATAATATTTTCCAGTCACCAATCTAATGTAAAAGTCCTATTACGACAAGCGATGTGAATGGAACTGCCCAACCACATGGCTCATTGGGCCCATGACAAGTGGAAAAATCACCCACTTTCGAATGTTTTGATATCGAAATTAAATAAAATAAGGACCCAAAAATTCTAATTTAATTAAAATAATTTACAATATAAAACGTGTAAGATTATGATTCATAAAAGCATTCTAAAATTCTATCCATCTTTCAGAGACAGTTAGTTGTTGAATAGCAGATGAACTGGTGGTTTTGTAAGTCGGGTGAAAAGCTACGTACCACTAGAGAGTGCCATGATATATATATATATATATATATATATACGTACGTATATATATTTATGGAATTGATGATAATGAAACTGTTGACTAGATGCTTTGGATGATGAAATTATTATATGGAACAGGTTTTATTTAAAGAGAGAATTGATGAAGGTCTGTACACTTTTATGTCACTCATTCATGAATGCCCATTGCTTTAGAATGAGGTCATGCAGTTTTAAAGATGGAATATATTCTCCACTTCCATTTGTCCCTTCTTAGTTATTGAACTAATTAAGAAAATTAGACACCCCCCTTTCTCTCTCTATATATATCTTTATCTCTCTCACTTTCACACACAAACACACACAGATGTTAGTTGGAGGAAGGGTCCACAGTCCCCATAGGGTGGGTATGCTTCATAACCATTGTTGCAAGTCACCATTTATATCTCTCTATTAAGAACCTTGGAGAGAGATAGAGTAGGAAAAATATCGGATTATTGTTGACGTAGTCTAATACCATTTTAAATATGTAATAAAATTTTATAAAAAAGAAAAGTGAACTTAAAATTCATAAAATGAGGAATTGGCACAATCCATTTTCTTAAATAAATTAGCTTGCACGTGTTTGATAGACTATATATCAACGAAGAGCACAAATTTCATCTTCTTTGTGGAAGACTCCACTATTATTTTAACAAATATGTATATCTTAAGCAAGACAATTATAGTTATAAAGCAACAAGTAATCATATATACATAATCCAATTACCATCTAATCAAAATTAAATTTCATGTTCAATGCTTTATGTAAGTAATATAAAATTGGAATAATTACACAAAATTCTCATGAACTAAGGCATGATTGCATGCAGTTCCCCTAATGTTTCAATAATATCAGAAACCTCTCTTAGCATTATCAGAATATTGGCTCGACAAAAAATAATAGTGAAATAATGTATATACCCTCTTATCTTTAGAGATATTTAAAGAATCTTTTAGAGGACGGTGAATTTACTACATTGTCCTCAAATATATTGGCGGGAATTATGTGTACCAGCACATGTCATATGAGGACAATTTGTAGAGAGAATGAGTGATTTTTAGAGAAATATAATAGATATAAACAACCACTCAAAAGGGTTTATATAGAATATATATGAGGACAATTTGGTAAAAGAAGTTGTGATATTTTTATAATTTTGAATACAAAAGTAAGGGTTCAAATGTAATTGCAAGAATAGCAATGGTAAAATATGAATTTTGGTTCATAATATGCCTTTATTGACCAATAAAATAAATTTTCGGCGTTGACTTTGGACAAAAGAGGTTAAATATTACAACGAAAGTGTAATTAAGGGAGGTTAATAATATTATTAAAATATTAAAAAAAACAAATGCAATTATGTCATAATTTAGGTAAAATTTGTGTAACTATCCCATTAAAATTTGACAGTCCAATTTTGGAGCAGAAAAGTAAAAGAAGGGGAGGAAAAAAACCATCAACCATTCCACAACTACCTCTCTTTCAATCTTGGAGGTGTCCTATACATCTTTATCTTACTTTAAAGGCTAAATTATTCTGATATTCCCTTAAATTTTGCATAATTAATTTTATATTAAAGTTTATGTAGATTTACTTTGATTTTTTCTGTAAGATTAATATTACATTAAAATTTTTGTGCATTTAATGAAGTACACATAACTTAGTGTTTTAAACTAAGTAATTTATATTAAAATAACCAAACCAACTTGCATGAGAAAGGATAAAGATGTTTTGAATGGTGTCAAATGAGAAGTATTTTAGTAGTTTAAATGATAGGAGGTCATTAGACATTGCAAATCATAAATTACTTCATTTTGAAAGACTTAAGTTAATGGTACTTTACAATATGCACAAAAATGTTAATGTAATATTAGTCTTACAGGGGAGGTCAAAGTAAATTTACACAAACTTTAATATGATCTCCCGAGGTTTCACATAATTACCCTCTTATTAAAATTTGTGTAAATTTACTTTGACCTCTCATATAAGACTAATATTACATTAATATTTTTGTGCATATTGTAAAGTACCTTTAACTTAAGTGTTTCAAACTGAAGTAATTTATGATTTGCAATGTCTAATGACCTCCTATCATTTAAACTACTAAAATATCCTTCATTTGACATTACTCAAAACATCTTTATCCATTTTCATGCAAGTTGGTTTGATTATTTTAATATAAATTACTTAGTTTAAATTTACACAAACTTTAATTTAAGTATAATCACGTAAAATCTCAGAAAGTACCATATATAATGCTCAAACAATAGGAATGTGACAAGAAACAGGTAGTTGATACATTAACCTAAGATAATAAGTTAAGAAGACACCAATTTTACATAGTAAATTTAGGTAATTCTGACATGTAACTGGGTACATAGTTCGAGTGGCATCTCTTGCATTTCCATGTTCAAGTTTTGACTTGGACTCTTCAAACTATATAGAGTTTTAGGGACGGTCACAATCACCGTTAAAAGGATAAAAATTAAGGGTATAATTTTTAGTGGCGGGCACTAAATTGATACCTAAAGTTATGATACTAAAAGTGTTTTAGGCTATGAGGACAATAAAAAGTGATGTGAGAAATAAAATTTTGCACTATAATGTAAAAAAAAAAAAAAATTAGCTGCAGTTGTTAACTGTCCATTTATCTCTAACTTGTCAAATGTAGTAATTTTTTATTTATTTATTTAATTTTTTGTTTATTTCGCGCCATGTTTCCTCTTAATCATTAGTGTAGTTAATAATAGTTAGTTGATATACTAATCTACGTAGATTTGAATAATTGATGGAATTAGGAACAATATATATATATCTTACAGCTCCCTTCTTTTTTTTTTGAAAAGAAACTTACAGCTCCCATTGTGGAATATAGTATGGTTAGAGATAATTGTTTATGTTAGACCAAAAGCCTCAGATTGCTAAAAGTAAATATTCTCTTGCATTCGCGGATATAGAGATCCAATTAAGTGGAGGCTAAAAAAATTACAGTCGATTTTTGGAGAATAAATGACATATATTTATTCCAGTAGAGCTTAAAACAAATTTTCAGCAGGAGCTTAGTTATAAATAAATCTAAATTTTATGGTATTTAAGGTAAAAAAAATTCCAATGTGGCTAAATTCTAAATATTCAAAATATATAAAAAAAAAATTCAGTGGCCCCCACAGGTCATTGGTGTATTCGTTCATGTCTCAAATTAGTTGTCCAAATTTAATTTTTTAATTTATTTTTGGTTATTTTATATTTTTAATTTTGTTATTTAATAATATGGTATAATTGTAATTTTTACCGAAACTCTATATTTTTTGAATTTGACAAAGACATATAATTTGAAAAAGTATAATATTATTTTATATTAAAATTCGGAATTCAACCACTAACAACGATGGAGGAGTATTTAATTTAACAAAACAAATGAAATCTTCACAAATGGAATCATATCATGTAGATGGATAACTAGATTTCGTGTAGATGTTTAGGGTTGCCAATATAGAATCTTGACGGTTCGAATTGATAATAAAATAAAAAAGGAAAAAATGAAAAAGAAAGACATCTACCATTCCACATCTATCTTTCCATGCAATTCTTAGGTGTCCCTTTCAATTATTTATGTTGTCACACGTATATATGTTTGTTTTTCAAACACAAAGTATACAAGTTTGTTAATAATTATTCTTCAAGACACATAATGCTGAAAAGGAAATTATAGATATGTGACCAAAGACAATTACGACATAAAAAGTGACTGAACCAGAAATTTATTTTATTTGAAATGGTGATCAATGATTATTAGGGAGCTTTACCAAAAAAAATCAATAGGCTAGGTGTATAAAATCTCACTAATAATAATAATAAAAAAAAAACTGATTATTTTAGACTGTATAAGAAGAAACTTCCTTTAACACATAATGTATTTTAATTAAAAAATTATTCATTTCTTAGAATTTTAAAAATATTTTCGTAAATTCAAATCTTTTCATGAACATGAATTTGCTTGGTTGGTTTTTGAGATGTGATAACAGAATTATAAAAATATTTTTAAAATATTAAAACACTTATCACTTATTTATAAGCTATATCATGTGTTGCAGGAAATTCTTTATTAGACTGGGACAAAGATTACCCATAAAAAGTTTATCGGGAATCAATTCCTATTTGATTCGTTTATACTATGAACCATTTGAATATTACAATTACCCTTCATAATGGCTTATTTTTTATCTTTTTAACTAATTAAATTATACACTCTTAACAATTAGGACTTGTTTGGTTTGTATTTCTAAAAATATTTTTTTATTTTTTAAAAACTGAAAAATCAAAAAAAATTACAAATTATAAGTTCTTCTTGATAACAATTTTCACAGATACAAGCCAAACAGATCCTTAAATTTTTAGAATAAATGATTGTTGACTCATTATAAGTACAAAATATTAAATAATATATATATATTTAAAATTCAACCCAAAAAAAACCAGTAAACCAATGGGGGCTAGATTTATGGGATACCAATTTTCACTCCATCCAATCCAACCATTCTGTGTGTGTGAGAGAGAGATGTGGAGTTTCCATTGCCCTGGTTGGTTCCATGACCTGGGCAACTACTTTTCTTGGTCCCTAGCAAATCCTTGGTTCTGACAAAAAAAAGAAAACAGGGGCAATGAATGAGGTAAGGGTGGTTTGGTTAGCCATAAATGATCAATCTTATTGTATTCATTGAGCTATGTTGGTAGTGCATACCATTCAGTTGGCATAAGGAGCCAAACAGAGTGGTAAATAAAAGTGTAAACAATTTTCTGGAAACTCATCTTTATTTCTTTGATTGTTTTTCTCTGATGGATAAAATTCATTAGTATTAAATGTCTTCAAATTATGATGAATTTGAGACTTGTGTAGATAATTGTAGTTGTTGGTAACTAGCTATCATACATGCACAAAAAATTGTTGAGTTGACCACTGTTTTAAGTGCCAATCCTAGTGCTGAATCCTTATAATGAAGGACACTACAAATGTAGTTTTCTATGTTCTAAGCATTCAAACAGCAACCACAAAAAAACAATTTAGTAGGAAAGTCCAAAGAAGAGGAAGAAAAAGAAAAAATAAAATAAAATCTTACACATATATATAGCAGGCTAGCAATGAGGGGGAAAGTGTTTTGGACTTGCATTTGGTGTTATAGGTCACCTTCAACTCATGTCTCTCATCTACATTTTACTTAAATATGAGAGGGTTCTACAGAACAATTGAAATTCAAACTAGGTTTGAGCGGTTTTGGCTTTAAAAATATAGTATAAATAATAGGAATTTTTTTAAAAATGACAACTTTTGGTGTTTATATTACAAAAACGTACGATAACTTTTAAATTATTGATAACTTTTAAAAAGTAATTTAAGAAAGAAAAAAAATATCAATTGCCTTGTAGTCTAATAATATTTTCACTCCTTCCCAAAATTGGGAGATGTCTGACATCGAGCCCTATGGCCCCATGGGGCTCATATGGGGGTGTGTGAGTACCTTAATATTAAAAAAAAAAGTAAGAAACAAGTTAATGAACAAAAATAATTACAAAAAATACAACTTTGAGTAAAATAATAAAAAACTTGACAAGTTGGTATAAATGTAGGACTGAAATACCCCCCAAAATTGTAAAAATCTTACATGATGAAATAATTGTTTTATGTGATGAAATTTTTTTTTACTCGATGAAATAAAAGATTTACAGTCCAAATTCAAAAGTTTCATATCATGCGTCTAGGGAGAAACCTACCTTTAGACCAGGGGCATGATTCCCCCACTGATTTTTTATTATTATTACATTTATACAAGATGACAAGTTGGTATAAATGTAGGATTGAAATACTCCCAAAAATTATAAAAGTTTTACATGATGAAATAATTGTTTTATGTGATGAAAAAGAGTTTACTAAGTGAAATAAAAGATTTACACTCCAAATTTAAAAGTTTCATATCATGCGTCCAGGGACGAACCTATCTTTAGACCAGGGGGCATGATAAAGGTTCGCCGTAATGGTATCGGTCGTTGTAACGGTAACGGTATCGGTGTAACAGACTCGAGTTAGTATCGGGGTTACGTAGGACTCGGTTATCGCAATTGTGAATTTTTTTAAATCTTGCACATCTCACCCAAAATGTTCTAATTGGATACTTTTGACAACATGAATGAATAAAATTAATTTTTTAGTAGATTTAAGTGAATTTTATTTAATTTTTTAACGAAATTTAATATAAAAAATGAGTTATTAATAAATATAATGGTGTCGTCATTATTTCAATATTTATGATATATTTGCTATGATATTATTAAATTAAATTTAAATTTAAATAAATAAAAAATTAAAATCATAAAAGATATAATTTATTTCTAAC
This sequence comes from Cornus suecica, assembly GCA_963922005.1. Lineage (NCBI taxonomy): Eukaryota > Viridiplantae > Streptophyta > Magnoliopsida > Cornales > Cornaceae > Cornus > Cornus suecica. Next base: position 94,590,443 of record OY998238.1, read on the forward strand.
AATGTAAAATAATTTTTTTAAAAAATACACGATTTACTACCAAAATAAAAAACTTCAATTGTGTTAACGGTATTTTTAGAATCAGTGAAAATTAGGATTACCCCACCGTAACGACTGTTACGGGTGTGGAGCCGGACCACACCACAATAATGGTCTGTAACAATCTCGACCACCACATCACTTGCTAGATATCACCATAAAGATATCGTAATATAATTGGTGCGTGCAATTCACATCCCAATATTTTGTGGCGCACAGAGCGCTCTCTCTCTCTCTGAGCTGCCTCGAGTGTAAACCCTACTCTTTTCCGGAACACCCTTCAACCTTAATCCATGTTCTTTGCTTGCTCTGATCTTCTAATACACTTTCTGGGTTCTTAAATTCAAAGCCCATTTACCAAGATTCAATATATACATACATACATATATATATATATATATAGCTACAAATGGCTTCAATAGTTGCGACTCTTTCTCCACCACTTATGGTCAATGCCAGACCAGCCCTTTTGAGGACTCTTCAGAAAGTTGCGGTCTTTCCCCTTGGAGGTATGCCTCAATCACTCTGATTTAAACATTTAGAATTCTGATTCAATATATGCTATTGTGAAGCTTCATTGTTAACTGTGTGTTGCTTGCTTGTTCAATTTCTGTTTCCATATGGTGTGTCTTTTTCATCTAATTGTTTAGTTTATATGTTGAATTATGTGTATGTAAAAGTATTATACTTTCGGATTTCATATTATTATTATTATTAGGGTGAAGGGCACGAAATCCCCCTAAACTATTGAGCTTTGGCAAGAAACCCCCTGATCTAAAAATCACCCCCCAAACTATTTAAAACATGCACTTTACCCCTTAGCTATAATATAAAAATACACTTCCATCCCCTCCTATTTTCCTAATTACACTTCCACCCTTCATTACAAAATATATATATTACGAAAATTATAATTTAATTTTTTTTTTTATAAAATTCAAAAAAGACATATAAAATTTGAAAAAATATATATAATTCGTAAAAAATATATAAATTTTGAAACAATATATAAAATTCGAAAAAAACATATAAAATTAAAAAAAAAACATATAAAATTCGAAACAAATATATAAATTTCGTAAACAATATACAAAATTCGAAAAACATATAAAATTGTAAAATATATATAGAATTCAAATATATATATATAAAAAGTGTGACTGAAGTTTAAGTGGACAAGCCTTAGAGTCATTAACCAAGGTAACGAATCCTCTCCAGCTCGCTGCAGAGCTATTTTAAGGGCCACGATGGCGACACATGCCCCACGATGGTGACCGAAATCAGAAACGAACCGATACTTTATTAAAATATTTTAATCGAAATTAAATATATTAATATTTGAATCAAAATTAACGGTTCGGTTCCGGTTTTCATTTTTAAAGAACTGAAAGTATCGGTTAGATTCTGGTTTTGGTCGGAATCGAAAGCGAACCGCACCGTGAATATATTAATATTTGAATCAAAATTAACGGTTCGGTTCCGATTCTCATTTTTAAGGAACCGAAAGTATCTGTTCGATTCCGGTTTCGGTCGGAATCGAAAGTGAACCGGAGCGTGTGCACCCCTAGATTTGGATACCAAGGGACCCTTTAATCGATATAGTTAATCTATTAATTTTTTTATTTTGATTTTGATTAAAATATTATTTATATAATTTTTATTTTTATTTTATATTTATTTGTTGAGAGGAAAAATGATAGTTATGGAGAGAGGAAAGTGGTAGAAAGAGAAAGAGAGTTGGAGAGGATCCGTTACCGTGACTAATGACTATGAGGCTTGTCCACTTAAACTTCAGTCACACTTTATATATATATTTGAATTATATATATATTTTTATAATTTTATATGTTTTTTCAAATTTTATATATTGTTTACAAATTTTATATGTTTTTTTTGAATTTTATATATTGTTTCAAATTTTATATATTTTTCGAATTTTATTTGTTTTTTCAAATTTTATATATTTTTTACGAATTATATATATATTCAAATTTTATATGTTTGTTTCGAATTTTATATGTTTATTTAGAATTTTATATATAAAAAAATCAAATTGTAATTTTCGTAATATATATATATATATATTAGAGAGAGGATAGTTTGGGGGGGAGGGGGGAGGTTCTTGCCCTTTACCCTTATTATTATTATTATTTTCTTTCCCCTTTTGGGGCTTTTATATTGGTATATAAATGCAGCTGATTTTTCTGACTTGTTAGCCAACTTTAGATTCACATAGAACTACCCAAATTCAACCCGAGTTAACTTTCGAGATGGTAGGGATAGTTCAATTTCAAAATTGATAAGAAATAAATAACTGAGAGAGAGAGAGTTGCATACAAGTTTGTGAAATTATATTTTTTTGAGAAGAGTACTTAATGAAAACAATAAAGGGTTACCTGGGGTATGGGAATTAGGCTTGAGAAAGATTTCTGGTTGAAATTTTCCCTCTAGAATATGAATTACCTACTGGAAGTTTCCCCGAGATTCCTTATATTGAGTGATTTTCCGGAAAGTTGATGACTCCGAGTGGAATGCAATGGCCTTGATAGATAATTTCTATGGAATATTGGTTATGAAAATCTCGAGTGTGAAAGATTAGCGTGAGGAAATCTAGGGTATGCTTAGTTTAATTTTCTAAAAGCAGTTCTCAAAAACTCATAAAATCAAGAACTTTGTTCGGGAACTATAAAAAAAAAAATTATATGAAAATGGGCCTTTTTGTGACTGAGTTTTCAGAACACAAATTGTAATGATGAACCAAGCAAGCCCTTGAATTTTGTGAAAAACAGCGAAATTCATATCATATGGGCCTAATTAGTTTTGAGTTTTTCACGCAACATTCTTTGGACAGAGCATTTGAAGTGAGGGATGGTGGCTCATTCACTCTAATTTATTGTAGTACTTCATGGTTTTAGGTTTCATTTTTCCTTCTTGTGTTCATTATGCTTTTCATTGCAGAGAAACAGCGTCATGTTGCTGTAGTTCCAAAGGCAATGAGCGAGAGCTCTGATTCGTCAACCTCTCCGAGTGTTGTTAAATCTGTTCAAAACATTGTGAGTGCCTTCTCTCTCACACATGCACACGCACACACACAAAAAGGCGCAAAATGTGAACGTATTTTAGTTGGGAAATTTTAACAGAGATAAAATTGTTGGCAGGGTGAATGCCCAAAGCACCCGGGTAAATTTGTCGTTCTGATTACTCATTCTTTGTTCCTTCCCTGCCTCCTTCATTCCCATCCTTCTTTCTTTTTCCTTTAAGAGTCACTAACAAATTCAGCTTGTGACACAAGCTGGGGGACATTGTTATTTTTTTAGATGCTTAAATTCATCTGACAGATTCAATCACCAGAAAATTCATTGTCTTCTATGGTATATGATCTCATCTAAATGCATGAAGACTCATGTTAGACACAGCTGACTTGGTACAAGTACTAGCTGATGTATGACGTGTCAGTTTTTAAAAGACCCAAAAACCAAATCTATCATTTAAATTTACTTTGCTAAAATGTATATAAAATACCTATTGCATGATCCTCAATTACATGGTTAGTTCAAAGCAAGAGCAGTGCCCTCTTTGTGAGTTTGTGCTACAGAGTACACCTTGTTGTCCTAAGGGAAAGAAGTACTCAGTATATGGAGATTTAGCCATGTTCTTGTCACATCCCCATTTGATATATTTGACCCTTGGACATGCCCACTCTTGAACAAATTGACTTCGTATTGTTGTTAATTTATTCCTATTTAGTAACAGTATGTCAGTATTTGTAATGGTTGAAATATTTGGCCCAATTATAGATGGGCCACTGGACTGATGGGCCAGCGACGGATGGACCAGGGGACCGATGGGCCGGAAGGCGGATGGGCTGAAGACAAGCAGGCCGAAAAAACAACAATGGGCCCATGGAAATTTCTAGAAGCTAAAGTGTGGTCCACAAGGCAAAAAGTAATCCAATTATAGTATGAAGAGTCCAAATAAGATTAGGGTTTATCAAATCCCTTGATTTAAGGGGTTGATAAACCTGGGTACATGGGCTTGACCCATTTATCACAAACTTGTATAAATAGAGAACTTTGATTAATGAGAAAGGGGCCAAAGTTTTAACAAAATTTCTATTGTGTAACTTTTCTGCATTTACACAATTGGCGCCGTCTGTGGGAATTCCCTATTATTGAAATCCTTTTTCAATAAGTTTCTCACCCTCTGCAAAGAAGTTAAGATTCGTACCAACAATGGCGATCACACGTTCACAACATACCGATTTACCTCCAAACGGAGGCCAGCAACTAGAAGATCCGATCAGACGAGCCCTAGAGGAGAGGACTGCCGAGTTAGAAAGGCAAAACGCTGAATTGACGGCAAAATTGGCTCAACTACAGAATCCACAGGAGGTCCATGACGACGAGCAGTCCGGCCAACGCGAACGGTCTGTTGACCGCCAGACAGACATGGATGACCTACCCGCTAGAGCCCACATCGATCGTGAGGAACAGGCAGAGTCATCCCTACAGGTTCTTGGGGCGCGTAATCCTGAGGAGGTCCTGACCATGAAAAAACTGGAGGAAATCATGTCAAGATTCCAGCGAGACGTGCTCAGGGACCTGAAAGTACAGACCCCAATCGATCTGGCCTCCGAGGCATCCATAGACGCCGTTCAGACACCATTCACCGTCTCGATCACCAGCGTGCCCTACCCGGAAAGGTTCAGGTTACCGAAGTTCACCCTGTTCGATGGTACAAAAGATCCAACCAAACACATCTATCACGTCCATACCAAGATGAATGTTTACAACGAAAACGAGGCCTTACTCTGCAAAGTTTTCCCCACCAGCCTGACCGAAGCAGCCCTCCTGTGGTTCAGAAAGCAACCGCCCCGATCGATCGGTAGTTGGCTCAGACTATGCGAGTTATTTATCGCGCAGTACTTTGGCAATAAAAGGCAGAAGAAGACTATCTCCAGCCTGTTCACCATGATCCAAGAAAAGGGCGAATCCCTGAAAAGTTTTGTCTCACGGTTCAATGTGGAGATGTCTTCCATTGACAACTGCGATCAACATTCAGTCGTCGAAGCCTTCAGAATGGCCCTGATCCCGGGAACCAAGTTCCATCAGTCCCTAGTCAAAAGGCCGCCGACCGATATTGGAGAGCTCAACTCTAGGGCACAGGGGCACCTCCGAATAGAAGAAGAGTTGGCCATACGACAAAAAAGGACCGCCTTTGCAACAGTAGAGGCCAGAGCGTCCGAACCTTCCAGGATAAAGGATCGGGCACCAGATCGGAAGAGACCGAGCGCACCTCCTGCTCTTCCCCGGCCCCAGAGAAACGGCCAAGGTTTGAGGAGAAGGTCACCCCTTTAAAAGTAACCTTGGCAAAGCTGTACCAGGAAACAAAGAGCAAAGGAATCTACCGTTCGCCACCTCCCATCAGACAGCCGATGGACCAAAGGGATATGTCGAGGCACTGCGCCTTCCATGGCGAATACGGGCACCACGCTAATGAGTGCAGAAGCCTCAGGAGACAGGTGGAAGCCATGATTGCCAAAGGAGAATTGACCGAGTATGTTGCCAAGGAAGGAGCCCGATCAGATCAAGCGACGCATGCCCCTACCAAGGGGGCTTTGGGACAACCCGTGCGGGTCATTCACATGGTCCATGGAGGGCCCAGTCGGTCAGAAGCGGAAGAAACTCGTAGATCACAGATGCGGCAAGCCCAGAAGTTACGAAGGGTTGGAGAAGTCACCAAGTTTCGAAGCCCGAAGGAGGATGCCCAGATTATTTTCACCTCTGCGGATATGCAGAATATTCAGACACCTCATGACGACCCCCTGGTTATTTCCCTCATGGTCTCCAACTGCCTGATCAAGAGGGTAATGGTCGATCCAGGAAGCAGCACCAACATTATCACCAAATGGGCCTTTAAGAAATTGGAAATCAGCCCCCAGGAAATAGTCCCATCCAGAAGCCCGATAGCAGGATTCGATGGAAAGAGAGTGGAGCCGATAGGGGAAATCCAGCTACCAGTGACGGCAGCAAGGCGCACACTCCGAGAGACTTTCGTGGTGGTGGATGTCAAACCTTCCTATAATCTCCTCATGGGAAGAGGATGGATCCATCGAATGCACGGAGTCCCTTCTACCATGCATCAGGTCATGCGGTGTATCGACCCGAACGGAGTTGACGTAATCGATATCAGGGGAGATCAGGTAGCGGCAAAGGAGTGTTACGCAGTCACGATGAAAAGTCTAAAAAGGAGCACGGAACCGGAACAAAAGTCGCAGTCCAAGACAGTACTTGATACCAAATAGCAATTACAGGAGGGCGGATCGGGATCACCGGTAGCATTTGAACCATTACTGGAAGTTCAAATTTGTCACGATCGCCCTGAAAGATTTACCTATGTTGGTTCGGGCCTCAATCCACAGGAAAAAGAGGAAATGGAATCCCTGCTCCGATCCAATGCTGACATATTTGCGTGGAGCCATATGGACATGACCGGTATTGATCCATCAATAGCCCTGCATTCTCTCAATGTGGATCCCAGCGCAAAGCCCATTAAACAGAAACAAAGACGAATGGGGGCCCATCGAAATCAGATCATAGCTGAAGAAGTCGATCGGCTTCTACAAGCAGGATTCATTAAGGAGGTTCAGTATCCTTCCTGGTTGGCAAACGTAGTGGTGGTCCAGAAGAAAAACGGCAAGTGGAGGGTATGTGTTGACTTCACTGATCTGAATAAAGCATGCCCAAAAGACTGTTTCCCTTTACCAAAGATCGACCAGATGGTAGATGCCACCGCAGGATTCGAATGCCTGAGTTTTCTGGACGCATACTCTGGCTATAACCAAGTCCGAATGGATCCGGAGGACCAGGAAAAAACTGCCTTCATCACTGAGTCAGGTACATTTTGTTATACAGTTATGCCTTTCGGACTAAAGAATGCAGGAGCTACCTATCAGAGGTTGGTCAGAAAGGTGTTCCAAGGGATGATCGGATCCACCATCGAAGCCTACATCGATGACACAGTGGTCAAAAGCAAGGTAAAAGGAGACCATCTAGCCGACCTACAGCAGGTATTCAATACCCTCCGGAAGTACAATATGAAGCTCAATCCAGCCAAATGCTCCTTCGGAGTATCCTCAGGTCAGTTTTTGGGACACATAGTTGATCGGACGGGAATACAAGCTAGCCCTGCGCAAGTCAAAGCTCTTGTAGAAACAGCTGAGCCAAAGTCCCGGAAAGAGATCCAGGTGCTAACCGGCAGAATAGCAGCCCTAAGTCGTTTCATCTCTCGGCTAACGGATCGGTGTAGGCCGTTCTTTCAGGCAATAAAAGCGGCACAAGGAGAAGTCTGGGGGCCAGAGCAAGCGGAGGCCCTACACAAACTCAAAAGCTACATGGCAAAGCCCCCAATTCTGGCAACCCCCGAAGCCGATGAGCCGCTGCACCTGTATTTGGCCATTTCAGTAACATCTACCAGCGCCGCCCTGGTCAAGGAGGGCAAAGGGTACCAGACACCAGTTTTCTACACCAGCAAATCCCTTGCTGATGCAGAAACCTGTTATTCAAAGCAGAGAAGCTGGTACTATCGCTGATCAATGCTAAGCGACGTCTACGGCATTATTTTGAAGCACACCCGATCATAGTACCTACTGTAACTCCGATCAGATCCATAATGGCGAAACTTGAGTTATCTGGGAGAATATCAAAATGGGCGATTGAACTGGGAATTTTTGACATAACCTATGTCACCCGAACGGCCATCAAAGGACAAACAGTAGCTGATTTCCTGTTAGAAACAGAAACTGCTGACTCCACAGAAGAAGGTGAACATGGATTATGGTTCGTGTTCGTAGACGGATCATCCAACATCAACGGAGCAGGGGTCGGGGTAGTACTCGTAACACCGGATGGTACCAAAATCCAACAGTCCGTTAGACTGGAATTTCCAGCTTCTAACAACGAAGCAGAGTATGAAGCCATCCTTGCAGGAATTCGGTTAGCCCGAAGCCTTCAGGTCCAGAAAGCAGATGTGTGAAGTGACTCCCAGCTAGTCGTGCGACAGTTACATGGGGAGTATGAAACCCGAGAGCCGAAGATGGAAGCCTACAAGAATCTAGTTCTAAGAGAGGCTGAAGAGTTCCAGCAAATAAACTTTGAACAGATTCCCAGAGGGGATAATTCTGCAGCAGATCATCTGGCTAACCAAGCCTCCGCCACAAAAGAAAGTATGACTCGCACCGTACCAATGGACTTCATTGCCCGATCCAGCTTGGAACCCCCCGAAGAAGTAATGGTTATCCCATGGGAACCAAGTTGGATGGATCCGATAGTAGATTATCTGAGATTTGGTACATTGCCTGAATCAAAACCAGAAGCCCGGAAGATAAGAATGAAGGCAGCCAGATATGCCTTATACAACGGCCAACTATACCGAAAGTCTTTTTCCGGACCATACTTGAGATGTCTGACCCCCTCAGAGGCATCGGCAGTCATGGAAGAGATCCATGAAGGAGCTTGCGGCAATCACTCTGGAGGAAGGTCCCTGGCTCATAAAGTCCTCACCCAGGGGTATTTCTGGCCCTACTTGGCAAGGGACGCTGAAATTTATGTCAGACACTGCAAATAATGTCAGTTTCATGGAGATGCCATTCACCCACCGCCGGAGTTCTTAAACCCAACTATTGTTCCTCACCCTTTCGCCCGATGGGGCATGGACATCGTAGGTCCTCTCCCTCAGGCAATACGATGTACCACACATGTCTTCCTGGCCACCGATTATTTTACCAAATGGGTGGAAGCGGAGGCATACCCCACCATAACAGGCAGCCATGTTATAAAATTCATCTGGAGCCACATCATCTGTAGGTTCGGCCTACCCCGAACCATAATGATGAACAATGGCACCAACCTGGACAACAGAAGGGTTCAAGCATTCTTATCAAAGCATGGGATCAATCAAAACACTTCTTCCGTCGGCTACCCGCAGGGAAATGGGCAAGCCGAAAGGACGAATAGAACAATTTTTGACACACTGAGAAAAAAACTTGAAGACGCAAAAGGGGCTTGGTTGGAAAAACTGCCAGAGGTGTTGTGGTCCTATCGGACTACTCCGAGACAGCCAACTGGAGAAACCCCTTTCGCCATGGCTTATGGGGCCGAAGCAGTTATCCCCACCGAGCTAAAAGTACCTACTTTAAGGAGTCAAGCCTGGGAAGAAGGTCCAAACAATCAGCACTTAGCCCACGATCTAGATCTCCTGGAAGAAAAACGGGAAGCCGCCGGGATAAGACTGGCTGCCTATCAGCAGCAGGTCAGAGCACGTTTCAATCAGAAAGTCAAAAGAAGAGAATTCCAAGTAGGCGATATGGTGCTCAGAAGGAAGATTGGTATTGTAGGCAAATTACGAGAGACATGGGAAGGACCTTACACAGTGGTTGAGGTTATCGGACGCGGTGCTTATCGGGTTCGGAAGAACGAAACAGGCCGCCTCGAGTCCAACTCTCAGAATGCTTATCGGTTAAAGAGGTATTATCCTTAGATATTTGTTTTTCTTGTTAAGAAATAAAACTGTCTTTTTATGACACCTTTGTTACGAAGCATCTGTGCCCAATATCGGTACCTCTGCTTCATGATTTTCAAATTCATTTCAATAAAAATAAATTCTACTTTTGTGCAAGGCTTTACAATTTGCTAAAATGTCCTAAGTGTTTGAGTTCAAACCTGATTTGAACAAACCAGAGGATGAAATCAAGCTTCAGGGGCCAAATGCCCGGAAGGCTTCACAATTTGCTAAAATTTCCTAAGCGTTTGAGTTCAAACCTGATTTGAACAAACCAGAGGATGAAACCAAGCCTCAGGGGCCAAATGCCCGAAGGCTTCACAATTTGCTAAAATTTCCTAAGTGTTTGAGTTCAAACCTGATTTGAACAAATCAGAGGATGAAATCAAGCCTCAGGGGCCAAATGCCCGAAAGGCTTCACGATTTGCTAAAATTTCCCAAGTATTTGAGTTCAAATCTGATTTGAACTAATCAGCGGATAAAATCAAATCTCAGGGGCTCATTGCCCGAAGGATTTGTGACTCACTGAAATTTCCTAAATGTGTGAAGTTAAAAATAAACAATAAATAGCCTCAGGGGCCATATGTCCGAAGGCTCGATTGTTTCATAAAAGCCAAGTACGAAACGATAAAAACCCACACAAAGGGCGAATAATTACTGGAAAAAAGGGATGAAAGTTCTTGTTCATTAAAAATAAAGGAAGTTACAAGAAATTAGCCCATTGGGGGAAACAAAAACATATAAAGTCCTGGCTACTGTTCGGGAGGATGGTATTTTTTCCCCTTCAGGATGGCAGCAAAACGCTCCTCGTTCTCAGAGGCAGGAGGGTTTTCATAAGGAAAGGGTATTCCCATATGGGCATCGAATGCCTCTGCGGTCTTGAATTCCCTAGATTCCAGAGGGATATGCTCCATTTCATGCCTGCATCTCCAGGCCCTGACCGCTCGGAGGTCACAGATGACACTGTATCTTTTGAACATGTCAAGCCCTCCTAGACGGCACACCTCTACCTTCTCCCGCTCAAGGGAAAGAAGCTTTTCTGATTCTGCCAAGAGTCTATCAGACTCAGCTTTTTCAGCTGCCATCTGCCTAGCAACCTCTTTCGCTTTTTCCAGCTCGGCAGCCAGAACCAGCTTTTCGGCAATCAGGGTTTGCTTTTCCGCCTCACCGGTTTCCAGAAGAGTCTTCTGTTCAGAAACGGTCTGGCGCAAACCATCCGCCTCCTTGACTAGAGAAACCCGGTGGATCTCATTTTGCTTTATTTGGGCCTTCATACCGGCCATCTCTCTGACATCAGCCTCAAGGAGGCTGTTGTAGGCCTGAACGCCGTAGAGAAGCTGCACAATAAAAATTGGATTATTACACGAATAGCGGTCAACAAACGGAATAGAAAACACAAACTGATGATTGAAGTCTTTTACCTCCATAACCATTATCGAAGTTTTCTTAGCCAGATCAGTCCTGGTGATTTTTGACTGAGCCGCCCTATCAGCTGGTGTCCAGATCCCTTTGGCCATAGCCCGAAGAGCTTCCGGATGGTTAAAAGTGATTTGATCAGCACAAACTGGAGTTCCATCTGGCAGCAGAAACTTAGGCGCCCAAAGGATCAGAGCTTGGGATGATTCAGGGGCAGCAGGGGCCTTGCTTGAAGAAACATTCTCGGCTTGTGCCCTGGCCCTTTTAGTACCCACTCCACCAGTTGTACTGGATCGGGTCCTCACAGTCGGAGCAATGACAGGAGGCGGAGGAGGAACCGATGGGTTCTGCGCTAGTGGTGCTGGCGGAGTCCGAACAGGAGGAGGCACCGAAGTCGAAGGCGGTGCTGTTGACAACGGCACAGCATCAACAAGCGTAATCCCTTCGGGAACTTGAGGGATTCTGGCGGACATAGGTTTGTCAGGCAGGTCCATCCTGTCAACACCAGCGCCCAAGTTAGAGATCGATTCAAGATTGTCCATGGTCAGCAGGTCAGTAGCCGATCGGGTCTTGCCCCAAACATGGGTTTTCAAGAGACCTATCCGCTGTTTTATAAAGGTAAGGGGAAGATCCTTGTCCTCGTAACCTAGAAATTTGAAGGCATAGTTCCCCCGGTGAAGGTCACAATGGTCACAGAGGCAAGAAGCCTTATGAAGGGGGCGGTAGACAGGCAGGCGAATGGGACCGAACTTATTGGGGATCGGGAAAATACGAGAAAAAGGGTATGACCAATTGCCACTCACTACTACCATTCGTTCCTTCCATCCCTTGTCCGATTTTTCAGTATCGGTACAGATGTTGCGGCCGTGAAAAGGGAAAAGGTTATATCTACCTCTACTCGCTCTGGCATTTTGGAAAAAATAACAGAGGAGGAGGTCGGCCAGCCAGCCCTAAGTTCAGATCCATATCCCTATTGTACAGCAGTAGCATGGATATGATCCTAATGCTGTTCGGGTTCAGTTGAAGAGGGTGCAACCCAAGCATGAAAAATACATAGTGAAAAAAGGGATGAAGAGGAAACATTAGAACCCTAAGATGAGATGCCGACAGCAGAATGCTACCGGGGGCTAGGCCCTGGCTCTGGGTAAAGTCTAGGTAACCAGGATAGGGGGACACATCAACGTCCTGGGGAACATGGGTCTCAGCCCGAAGGTGTTTTACGTCCACTTCAGGTCGGGTCCTCTTAAGTGGGGCCACTACGAAAGGTTCAGAAGGTTTGGATTTCGTAGGACCGGTCGCTGAGGAACCCGGAAGGTTAGTACTTTTAAGAGTGGTCTTTCCGGTTCCTTTAGAAACAGGCTGGGGAGTGTCACTGCTAGTAGAATCGGTACCTGAGGCAGAAGGTAAAACTACTTCCTCCACCGACCGGGTATCGTCACTATCGGACATAACGTTAAGAAATGTAGAAGAGACAGAAGGGGGTAAAGGTGATAAATTAAAGAAAGAAGAAAGACCGATCGACTTACTTAATTGACGAAGGAAGAGTTACAAAAGCTCTGAATAACAGCAGGTTTCTATGGTATCTGAGATGAGCGACGGAATGAACGGCGGCAATGACCAAGAAACGAGTCCCAGTAATGAAGAACTAAAGAAGGCAGAGACAAGAATATAGAGTTACAAAGTATGAAATGTGATGAGAAGTGAAGAATAAGGGGGTTTTTATAGAAGGAGAGAAGGAAGCCAAAAAGGCTGCACGAAGTCCGAAAGGCACGCTAAAGCCGTCATGGTGCGAGATTTAAGGGAGAAATGGCCTCACGTTTTAGCATATCATTAAGTAGACAATAATGACATGACAACTCATCATCTCCATTTCCCATAAAAGCTATTAGTGTATATATACATAGGTATTTACATTTATTAGGTCATGGGCTTTAGAAAGGATGTCAAGCCCATAACCTCAGGGGCCTGTGTAATGGTTGAAATATTTGGCCCAATTATAGATGGGCCACTGGACTGATGGGCCAGCGGACCGATGGGCCGGAAGGCGGATGGGCTGAAGACAAGCAAGCCGAAAAAACAACAATGGGCCCATGGAAATTTCTAGAAGCTAAAGTGTGGTCCACAAGGCAAAAAGTAATCCAATTATAGTATGAAGAGTCCAAATAAGATTAGGGTTTATCAAATCCCTTGATTTAAGGGGTTGATAAACCTGGGTACATGGGCTTGACCCATTTATCACAAACTTGTATAAATAGAGGACTTTGATTAATGAGAAAGGGGCCAAAGTTTTAACAAAATTTCTATTGTGTAACTTTTCTGCATTTACAGTATTCGAAAGATTATACAACTTTCTATGTTCTTTTTCTTATACTGATATAGTGATGTCTGATTTTGGCTTTTGATTGTTTGAGCAGTGGGATAAACCTGAAGATCGACTTGCTGTTATTGGGTTGGGATTTGCAGCTGTTGTAGCTCTTTGGGCATCTGTGAATCTCATAACTGTAATCTCTGCAATCCCTTTCTAGTAGAAGAACAAGAAGGAATGTGCTAACAATTGGTTGATGTCGACAAATTTTTGGGAACGAGTTAATCAAAAGGAGCTAGTCACAACATTAGGAAGGCATTACTTAAAGGGGAGAGGAACCTATGTGTAGTTGATCTGCTGGTGGATTTTCTGTCATTAGGTCATCATAGTGGTGGTCCAACATACCCCTCTTTGATTTGGGGCATAAGCAACGGTTTAATTATTTATTTGTCCTTTCTTTTTATTTTTTTCATTGACATGTTCCTCTTTGTCTTTTCTACTATGTTGGTTATATCTGATAATTTTTTTTTTTTCATTTTATTGTCTTTCAGTGTGATAAAGGTTCTGATATTTCTTTTCTTATTTCATCATATGACTAGGCCATTGACAAACTTCCTGTCATCCCAAGTGTATTTGAATTCTTCGGCATATTGTTTTCTTCGGTAAGTATTGTTGCATGTTTATGCTTGAGTTAACTGATAGGACGCAATTTCATATTGAATTACTAAAACTTCTTTGCAGCACGAAATAGTTAGAAGAAACAAAATTTATTTTCTGTCTGTTGTCATCTCAGAAGCCGAAGGAGTATCTTACATATGACGTATATTTAATGCACGCCTTTTGTTTTTTTGTTCACACACTAACTTGAATTCTTTCTGTTACAGTGGTTCATATATCGCTATCTCTTATTCAAACCTGATCGGTAAGTATTTTTATTTGTTTCTTTTAGAGTAAAATTTTGTTTCTGCTCATTGTTGAGCTAAGATGTGTAGTTTGAGTAAGCCAATGAAAATCTCGGATTACACCAAATATAATATAATACAAGAAAAAATACATTGATTTCTTTTTTTTTGGTTTAACCTCTTAATCATCCTTAAGAATTATGATTTAATCTAATTTTACATGATCACATCCTCTCTGAATCTGAAGAAGAAAATCAGATTTGTTCGCCTTTTCTCATCTCTGTGTACTAATATGCAAACCTGATGGTTTACAAACACATTATTTTGCCACCCAACTGTATTAGTATAACAGAACAGCTGAATGCCTTTTTATATTGGAAGTTGGAAATCGCTCATGCCTGCACACACACTCTTTCTTTTTGCTGCACAGGGCGGAGCTATTGCAGATCGTCAACAAGTCAGTATCAGATATCTTGGGCCAGTAATGTCGAGCCGGATAAGATTGGATTTCACAAGTGTATTTGACAAATGTTTATATTGTTGTAGTTTTGAAAAATGTAAGGAGAATTTGTGTGATGGACAATGTCAGCTCAGTAATATCCCATGGCAAAGTGTTTCACTAGTAATCCCTTCTTGTGAGGTTCCAATTCAACACTGATTCGCGCACACACACACACATATATATATATATGTATATATATGCTCTTAACATTTTGTATCACTATTTCCTTTTCTTGCAGACAGTCGTGTTGCTTTGGTGGGCTTTCGAAATTTGAAGATTAGTAGGCCGTCAGATGAAGGTTACTGAAAACAATTTCTGAGCAAAAATGTTTTGCTCAGAAATGTTTTGGTGTTATTTTAGAGACACTTCATGAGTCATGAAATACTTGTGGTTTAAAAGAGGATTGGTGCTTGTTTTGTACAACCAATTGACTGTATTGTATGTCATTTGATATTACACATACAATACGTTGATAACTTCATTGTAGACTACGTTTCATTTTTATTTCAAACAAATCAGACGTTTTTGTAGAGATGTGTTTTTAGGGTTTCTTTTAATCCGTTTTAAGTTTGGGTCAAATAATATTTTAATTATAGAAACGGAATAAAAAATAAGAAAACACCAAAAACATGATATTAAATACTTACTATTTTTTCCTTGAATATTTCAACTATTCATATCAACAAAACAAACTAAGACCAAACATATATATACACACACACACATATATATATATATATATATATATATATATATATAATAAAATAAAAATATAAATAAAAACCATATTTCCCTCCAAAGTTTACCTATTTTCTTCTCTCCTCATCTTCAAATGCTTCTCCAAATGACAACAAAGGTAAAGCCATATATGCTCCTGACCTCTGTTATCAACTCAACCAATTTCTTGGAATCATCATCTACAAATCACTTCCAATGTCATTCCCTATATCACTCTCTTTCACCAACCACCCATAACAACATTCCTTCATCTCCTGCCAAACCAACCCATTTGTCGCCCTTCAACTACGCATCTCTGCTTCATTCTTGCATCGCCCAAAAGGCGATCGAGCCCGGAAGGCAGCTTCATGCCCAACTCTACCTCACCGGACTCGGATTCAATACTAGTTTAGCCACCAAACTCGTCAATTTATACTGCATTTGCGACTCTTTGTCGGATGCACACCACCTGTTTGATAGAATTCCCAAACGCAATGTCTTCCTTTGGAATGTTTTAATTCGTGGGTATGCGTGGAATGGGCCGTATGAGGTTGCAATCTCGCTTTACTATCGGATGTTTGATTATGGTCTTGTTCCGGATAATTTTACGTTCCCCTTCGTGCTTAAGGCGTGCTCGGCATTGTCTGCAATTGAAGTGGGGAGGGACATTCATGAGACCATAATGCGTACTGGGTGGGAAATGGATGTCTTTGTGGGTGCAGCGCTTATTGATATGTATGCGAAATGTGGTTGTGTTGGTAGTTCTCGGCAAGTGTTCGATAAAATTGTAACTAGAGATGTTGTTTTATGGAATTCTATGCTTGCTGCTTACTCACAAAATGGGCACCCCGAGGAATGCTTGTCGCTATGTGGTGAGTTGGCGTCGGCTGGGTTTAGACCCACTGATGCTACACTCGTCACTGCTATCTCCGCTTCTGCTGACATAGCTGCCATTCCACAAGGGAGGGAGCTTCACGGGTTTGGTTGGAGACATGGGTTTGGATCCCATGACAAGGTGAAAACTGCGCTGGTAGATATGTATGCCAAGAGTGGAGATGTAAACGTTGCTCGGAATTTGTTTGAACAACTCAGGGAGAAAAGAATTGTTGCTTGGAATGCTATGATCACTGGGTATGCAATGCATGGTCATGCTGATGAAGCACTCGACTTGTTTGAGTGGATGACTGGAGAAGCTCAGCCGGATCACATAACTTTTGTGGGTGTTCTATCAGCTTGCAACCATGGAGGCTTGCTTGAGGAAGGGGAAAATTTCTTTGAATCAATGAAGAGAGATTACCATATTGAACCAACTGTTCAGCACTATACATGCATGGTTGATCTCCTTGGCCATTGTGGTCGATTAGACGATGCTTACAATCTTATAATGAAGATGACAGTAAGGCCAGATGCTGGTGTCTGGGGTGCTATGCTGAATTCATGTAAAATCCATGGAAATGTGGAGTTAGGGGAGCTGGCATTAGAGAGGTTGATTGAGCTTGAACCTGATGATTCTGGTAATTATGTGGTTCTATCAAACATTTATGCTCAAGCAGGGAGGTGGGAAGGAGTTGCAAAGCTGAGAAAGCTAATGACTGATAAGGGAATGAGGAAAAGTGTTGCTTGTAGTTGGATTGAGGTTAAAAACAAATCCCATGCCTTTCTTTCTGGGGATATTTCCCATCCTTTGTCTGATGAGATATATGGTGAGTTAGAGAGGTTGGGAGAACTAATGGCAGAGGCTGGCTATGTTCCGAATACGGCACCTGTTTTTCATGATGTGGATGATGATGATAAGAGTAGAATCGTGCGCAGTCACAGTGAAAGGCTAGCAATTGCATTTGGAATTTTAAGTACACCTCCTGGAACCAAGCTTTTGGTGACCAAAAACCTCAAAATTTGTGAGGACTGCCATGTTGCGATCAAGTTTATCTCAAAAATTACGCAAAGGGAAATCACCATAAGAGATGTCAACCGCTATCATCATTTCAAAGATGGCATTTGTTCTTGTGGTGACTATTGGTGAATGGAATAAGGCATCACGGAGAATTTCTGGGGTTTGAAGTTATTTGCTGTAACACCCCGCTCCAACACTTGGTATAATATTGTCCGCTCTGGGCCCAGCCCGCACGGTTTTGTTATTGGGCTCCTCCCAAAAAGTCTCATACCAATTGGAGACAACACTGCACATATAAGCACATCTCCAGACTTCTACCCGGACGATGTGGGACATCACAATCACCCCCCCTTGGAACCCAGCATCCTCGCTGGCGACCCACGGGTGATGTGCA
Source organism: Cornus suecica (assembly GCA_963922005.1). Classification (NCBI taxonomy): domain Eukaryota; kingdom Viridiplantae; phylum Streptophyta; class Magnoliopsida; order Cornales; family Cornaceae; genus Cornus; species Cornus suecica. Next base: position 94,608,170 of record OY998238.1, read on the forward strand.
TGCTCCCACACTTAATTCCGGCCGGGCTCTGGCTCTGATACCAATTGTAACACCCCGCTCCAACACTTGGTATAATATTGTCCGTTCTGGGCTTAGTCCGCACGGTTTTGCTTTTGGGCTCCTCCCAAAAGGCCTCATACCAATTGGAGACAACACTACACATATAAGCACATCCCCAGACTTCTACCCGGGCGATGTGGGACATCACAATCACCCCCCCTTGGGACCCAGCGTCCTCATTGGCGACCCACGGGTGATGTGCATGCTCCCACACTTAATTCCGGCTGAACCTGACTCTGATACCAATTGTAACACCCCGCTCCAACACTTGGTATAATATTGTCCGCTCTGGGCCCAGCCCGCACGGTTTTGCTCTTGGGCTCCTCCCAAAAGGCCTCATACCAATTGGAGACAACACTGCACATATAAGCACATCCCCAGACTTCTACCCGGGCGATGTGGGACATCACATTTGCGATCTCGAAGAATTCAACATTTGGGAGGTACCCGAGGAAGTATTGGGAAGGAGAAGTTGTAACCAGAACTGAGTGGAGGGAAACAGTCTATTACAAAGGGATGTGGATTTTTATTTGTCAACGAGGTAATTAGCTACCTTTCCACTTGAATGAAAATCCTTGTTAGTTTGCTTGATCTGATCTTTTGACACTCTTTTTGGGTTCTTAAAGTAGTGAAAACCAAATATAACAGTTTTTTTTCCCCTTCAGATTTAAGTTCAGCTACACATGGCTTCAGTGGTTGCAAACCTTCCTCCACCACTCTGAATCAATGGCAGACAACCCCTTTTGGGAAATCTTCGTGGATTTGCAGTCTCTCTTCTTGGAGGACAGGTATGCATGCCTGACTGATTTTGGCATATCCATCTAGAATTCTGATTCAATGCTTATTTTTGTGAAGTTTCATTTTGTGTTGATTGTTGAATGTTTTTTTGGTTAATATCTTGCATTCTGTGTATGTAGAAATTACAAAATTGGATTTTTTTTTTCAGTTGTCTCATTTTGGTCTTTATGTGACTTGTTTGCCAAACTTTCTTTATGCATATAGATTACCCAAATCATAGTGGAGTTGGCAAAAAGGGCAATTTGATTCAATCCATGTACTGCTTAGAAAAGTTTACTCTGATAGTTCAAGATGGTTGGAGACTCCAGATGGATAGTAATGACATTGTTAGAAAACTTTCATGAAACACTAAATTATGAAAACCACTTTTCTGAAAATTCAAGATGAGGAGGTAATTTTGATTTTGAAAGCAGCTAAATTTGTATAAGCCTAATTATTGCTGATGTTTTCTTGCAAGTTTTCTTGTATAAAACATTTGAAGTCAGGAGCTAATTCAATCCAAGTTATTGTAGCACTTTATGCTTTTTTATTTAAAAATTTCATGGTGTGTTTCTTTATAATTTCCAGTGCAGAGAGACAACGTCATATTGCTGTTGTTGCAAGTCATGGGTGAGATCGCCGATTCTCCAACCTCCCTGAAGATTGCTAAATCTCTTCAAAACATTGTGAGTAATAGCTCTCTCTCACACGCGTGTGCGCAGAAGTGAGAAACTGGACTAGAAAGATGTAGGGAAGAAGTGAGAAAATGCTCGACTTAATTGCTATAAAGATGTGGGAAGAAGTGAGAAACTGGTCGGTGTGTCACTTCGTGCAAAGCGAACCCCCACACTGTCGCATAAGGCTCAGAAATCTCCATCTAGGGAAGGATGCTAGCACTCACCGAATTCACAGTTAATGACATTGATTCAATTGGCATTGACATAATAAGGAACTAAATTCTAAGGGCCTGTTTGAAAAGTGGTATGGTCTGGTTTTGTCTTGCTGAATTGGTCTTGGCTGATTTTGTTTGGTCTTGTATGGTCTGGTTTGGTTTTTGTGCTGATTGAAATTCTGTTTGATAAATGGTTTGGTCTGGTTTTGTCTTGCTGGATTGGTCTTGGCTGGTTTTGTTTGGTCTTGTATGGTCTGGTTTGGTTTCTGTGCTGATTGAAATTTTGTTTAATAAATTGTCTGGTCTTTCTGGTTTGATCTAAAATTCTGTTTGATATATTACTAATTATATATATATATATATATATATATATATAATATATTACTAATTATATATATTTTATATAATATTACTAATTATATATATATATTATAGATATATAATAAACTGTAAAAAATATAAAATTCCAAATGATGATATCAACTTTGAAAAATCAAATATAAAATTAAGAATAAATTTTAAAATTCGAATTAATTATATAACATTAAAAAAAAATAGGTATAGAATGTCAATAAAATATATCAAATTTTTTTACAAATTGTATTCAATAATATATAGATTCCGAAAAGAAATCATGTAATTATTTGGCTCAAATATACAAATTACAATAAAATATACCAAAAAGAATATTCAAAATTACAATATTTCAAATATGTATAAATTTTGAAACAAATACATAAAATTCGAAAATTGGGTCAATTCTTTTTAAAAAAATATACAAACAGTCCAAACAGACAACTAAAATGTTAGTACCTTTTTTTTCTTCTTAAAAGAATTATTTTGATACTTTGCATGAATTTATGTATATTATTTGAAAATTGTTAAGTTTGACATTAGATTTTTCCAAACAAATTATAACAAGCCACATAAATACAAATTTATTAATATGGGGCACACTCCATGGATACAAATTCTTGAAAATCACAGGTCCAACATCTTTAAATATCGCCAACATACTACAAGTCCAATTCAAAACAAGTATTGCCTCTAATGAGTTGTGTGCATTTCAAATACGACCCGTGTTTCGAAAAATCTCGTTAGCAATATCATTACGCACTATGTCCATTGCATTATGACGTGAACTTGATGCAATATTGGCATGCCTATGGTCCGCATCGACTTCAACATCATCAGTTTCCACTTGCTGAAATAAATAATCCGACATGGACTGCATCCTAATAAAATTGTGAAGCGCACAACAAGCAGTCACAATTTTTACCTGTGTTTCAAACTTATATCCAGGCATCTGCTTTAGTATACTGAACCTCATCTTCAGCAATCCGAAACATCGTTCAATGGCATTTCTCAATGCAGAATGCTTGTAATTAAACGCTTCCTCTATGTTGCGTGGATTTCTACCACTCCTACGAAAGTCTTGCAAGTGCCAAAAAAACTTGCATTGATTACAAGCGTGGATGACCCCGATATGGTGCCAAAAAAACGGGGCGATTTGCGTAACCAGAATCTACCAGATAATATCTGTCTGCATTGATTAGACATAAAATAAATTAACTAAAAATTGGCTTAAAATATATGAATCATGTATTGTACGCATGCTATGCTGTTATTTACAAAATACCTTCTGGTGGATATGGAAATCCAAGCGTTTGGTCTACCACACTCATTCAGAATCCGCGAATCATTTGCAGATCCTTCCCAACCTGCTAGGACAAATGTGAATTTTAGATCAAAAGAGCACACTGCCATGATATTTTGTGTCGTATCACCTTTTCTGGAACGAAATGCAGTTTGTTGTTGCACAGGAAGTTGTGCATGGACGTGGGTGCCATCTATTGCACCCACACAATTTTTAAAGCAAGGCCAAAATTTTGGATTTTCTCTGATCTCAACTGGGATAACACTCAAATCCGGTGAAATAATAATTTCTACGGCCAGGAGTTGAACACAATATAGCACATTATGGAAGTATCGGCTAATCGTAAATGTTGAGTGCTGAAATCTTTCCGCTGTTATCCGATTTCTGATATTATGCGATAAATTTAATAAGAAAATACCTACTTGTTCCGGTATAGTTAAATCTCTCGAAGGTTGAAGCCCTAATAGTTTTAATTTCTCACATAATTTAATGAAAATAGGGGGAGAAAGCCGAAAATTTTCGTAGCAACGTGTTTCGTTGTTGAGGATCTCAATTATGTAATTGTGACCATTTAAGGCGGAATTTCTACATGGAACTGGGTTCCCCTGTATTTCATCCAGAAACTTGAATATTTGATGCATGATGGAAATACTAGCTTCCACTGTCTCATCCGCCTGAACAAGTGATGCACCGGTAAACGGTTGTCCATGTTTCAATTACTGTGGAAAAAAACATAATGATGTTAAAAATAATATATATTGTCTTAATTTTTTAAAGGGTAAAGTGCAAAAAAAAAACCTCAACTATCGCCTACGAGCAAAATACCCCCCTCAATTACAATATATGTATAAAATTTGAAACAAATACATAAAATTTGAAAATTTATATTTAAATTTGAGAAAATATATAAAATTCGAAAAAAAATCATATAATTTGAAAAAATATATATATATATATATATTCTAAAATATATATATATAATTCTATAAATATAAAAAAAAAATTAATAAAATTCGAAAAAGAAATATGTAATTCTAAATTTTTATATATTATTTTCGGAAAAAATATATTAAATTAGAAAAAAAATTCTAAGATTCAAAAAATATGTATATAAAATTAGAAAACATATATAAAATTCTAAAAATATATAAAATTCTAAAAAATATATATAAATGCTAAAAAATATATATATAATTCAAAACATATATAAAATTAAAAATAAATTTTTAAATTCGAAAAAGAAATATAAAATTCTAAATTTTTATATATTATTTTCGGAAAAAATATATTAAATTAGAAAAAATTATCTAATTTTTTTTTGCAAAATGTCAAAAATATTTTAAATTCTTATATATAATTTCTACAAAATGTCAAAAATATCATTATATATAAATATATATATATATATTAAAATTTTAGTAATCACTTTAACAAACATAATAATAAATAACTTTCTACAAAAAAATCACATTGCAATAATAGTTACAAATATATACATATCTGAAATAAAATAAAAAAAAGAATTATGGACGACACACTACACGCAAATTCTATCCCTTCCAGTATGTGTGAGAAACATATATGTTAACACACTTTTCAATGATGTTTTTTTTCTATCCCTTGCGGATATGAGGTTACTTGAAAAAATCATGTTGGTATTATAGCCAACTCTATACAGAACTGCCATCTAAACCTGTGAGTCTTTATTGACTCATGTGATATTCAAATCTGCCATATCATTGCAAATATTCTGATTCTGTGCCTAAAGAGTTCACATGTGTATTTGTTTTACTAGTAATCTGCCAACATGTGACTGCAATAATCTGCCACATCACATGGTAGTCCAAATTGACAAATTGTGGCACAGTGTATGGACATGTGATAGCAACATTCAGATTCTGTGCAAATGTATAAAAAAATGTTAATAAGAAAACACAAAATTAAAAATAACATGTCCATATTCCAAATTAAAACATAGTTTGTTGTCTAGAAAAACATAGACACGGATTCAAATTAAAACATAGTCCATGATAATGTAAAGACAAAAAATGAAACAACTTCCGCACTGAACGAACACCCACATAACATAAATTGAATATTACTTCAAATTCCTAATGAACGCCCTCCGATCCTCATCATTGACTGCCAAAAAAATTCCCTCCACTCCAAATCCGCCTTAAGGGCAGCAAACACCTTGAAGTAAAGGGGCTCTTCCAACTCCATTTTACGCTAGAGAGCATTACATTCAATAAGCATCTGAGCCTTAGGGTTCTTTCTGTAACTGGATGGAGATGATGCCACTTTCTCTTTAGGCGTCGAATATGATGCCTGACATGTTTCTGATTGCACCTTCATTGCAACAACGACTTTATCAGTATTTTGGGAGCTAACGGAACTCACCTTTTCAAGTGCACGTTCAAGAATTGAAGCAACTTTCGCATTGACCGATCATTTTCTAGCTTTCTTATGAACAAGTCTGGGAGAAGGGGTGAACTCACCAACATCCTCACTATCGACATCCAAGTCAGTGTAATATGGTGAAGGACGAGATGATGAATTGGTACGTGATGGAGGTACCCTTGCCGAAGACTGAACATACATCCCCGTGGCAACTCCCTCCCTAAATATGCCATCTAAAGCAGGGTAATAAGGAAAACTTTTCTTCTTGAATTTCTTTAGATCCTACGAAATACAGGTCATTATAATTACAATGAATGAAAAAAAACAGTTAAATGAAAATTCTATAATGAACCAGAGGTGCATCTTGTTAAAAATAATACATCTGTTATTTACTTTTGAGCATCCACAGTACAAGTAAAGTGGCCAATATGAATCGTAAATGTTGGTGCTTCATGATATATATTTATTCTTATATACGCAAAACAAATTAAATGCACCTAATTGTTCCTAAGAGGACTATAAAAGTTCGAATATCAACTAGAAGGGAGCTTCATGTCTATAGCTATTGAAGAATGTTTCTTTCTAGTAAGAGTACATGAATGCCAGCTTACTACTACCTCAATGCCATGTTATCAACCATTGACAGCCACTTTATTTCAGAATTTTTTGCCAATCTTACTTGAGCCAGAATGTGATATAACAGGAAGAAGAGTGGGGTTTGACTCTCCTATGACACAAACTGCACAATTTGGGATGAATCTCAACCAACAAAAAATAAACTAAAAAGGCTTCGAAGTCCATATGTTACTTGGCAAAAGAGCCAAAACTCAGAAGAATTTGAAAAAAAATAAAAAAAAAATCAAATAGCCTCAACGAGAATCTCAAATCACATACCACCCTAAATTCCATAACATTCAGCCGATGCAATATTGTGCAATTTTCTGTCCCAAAATTGCTGACGTTATAATGATATCAGCGAGTGGCTGCTGACGACAGCCACTTCCCATTTTCTACAAATTGACAAAGATGAGTTCACAACCTTGCTAGATTGTTTTGATATCAAGTTAGAACTTGTGAGAATTTTTGTCTACAGTTGAGAGAAATAGAAGAAGAAGAAGAAAAATCAATTGAAGTTACGTGATGGATTACTACTACTATTTTCTGACTTGTCTTCCTGCACAATCCTAGTTAATATGAATTTGATGAACCAAGCCACAATGCATTATCCTGTGTGTCATTGCTGGAGTGAAATGATGCTGAAAATCTTGGCATAACAGCTTTATCGAACTATAAATGGTTGTGTGTATTAACTTCTATGTTACTTGTCTTATTTACTCTTATTCCTATAATAAAATATGTAAACAAAAATATTATCATGGTGAAATCAAATATAAAATTTAAATAATTGTACTCACCTTAGGCAAATTCTCCCAAATTTCTTCTACAAGAATGACCATCCCAGTATTGTGATCGTAACCAGCTCCGTTTTTTTTCCAGTAATCTGTCGAAAAGCATTCACTCATCCCTCAAGCGTTTGTGTTTCTGCCTAATCTGATCCTTATCCCATTCAAAGCCCATGTACTCATTCATTGCACGCCATAAATTTTCCCACGCCTGGGTAGTGAACCTGTTTCCACTACAGTTACCCGCATTGACCTCTTCCACCATTTTCTCGACAAAAAACCGTGTTTGATCCTCATGCCATTCTTTTTTTTTCCCCTTGCCCTTGCCCTTGCCCTTGTCCTGCCCCTTCCTCGTGTCATTCCCTTTCCTGTTCAACAAATCTTCCAAAAAACCCTCCATATTCTCCACATCATTGTTGTCCATCTAATAAAAAAATGAATATTTATTAGATCCTAATAAAATCATATCCATTTTCATTAAATACATAAACAATAATTTAGGAGGTCGTAACGGTATGCAGATGGAAAATCTTAAAGGGTGAACAAGGATTAGTGAGACACTGCAGTTTTGAGATTGACTTGGTGTGTTGTAATGCTTCATTAAACGAAAAAAATGAGGAAGTGGCTAAAACTGAAAAGGTCATTGAACCTGACATTTGCTGAGTTGCATTGCCAATTTATATGATATAAAGCGTCATCACTAGTTCACAGCATTGTCGTAATGTAGTGTTGTAGAAAAGATTGTCGATCTTCTAACTATCTAATTCAAATGCAAAAGCTTTTTCATGTGATCCTGGTCACTTCAAAAATATGTTTACAATGAACGGCCCATATATCCAAAATGAATCCGAGAAGAGCTAAAACTAAAGCTTGGTTGCACCATGATGATCCAAGCCAAGCTTCCTTGAGCCTGTGGTTATCATGAACCCTGGTCTATTTTCACCAAGCTGTGCCCAACTACCATAAGTTCAGCTCAACTTAGTTCATTTTTGTCCTAATAAAAGCATGGTAGATTAGTTGTTCAGTAGCAAATTTTGTAGGAAATGTACATGATATCATGTAGAAATTGGCCTTTTGGAAGTATTTTATCATAGCTATTGTGAGTTATCACACTGATGTTATCATTCCTCAATTTTTTTCTTCTTTTTGCAGTTTGTCTTAAAATTGTAATCTAGTAAATAAGAGAGTACGCGAGTGTTCTGTTATTTCCCAAGCCTTAAGACATCCATTGTGCTATACAAAATATATCTATTGTTTAATCGCCAATATCATATAATTCCAACTCCAACAAACATATAAATAAATATGAGACCATATATCAAGGATTTAGAATTTAAATAGCGTTTCTTCTACGCTGTAGAAGAGACCTTAATTCATTCCAGTGTCAATACAATTTAAAAAATATTTTTCTTCTAACATATAGAATAGACTGTGTGTATTCTATATAAAATATTTTTCTTGTAACATATAGAATAGAATTTAAATAGTGTTTCTTCTACGCTGTAGAAGGGAAACACTCTGTTTCCTCTATTTGGTGAATTGATATCTCAAAAGTGCGTCACAGTGGAGTTGACTACACGGGTTTATCAACACCAGAATAAAACTAAAATTTAAAAAAAAAAAAAACAAAATTAGTATCACTTCAAATAGGAGAGAGTGAATATACTCTTTCAAGTAGAAACAAGTTCAATGAAAACAAAGGTTTTTTTTTGTTTTTCGGAAAAAAAATCTCACCAAAATGATGAAAACCCACAAAGGTGAGGGGGGTGTTTTCCTTACTGCGAATTTATAAGACTAGAAAATTTTATAAAATTCTATAATGAACGCATATGGTGCTCAAATCTTAGACTGATAAATCTGAATCTCAACCAGAAAAGCCCCTACCTTCTGAGTTCTCAGTGATAGGCCAAATGAACAGCAACAAGAACCAGATCTTCCCATAAAATTCTATTTACAAAGTAATGATTCGAAAATAGAGCAATTAAATAAATCTAACAGAACTGAAATTCATCTGAAACAGGACATGTAAGCGCAAGAGAGAGACAGAAAATTGAGAGCAAATCCAAGCACCGAAAGCGAAAGTTCTGTATATCTACCTCTATTCCAATATATATATATATTGGAAATTATAACCCCTAATGAGCTCAATCAAAAGAAATATATCAAAGGAACCTACAATTCATCACCAACAGAACATGTGTATGTGTGTGTGTGTGTATATATATATGTATATATATTTAGAAGCCCTAAAATTGGAAGAAGAAGGTCGAAACTTACCAGATAAATTCTTTTCTCTTCCAAATATTTGCAATCGGAGAAAGGGTTTGTGAGATAGAGGCGAGAGGGTCGGATCTTGGCAAGAAATATTGAGGGGTCTTGGCGTGCGAGACGATTCTCACACTGTGAAGGGTTTGTGAGAGAGAGGCGATGCAGTATTGTGAGAGAGAGGCGATGTAGTATTGTGAGAGAAAGGCGACAGAGAGGCGAGTGGACTTCTAAGTTAGGGCAAAACCAAGTCTGAGTTGGTCTTCATAGCTACAGTCGGTTTTTGGATCTAAAAAAAGAAAAACCAAAACCCATTTTTGAAAATTGGTTTTTCAAAAGGAGCCAAAAACAAGACAAGTTGGGCCAAAACAAAAATTCAAACAGGCCCTAAGTCTCTTCTAACTGGGTCAATCTGTTCGAGTAATTATTATTATTATTATATATTTATTTATTTACTTTTCTATTTTTTTTGCTGCACAGGGAAGAGTTATTTTAGACCATCAACAAGTATATAGTATATTTACAGGGGCAGTAACGACTAATGAGCAGCCGGTCGGATAATTATTGGATTTTAAGATTTATTTGTCGATAATTTATGTTGTTGTAAAATAAAAAGATGTATTAGCTTTTGTGTGATGGACCATGTTAGTTTTCTCCAAGGCCATGTTTGATTGGCGGTCTGGTGTGGTCTGACCTATTCTGGTTTGGTCTGATAGTCACGATCTTACAAATATTAAACCAGATCATATTTGGTAAAACGATCTAGTTTGATATTTTCGCTTTAAAAAATTAAAATTATTTATTATTTATTATAATATTCATTTATTATTTTTATGTATTATTTATTTTATTTTATTTTATTTTTTATTTTTTCATTTATAAATATATTTTATTAATTTATTATTTATTTATCTATATATTAATTTAAAAATATATTATATTCATTTATTTATTATTTACTATTATTTAATTCATTTTATTTAATATTATTTCATTATTTAATCCATTTAATTTATTATTATTTCATTATTTATTTATATTATTATTATTTATTCATTTTAGATTATTTATAAATATATTTTATTCATTTATTTATTCATTTTTTTAATTATTATTATGTATTATTTAATTCATTTTTAAATATGTTTTATTTAATTTCTTATTTATATTATTAATTTATTTATATTATTTATTCATTTTTAATTATTTATAAATATATTTTATTAATTTATTAATTATTAATTAATTTATTATTATTATATTCATTTTTATTATTATTATGTATTATTTAATTCATTTTGTTTATTATTCATTATTTTTATTTTATTTTTAAATATGTTTAATTTAAGTTATTATTTATATTATTAATTTATATTATTTATTCATTTATTTATTATTATTATGTATTATTTAATTCATTTTGTTTATTATTCATTATTATTATTTTATTTTATATATATTTATTTAATTTATTATTTATTAATTTTTAATTATTTATAAATATATTTTATTCATTTATTTATTATTATATATTATTTAATTCATTTTTTATTTTTATTTTTATGTATTATTTAATTTATTTGTATATTATTATTTTGATTCAATTTTGGTTTTTGGTGGTCTTAATTGTTAGTCTCAAAAATCTGATTTTGGACCAAGTTCGTCCTCCCCATTAATGTGGTCCAATATGAATTGGACACGTGGGCAGAATCTTCTTAAAGAGGAAGTTGGAAATAAAATCCATAAATACACAAATCAAGATCAATTCATTTTCAAAAAGATTCTGACAATATGTCCAACTTGTATTGAACCACATCATTAAGGATGACGAACTTGGTCCTCATGGGGCATGACCTAAATATTATCCTTAAAATATTTATTTTATTTTTTTCATTGGAATTTTATAAAAGTGTTTGATGTGTGTATTTTTTTTTTGGACAATACTTAGATCCTGTCCCATGATGACCAAGTTCGTCATTCCTATGATGTGGTCAAATACAAATTTGGCACGTGGCCAAAAGCTTTTTCAAAAGGAATTGATCTTTGATCTGTGTATTTATGTATATTATGTCCAACTTCCTTTTGAATTTTTTTTGATCACGTAACCATATGATGAAAAATGACAAATTTAATATCATGGGGCATGACTTAAGTATTGCCCCAAAAAAAAAAAACTACACACATCGAACAATTTTAGAAAATCTATGAGTTTTGTGAGAGAGATGTGACGAAGATGTTTTAAAATTAAATACCTTCCTATTTGTCCATTTCAATCAGCCCCAATTAATAATATGAATCTTAGAAAAAGAATCATCATGAAATGTTCCGAAAAAGATTGTTTTTATTCCTTGATTTGTGGTGGGGAAAAAAGTTGATTTGATTACCCAACAACTTGAAAAGATCTTGAGGGTATTGTGGTCATATCATACACTACGATGGTAATTTGGTGGTTACATTCAAGAGGTCTCATGTGCTTGTGCTGCTCTCATCTACAACAAGCCATGGTGTCACCCCTTTGATTACATCAATTTAATTGCTACATTCAATATAAAGAAAAAAATTATTTTTTATTTCAAAGACTCTAAAAAATGTTGGACTTTCCTCTATATCACTATCACATCAAAAAGAAAGTTAAATGAACATTAAATATAAAGTTGTTAGATGTTTACTAGTTTTGAAGGATTCCTCTTAATTGTATTACTACCATTTTTGTAAAACAAAACGAAATATTTGTGAATTTAGTCGATGGAATTAAATGTTATTCCAACTTAACGGTCCATTATGTAGGTAACATCAATTATGATTTTTAATGCATTTAAGTTACATTCATATTAAAAGTGATAGAATTTGCTGAATTAATTTGATTACATATATTATATAATATTTAATTTTTAATGGCGCATAATTTTTTTCTTAGAAGATTTTATGTTTATCAATTCTATTTTTAAAACTATTTTTTTCCGGAATTACAGGAAATGTGATTGAACCGCGAAGCAGCAGATATAAACCCCAACAAATCCCCATGAACCACAGATTACAGGTGCTGGTCTGAGAGCTCTCGACGCTTTGCTTCTTCCATCAACTACAGTGAATGTGACAGTGGAGCACTTAAACAAACAATATATATATATATATATATATATATATATATGTATATATAAAGTAATAAAAAAAGGAAAAGAGAAAATAGAAAAACATAACCACCAGCGCACGTTAGCACTCACCCCATCTCTTTTCCCTTCCATCAAACGGTTTCGTCAATTTCGCATCCAATTTCCTTAACAGTGACTTCACTCTCTCTCATACACCCCGGCGCATTTTATAATCGGCCACTCGGCTCCGACTCTGTTTTCTTCTACAGTCTCTGCATTTGCACCTTTCAAAACCCTCCCACAAGGTAATGAGCTTCAGATTCACCACTCTCTCTCTCTACTTTCTCTCTCTACCTCTCAAAATCTCCACTCTTTCTCCCTTTTCCATACATACATGTATATGTAAGATATATATATACACAGACACAGTTATAAGTAGACACGTATTTATATACGTACGTGTAGTTCTGCATTTGATTTGTAGCAAGGAGAGAGTTCGGATTCTCTGCTAACTTATACACACACGTATATAAAAAAATATATATATATATATATATATATATATATATATCTGTATATGTATTTCTATTTCATTTCGATAAACTCTTGATTTTGAGGTGATTACCAGAGTGTATGTTGTATATTCATTTGATCGATTTGATTGCAAGAATTTAGAGTAAAGTTGAGTCAGATCTAAATGTGTAATTATTCATTGCAGTTGTTTATGGTTCTAGTTTTGCTGATTCAATTATCCAGATGACGATAGATTTATTTACGGAGTAAAATGATAATTAAATAAAATATTTTTTATTTTTGTTTGGTTGTAATTGACTGATTTTTGTTTGATCTGGTGTGAAAATTGCAGGTTTTTTAATTGTAGTGGAGTATGCGAGGGCGTCTAGGAGATGCGTACGTGGCATACAAGCGTGTTTCGTCTAGAGAATCTTTGAATGGCTATGATAGAGAAGAAAGTTTAGGTACTTTTGCACTACTGTTAATAACATTTTTGTGATTAAATTAAACAGAAAATTTGTTAGTTTGGTTGCTTGTGTTTATATTTAAGTAATTTGGGGAAAGAATATATATATGTATATTCACTTTTTTATACCTTTTCCCTGACTTCTGCTTAAAAACTAGATTTTTATCTGACATTGCATGTTGTCCTCTTACTAAAATAATGTAGAATACTAACTTTGGATAGGAGAATCAAATAATAATAATAATAATAAAGTAAAGGCAAAAACTAAATTCAATGGGATCTCACAAAAAATCACAATTGTTGACACACTTGCATATTTATAGTGGTAGCATTTTGGACTTTTTTTTTTTTTTGGTAACACTCATGGAAGAAAATGATTGTAGCATATAATTTTATTTCTTCTTCTTTTCACCTGGGTGTTGTGGCTTAGTGGTGTTTCCTCTATGCCAAAGGAGCAAATGGGTGTGAGTTTCTTGTGGAGAAAAAGTAACATTTTTTTTTTCTTTTGTGTGTTTTTGTTTCTTTGTAAGTATTTTATGTTGATACTAATAACATCTGCTACTTCAACTGATTCTTTCTATGGGTCTCAGGGCGTTGGCAGAATGGTATTTTGAAAGAAGCCGGAAGACCCTCGTGGAAACGTTCTCTGCCACATGTACTAGTGGCAATCATTTCATCATTGTTATTTGGCTACCATCTTGGGTGTGCTCCAAATCCACGAAACTCTCTATTCCTTATTTGAGTTTCTTTCTTAATCAATTATAATATGAAGTTGTTGTTGTTTGTTTTGCTTTTTTATACAGGGTGGTGAATGACACACTTGAAAGTATAGCGAGAGACCTTGGCTTTGGCGGGAGCACCCTTGCTGAAGGTACTTTCTCCAAGGACCTTTCATCTTACTGAATGTTTTCATTACTATGAAATTTTTGTATGACAAGATACTTTTTGTCGAATGAAGGTCTAGTGGTTAGCACATGCTTAGGGGGTGCTTTCATAGGATCATTGTTTAGTGGTTGGATTGCGGATGGAGTTGGTCGCCGAAGGGCATTCCAATTGTGTGCTTTGCCAATGATTATCGGGGCTTCAATGAGGTAATGGCGATATAATGCACATTATATTTATCTTATAAATTATATTATCTATCACGTAGTTCAATGGCAGTACGATCACTTGCACCTCTTTAAGAGGAAATTATTAATTTATTTAATTATTTTTATAATTCAAAGAAAATAAAATGTTTGTTCCCTTTCGGTACCTGAAATACGACCTTTTGGAAGATCTTGCCTTTGGGGAGCTGTTGCAATTTTGTTTCCACTTTAACTTCTTTACTGGTAGATATAATAGACAAATTGATTGTTGTGTTGCTCCTTTTTCACACAATAAAAATGAAGAATTTATGGTACTTTGGCTCGAAACTACATTATTGTCTTTAGTCTTGTCAGACTTGTACATTTATGGAGTTGAAATACCATCATATTGGTCATTATTTTATTTGATCTTTCTTAGAGAATGACTATTATGTGGATCTATTTGCTGTTTAATGATGACTGTGTGTGCTAATTCTTATAACTTGAACCAGTCGTTAGTGCGTGTTGGAATGTAGTCTGAAAGACAATATAGTCCCTCTCTTCCAAAATTGTCTATGATTCTAATTACAAAGCTACTATTTTAAAGAAAGTGTTAGTTAAGTTTTCAGAGAGTCGAGGATGTCTTGGGGAGTAAAAATTCTTTTTATATTGACTATTTGATAGGGTGAAGAGTTTTGAGATGACCAAGAATGAAAAGAGGAGCAAGAATTTTAGGACGGAGGAAATTAATGATTATACATATTCACATTGTGTTGTATGCTTACAAAATGAATGGTGATATAAATTATAAATTAAATCAGAACCGGTTCCTATCCAGCTGGTTAAATTATCAGGTGGTTTATTTTCATGAGCTTGTTTCTTTCCTTCACAAAAGATATATCTGATGTGAAACTTACCAAATGGATCCTTGAATATGACTTCCAGTGCCACAACAAAGACTCTGGGTACTATGCTTCTTGGGAGGTTTTTTGTCGGAACTGGAATGGGTCTTGGGCCCCCTGTTGCAGCTCTCTATGTGGCAGAGGTACAGATTGAGTGCGATTGTTTTCTTTGCATCAATTTATTGATATTGCTTACACCAATTGTTGTGATTGTTTTCTCTGTATCAATTTGTTGATATTGCTTAGGCCAATTGTTGCACATTCTTATATGTGGTCATAATTCGCCTTTATGCAGGTTTCGCCCACTTTTGCTAGGGGTACTTATGGGAGCTTCCCTCAAATAGCAACATGTCTTGGACTTATAGGGGCTCTATTAATTGGAATCCCAGCCAAGGATACTGTGGGTTGGTAATAAGCACTATCTGGAAGTCACTGCCAATTTAAAATTTTGATGAATATCTTACTGTTGTGATATTTGCAGAAGAGGCTATCAAGAGGGCCCTCTCATGAGAAGAGTTATGATCCCTCCTTATATTGGATTGAGATATTTATGAAAAACTAAAATTGATTTTTCCCTTATTTCAAAAAATGTCTCAATTCAGTGATTAATAAACACGGCTTGTGGCTCTTCTCATGAGAGAGGTCTCTTGGGAGCCACTCTTTCAGAACTTCTAAAAGCATTGCCTTTGAGGAATGGAGAAAGGTAACTTATTTGGGTCTTGATGATGTGCTCAGGTGGCGGTTTTGTTTTTGGGTATCTGTCATTCCTGCTGCAGTACTAGCTATTTTAATGGAGTTCTGTGCAGAGAGTCCGCATTGGCTTTTTAAGGTAATTCAATCTCTTTTATTAGTCGTTAGCTATGTAGCACCGATACGGATACAGGGTGAAGATACGATACGACACGGACATGAACACGGGGATATGACAAATCTTTAGAAAACAGGATACGCGAACGACGGGATAAGACAAATGAAATTACAATATATATATATGTATATATATCTTAATTTTGGTCAATGTTTTAAAATATTACAAAACTAAATACAATAATTAATAAAACATAGGACTTCCTTATGAAAGTACCTTAAACAAGCCTATGTAGTCAACACTTAATAAAATTATTTTTTTCTTTCACTCTTATGCTATGATATTATTGTTGGAAAACTTACTTTTAATATTTATAACTTGTTAAAAATGTTTTATTTGGTATATGAAAAGTATTTGATACATGATTAAAAAGTATCTAAGAAGTATTGGATACGTGATCGAAGTATCTGAGAAGTATCAGATAAGTGTTATTAATTAAAAAATATAATTTAAATCATTGGATTCGTTTAAGAAGTATTGGACACGTATCCGCGAGTATCCGGGGAGTATCGGTATCCGACACGGGTACGTTGCTTTTCTAGTAGTATCCGTGCTTCATAGGTTGTTAGTTTCTTGTGTTCCGATTCAGTATTTGTTTCTCTTATGGGTACAGCTGCCGACAGATTCAAGTTGGTACCATTCTAGAGATCCAAATTTAAACCTTGTTTCTAATTCTTCTTAACTAAAAGACTAACGTTTTGCTTCCTTACTTAACCCTACATGCCTATTTAGGGGAAAAGATTTCATGCCTAACATTCTAAGAATTCACCATGTCATTGTCTTAAAGTACAGATGACACGTGCAAGTGAGGCATAAGATTATTCCACACTACCACTCTGATCTCAATCTAGGGAGACTTAAAGTATGATTTCGATTAGTGATTTGATCTCTTAGATCTGAATCTGAACCATCACAGGCTTAGTCAGTTCAATATTTTCTTTCCGTCAGTTGGGTCATATCAGGACGGTGTAGAGATTGTAAACCATCAGTGGCAGTATATAGCAACATCGAAACTATCATGTTTATCTCAGATGGCTTTCAGTGAGTACAGTTTCCCTTGTGCTTTCCAATTGTACAATACAACATGCTAAATGCTTCCGTGTGGGCGGAACTAACGGAATGCAATGATTAGGAGGGACCCTTTAGGAATCTTATTCTGGCGTTGTTCTTCACTGTTTTTATCTTTAGTTGTTTCAATCCTCCAATCAAATTATATGTACCTTCATAAGATCTTCGATGCTTCATAGTACTTACTAAATAAATAAATAAATAATAATAAAAGAAATTACCTAGGTACTATTAATTTCTAGGCTCACTTTTGGGCATTAAGAGAACTCCATTTCATGCTGTGCTCTCATGCTGCTTCTGATTCCTTATTTTCATCCAATCTTTGACCCGCTATATGTAATTATTAATTACCTCCCAGAGATTCCGTGATCCCTTGTTTCCTACTGCTGGAAATTTCTATCATACTTGTGATCTAGCATGTCAAGGATTCAATGTTGTGTATTATTATTTTTAAATGGTCTTCAGTGTTTCACTCACCTGTTGACCCCTAAAATGCTGTTTTAACGTAGAATTATCCCTTGACCTGGCTCAGAGAGGAAGAATTGCTGAAACTGAAGCTGAATTTGAGAAGCTTTTAGGAGGGTCACATGTCAAAGCTGCAATGGACGAAATAGAATTGTCACAGTCTGACAGACTGGATGAGGCGGATAATGTAAAAACTTCAGAGTTACTCTATGGTCGTCATTTTAAAGGTATACATGTATTCATAGTTACCAACTGTTATCAGTTCCTCACCACATTTTTCTTTTTCCATATTGAATGGTGTGTTTATTTGTACTTTGTGTTGCAGTTGTTTTTATCGGCTCTGCCCTATTTGCTTTACAACAACTATCCGGTATAAATGCTGTATTCTATTTCTCTTCAACTGTATTTAAGAGCGCAGGAGTCCCTCCAGACATGGCAAATATATGTGTAGGAATTGCAAATTTATCAGGTAATATGGATGCCATCCTCGCAATATACTAGAACATTATTAAGATGTTCTTAACCATTTGCTCACTGGAATATCTATTTGGTAGGGTCAATTATTGCGATGATTTTGATGGATAGTCTGGGAAGGAAGGTGCTTCTTCTTGGGAGTTTCTTGGGCATGGTAAAAATCATTTTCCAGTAATTGGCACTTTATAACACTATACTCTGCAAACAATACATTACTCTTTCTTGAACATTAGTGTGTGTCTCCCATACAATATGCCCAGTTTGAAACATACTTCTGCCTCTCGTATTTGATGGGTGAGCAGGGAGGCAGCTTCTCTTTCTTTTTCTCTTCACTAATAATTTTATGCTTTTTTCTTTTTCTTTTTTTGGATCAACTGTTGCTTCTTTACATTTGAAGATGAAATTTTCATTAGGGGATATTTAATTACTCCAATGGCATATTGCTGTCATTAGTCTAATTTAGAGTGAGGTGGAAAGTTGTGATTGGTGAACATAAGAATTTCCAAAATGGTGTTTTGGGGATGAAACCAATTTAGAATAGGAGCCTCTTTGGTGGTGACTCCATAAAAAATAGTTAGTTCTGCACCTCTTACTGGAGCTGAATTTTCGTAAACATTTAAGGTACA
This sequence comes from Cornus suecica, assembly GCA_963922005.1. Taxonomy (NCBI): domain Eukaryota; kingdom Viridiplantae; phylum Streptophyta; class Magnoliopsida; order Cornales; family Cornaceae; genus Cornus; species Cornus suecica. Next base: position 94,627,165 of record OY998238.1, read on the forward strand.
TCCTCTCTAATAGCTTGAGCTTCTTGACTAGATGATTGTTACAAGGTATCAAAACCAAAGGTCTCGAGTTCAAAACTCACTGTCATCCTGAAAATTACAACTGAAACACGTATTGCACCAACAGAAAGGCCATACATGGGGGGCATGTTGAAGGATTTGAATATCAAAATTATACTCTTTAGAGGAGATGGTGGTTAACACTTTAAATCACATTTACTTATTAAGCTGGTTCATCAAATTCTGCAGTATGCTGATGTTGGTTAACACTTAACATATCCTTTCTTTATTCATTTGATTGGTCCAGGCAGTGTCAATGGGTTTCCAGGTTATTGCAGCAAGTTCCCTTTTCTCAGGCTCTGGAGAGTTGTACCTATCCGTTGGTGGCATGCTGATGTGAGTAGTCAGTTTTTCGGCTACTTGGTGATCGTGAAAATATATCCAAAGCAACTGAGAGTAATAGATAGCTCTTTTAGCCATCTCTAGATACTAACACAGATGCATCTTTCTCCTCACAATCTAGAATGCACGCATGTCCTTAAACATGAGGATGCAGGGTTCCTTCCTATGCCCCCTCCACCAAACTCCAAACAAATAATAACAAGAATAAAGGGGTAAAAAAGGAAAAAGAGTTCTCAATGCATCAACAGCGTGGAAATTTGTTTTTTTTTTCAACATGAGTTTGCTTTTCTTTTTTTTTTTTTTAAAGGAACAAGAGTTTGCTTTGAGTGGGGCATTTAAGAGGGGTTATCCCAACATGGATCTACATTAGCATGATACACAATGGACTTTAAAGTAAATAAAATATAGGAAATTTAATTTGTAAATGTGAAGTCGTTATGGAAGAACAGCCTAAGCTGATGGAAATTGAAAAGTTGAATTAAACCCAGGCGGGCTACTGTATCTCATTGCCTAAACTACCTTTGTGAGTGTAACTGAGAAGATAGCCGAGGAAGATGAAATTCTACAGAAGTTTTCTGATCGTTGAGGTTATGGTAGTATTTCTTTCTGATTGAAGTTGTTTATGCAGGTTTGTCTTCACATTTGCACTAGGTGCTGGACCAGTCCCTAGCCTCCTCCTATCAGAAATATTCCCTAACCGAATTAGAGCAAAGGCAATGGCTATCTGCATGGCAGTGCACTGGGTGGGTGGATAATAGTGTTAGCTGTTTATTATGTTACTGTTACTGATATTTCAGCTTCTTCTGTTTTTTCCCTCTGTTTTTTCTTTCTTTCAAAGTGCGGACAGCAGTCTAATTCCACCTTTTAGAATGTTTCTTGAAAATAAAGTCTTCTACCTTTGTTCTTATGTCCAAAGTCGAGTCCGGAGGATTGCTTCCCACACTATGAACCACCACTTTGAACTTAGTAGTTGAATTCATTCATAGCTAATGGATTGGGTGGTAGGAACTAGACCTTAATAAGCAGAATGATGTTTTCTGTTTTTTGTCACATACATCTTTTACTATAAATTGGTGAAGTATACTCTTACAGCAGAGAATAAGGTATACCGTAGTCGCTCTTAATGCCAGATGCTTTTATTTTAAATACTGATTGCTATCTATGATTCTCGTTAATTGGATAAACTTGAATCTTCGTGTCTTACTCTTCTTTTCGTTGGGAATGTTGCTATCTATACATAGGCCTAGGGTTTGGATGAAATCCATTACTGATTTCTTTCCCAATATCTTGAACTTCTGAATCTTTCCTGCTTATAGAAGTTGGCATCTTCAACAGGTGATAAATTTTTTTGTTGGTTTGTTGTTTCTGCGCCTGCTAGAGCAACTTGGGGCACAAGTTCTCTACTCGATCTTCGCTACCTTCTGCTTGATTGCTGTGGTTTTTGTGAAGAGGAATGTGATGGAAACAAAAGGAAAAACACTCCAAGAAATTGAATTTGCACTCCTGCCTGCTGTTTAGAGGTAACTTTTCTAATAGCATCCCTCTTTTTTGAAGATTATTCCCCAACCCTTGAATGAAACTATTTGGCCGGGTTGCGTCAAGTCAAAGCTTGGTTGTACTATCTAGTTTGTGGAATTAAATCATAGCAATTCATTTCAATCTATACATGCTGTTAATGAAGACAAGAATGTTATCGTGACAACAAAGTTGATGGTTCTTTCTAGAGGTATAGCAATGAAACTGATGAAATGAGTATGATCTAGGCTTTCTGAAAGTGAGGGAGAGATTGTCTGCGATTTGAAATCCAGCCATACTTGCCACCCTGAAATCCCAATTTTTAAATTATACGTTTCTGGTTAAGTATGAGCTTCACACCCAACTGGATACTCTTTGGGAGTAGTCATTAGGTTCTATTTGGAGTTGCTTCAATTAAAGGCTGTTCTGCCCTACTTTATTCTCCTAACAGACGGCGCCAGGCCATTCCCTACTGATGCGCACAACCACTCCATAGTCATGTGCATCAGGTAAGTCCGGGAGTCAATTGTGAGGCCTCTTGTTTATCACCTAGGGGATGCCAACCCAGCAATCCTGTTGGCGTAATTTACCCCCCTCCAGAGCCCTAATCCTTAGATTCGTCCTGGTTTCTGTTAGTCTTTGTACCGCCTTCAAGTTTGATCCATGAAACATAGAGATCCACAGGACACAGACATGCAAACCAGAAAAATCCTACAGAATAAGGACATTGTCACAATGAGACTGCGACAAAGAAGCAATAGATTATAATACTTATCACCATAGCCTTCATTGACACCCTGAGGACCACCTGGGATTGGTCTTCACCACCCTTGAGCCAAGTAAAATTGATATTTTGTGTTTGGGATGGAAATTTGTAACTCATCTATTATGACAACCAATGGTGACCCACATTGCAATAGGCTTTCATGTATACAATAGTAGATATTTATATATATACGTACATGCCCCCTAATCACAGTGACTCTTCCATGTCCACCCTTCTGGTGAAATCTTGTGTATTATTTTCAGCTTAAAATATGATCAGGCTTGTTATAACTTTAATTGTAAACTATTTTATTTTATTTTTTGTTTGTTTTCTCAGAACAATTGTAATTTCTTTCATGCTAATAGAAATCATCTCTCAGCATTTAAGAACTTTGGCTCTCATATTGACAAGTCATACTAGTGGGCCATTCTATTCTCTCCAAAGGGGAGGACCGTTTTGAGCATCACATGGGGTAGTGTGCATGTGTGTGTGTGTTGCTTACGTAACCGAACTAAAAATTGAGGAGCAATGGAGAGCATAGGCCACTTCCAGAATTATCTATTTCATTTTTCAATTGGGAACACAAAACATGGATCAGAGTTGTATCTGGAATTGCCACGAAGTTTGGTTTTCCAAGTGTTTCCACAATATCCATTATTATTAATTCTAATAGATGGTAAAAGTCATTGGAGTCTTCCGAAATGGCTGGGACAGGACTGCTTGAGTTACATTATCCTTCTCAAGGAATCATTTTTTTGGCACGATACTGGAAAAGTGGACAACAATGAAATTAAGGGCTAGTTTTAGCAGCTTTGTTTTCCTTTTGTTTTGAAAACTTCAGCATCTTCCTGATTTGTGTGCCCAAATTTCTACATGCATTTATGTCACTAAGACCTTCAAAAAGTAACAAAGCATTAGCATGGCTGCCTTTTTGAGCTATTCTCTAAATTTTCCTTCCGATTAATTTGGCCATCCATGCCCAATCCATCTTTCCCTACCTTTCGCGATAGACCATGGTTTGCCTACTACATTCATTTTCAGTATGCCCTTGTCTAATTAGACGTCTCTTGGTGAAACTGAAATGTAAAGAATTGACTGAAGTCGGTGAAAAAAACACTGCTGTTTCTAATTGAGAAATATGATATATTGCGTCGATCATCATCTCCGTCTCCAGCTGACTTAAAAGATCATGTTGTTTTGCAGGGGGTATACAGAAACATCTAGGCAACAAGAAGCTTGTAACCTCCAGATCAGTTTTGGTGTGATTATAGTTGATAGATGATGCCATATAAGGAGAATATGCAGACGCTCATTCTGCCATTTATCTGTTGCTCACTCTGAAAGGCTTCTATATATACGATGATAGATTCGCGAAAAGGAAAGCTCAACTTATGAGCACATCACGGGTTCTTCCACCTGCGTTTTGTTCATATGTATTGCTAATTTACTTCGAGAGGGCTGAGGTTTAAGTTTCATATAATATTGCCATATATATATGAATTAATCCAAAACAAGCTCCTCCACCTACAACATTAGTTTGTATACTAAAATTTCCAGGACCTAGTACAGTCTTCTTGTAATTTATTCATGCACTATCACCATTACTTGTGTGAATTTGTAATGGTTGATATTGATAGCATACCAATTGAAGCTTATAGTACAGAGAATTTTGTTGGTGAAACAAGTATTACTATTGTTTTTGAGTGTTTGGTCTATTTTGACTCAGCACCAGTACATTTCACTCTGGAATAAAATTACTGTGCTAGTTCCATTTTTATTTGTTGTTCTCGCTATTTCAGTTCCAATGTGTTCGTTCTGTTGAAAGAAACTATGGAAAGAAGAAATCTGCAAATGATGTTTTGATTGTCAAATAAAAGAGTTAATTTCAGTAAATCCCATGTGGTTTCAAAAAAGATCATTTTGCCCCTCTCTTATATAGAAAATTCCCCTGCATTTATCAATTTGTATCAGTTTGCCCCATTTTCTATATTTTTGGACCAAAATGCTCCTGGGATTTAATGAAAAATGATTTAAAATTTAAAAAAATATATAAATTAGTAAAAAATAAAAAAATTCGAAAAAAATAAAAAAATCGAAAAAAATAAAAAAATTGAAAAAAATGCATAAAATTCGAAAAAATATATAAAATTCGAAAAAAAAACATATATAATTAGAAATATATATAAAAATTTTGAAAAAAATATATAAAATTCAAAAAAACATATAAAATTCAAAAATATATATATATAAAATTCGTAAACATATATATAAAATTCGTAAAAAATATATAAAATTCGTAAAAAATATATAAAATTTGAAACAAATATATAAAATTCGAAATTTATATATTCTTACTTGTATTCTTTTGTAACCTTAATATATTCTCTTGTTTTTACATCTTCTTACTTGTTTTTTCAAATTTTATATGTTTTTTCGAATTTTATATATTTTTATGAATTATATATATATATTATGAATTTTATATGTTTTTATATATTTTATATATTTTTTCCAATTTTATATGTTTTTTTTAATTTTATATTTTTTTCGAATTTTATATATATTTTTTGAATTTTATATATATTATAATTTTTTATATATTTTTCGAATTTCATATATTTTTTTCGAATTTTATATGTTTTTTTGAGTTTTAAATCATTTTTCATTAAATCAAATGGTATTTTGGTCCAAAATTATAGGGAAAGGGGCAAACTAATACAATTTGATAAGTGCGGAGGGTTTTCTGTATAGAAGAGAGGCAAAGTGATCTTTTTTGAAATTATACGGGGGTTTACTGAAATTAATAGTATTAAGTTTTTTAAGCAATCACAAAATGCTTTGCTACTCCGGTGTCATTATTAATTAAAATGTTCGTTAATTTTGCATCACCTGTATGACTTTAATTTTCAGGGGATAGAATTGTTTGATAAGCATCAAATAGTGAATAAACATGGGAGTGGTTGATAGTAAAGAGAATTTTATAACATTCTTTGATAATATAAGGTGATTTTACGATAGTACCCCTTTTAAATATTAATTTAATTCGACTAAAACATTCATATTTAATTTAAGTGTTATAGTCTTTCTTATCTAAAAGGGTCATGTTCAATTCCAGCATTTGTAGGAATGTCAAATAGAAAAGAAAACTGTTAAATTCAATACAATCTTTATATAGATAATCCAGAAGGAAAATATATTTATGTATAAAGGGGGGGACCATTCTGTGGAGAAGAGACTTAAAAGGGTTCATCTTAGTCCAAAAGGACCATAATTGAAAAGCCTGAGATGTCATGGACATGGTCACGTTTTTTTATCAAGAACAATTGATCAAATAAAGTATGCAATTTGTCTATCTCCGCAAAAAGCCCCCAACTCCACGAATACAAATTACGCGGTAATACTTTTGTAGACTTTCAGAAAATCCCCAAGTTGTAGATTGAGAGTAAAGGCCCACACAAAAACAAAAAAAGATGATTGATAGTATTTCATCTATATTACATATATTTATATATATATATAAAAGAATATAGAGATAAAATTTATAAAAAGGGAATTAATTAATTTATTTATTTTTGAAAGATTTCGGTTGTCATGTGTCCAAAATGTATTTGACCACATTAGCTTAGAGTATGAACTTCCTCTTAGGCAAGTATTGCCATATGAGTAATCATCTCTTGTTCACCATAGTAAGAAAATTCATATTCACTTATTGCAATAACGTTGAATATCAGCATTAAATTATAAATGATAAGTCTTTTATTTACGCCAATCACATCCAACAGTCATTGTGATAGGCGAGTATGATTATTTTACTCACCGAAAAGCAAGAAGAGAACATTTATATATATATATATGTGTGTGTGTATGTGTCAAGCCATAATTAGATACCTCACAACCAAACATTTCAGATTCATTCAACGATTCTAATTGCGTGACAGTTGATGGTTTGTAACTCAATATTATATGAAAATTTATTTATCTAAATTCTTCTAATATCATCTTAAATAGGTAGGCAAGCATACTAACCAACAAAAAAAAAAGGAAAAGTTGAAAAGATAATATACATAATCGTGTCTAGTTTACTCATGTTAGAGGTGTCTCACATCCGATACAGATCGGAAAAATGAATGGATTTATAATAAATGGATGTTAAACTCACATATTAACTTAAATTTTTGGGTCGAACCGCGAATGATCCATCCATTACAGTTAGTATCAGAGCTAAATTCAGTCATTGATCCAGTATCACGTCACCCGGGCCGGTGTCTGGGTCCAAGGTTTGGGTAGGCAGGGTGGTTCGACCGCAACAAGAACGCTGCACGGATTCGGATGAGGCAGAATGTTCCACATTGGATACTGATAAAGTAAATGGGTTTATAATAGATGAATATCAACCTCTCTTATAAGTTTTAAGTTTTTTTATTAATCCGTGAATCATCCAACCGTTACACCTATCATGTCATTTCATTTATATCTCGTAGTTAGTCAATTTATTTAATTAATTACTTGCATATTTTTGCTTATAAGTATTTCCGTATATATATATATATATATATATATATATATATATATATATATAATGATATAAAATACACCTACTCCCTATTGCAGTATATTGTGGACCCTGTGGCCTTACCTAGATGCTATCCAAACTTCCATCAACAATTATTTTAATATTCTTGTAGAATCCTAATGTCAACAAAAATGAAGTCCCAAAATGTAGTTGACACTTTGACAACCAAAGTTAAACATCCTCCTAATGGTATCATTCTCAGAACCCTTTGAACCTTTTACACATATTAGAACTTGTCTCAAGATGGTTACTTCTGAACCTTTTATGTAAACATGTACATGAAAAAGATGACTAAGCTTTCTCCAACCTTTTGTCACCCATGAAGTTTCTTAGTCAATTGAAACTGTGTAAGAATGCAAACATTGAGACTCTATATAAGATAAGAAACATTTCAAAAATGCAAACATTGAAACAAAAAAGAAACTCACATTGAGAAAACTAGTAATGAAATCTCTTTCCCTCTTTCTTCATCAACTAACATTTTAAGATACTGTGTGCATCCTCATGTATATATGTATATATATTTTTCTAACACAAATTTCTCTTTCTTCTTCAGATAGTCTTATGGCTGACAATACAAGAACAAACTTCTCATTCAACCGGCGAAGGAGAAGCTACCCTGGACAGTTCAATGTTGCATTCGTCGCCATAGAAAGCTACTTCATCCAAGAACAACGCACACCCACCTCCCAACACACCACTTTTGCCTTCATTGTTTCAGTCCTCATCAACTTTCTCGAATTGATGTACCAAGGGAAGCCTCTCTCTCCATTTGAAACACACCCGAAAACCATGTTTGTTGCCATTGCAAGTCTTCTCATGTATTGTTGGGCATATGATGCTGAACAGAGATCTTCATGGACTCATCCCTCTCCCACTTACACCAGAGTCGTCCAGCGTAGCGCGATCTTGCTTAGATTGCTTGTAGAGGTGTTGCTGGCATCAATTCTTCTCCCTCCCTACATATCCCCAGTCATATATTTGTTGTACATCTTATTAGCAGCAGATCAATTGTTGCACTGTCGACTTCAAATGTTGTGGAACTGGTTGAATCAGATAATCATGGACGGCGAGGATTCTGGGGATAGACTTCCTGTGTAGCTTAAGGGACTTATGGTTGTAATGTGTTCTGGGCGGGAGTTCAATACCTGCATTTTTTCATCTGTTCCAGTGTAGGTTTAAGCCCTAGTAGGGGTAGTTTGAGTGACAGACTCTAGTATTCTTGTCGAATATCATGTAAGTAATTTATAGTAGATATGGTGATGGGAGATCAACTTCGAGACATCAAGGAGAGTGTTTATCTTCACTTTTGATCTGATCCCTTCTGGATTTTTTTTCGAGCGTACCACAATTTAGTTATGATTTATGTTTGAAAGATATATTAAAAACTGAAGAGGGAAAAGGTTGGAAAGGGAAAGAAGTGAAACATCAAGCTATTCAGTAAATAGAAAGAAAGAGACCCTATCTCAAACTGGGGCTTTAACACCATTCTCATGGGTGCAGCCACAGAGCTAGGGCCTAGATCCTAAAATTAATATTAGCCAGGATGAATGCATATACAGAAGTAAATATAATCTTTGCCACAAGACACCAGTTCTTTTTAAAAGTTGCAATTAATAATTTAAACCGAAAAAAAGAAAGTCTTAAGCAGACATATCGGCTCACATTTAAAGGTTTTCTGTGACCAACATGCAGGAAGAAAACCGGAATGAAAATAGCGAACTATTCTTTCACCTTTTCCGTATGCACAATCAGCACTCTTTAGCCTTTAATTCTTCATCAAACTGCTAATTTTCAGGAGCATAGCTTCCTTCCTCATAATTGGCGAATTTGTATTCAACTTATGATGGTTCTAGATTACTTCTGACAAATAAGAATAAATAAAGTGGTTTTAGATATTACACGAACTACTCATTAGCAGAAGCAAAAAATATCAGCTGATTTTATACTGCCCGCATTTCTGTCTTGACCAACTCAATCAGAAAATGCGACCGCACTAGGCCTTTAAACATGCTACAGACTGATATGGAGGTACATTGGAAGTACTCACCTGATTTTGTTGTGACAAAATATCAATTTTCAGATTTGCACCAATCCTGTAATGTTGGGGTTGTGACTCCAATATTCTTCATATCAGATAAATTTGCTGGTTCAGCATTAGCAGAATTTAACGTCAGTCATTGATCTTTTAGGATAAACCCCTCTGCAAGCTAGACTTTGAAGAGAATAAGTAACATTTAAGTTCTAGAAAAAACACATCCAAGATTCAACATACAAATTTTTACGGTAGATATAAGCAAATCAACAGAAAATCCACCCTAGCACCTAAACTAAAGAACAGAAGGCAATTACATCAACGAGACACATCACTTTAGGACTATGTAATTCAGATCTCTTTCAAATATTTGCATCAGAATAAATGTCGACTAATCACTTCTCATCTCTCACCAATTTAGATTTCTTACAACTGAGTTACTTCCAACTCTTCAAACAGATTTTCTCTCTAAATTATACTAATGCCCTTTTATAAGGCATAGTATCAGGTGGAGTGTTGAATTGATCATGTGACTTTCTTTGTGTAGTGGTTCAATAGGCTTAATATGTCCACATTAGAAAAGGGCATGCATCAGTGCATCAGAATTGTCCTTTGGTAGCAATACAGCTTCTCTAACAAAAAAAAGGTTTAGCAGTTACCAGTAGAATATTATCAATAATGATATAGACTGATCTGATGGCTAATAGGTAAAGTAAGTACTGCTACATAGGCCCAATGGGAGCCACTGCCCCCACTGCCTTTTTTTTTTATTTGCATTACTATCCATATATTCTATTAAATTTTGAAAAACGCCCCCCTCAATCTTTCCCCTCACTTTTGCCCCCACTCATTTTCATAAATGCCCCTACAATTTGAATATTTATAACTATTATTTTATCATAAAATTATCTTTAATTTTCAATTTTAGCGTCTCCCCAAAGTCCCCCCAACCACAAAGAAAAAGATTCTAATTCCGTCACTGCTGCTACTAGATATACAGGAGTCGGGAGGTAATGGAATGCGTCTTTGTTTATGCGTTGAGGTTTCTGCCATCGTAACTTGCATAAACTTTGACAAGCTTTCAGATTCTAAAAACAATTCGGCTTGTGTTCTGTGTGTATTAAAAATCTTTCAGCTAACTAATATTGTTCAGCGTGCCCTCTTGTTCCTACCACATAGCAGCACCTCCTTTGGATAGTGTTCTGCAGGTCTTTATTTCCGAAAGCTTCGAGTATCCCACTGTAGGAACCTCCATAAACGTTTTTCGATCACTCCAGTGCAGAAAGTGAGCAACATTTTGACCAAGTTGAAATAAACATATTATGCTGTCAAGTTTCTCATTGAACACTTCATATCCCTATGCACTAATTCAGCTTTTTAAACTAAACAGAAACCATAGTTCAGAACTGTTAGCATTTAGTCATACTTCTTAGCTTGTCAAGAACTAATACGATCTCAAGTGACTATCTGGCGGAACCAGAGTGATGGACAATGTTAGGAGAAGTGTCTTCATATTACTGAAGAATGAAGGTTCATTGTAATAAAAGGGGTAAGCTCCTACTTTTGTTTAACCAATATGTTCCAGAACCACTAGAATATATGCATGTTTTATCATATAGAATCTTGAATAATCCAGAAACAACATATATGTAAAATGATCATAACTAAGAGAAGGTATCATCTTTTTGTGAATGACATGATAGAAGACTAATTAGAGAACATAAAATCAATTGATATGGCAAGAATAAATAGAAGAAGAGAAACAAGGATGGAAAATAAGGGGATTTCTAATGGTGCCACTATTAGGGTGCACAGTATCCCAGCGTTCAGAAACAAAAAACAACATTTCTCACTCATGAGCTTGATCAATGGCCTGTAGTGTGCATATTTACAGGTTCTTTAGCAAGGATAATCATGGAACTACCTTGTTTCGGATGCTGACTTACTTCATGTTTACTTGCCTGTTGTGCTTGTCATTGTACTTGTCAGGATTCAGATAGTGATCTCCGTTTAGTTGGGTTGAGAGTTGGTCAAGCTAACTTTCTTAACTAAATTCAGTCCTACATCTACGGTATAATAGTGAGAGATTTGTTGGGAGATCCACTTATTTCAACAAAATTATAGATCTGAATCACCCAAAATTGCATATTTTATCAAAATGGGGAACAGGAAAAAATTAGAATGATCACTAACTCTTTGGGATTTAACTACGCTTCTGCTCTCGTAACTATCTTAAGTAAGGTTTAAACTCTACAATGGCAATGGAATAACAAATAGCACAAATCACAATCAAGGGTTGCCTTTCAAGAACGTCGACTTTAAACCAAAGTATCTTAATTGATGAAGAAAGATATTTAGGCTAATAAGAAAACAATAAACAAGAAATAGTTTGACAAGCAAGTTGGAATTACTGCCTACTAAGTTTCATAAACATTTAAGGCATCAAATCACGCAAAGAAAAGAACAACCACCCAAATTCCAGTCATTGCAAATACCTGCTTCAAAAAATTGTCCTGAATATTTAATGGAAAGTAAACTTCAACCCCTTGATTTTAAATTAAAACAGCACGTTTGTGCAGAATTCAACACGTGAAGTGAGAGCTTGTTATCCAGAAATGATTTTGAGAGATCCAAAGCGCATACCCATATGTATTTCAGGTGTGGCAGCAGCCGTGGCATCAACAATAACAGCAACAGATTGATAATCTAATGCAACTGCATCAAAGACAGTCTGCCGGATGCAGTTTGGGGTTTGAACACCTACATACGTACATTTAGCAGATTAACATTTTTAAAGCCAATAAGCACAACTATGCTTGAGATACATGGAACACAAATTAAGTACAATATAAAATCCATTTACCAGTGACAACCAAACTATTAATACCGGCACCCTGAAGAAACGAATGCAGGTGTGTGGCAAAGAATGCACTAAAACGAGTCTTCACCAACTTATAATCTTTTTCCTTAATAACAAGCCCATCAACCAGCTCAGCACCCACAGCACCCTTAGAGGTTGGTTTTGGCTTCCCAGCAGAGTACAAGTGGCGGCGGAAGAGTTCCACATCTCTTCCTAGTGGGTCATGTTCACGAACAACCTAGACCCAATTTCCAATTAGAAATCCCAAAATAGAGAATCATAAGTTCAATGAGTTCAATAGAATTATTTATCCTCTCATAAATAGGATTCAACTTTATATAACAAAATGAAAAGGCCAGATACATAATCCTGCTAAGAATTGCATTGGTGTAAGTGTGTGAATTTCCAAGCCCATAGAAGCCCATCAGGCATCAGGCTCATCGAACTAACAGCCCAACAAGGTTATCAGGCGTCAGGCCCATCGGACTAACAACCCAGCAAAGTTATCAGGCATCAGGCCCATTTCAGCTTATCATTCTTTGTAAATAAAGATGATGATGTAATAATGATGTAATGACAATAAGATTGCCCTAATGGGCTCAAAGCCCATTAAGGGTATCTGTATAAAAGAGACAAAATCTAAATAAAAAGATTCATTCGTGTGTTGTGCAAATTTTGGCATCTACACATTGGCGCCGTCTGTGGGAAGCGTCTCCTTCTTCCCATCTCTTAAAACTGAGCTTTATTGTTCAACCTCCGATTATTCTTCACCGCCTCCTGAAATCTCCACTCACTACTTCTTGGGCAAAGATGCCAGTTACTCGTTGGCAAGCAGACGTTCCAACCACTGCGGATAGTCGTGCGGGAGTTCCCCAATCTATGGAGCAAATCCTTCGACGCTTGATGGCAGCTGAGGAACGCAACCTGGCTCTGGAGAAACAAAATGCAGATCTCATGGCGAGGTTGGCTCCACCACCAGTTGTTCCTTTGGTAGTAACGCCTGACCCTCCAGCAGCGGTGCTTGACCATTCTCTGAACCAGCGAGGTAGCGACGGACCGGAAAAGCACGCCGAATCTTCCCGGCGTTCAGGAAAGGCCCCCGCAGCCGACGAATCCATTACCCCACAGAAGATTCAAGCAATGATGGACGAATTCCAGAGGAGAATCCTCGGGGATCTAAGAGCACAATCCATCGACGACCTGGCCGCCCAGGCGTCTACTGAGCTGGTACAATCACCCTTCGTCCCTGAGATAACCCGGGAACCTTTCCCAAGGAAGTTCGTCATGCCTCAATTCACCCCCTACGATGGTACCAAGGACCCCGAGGAGCATATTTACCAGGTCCATCAGAAGATGATCATGTACGCTGAGAACGAGTCATTGCTATGCAAAGTGTTTTCCACGAGTCTCGCCGATGCAGCTCTATTATGGTTCAGGAAGCAGCCGCCTCGATCTATCGGTAGTTGGCAACAGTTGACCAGGCTCTTCATTGCCCAATACTATGGGAACAAGAGACAGAAGAAAACCATATCCTGCCTCTTCACCATGATCCAGGAGAAAGGAGAGTCGCTGAAGAGCTTTCTATCCCGTTTCAACATTGAGTCTTCTTCTGTCGGTAACTGTGACCAGCACTCTGCTGTTGAGGCCGTCCGGATGGCCCTTATTCCAGGGACGAAGTTCCATCAGTCCTTGGTGAAGCGCTCGCCATCGGGCATTGGGGAGTTAAACTCCAGAGCCCAAGGATACCTGAGGATCGAAGAAGAGGAAACCGTCAGGCGAAAGAGGACAGTCTTGGAGAGCATTGAATCCCAATCAAAGGACCAGGCATCTGATTAAAAGCGTCTGACTCCATCAGTGTCGTCAGCCCCTTCGGGATCATCACCTCTCTCCTGAAGAGGTACTACCCGTAAAGGGCTAAGTTTTACTCATACTTTCATCTTTTTGTAAAAAAGCTACAACACCGATCCTGAAGGGATCGCCGATCCTGAAGGGATCAATATTTTTGTAAAAAATAAATCAAGTGTTGTTTTGTCTTTCACATGGCCTTAAGTGCCCGAAAGACATAACACTGATCCTGAAGGGATCACCGATCCTGAAGGGATCAATATTTTTGTAAAAAATAAATCAAGTGTTGTTTTGTCTTTCACATGGCCTGAAGTGCCCGAAAGACATAACACTGATCCTGAAGGGATCAATATTTTTGTAAAAAAAAAATCAAGTGTTGTTTTGTCTTTCACATGGCCTGAAGTGCCCGAAAGACATAACACTGATCCTGAAGGGATCACCGATCCTGAAGGGATCAATAGTTTTGTAAAAAATAAATCAAGTGTTGTTCTGTCTTTCACATGGCCTGAAGTGCCCGAAAGACATAACACTGATCCTGAAGGGATCACCGATCCTGAAGGGATCAATATTTTTGTAAAAAATTAATCAAGTGTTGCATTGTCTCTCGCATGGCCTGAAGTGCCCGAAGACACAACACAGATCCTGAAGAGATCAATGTTCCAAAAATAAATTAAGTGTTGCATTGTCTTTCGCATGGCCTGAAGTGCCCGAAGACACAACACAGATCCTGAAGAGATCAAAGTTCCAAAAATAAATTAAGTGTTGCGTTGTCTTTCGCATGGCCTGAAGTGCCCGAAGACACAACACAGATCCTGAAGAGATCAATGTTCCAAAAATAAATTAAGTGTTGCATTGTCTTTCGCATGGCCTGAAGTGCCCGAAGACACAACACAGATCCTGAAGAGATCAAAGTTCCAAAAATAAATTAAGTGTTGCGTTGTCTTTCGCATGGCCTGAAGTGCCCGAAGACACAACACAGATCCTGAAGAGATCAATGTTCCAAAAATAAATTAAGTGTTGCATTGTCTTTCGCATGGCCTGAAGTGCCCGAAGACACAACACAGATCCTGAAGAGATCAAAGTTCCAAAAATAAATTAAGTGTTGCATTGTCTTTCGCATGGCCTGAAGTGCCCGAAGACACAACACAGATCCTGAAGAGATCAATGTTCCAAAAATAAATTAAGTGTTGCATTGTCTTTTGCATGGCCTGAAGTGCCCGAAGACACAACACAGATCCTGAAGAGATCAAAGTTCCAAAAACAAACTAAGTGTTGCATTGTCTCTCGCATGGCCTGAAGCGCCCGAAAGACACAACACTGATCCTGAAGAGATCAAAGTTCCAAAAATAAACAAACTAAGTGTTGCGTTGTCTCTCGCATGGCCTGAAGCGCCCGAAAGACACAACACTGATCCTGAAGAGATCAAAGTTCCAAAAACAAACTAAGTGTTGCATTGTCTCTCGCATGGCCTGAAGCGCCCGAAAGACATAACACTGATCCTGAAGGGATCACCGATCCTGAAGGGATCAATATTTTTGTAAAAAATAAATCAAATATTGTTTTGTCTCTCGCATGGCCTGAAGTGCCCGAAAGACACAACACCGATCCTGAAGGGATCACAAGACATAACACTGATCCTGAAGGGATCCATATTTTTGTAAAAAATAAATCAAATGTTGTTTTGTCTCTCGCATGGCCTGAAGTGCCCGAAAGACACAACACCGATCCTGAAGGGATCACCTATCCTGAAGGGAACACCGATCCTGAAGGGATCCATATTTTTGTAAAAAATAAATCAAATGTTGTTTTGTCTCTCGCATGGCCTGAAGTGCCCGAAAGACACAACACCGATCCTGAAGGGATCCATATTTTTGTAAAAAATAAATCAAATGTTGTTTTGTCTCTCGCATGGCCTGAAGTGCCCGAAAGACACAACACCGATCCTGAAGGGATCACCGATCCTGAAGGGATCCATATTTTTGTAAAAAATAAATCAAATGTTGTTTTGTCTCTCGCATGGCCTGAAGTGCCCGAAAGACACAACACCGATCCTGAAGGGATCACCTATCCTGAAGGGATCACCGATCCTGATGGGAACACCGATCCTGAAGGGAACCATATTTTTGTAAAAAATAAATCAAATGTTGTTTTGTCTCTCGCATGGCCTGAAGTGCCCGAAAGACACAACACCGATCCTGAAGGGATCACCGATCCTGAAGGGAACACCGATCCTGAAGGGATCCATATTTTTGTAAAAAATAAATCAAATGTTGTTTTGTCTCTCGCATGGCCTGAAGTGCCCGAAAGACACAACACCGATCCTGAAGGGATCACCTATCCTGAAGGGATCACCGATCCTGATGGGAACACCGATCCTGAAGGGAACCATATTTTTGTAAAAAATAAATCAAATGTTGTTTTGTCTCTCGCATGGCCTGAAGTGCCCGAAAGATACAACACCGATCCTGAAGGGAACACCGATCCTGAAGGGATCCATATTTTTGTAAAAAATAAATCAAATGTTGTTTTGTCTCTCGCATGGCCTGAAGTGCCCGAAAGACACAACACCGATCCTGAAGGGATCACCTATCCTGAAGGGATCACCGATCCTGATGGGAACACCGATCCTGAAGGGATCACCGATCCTGAAGGGAACACCGATCCTGATGGGATCCATATTTTTGTAAAAAATAAATCAAGTGTTGTTTTGTCTCTCACATGACCTGAAATGCCCGAAAGACACAACACTGATCCTGAAGGGATCAATATTTTTGTAAAAAATAAATCAAGTGTTGCTTTGTCTCTCGCATGGCCTGAAGTGCCCGAAAGACACAACACCGATCCTGAAGGGATCAATATTTTTGTAAAAAATAAATCACGTGTTGCTTTGTCTCTCGCATGGCCTGAAGTGCCCGAAAGACACAACATTAATCATGAAAAGAGCAAATTTTCACAAGAAAATAAACCCAACTATGGTGATGCCTCTCCTATGGCCTGAAGTGCCCGAAAGACACAGTACTTTTGAATAAAATAATCTAAGTATTGAAAAAAGTCAACTGGACATGAACCATGATTTTTCACTAAAAAATGGGCCCCGATGGCCAAGGCTTACAAAATGCTTTACAAATAAAGAATCCTAAGTACCATTATCAATGCCCCCTACATTTGAGCTCACAAGAACAATAGTCCCATCGGGAACAGAAGGATCAGAATCGGATTTGGGCCCCGGAAGAGGCTTGGTGTGGAATTCACTGAAGTGAATGTCATCGGGACCTATAACCGGATCATCATACG
The DNA here is from genome assembly GCA_963922005.1 of Cornus suecica. NCBI lineage: Eukaryota > Viridiplantae > Streptophyta > Magnoliopsida > Cornales > Cornaceae > Cornus > Cornus suecica. The sequence goes on from OY998238.1 coordinate 94,644,452, forward strand.
GCGAAGCAATGCCCAAAGACTCATCCAGTTCCCCCACTGAGGCGAAGTCCCTCTCCTCAATAGGTTTCTGGATGTCCTTGAAGCATAAGCTCCAGCCAAACCCGATCCTATACTAGGCGGTGTCGCAGAGGCGTTTATACATCTGATTGCCACCCCAATGGCACATCTCCACCATTGACCTCTCCACTGCCAGGAGATTCTCAGCTTCGGTTTTCTCCTCCAGAAGCTTCGCTTGAGGGCCCGTTGCTCGCTTGGCCTTCCTTTTAAGGACATGCGTCGGGATCCTCAGCATGATATTATGTCATTCTGTTGATAATGCCTGCAAATTAGAACCCGTCAGGTGATTACTACACATCCTCAGGGGTTGTCCCCAAACTTTAGATTTAAGGAGATCAAACCGGGATATAATGTAAGTTGGAGTTTTAAAGCGGTCGGGTGCTCCCAGAAACTCAAGCCCCCATCGCGCGAATCAAGGGCACCTAAGCCATGAATTCAAAATATTAATGATGGCATAACCGTCCTATTTAATGAACCTATCACGTCACCCCAACAGGGTGATGTATATATATATATTTCCTTCCTCCCACACTTTGTCTTCTCGGTAATGGGCTTGCCTGACTGAAAGCCCACAACCAATAAGAGGGCCTGTGTAAGTGTGTGAATTTCCAAGCCCATAGAAGCCCATCAGGTATCAGGCTCATCGAACTAACAGCCCAACAAGGTTATCAGGCGTCAGGCCCATCGGACTAACAACCCAGCAAAGTTATCAGGCATCAGGCCCATTTCAGCTTATCATTCTTTGTAAATAAAGATGATGATGTAATAATGATGTAATGACAATAAGATTGCCCTAATGGGCTCAAAGCCCATTAAGGGTATCTGTATAAAAGAGACAAAATCTAAATAAAAAGATTCATTCGTGTGTTGTGCAAATTTTGGCATCTACAATTGGTAATGCCAATTTTCACTTGCTTGAAAACCAATAATGTAAAAGCAATTCTAAGTTCTTAATTTGATCCATTAAACAATCAAGTGAAGTGAGGATAAGAATATTGCAAAAACAAACCAAATTTAGGTAATATACTCACATACAAGTAGGGGTGCACAAAAGAACTATAGAAGTGTAGAAGCGGTTTGAACCGAACCTAATGTAGGGTTTGGTACCGAATCTTCAACAGTTTGGTTCGGTGGATGGTTTCTGAAATTTGAAACCGTTCACTTTTGGTACTGTTTTGGTCCCAGACATATAAGAACCGTACCGAATAGTTGCACACTTGACTAATATTTATGTGTATATTATATAATATGCTGCAGTATTACCGACTTTTACTACTGAAACCAAATCCAAACTAAATTCTAGGCATTGGTTTTCACATTCAGTATGATTTTGGTACCAACCTTTGGATATTGATGATGTTCTAAAACCAAACTTAAAATAAATCATGTTTTTTTTCAACTTTGTTTTGATTCCAGCAATATAAATATATATATATATATATATATTAATAATATCTTTGAAAAAAAGGAGAACTGTGGTACGGAACCATAAGGGTTCTACATACTAACATCACGGTTCAAGTACCTACCATAGCGGACCATCAACCTGTGTGCACCCCTACATTCAAGTATGCAAATATGCATCCTTGATTATGACTAGTCTACAAGTTCAAACAATGCTCGCCCAGTGGGAATCGTATATGAGACCTGATTTTTTTTTTTCATCACAACTAACTCAAACCGTTCGGGTGAGTATGCAAATATTCGCTATACATAGATAAGAAACAGATTCAACATGCTAAATTGAACCAATTTATGCAATTAAATGGAAGTGAAGGTATGAAAATAACAAAAGAGAGAGTAAAACTATAGTTTGAAAAAGGGATAAAAATGGCACCCAAACAACGAGGATGCCACGCTGCCTAGCAACTTCAACGGCCTGTATAACGTTGGGAACAATAGCTTGGCCACCAGCTACAAGCATTGGACCATCTGGTAGTATGAAATCTTTCTACATAAATCAATGAAAAAACAAAGGCGAATATAAGATATCACACACAAGAAAAGAAAAGAAACCCCAATATACAAAAATTTAATTTCAAGAAAAGGGTCAATTAAAGTGTCACAAGTATGAATATAAAACCCAGTATACAAACTTGAATTTTGAAGACATGGGTTGAGCAAACCATCAGTACCAAATTTCACTCAGAAGAAAAGAAAACCCATTTACAAAACTGAATTCTTAAAAAGGGTTTGACCACAATTGAATTTTAAGAAAAGGGTTGAGCATTTCTTCCCAATTATGTATGTGGGGTTGATGGTGGACAAAAAATCATGAAACATGACATACAGATATATCTATATATAAATATTGACACACATAAAAAGGTATAATACAGAGAGAGGCACCTGCATGTCTATGACGAGAAGAGCAGTGTTGTTCCATTTATCATCAGCAGCCATTAGAAACCACTCTTGTTCTCAGATGACGGTTTTGAGTTTTGAGTGTCAACCCACTTTTGGAAACGCCAGAAAACAGATATATTTTTTTAACATTGTTAGTGGATTGGATCACTTGATCTATTCAGCTTCAGATTGGATTTAGTTTTTGGGCCCCAGCTTCCTATACTTCTAACAAAAGATTAATTAATAACTAATTCGGGGTGATTGGTGATTCAACCTAAAATCCACACTCAAGGTATCACAAGATAAGTCCGTATTGGCTTCGCATAATAAAAAAAAAGAAACAAAAACTGTTTAGAAAAGATTATATTTCTAAAAAAAAATTTAATATTATTCAAAACAGTTTTTTTCATCAGTAAATTAAAAGTAACGTTTGAAAAGATAATCCAAACATAACCTAACATATAAATTCGTGAGAAAAGGCTCTTCCTTTGGATCATCAATTAGGCTTGAAAAGATAATCCAAACATAACCTAACATATAAATTCGTGAGAAAAGTGTCACGGACTTGGTGTTTCCAAGGAACCGTGCGGCCTTAGACACCTCTAAGATGCTTGAGAAGTGCTAAGTAAGCCTTTGTGGGTCTCTAGCTTAGTGAGCGACTAAAGCTAGGTGAATGCGGAAGCTTGGTGTGTAAGAAGAGAAATGTAGGCAAGAGAGCTTAGAAGGCAATTGAACTTGTATTGCTTGAATGGATACTTGGATTGTTGGGTGGATGGTGAGCAAATGAGCTCCCTCCTCTATTTATAGGCCAAGGGCCTTTACAAGGAAAGGTGGAGAGATTTCTAGAATCCTCCATATCTAGAATGGTCTATACAATTCTAGTATATACAATTCTATACAAGTCTAGACAACTCTACAATACTCTAGAGAATTCCGGAGAAGTGTGGAGAAGTCTAGAATATTCCGGATGCCATGTAGGATGCCAAGTAGGATCCTACGAAGCGTCTGCGTGGCGCCTGTGTGGCGCCTTCGTGGCGTAACGTCATAAGGCAGGGCGTGACATTCTCCCCCACCTAAGTTCGTGACGTCCTCGTCGCGTTCTGCTTGAACTGCTGGATGTGTTTTGCAAACTGCCAAAGTGTGTCTTCATGCTCCCAGCTTGCTTCACTATCCGGCAAGTTTTTCCATTTCACCAAGTACTCTGTGTACTTGGGGACTCCGCTTCTGCTCGCTTGTCGGTCGGCGAGGATGCACTCTACTTCCTTATCGAAGGAAGTGACCACGGCAGTAGGAGCTCGGTGTGATATGCCTCGAGTTGGATCATCCTTGTCTTCATGGTAAGGCTTGAGCTTGCTGACATGGAAAACTGGATGAATCTTGATCTTCGGTGGTAGCTCCACCATATAGGAGACCTTTCCAACTCGTTTGATTACTGGGAAGGGACCTTCGTAACGTCGTACTAACCCCTTGTGCACTGCTCGCAAAGACTTGAACTGTTGGGGTAGCAACTTGACCATGACCAAGTCTCCTTCCATGAATTCTAGGGGCCTTCTCTTGGAGTCAGCCCACTTCTTCATTTTCTTGCCTGCCTTATCTAGGTAGGCTCGAGCCAAGTCGGATTGGTCATGCCATCCCTTGGCGAATCTGTATGCTGCCGGGCTCTTGCCATCTCCGCTTGATGCCATAGCGTTAGGCGTCATGGGTTGTCGCCCGGTCACTATCTCGAAAGGACTGTGGTTGGTAGCCTCACTCCGCTGCAAGTTGTAGGCAAACTGTGCTATTCCAAGGAGTTTGGCCCAGTCCCGCTGGTTGGCACTAACATAGTGCCTCAAGTATAGCTCCAGAAGCGCGTTAATACGCTCCGTCTGTCCGTCGGATTGGGGGTGAAAGCTAGTAGAGAAGTTGAGACCCGTACCCATCTTCTGAAAGAGTCCCGTCCAGAAGCGGCCTGTGAAGCGTGGGTCTCTGTCACTCACTATGTTTTGTGGCAACCCCCATTGCTTGACCACATGGTCAAAGAAGAGCTCTGCTGTCTGCTCGGCCGTACAATCTGCAGGGGCAGGTATGAAGGTGGCATACTTGCTGAATCGATCCACCACTACGATGATGCTGCCACATCCATTAGACTTGGGTAGGCACGTGATGAAGTCCATTGAAACACTCGCCCATGGACCCTCTGGGACAGGTAGTGGCTCTAATAGACCGGCCGGCTGCTGCTGCTCTATCTTGTCTTGTTGGCAAACAAGACAAGTGCGTACATAGGCCTCGATGTCGTCACGCATCCGGGGCCAGTAGTACGAATCCTCAAGGATGGCCTGTGTGCGCCTCATTCCTGGGTGTCCGGCCCACATGGTGTCATGGCATTCCTTGATGAGTTCCCTTCGCAGGTTCCCCCACTTAGGCACAAATAGCCTGTCGCCCGTAGTGAGGAGAAGATCATCCCTAAGCCAAAAGCGTCGAGTCTTGCCATCCTTGGTGAGTTGAATGAGACTCTTGGCTAGGGGGTCATGTTGTAGTCCCTCTTTGATGCGATCCATAAGAGGGTGTTGTGGTCGACTAATGGCCGCGAGTTCTGCTTTGCGGCTGAGGGCATCCGCTACGACATTGGCTTTGCCTGGCTTGTACTCCAAGCGATAAGTGAACTCGGCCAAGTAATCTTGCCACCGTGCTTGCTTAGGGCTAAGCTTCTTCTGTGTCTGGAAGTAGCTAGTGGCAACATTGTCCGTCATGATCACGAACCGTGCCCCAAGTAAGTAGTGTCTCCAAGTGCGAAGGCAATGGATGACTGCGGTCATCTCCTTCTCTTGCACCGTGTAGCGCCGCTCGGCATCATTGAGCTTGCGGCTCTCATAGGCTATGGGGTGTCCCTCTTGCATGAGAACTCCCCCAATGGCAAAGTCCGAGGCATCAGTGTGTACCTCGTAAGGCTTAGAGTGGTCCGGTAGGCAAAGTATGGGTTCCTCCATCACTGCCTTCTTCAAGTCATCAAAGGCAATTTGGCATTCCTCCGTCCATCTCCATATGCGTCCCTTCTTCAGCATGTCCGTCAAAGGAGCGGCTCGTGCTGAGTAGTGTTTGATAAAGCGGCGGTAGTAGTTGACAAGGCCCAAGAATGATCGTAGTTCGGGCACTTTGGTGGGTGGCTCCCAGTTCCGTATGGCTTGCACTTTGCTTTCATCCATTAAGAGCTTCCCATCCTTTATCTTGTGACCCAGGAACATCACCTCTTGTTGGGCAAATGAACATTTTTCCCTTTTCACATAGAGGTCGTTCTCCCGGAGAACTTGGAAGACGGTCTTCAAGTGTTGCACGTGATCTTCCAAGGTGGTGCTATAGATGACGATGTCGTCCAAGTATACCACCACAAAGCGGTCCAAGTAGGGATGGAATAGGTTGTTCATCAAAGTGCAGAATGTGGCTGGTGCATTGGTGAGACCAAATGGCATGACTAGGAATTCATAAGCGCCATACCTTGTCACGCATGTGGTCTTGGGCTCATCTCCTGCCGCAATACGTACTTGATAGTACCCCGAGCGCAAGTCCAGCTTGGTGAAGTAGCGTGCTCCCCCAAGTTGGTCGAACAAGTCTGCGATGAGAGGAATGGGGTACTTGTTCTTTATGGTCACCTTGTTGAGAGCTCTATAGTCGATGCACATCCGCAATGACCCATCCTTCTTGCGTTGAAACAAGACAGGTGCGCCATAAGGGGCCTTCGATGGTCGAATGTAGCCCGCATCGAGTAGGTCGTTGAGCTGTTTCCGCAATTCCTCCAACTCTGGTGGTGCCATGCGGTAAGGTGCCATGGATGGTGGCTTGGAACCTGGTTCCAGCTCGATCTTGTGATCTACCTCCCTTCGGGGTGGTAGTCTCTTCGGTAGCTCCGAGGGCATGACATCGTCGTACTCACGTAGTACTGAGCGGATCTCCGTGGGCATGTCCTCATGTGGGGAAGACTCTGAGGGGTCTTCTGGTGAGTCGAGTAGGGTGGCTAAGTAGCTAACTTCCCCCTTCTTGTACCCCTTGTTGAATTGCATGGCAGATAGGGAGCGAGCCTCAATCTTAGCCCCTCGTTCGACCGGCACCATGCATGTGGTATTTCCCTCCATGATGCACATGGTGTTAGTGTAGGGGATGAGGAAGGCCTTTACCTTGTCCAAGAATGCTATTCCAAGGACTAAGGCAAAGTCGTCCATGGGAACCACCGAGAGATCAATGAGGCCATTCCATTGGCCTATGTGGGCATGTATGCCTCGGGCAGTGCCATATATGGCCTTGGCTGCTGAGTTGACGGCCTTCATGGAACCGTCCTCCTTGGTGTACTTGAGGCCTAGTCGCTTGGCCTCGTCGATGCTTATGAAGTTGTGGGAGGCGCCGGTGTCTACCAATGCTCTAGTAGACGTCCCCCCTATGGTTGCTTCAACGAACATGAGCCCTTTAGGTGCTGCCTTAGGGGCCTCCATCTTTGCCTTGATAGCATTGAGGATTTGAAGCGAACCCATGTGTGCCTCCTGCTCAAGCGTCATAGCATTGGCGGTATTCTTCTTTGGGCAAAACCGTGTCCAATGCATTTCACCACATATGAAGCAGGGTGATGGTGGTTGTTTATGGGGCTTGTTGCCTCCATCTTTCCGGAAGCCTTCTTTGTGAGGGGCAGTGTTGGTGGCATTAGAAGTGCTGCCCTTGTCTCCCCCACCTTTGCCGAAGTTCCGGGTCTTGTCCTTGGGCTTGGCAAAGTCTTTCTTGGAGCTGAAATCGATCAATGCCTCCGCTTCTGTGATGGCAGTGGCAAGGTCCTTCACTCCACGTCGTCTTAGCTCTGTCTTGGCCCATTGTTGTAGGCCATCCATGAAGAAGAAGAGAGACTCCTTCTCTGAGAGCTCAGGGATCTCAAGGGTGAGAGAAGTGTACTCCTTGACATAGTCTCGGATTGTCCCTGTTTGTTTGAGCCGGCGGAGTCTGCCCATAGCTTCTTCCTCGGCATTCTCAGGATAGAAGTGCCTCTTAAACTCTTTACGGAAATCAGCCCAAGTATCAATAGAAAGTGTACCTCTATCGATATCGCCATGTCTACGCCTCCACCATAGCATAGCATCGTCCACTAGGTAGAGGGTGGTGGTGTTGATCTTTGTCGCCTCATCCACTATCCCTTTGGCGTCAAAGTATCGTTCCATGCCAAATAGGAAGTTTTCTACCTCCTTGGCAACACGTTCCCCTTTGTAGCACTTGGGCTTGGGGACGTCGATTCTGGGAGCTCCGGCCTCCCGAGTAGCAGTGGCACCGTTTGCTACGGCTTGCTTGCAAATGGCCCAATCGGCACGCATGTCTGTCATGAATGTCCGAATGTTGCCAAGCTCTTGGTCCATGTAACCACGTAGTGTGGCTATCTCATCGCGAAGAGAGCGTAGCTCCTTGCGATGGTCTCCATCAAGGGCATTGAGTTGTCCCTTCATGGTGTCTTGGAAGTCGGCGTCATCGGACTCCAGTTCTTCCAAGCGTTGGTGAGTCTCCACTATACGTTCCTGCATGATGGCCATAGTGCCTTCTATGTCATCGATGCGTGTCTCAAGGCTTGATTGAGCGTCCTTGGACTTGGACTTCGACCTTGCCTTGGTGTTAGTGGGTGGGCGTTGTTTCTCCCTGCCGCGTTCTTGCTCCTCCACGGCTGGGGTGATGGTTGAGTTCATCTCTGCCATAGTCTCTTGCAAGTAGGTTGTGATCCTTCACGAACCGTGCTCTGATACCAACTGTCACGGACTTGGTGTTTCCAAGGAACCGTGCGGCCTTAGACACCTCTAAGATGCTTGAGAAGTGCTAAGTAAGCCTTTGTGGGTCTCTAGCTTAGTGAGCGACTAAAGCTAGGTGAATGCGGAAGCTTGGTGTGTAAGAAGAGAAATGTAGGCAAGAGAGCTTAGAAGGCAATTGAACTTGTATTGCTTGAATGGATACTTGGATTGTTGGGTGGATGGTGAGCAAATGAGCTCCCTCCTCTATTTATAGGCCAAGGGCCTTTACAAGGAAAGGTGGAGAGATTTCTAGAATCCTCCATATCTAGAATGGTCTATACAATTCTAGTATATACAATTCTATACAAGTCTAGACAACTCTACAATACTCTAGAGAATTCCGGAGAAGTGTGGAGAAGTCTAGAATATTCCGGATGCCATGTAGGATGCCAAGTAGGATCCTACGAAGCGTCTGCGTGGCGCCTGTGTGGCGCCTTCGTGGCGTAACGTCATAAGGCAGGGCGTGACAAAAGGCTCTATCTTTGGATCATCAATTAGGCTAGGTCAAAAAGATTGCAAAGTAGTGATGCATATAGAAGTATTGGTTAAATTTTGTAATGTTATCCAAGATCTTAATGATATACTGGCCGCATTCAGCATTCTCATCCTTGTCCAATGAGATACTAAAATAATTAGTTCCATTGTATTTTACTTATAACCACTTAAAAACCCTACCTTCCATTAAAAATTTATTATACAAAAAATTAAATATTAATATCATTAAGTGCTTGTTTGGTAGACGGTGTGGAGTTGGTTTTTAGTTTTGGTTTGGTTGGAGTTGGGTTGGAGACTTGGAGTTGGGTTGGTTGGAGTTGGTGTGGTTTTATTTTGGTTCCAAACCATGTTTGGTGCAGATGGTTTTGGTGTGAAAAAAAGTGATGCTGAAAAATCAAATCATGTTTGGTAGAGTTGGTATGAGTTGAAATTCTGAATATTAATATATTTTTCATAAATATTTAATTTTTCAAAATATTTAATTTTTCAAAATTTATTAATATCAAAAATGAATTTGCTACGGTGTTGGTACCAAAACCAAAACCATGAACCATAAGGCCATGTTTGGTAGGTGGTCTTTCTGGTCTGGTCTGGTCTGGTCCGGTCCGATCTGGTCTGGTCTAATCTGATCTGGAAAAGTCTGTTTGGTAAGCGGTCTAGTCTTACTATTTATTTTTTATTTATTATAATATTTATTTATGTATTATTTATTTATTATTTCTTCACTTTATAATATATTTTATTATTTTATTATTAAATTATTATTTATTAATTTATAAATATATTCTATTATTATTTCATTATTTAATTCATTTTATTTATAAATTATTAATTCATTTTTAATTATTTAAAAGTATATTTTATTAATTTAATATTAATTTATTATTATTATAATCATTTTTTATTATTATTATGAAGTATTTATTCATTATTATATTTACTTATTATTTATTATTATATTTATTTATTATTATATCTATTTATTATTTATTATTATATTTATTTATTCTTATTATTTATTTCATTTTGTTTATTATTTATTATTTTTATTATATTTTTAAATATGTTTTATGTAATTTATTATTTATTTATTATTTAGTCCATTTTTTTATATTTATTTATTATTATTGTATTCATTTTTTATTATTATTATGTTTTATTTAATTTATTATTTATATTATTAATTATTTATAAATATATTTTATTATTTATTCATTTATTTATTATTATTAGGTATCATTTATTTCATTTTGTTTATTATTTATTATTTATATTTTATTTTTAAAATATATTTTATTTTATTTTTTATTATTATTATTAATTATTCATTTTTAATTATTTATAAATATATTTTATTAATAAGACCAGACCGGACCACCAGGAACCACCTTTTTGTTTTGTCTGAAATGAGGCCATTTTGGTCTGATTTAGTCTTGCTTGGTCTAACCAAAAATTTGGGACCAATGCTACCAAATACAGTCTGGTCCCATAAAACGCAAAACCAGACCAGACCACCTACCAAATACAGTCTAAAAAAAGATGATTCCAAATTTTCCAAAATTCCTTCACAAATTGGCTCCATAGAATTGCTACAGTGTTGGTACCAAATTTCCACTTCATTTACAAAACATGGTTTGGTACCATTTTTTCAAACGAAACCCAAAATTTTGGCTCCATTCCATTAGCCAAACAAGCACTAACATTACCATTCTATAGTTACTCCTAAATAATCATACTACAAATCACATACAATTATATTGTATAAACCCTAACAAATACAAGTGTATTCAACATAAATCCGAGACATATCATCATCTAACTTACAAATGGGCGTCTAAATTTTCCTTTAAAATGTTACTCTAATTAAACCCCAACTTTCTCAAAATTGCCCCTAGATAACCTATCAATTACCACATCAACCTCACCAGCCAAACTCTCCTCTCCCAATCTCTTCAACCCTCTGCTCAAAACCTTAGCCACATACTCATCAGCCTCCAATGTGGACCCCCACCCACTCCTCTTCATCATCCCGTAAATCCTGACCGTTGATTCCCCTCTCCCACCAGCAATCAACGCCTTGATCAGCCGAAGCAACCCTTTATCGCACTGGATCACCCCCTCGTCCCCCTCCAGATCACAGATCAGACGGTCAATATCGTCCTGCATCCCATTCCTCGCCAGCGCCGAAACCAAGTCGGCGTAGAGAGTCAAGTCGGTATTGTACCAGGGTTCTGATCGGACGGCTGAGAAGACTTGGAGGGCCACGTGGCACTGATCCTGCCGTAGGAGCTCGTTGAAGGTAGCGACGAGGTCGGACTTGACGAGGCGAGAGAGGGTCTTGGAGAGGAGGTCGTGGAGCTTCGTGGGGTCGGCTCTGTGGGCCCGTTTGAGGGATTGGACGGCTTGGATTGCTTCTATGCTCAATACACGGCCTTTTACGAGCGGACCACGGTTGTCTCGTGGACCGCACCGTATGGTAACGCAACTTTTTGGGCTGTTGATTGGTTGGGTGGTTGAAGGGTATAGAGAGAGAAATGTGAGGTTTGAGCGGAGAGAGGAGGCCATGGATAAACAAGATGAAGATGAGGAGACGAGGAAAATAAGTTACTGTATATATATATATATACTGGCTAAATTATATAGTATGGTGTTTAAAAGACGATAATACCCTTTAATATTTCAAAAAGGGTAAATAACAGTTTCACCCCTGTTGATAGTGTAAATAACACCCGCACCCCCTCAATTTTCGCTAATTACAGTTTCACTTTCACCCCCTCAACTCATTCTCCGGCGAGGTCAAACCAGGTCAACCAAAATCTGAGATGCGAAATGACCAAATTATCCTTATATGTGTGTAAAGACTTGTTTACCCATCCAAAATGATGTGAAATACCTAAACTATCATCATCACTTATATATACCCATATACATATATGTATATGTATGAATTGGGTATTGGGCAAATTCAATCTATATCATAGAAACATAAATTGGGTCCAAGATCAACAAATACGTCATATAAGAAGTATGATTTAGACCCAAAAAATCAACACACTCATTTTATATGTATGTAGATATATATATGTGCGTATATATATATATAGATAGATATATAAATATATAGTTATATATGTGCGTGTATATATATAGATTGGTGTATATCTATCTATATAGTTATATATGTATATATATGTGCGTGTATATATATAGATAGTTATATATATATATGCGTATATATATAGAGATAGAGATATATATGTCATTTTGTTTTGATTTTTCTGTAATTGAAAGTGGACAATTAATTGAGTATGGGTAGGAATTGAGGTTTGATAATTGGTAGTTCATTTTAGGATTATGGTTTGATTTAAGGGGGTTTAGGAGAGAGTAGGGGTGAGATGAAGAAGATGATGGAAGGGTAAATAGGTAATTTATATAAAAGAATATTTGATTATTTAAAATAAATATAAAAAAGGGGTATAAGAGTAATTGCACATATCCGGTGGCCGGATATGAAATTCAGGGGTGAAACTGTAATTAGAAAAAATCGAGGGGGTGCGGGTGTTATTTACACTATCAACAGGGGGTGAAACTGTTATTTACCCTTTCAAAAACAGTGTGACAAAACCATAAAAAGGAAAACACGCGTCGACAGCAGGATTCGAACCTGCGCGGGCAAAGCCCAACAGATTTCGAGTCTGTCTCCTTAACCACTCGGACATATCGACGTTTACACATTTCGTAATAAATGATATTTTTATATTCAAACTCACTCTAGATTTATATATCAAATGCTTCACACTTTTGTACAATTTCATACCCCCTACAAAGGCATGACACAACTTTATTTTAAGAATGGGACAAATGGAATCCCCTTTTAGTGAGGGTGGCTTGGCCTAGCTTTATCCGTTTGGCAATTTTGGTCCACTGTAGCTATGGTGGACTATATGTGGGACCCTCAAAAATATCACATCAAAATGTCACATAAGCTACAATTGTAAAAGGCAAATAAAGAGCTGGGTTTTGTAAATATGTGGTGGGCCCCATTGTGATTTGCAATTAATAACATAATTAGAATATCGATTCTATTTTATAATTTAAGGGTTAAATGCAATAAACCCCCTATACTATTTTCTCTTTCTTCAAATAACCCCCCAATCTATGCTTTTGGCAAAAAACCCCCCATACTATCCCCTTTTTAGCACTTAACCCCCCTCATCTATGTGCACAGTTATAACACCGGACATTTATTGGACAGTTTTACCCTTCATTAAATAAGGCTTTGTTTGGCCAAACAACTCATACAAATATAAAAAATATATAAATAATATTTGGAAAAAGCAATTTCTGAAAAATATAAATATCTTAAAAAATACATGTAAAAAAAGTCAAAAAAATCTGAGAAAAAAAAAAATCGGGAAAATTTTTTTTTTCGAAAAAATCCGGGAAATAAATTAATCTGGAAAAAAATCGAAAAAAAAATTCTTGAAAAAATTTCTAAAAATGTTTTTTGGAAAAAAAATTAAATATTTAGAAAAATATTTTGGGAAACATTCATATTTTTTCCTGACTTTTTCTAGTAATATATTTTTGGAAAAAATATATAAATAATATTTGGAAAAAGCAATTTCTAAAAAAATATAAATATTTTAAAAAATACGTGTAAAAAAAAAATTAGCTTTCGTTCAGATTTCTGGAGCCAATCTTTGGGTTAATAGAGACCACACTGACTATTATGCTTGCCTGATGAAGTAGTAATTAATCATCATCAATCAACATAAGATAATTTGTTAAGTGGAGAAATTGCCACAACAACAATACTGCTTCCTTGAAAAACTAACTGACTTTTTTTACATGTATTTTTTTAGAAATTGCCTTTTCCAAATATTATTTATATATTTTTTCCAAAAATATATTACTAGAAAAAGTCCGGGAAAAATATAAATGTTTCCCAAAATATTTTTCTAAATATTTAATTTTTTTTCCAAAAAACAGTTTTAGAAATTTTTTCAAGAATTTTTTTTTCGATTTTTTTCCAGATTAATTTATTTCCCGGATTTTTTCGAAAAAAAAAATTTTCCCGATTTTTTTTTTCTCAGATTTTGATTCCTATATATTAATCTGGAAAAAATTTTCCAAATTTTTTTTATTATATATTCCAGGAATTGTTTTTTCGATTTTTTTCCAGAAATTTTCCAAAAAACTTTTTCCCGGATTTTTTCCAGAATTTTTTTTCCCGGATTAATTCCCAAAATATTATTTTCCAGAATTTTTTTTTGAAATATATATTTTCCAAATATTTATATTTCTTCCAAAATATTTTTTTGAATTGTTTTTACATATTTTTTATATTTATTTTTCAGAAAATTTTATTTTTTTCAAAAAAAATATTTCTTATAACAAGGGGGTAGATTGATCTTTTCTAGAATATATAATTTTTTTATGAAATAAATATTTCTTCCCAATATTATTTTTTAATATATAAAGTGTGTGTTGTCACAGGTGCATTGATTGTGGGAGATTTGCATTGCCACGTCACTAAAGTTGAAAGCTTAAGTTTGTTTGGCCAAACAAAGCCTTATTTAATGAAGGGTAAAACTGTCCAAACAAATATCCACTAATGGTGTTATAACGGAATTGGGTAAATTGCAACATTTACATAGTTTAGGGGGCAATCCTTTAGTGCAGGGGGTTATTTTAGAAAGAGAAAATAGTATAGGGGGTTTTTTGCATTTAACCCATAATTTAATGATTGGGATAACTTCATTTACACCCCCTGAGGTTTGTCTTATCTTTATTTGGATTCTCTCAGGTTTGCATATCTTCATTTACACCCCCTATTTTTCAATATTCTCATCATTTAGACCCCTGAACGATGACATCAGCCTGAATTTTTTTAAAAATTCCTAAATTACCCTCAATGTCTTATCCTTATTCTATTTGGAAACAAGGATAGTGTTTTTATCAATTAGACCCCCTCCCATCATTTAATAATTTAATTTGTATTAAAATTTCAAAATATATATAAAATTTGAAAAAATATATATTAAAATTTGAAAAATATTATAAATTCAAAAATAAATATAAAATTAAAAAATATATATAAATTTTGAAATTATTTTTTTTTCAAAAAAACATATTAAATTTCAAAAATAAATATAAAAATCACAAAAAACATAAAAAATTTGAAACAAATATATAAAATTCAAAAAAAAAACATATAAAATTCAAAAATATATATTAAATTTTAAAAAAAATTTATAAAATCGAAAATAAATATAAAATAAAAAATATATATATATTTTGAATTTTTTTAAAAAACATATTAAATTCAAGACAAATATATAAAATTAAAAAAAAAAACCATATAAAATTCTAATAATATATATTAAATTTCGAAAATAATTATAAATTTCAAAAAAAAATATAAAATTTGAAAATAAATATAAAATTCAAATATATATATAAAAAAAAACTAAATTCGAAAATAAATATAAAATTAAAAAAAAAATTTAATTTTCTCTCTCTCTCTCTCTCTCTTTCTCTCTCAGACGCACACACCACACACACACACACACACACACGCACACATATATATATAGATCTATCTATATATATATACACACACACACATATATATATATATATATATAAGTCGCCGACCGACCCCCTCCCACCGCCTCCCCGTCGGTGCCGCCCCCTCTCACCACCGCCTCCTCGTCGGCGCCGTCCCCTCCCGCCGCCTCCTCCCCCCTCCCCCGATGGGTCTATATATATATGTATAGATCTATATATGTGTGTGTATAGATCTATATATATATGTATAGATCTATATATATATATGTGTGTGTGTGTGTGTGTGTGTGTGTCTGAGAGAGAGAGAGATAGAGAATAAATATTGAATAGATATTGGGGTGTTTGGTTTGAGGGTTAGATTGATTCTAAGGGGTGTTTGGTTTATGGTTTAAATTGATTTAAGGGGTGTTTGGTATAAGGGTATTTTAGACATTTCACACCATGAGGGGTGTAAATGAAGATATGCAAACCTGAGAGAGTTAAAATGATGATAGGACAAACCTCAGAGGGTGTAAATTAAGTTATCCCTTAATGATTTTATATGATTTTGTACGATTTTATTATAATTTTATAATAAATTAACGATTTTACCCTTTATATAAATTGTCCAAAATTTTTATAATTTAGTCCAATATTCAATTATAACTGCCTTGCGTCCGACGAGTCCCCCATCTTGTGTTTAGCGCATTACAAATGGACCTACTTGCTCATGTCAAATGAAACGGCCCAAGAGTTGAGTTGTCCTCCTTTCCCCGCCTAATTAAAGTGTTTTACTAAAAAGGAATTATATCTAATTTTCTGGAAGCAAACATGAATTACATATAATTAGTACTTTTTAAATAATTATCAGTGTCAGTTTTATAATAATAAAAAATAAAAATAAAACAAGAAAAAATATGCTTCCCTAAAATTCCTACCAGACATATTTTACTTAATGAAATGGCCTTTTCATTTTCATTGTCTATTTTTATTTCAACTTTAAATTGACTGTTCCAATTATTAGCCGGATAAAATGTTTTTTCGGTTTTCATTGTCTATTTTCCTTTCAACTTTAAATGGACTTAATTATTAGTGTAAAAATACTATTTTGAAAATTTGCTCCATTGTTAAACTAGTATCAGGTCAAAGTCCAACAAGCATGCCTCAGACTCCTTGTAAAATTAGGCTTTCGTGTCTTTTTTATAAATTCATTTGCTAATGCTGATTATTTATTAAATAAGAAAATGTGTTAATTAAGAAATTCATGTTACAAGAAACCGTGTCATTTTAAAGAATTTATTTTAAACCAGGGCAAATTTGGAATGTTACACTAACCTTACGAATAATGATAATAATAAAGCAAAACTATCCATGGTCTGAAATTTGAGGAATCCAATTGACACAAACATATTTATTTATTTATGGGTTAATTTCAAGAAACCCCTTATACTATCCAGTTTAATCAACTAACCCCCACTGTATTCACTTTGTCCCCTATACTATTCAATTTCATCAATATGCCCCCTCACCTCACATTTTGAGTCAAAATGCCTAAACTACCCTCAATAGTATAAGGCGGTTTAGTGAAATCAACCATTTAAAAAAATTATTTTTCAAAAATCAATTATATTTTTCGCAAATATTATAAATTCAAATATATATATATATATATATTTTTCACAAAAAAAATATTTTTCGGAGATATGAATTATTTCAGAAAAAATAATATATATTTTTTGCAAAAAAATCATATTTTGGAACATAATAGTATATATTTTTCGTAAAAAAAATATTTTTCGGAAAAGATCATATTTTGGAACATAATAGTGTATATTTTTCGCAAAAAATATTTTTCGAAAAAGATCATATTTTGGAACATAATATATATTTTTCACAAAAAAAAAATATTTTTCCAGAAAAAAATCATATTTTGAAACATAATAATATATATTTTTCTGAAAAGATCATATTTTGGAACATAATAGTGTATATTTTTCGCAAAAAAATTATTTTTTCGAAAAAGATCATATTTTGGAACATAATATATATTTTTCACAAAAAAAAATATTTTTCGGAAAAAATATTTATTATGTTCCAAAATATGAATTTATTTTTGAAATTTTTTTTTGCAAAAAATATATACTATTATGTTTCAAAATATGATCTTTTCCAAAAAATATATACTATTATGTTCCAAAATATGATTATTATTTTTTTGCAAAAACTATATATTATATTTTCGGAAATAATTCATATTTTGGAAAATGATATACTCCCTCCAAAAAATAATTTTTTTGTGAAATATATATATATATAATAATTTTAATTTAAAATTTATAATTTTTGCAAAAAAATATAATTGATTTTTGAAAAATAATTTTTTAAATTGTTGATTTCACTAAAACCCCTTATACTATTGAGGGTAGTTTAGGCATTTTGACTCAAAATGTGAGATAAGGGGGGCATAATGATGAAATTGAATAGTATAGGGGGCAAAATAGACACAGTGGGAGTTAGTTGATTAAACTCAATAGTATAGTAGAATTTATTGAAATTAACCCTTTATTTATTTATTTTTAATACAATATTATTGAACATTGAGACAAATGGTTCAAAGAACGATGAGTACAGTGGTACAAATATTGGCACTCTTTGTTGACTCTAGGATTAATTTTATTTACACCCCCTGAAATTTATTTTTATTTTAATCAAAATTTTCAAATTTGAGAATCTTCTTTTACACCGCTATTATTTGAAACCATCATCATTTACTTGAAATTGAATCTGAGGAACACCAAACAACACCACACCAGAAACAAAGCAACAAACCAACAACATGAGACAACACCATCACCACCATCACCTTAAAAAATCAGTTATGTCATGTAATAGAAAACCAAACACCACGCCAATCATATTAGAAATTCTAAGCTGATTGATTCACCTTAAACCAAACACTACGCCAATCAAACAATATCCTCTTTATCAGTCTTTTGTTATTTACAAATAATATTATCAATCTTCTGCTCTTTACAAACAATATTATTAGTCATCTGCTATTTATCATGCCATCAAACACTGAATCAGAAAGACTCCAAGCTAAGGCCAACTCTCTGGATTTGAATGAGTCTTTGAATTTAATTGAAACCAACCTCTCTCTGATTTATCTTTCCAAAAGTTTCTTGAATAGGAGGCAGATCACCAAATCATTCATTTTACATACATATTTTTATCAAAAATAATAATAAAAAAATCCCATTTCGTCATTAAGTTAGAGCCCCTTTTTATAACTTTCCATTCTTACTTTGCATTAGTAGAAATTCAGCAATTGCCTTATGCTCTTGATTGGTTAATTCCTTTTTAGATTTGGATTGAACTTCATCGTCATCCGCTTGCCTTTCCATTTCCTAGTACATCAGTTAAAATGAAAAACAAACATGTAAGAGTTGTAAAAGACCAAGTTGTTTAGATATGAGGATAAAATTATTTAGGATGAGGTTTAATTTTGTTTGAACACATGATTTGGATTATTCTGTAATTAAATTAATTTAAGTATATTTGGTTTAAGGGTATTTAGAATATTTCATACAAAAATTTACTGACAGAAGATGTAAGTGAAGATTTTCAAATCTGAAAAATCTAATTAAAATAAAAATAAATCTCAAACGGGTAAATAAAATTAACTCTTGACCCTACCCATGACAAAGACTATTGCTCATTTGGATAATTATTGAAATGATTAAACTTTTGACATGAAATAAAACGAATTTAAATAGGATTCTATTGAATGAGGATGATGATTCCGAGGTGGAAGCACCCATCGAATATAAAAATTCGAAGATGGACATGGATTGGTTGAGAATTGGTGTCACGAATTCATACCACATAGAAGTTAAAATTAAAATTATCATGTTTATGTTGGGAATTGTGTTTCCTTTTTTTTCATTACAGTTAGATTTTTAACTTTGGAGTCCATATGTTTACCAATTTTGTTGAAAATGGGTGTAATGAATTCTTAGGAGGGATATCAGCGAAACCCCCCATATAGTTTGTGATTTTGTGCCAAAAATCCCCCTAGTTAAATTTTGTGTATATAAATCCAGAAGTTTCTACAAATAATGCGCTTTGCCCCCTACCAGTCACCACTCGGTCATTTTTTGGCCGTGAAATTGTTAAATTCCTATATTAACTTTTGCACATAACATTTATAAATATGAAATTTCTATATTACTTTTTGTTGGGTCTCGAGCGAATAATCCCTGTAGTATCAAAAAGTGTTCGCATTGCACATGTTTTTCATTTACTGTCACATGTATTAGTCATTATTAATATCTTATTTTATACTAAATAATTATTTATATATACTACTTATAAAAGTATTAGTCATTTTTAATATTTAAAGGTATACGCACTATATCGATACTACAAGGTTAATCGCTCGAGTTTGAGAAATTAATGGAACACGAACTAAGGGTATTTTGGAGATTTTACACCTCTGGTCATCGAAAAATGCCAAAGATGTGCAATACGCACATTATTTAAAATATTCGGATCCTAAAAAACAACATAAATTTATACGTAGTATATCGATACCATAAGGGGTTAATCGTTGGCGACTCTTCTTAGAATGTTACTCAAATTTAAACTTAAATCATTATTTATATGTTAGGAATTGTGATTACAATTTGAGCCATTAGGTTTATTCTAATATGTTTTTTTTGAGACGATCAAGTCGTGACATTTAATTATCAAAAAAAAAAAGACATTTAGAGGAATATACTTGCAAAATCAGTTTTGGGCTTACAAGAATCGTAATCCCGTCCACAATATAAAAATATATATGTGTAATTAGTTTGAAATTGTATAAATAGAAAATGGTATTGTTTAAAAGGAGGAGTGAAGAAATACCTTGCCAATAAGGGATGAATAAATAAGATTATACGAACAGGATTAAAGTTATTAATGTTTGATTGGAAATTTTGTCCCATAAAATATATATATATATATATATATTTCAAAATGTCCGACAAATATTCCCAATCAACTGAAAAACTCGGTTTTAGTTCATTCAAAGTGAAGCAGAGTAAATAAAGCAAATATTGGCTTTGTGATTTGCGAGCAGAATCAAAGTGAGGCCAATTCAACACGGAATCAAGTTCAGTTCAAAACCAATTTAAGACTTGTCAAAATCCAAATGCGGCCAAACTTGAACAGAGTTGTTTGGAATTTGAGCTTGTCCGGAAGGATCCACCATTAAAGGTTAATTAGGTGACAACATGGTCTTGTCTTGGTCATAAACATCATTATCATCATAGTGCAAATAAATGGAACCAAACCTCTAGGTAATGGAATAAAACAGAAGAACTCAATATGGTTTTTGTCATGATTATAAGATTAAGTACAGTAATAGGAAATATTTTTTTTGAAAATTTAGTGTGTCCAATTGAGTGATAGAAGAATTGATTAGCTTTGGAGAGTTTTTTATTTTTTATTTTTATAACTGTGATGTCCGGGTCAGCTTACGCACATCTCGATTAATCCACGAGACTTGTGCAAGACGACTTCCACACGAATCGGGTAAGACTCTGACTATGTATGTGGTTGTGGCCCTAACAAAATGTTTGCACATAATAGGAATCGAATATGAGACCTCCTGCTTATTGAGACATCAAGTCTCAAAAATAAACTTTTAGGAGAGAATTTAAAAGAAGAAACAAAAAATTTAGTGAAGCGAATTAAATGTAACTGGAAAAGAAAAAGATAGAGGAGCTTTAGGAGTATCTTGTGATCTTGAATTTTACTTTAATGAAAAAGTTCAAAAGCAAACATGGTATGGGTGAGTAGAATTAGACAATAAATGAAGATTTTATAGGTATGATTCTCATATCATATTTATTAAGACTGAAAGTTATTATCTTAATATTACTTTTAGAGATTTTATTTTTATTTTTAATAAGTGTCCCTAGGTATTAAAATTAAAGAATTACAAGTGAAGTTGAGTGAAAGTTTTATATAAAGAAATAAATAATTATATTTGGGATGCTCTTCTTACACAGGTGAGTGTTTGAAGAGCCGACATCCAAACTCTAGAGACATAATTTAAGCATTATTTAAAAATTATATAAAAATGTGATATGTGTAATTACGACTAAATTACACTACGTTGATATAAGGAATTATAGTTATTTAAAGTGAAATAAGAGAGTATTTGTAATAAATTTAAAATAAACGAGTTTATCTTTATTACACAAGTGATCATTGTAGTAGAAGAATTTTATACACTCAATTTTAATTAAACATATCGATTATGAGTAAAATTCTAGTCAAACCAATTAATAGCTTATCGTATCTACTTCCTCTTTGCAAATCTAAAGAAACAACGTTTATTTTATATTTTATAGAAAGAAAAAATAATTTCAAAACATAATAATGCGAAAGTTTGAAAAAGAGTCCAAGTCACAATAAGTAAGCTTGACTAGTGTGTGAAACAACAGTATCTTTGAAAGTGAAAAGCCCTTCCCTTCCAAAAAAAGACCTTTGTTGGGCCATCTTGGGAATTACCTAATAATAGAGGGGTTAATTTACCGGTAAACGCCGGTCAAAAGACGTTGAAAAAGACCAGGTCTTTGGGTCAATGACTCAATCATAGTCCGTTCACTGCCGTCAACTCAATAACCGCACGCCGTTATGTCCCCTAACCACCAGTTCAATGACCAAATTTAATCACATCCGTTGAATACTCATGCTCTTTCCTGGACTGTCCGATCATTCCCGCACGCTTGTTTCCTTTTGGATTCACACAATAATTACGTTCGATACAGACATGGTAAAAATGGACAGATAAATTGCTTTATCTGCACCCACTGTACAAATATTTTAAAAAATATCCGCTTATAGAAATGAGAAAAATATACTGATTTATTTGTTTTTTAAAAATTTTCTTTGACAATTCAGCTATTATTATTGTTTATATGCTTCATCAGTTATTATTTAATTCTTTAATCCATTTATTCGACAGTGTGATTTATATGTAAAAAGTCAGTTAAGTTAAGTATGAGAATTCCTTTTATCCCATTCTGTACAAGAAAAACAAGGATAAATGTTTGTTATTAGCTTAGTCAAAAATTGCGTCCAGAATAATGGCTAGAAAACATTCTTAAATAAGAATGTTTATATTTTTAATTTTTTCATCTGTTCCAAAATAAGTGTACATATTTAGTTTTTTTTAAAAGAATTGAGATATTTTGTTTTTATAATTTTATCCTTTGAAAATATGGTATAACTTTAATTTTTAGTGAAGTATATTATTTTTTTTAACTTAATGAAGAGAAATAAGTTTGGAAAATATAAAATTATATTATATTAGGATTTGAACTAGACACTTATTTTAGAATGGATAAAATTATGAAAGTAAACATTTATTTTGAAAGTTTTAAATACGAGTATAAAATTAATACATATAAGTTATGACAATCAAATAAAATAATTTGTTTATTAATATTATTCAGCATTAACAAAATTCTAATATATCAATATATTTGAGAAGAGCGGAGGGGAGGTAACAAAACTTTTCAATCCCACTCATTTTCGCTTTAGCCACAGGTCATAAGTTTCTTACCTATTAATTTTGGTTACAATTGTAATAATAATGTAACAGACATCAAACAATATGATGTTAAAATCTAAGGAAATTGATTATGATTGCGATCGCATTAATAATATCACATACTCAAATAATATGGGTGTTAAAAATCAGCTTACCATGATAAGTTCTCAAATTATAAATACATTTTTAATTTAAAATTACTTTAATTATAAACATCCTAAATAGGTGGGGTGGAATTGTTAGCGAGAGGAAGTAATGGTCAAAGATATAAAAATGGTTTTATTTCCGTACCCAATTCATTTAAAAATGAAAAAATGGTACCAATTCATATTTGGTAAAATGGTTTTGGATTAACAGTATTAGCACCATTGGCACCAAATGATCAAAATTTGGAACCATGTGAATTGATGATTTTTGGTGGTGCGGTACTGTAACAACCAAAACCAAATGATTGCACCATCTCATCCCAAACCAAAATTAAATAGTTGCACGATATGAATATATTATTATTAAAATATATTTTTAGAAATTTATTATATTTTAATATTATAATTTTATTATCTTTCCTAAAAATTAATATATTAATATTAATATATTAAAATATATTTTTAAAAATTTAATATATTTTAATATTATAGTTTTATTATCTTTCCTAAAAATTAATATATTAATATTAATATATTTTAATATTTTAACATTAAAATATATTTTTGAAAGTTATTTTAATATTATAGTTTTATTATCTTTTCTAAAAATTAATATGTTAAAATATATTTTTAGAAATTTAATATATTTTAATATTATAATTTTATTATCTTTCCTAAAAATTAATATTTTAATATATTAATATTAATATATTTTAATATATTAATTTCAGAATTTCAATTCATACCAACTCTACCAAACACGGTTTAATTTTTCAGCATCACTTTTTCTTATACCAAAATTCCAATTTAAAATAAAATCACACCAAATCAAATCCAACCCAACTCAACCCAAAATAAAAAACTAACAGTGCACCGCACCGTTACCAAACGCTCCTTAGAGAACAAAAAGAGTATTTACTTTTCTTTCACGTCAAAATTTTCTCAGAAACCAAACAGAATCTTCAGGCCCCATTACAGAGACAAGTTTCTGAACCAAATTTCGGTCAGCTTTTCCCCACGATTTCTAGGGTTTTGTTTTCCAAGCTGTCGTCTTCAATCTAGCCGTTAAAATTCTGTTTGTTTCCCCATTCCCCCTCTGAAAAATTTCCTGGAAAATCCAGAGATGAATGAGCTATCAATTTGAATAGATCTATACATATAAATTTCTCAAAAAAAGAGGCAAGAGTAAACATTGCGTTCAATCACTTTCTTTCTGCGGAATTTGTTTCCTTCTTCCGTCTCGCGCCTTTTCCTCTCCTTTCTCTGTCTCCCAATCCGTGCGATTCCTCTCTCTCTCAAAAGGCCTCTGTACATCGAGCGCACTTTAGTGGGAGTACGGTGCATGTTAGTGGCGGGCTTGATTAAAGTAGAATAATTCGATAACATTATCTTTAAAGGTTTGCCGGGGGATTCTCAGTATCTGTCGGTGGGATTGACGGATTCAGATATACAAACATATCTATATAGATACGCTAGTATATATATATATAGAGAGATATATGATTATAAATCACACTAATATAAAAGCCTAATTGAAGAGGTTGACCCCAACAACAATGGGCTTGTTGATATAATTTTATTAAAGAGAGAATAAAGAATCTAAGCTCAATTTGTATTTATTGATGAAAAAAGGAAAAAATTGTAGTCAAGTGCGAGTGGCTCATATTTTTATTGGTGTGTGAGAATTATTAAACTAGAAAAAAAATAAATTTAATTTCTACTCTTACAAAGCTAACTGAAAATTTCCTCAAATTCTTCCAATATGGGTGAGCGACTGGGCTTACTCACAAAATTGGTTGAAGTAATGGGAATCTACTGTTATTGTTTTTGTCAAATGAGAGTCTTACCATTGTGGATTGGACTCTGATTTTATTTATTTATTTTCATAAAATGTGATTGGTTTGTCCACAAAACTTCATATGCTATTGCAAAATAAAAGTTTTTTTTTTTTTTTTTCAAATTCTTATTTTGGTAAAAACTATATCAAGTTATACATTATTTTTTTAAAAAAATATTGATTTGAGGAGGGAATGAACCAAAATTTTGATATGGTCTATTTTCAAATTTGGAATAAATAGCTGAAGTTTTTATACCGAGTCATGTAGCATAATATATAGTCTTGTTTGGTAAGTTATTAAACCGAGTCATGCAGTAGATAAACAAATATACTGGGTTAAGTTTAAATGTAGTTGATCAGTAGAAGAATTAATCTATAATCATACAATTTTCCTTTTATTCTCTTTTTAGACACACAATTGCTTTTTTTTTTTTACCTTTCTCAATTTCAATATATTAAAAAAAAAATCAATATTATAAAGGCAGCATAAGAAAATTAAATCAATAGAAAAAAGCTCCAAGGAGCTTCTTTTCGGCATTACAAAACCAGCTGTTTAGGGGGTCACCAGAGAGAGCCACTTCAATCAAACCATTCTCTTCTTCTTCTTCTTCTTCAATCAATAACTTTGCAAGATTTTATTTATTTATTTTATGTATTTGGGTCATTTTTATTGTTGTTGAAAAAATTTGATGTGTACACCATTAGAGCATGACTACATAGGCTTGTCAGAGATGGAGAAAAGCTCTGAGAAGATCTCTTCATCCTACTCTTCTTCCTCCACTGTGGATGAGAAGAGAAATGTTCTCAACCTCAAGGAGACAGAGCTGAGGCTTGGCTTGCCTGGTTCTGAGTCTCCTGAGAGGAAGGTTGGGGTTGGGATGTCTCTTTATGTGGAGGATATCAAGAAAATTGGGTGTTCTGTGAGCCCAGTGAGGAGCTTTGTGGCTGGGTCTAAAAGGGGTTTTTCTGATGCTATTGATGGGTCTCCCAAATGGGGTCTCTCTGTAAATGGTGGATCTGAGGTGGGTTTGGCTAAAAGTGCTGTTTTGTTCTCCCCCAAAGGAGGGAATGGGATTGTGGAAAATAAGAGTACCCAACAGTCATGTGTGCCTGGTCATGCTATGAAGGAGGTTGTAGTTGTTCCTCCTTCACCAAAGCCTGTTCAAGAGAAGGAGGACCATGCTGGTTCTCCTGCTGCAAAGTAAGTTCACATTTTTCCTTTTTTTTTTTTTTTTTTTAAAATTTATTTTTATGATCTATTGTACCCCCTAGAAAAAAGGGTTTTAATCATTGTAAAAATCTATGGGGTTTGGTTATGTTTCTAGTTCTATTGCTATTCATATTGGTTTCTCATATTCTGTTGTTGTGCTCATTCCCTTACCCTTCTTACTCAGCCTTTTGTTCCTAATATCTTTGCCTGCAAAGAATATTTAGAAAAACCAAAATAATTAGAATTTGGGGTTTTGGACTATTTTTTCATTACCCATTAGATTATTCTTCCTAAAGCTGTGCTGCCTTTGCAGCCATCCTACATCACAATTAGGTGAGTCCTCTAATTAATTTGCTTACAGTATTGTCCTTCCAGATTAGGCTGCCTGAGGTTCCTGTTTTATATATGCTAACATACATGTGTATAAAATGTTAAATGCACCTTAATGCATGAAATTGTGTATTGGTGAATTATTGGATTTAATATTACTTTGCTATGAAAATTACCCATGGATTAGTTTGTGAACTACTCATGACTGTGCTCTTCTAGCTTGGCCATCTTCTTGTCAATTTGATCGCTAATGATTTCTCCGATATGTTTGTGAACTTTAGTCTTCTATGAGACTATGACATATGTTTTCACTCTAATAAACTATATGTTGTGTTATGGTAACAGGGCACAAGTGGTAGGATGGCCACCAATTCGATCTTTTAGGAAGAAGAACACCATGGCCACCAGTTCTGCAAAGAACAGTGATGATGCTGATGGAAAGTCGGGATCCGGTTGCCTCTATGTGAAGGTTAGCATGGATGGTGCTCCATATCTAAGGAAGATTGACCTCAAGACATACTGTAACTACTTAGAACTCTCATCAGCTCTTGAGAAGATGTTCAGCTGTTTTACCATTGGTACTCTCTCTCTCTCTCTCTCTCTCTCGCTAGTTGACAATGAATCGATTGTCTTGTTATGTAATACACGGCCATTTGATTACAAGTTGTTTTAAATTCTTATGAAAACCATAAATTGAAAATATGCATTCAAATGAGATACAGCATGGAAGTGTTTCCTCTTAGCCAGAGTAACAGGACTTGCCTCTCAAAAATGCACCAAATATATAATTATGTTTCCGTGGATGAGGTGAAATATATGCCTTCCGAAAGCAGGAGTCGGAGAAGGCTTTTGTAGATGAGATTGTGTTTTTTGGTTAGACTGTTGTTTGTTTTTCGGATTGAGAAATCAACTTAGCTGCTTAAAACAGACGCATCAGCCTTGTGAGAACTTTGAGAAACTCTCCTGTCAAACTAGACTTCGCCTGAGACTGTATTCACTAGTTATATTGATTTCTAAAATTGTTACCTGCTTTAAAAATTCTTTAATAGTCTCGTGGTTTTCCTTTTTTACCACTGTGGAGAAGAACATTTTGTGTTGTTTTCCCCATTAAAAATAAGGGTAAAAATGGCCACTAGTACTCATATCTCCTAATCAATCTGGGTGCCCTAAGAAAGGTGGAGTGGGTATAAATCTAACATTTTGGCATTATCTGCAAATGTGTTTGCATTTTTCCTTGAATCCACATTTTTCACCGTTGTACCCTGTTTTACTGCTACACCAAGCAATGGCAGCTACTTAGACAATCACACACACAAACATATTCCTTTTATTATGGTGATAATTTTGAAGGACTGCGTACAATATGAAATCCCATTTTGCCATTTCCTCTTTTCACTCTCTTTGCTTTGCAGTATAGATATATATTTTTTTCTTATTATATGCAGTCTAGGCCCTAGGGATCATATAGTTGACAGTTTTTACTTTTAATCTAAACATTATAGAGAAAGTTGCACCTTGACAGATGCATTCTTCTGCATTTTCAATTACATGTAAAATATCTCGACTATCAACTGTTGACTTGTATTAATGCATTACTGTGATGCAGGTCAGTGTGCTTCTCATGGACTTCCAGGGCGAGATGGGCTTAGCGAGAGTCACTTGAAGGATCTCCTCCATGGATCTGAAAACGTGCTTACATACGAAGACAAGGATGGTGACTGGATGCTTGTTGGTGATGTTCCTTGGGGGTAAGTTGTATATCCACTTAACCTTTTTTGGGTTGTTCAGTATTATTTTTTGCCATGCAGTAATGCCTCAGCTTCGAATCATTAGATAAAACAGAAGCTCCCCGAGAATAGGATCAATACGGTTGTTTGTGCATGAGAATTTCAGAAATTGTCGCTCTGAAACATATAAGATGCAGAAATGTGAAATGATATATTTCGTCTTTCTTGAATGACGCTCAATTTGATCGAAAGCGTCTGATTTGATTTCTTATAGCAAACACTTGGTTGATATTGTAGCTTCTCAGCTGTAGCTGTAACAGTATTAGCAGCTGATTTGCTTTTGTTTGTGACAGGATGTTTGCAGAATCATGTAGGAGATTGAGGATCATGAAGGGCTCGGAGGCAATAGGGTTTGGTAAACCCCAACTTTTTAATTCTTAAGCATGTGATACTCTTTTTTGTTTCTTGATTATTCGTCTAAACATAAATTGTTCTAACCGCCCATTCTGAAACATTTGACTTTCATGTAATGTAACTTGAACCAGTAGAGTTTTATCTTTGTAGTTCAGGAATCAAATTCAAATCATGTATATCTTAACTTTGGTTTTGAAATGATTCGAGTGATTCCTTTCTTTCAGCTCCAAGGGCCGTGGTGAAGTGCAAGAACCGAAACTAGCTTTTGAGCACCAGTGAGATCAAGGCATTTACTGGAAGACCAAAGGGTTTTTAAGTTGGTAACCTGTCCCAGAATCTCATGTATTTTGAGTCTTAAATATTGTAGGTTAGTAGTTTTTCAAACTGGTGAGAACTTCCTAGTAGGGAGAAGATATAAATGAAGAGATCCAGATGTTTGATTGTTCTGCTTTTTCTCTTAGCATGTATTTCTGTATTTGATATTGCTGTGTGAATGAGTAGTTGCTGATTGCAAATCTCAATCTTAATTCTTGTGCAAGAGCTTTGTTTCAAGCACTTGGAGATTTCATGAGGTGTGTGTTTTTGGGCAAATTCAATGTAGACTATTGTTAGAGAGCTCGTGTTTGACATTGGATTCGGATGGAAAATTGTCTGGGTATTAGTTCGATTGGATGTTAGTCTCACGTAATAGCTTAAGCTTCGTTTTGATTAACTAGAGAGAATAAAAGGAATGATAACATTAGTTATGAGAGAAAAGAAAAAATAGCAATGATTGAAATTCATGTTTGGATACATAATGAAAGAAAAGAAATGAGCATTTTTGTTCGTATTAGGTATATGTGATGAGAGAAGAGAAAACAAACTATTTTTACCATTTAAGTATTTCATTTTGAAGTATTAAAGTTATTGTTGGAAGTGTCACTTAAGTTGATATCATCCTCTCCAAATATTTCTCATTTTCGCAACGATAGCAAATAAGGGTACAAGAGGGAAGACAGAACATATGTGCCAAGTGCAGTGTGTTTCCTAGTACTGGAGCTTCAAATCACATCCAGATTTGCCAATTTCAATTGAGACAATATAAAAAAAATAAAAAAATGATATTTATAGAACAATAACATATTGTAAATGCAGAAAAGTTACACAATAATAATTAGGTCAGAATTTGGATCCTTTCTCATTCCTCAAAGCCATGTATTTATACACAATTATGGAAGATGGGTCGAGCTCATGTATCTAAGTTTACCAATCCCTTAAATCAAGGGATTTGATAAACTCTACCCTTTTTTGGACTCTTTATTCTATAATTGGATTACTCCTTGCCTCGTGGATCACACTTTAGCTTCTAGAATTTTTCATAGGCCCATTGTTGTTTTTGGCCTACTTGTTTTCAGCCCATCCGTCTTCTGGCTCATCAGCCTTTGGCCCATCCGTCGTTGGCCCATTAGTCCTGTGGCCCATCTATGGTTGGGCCAAATATTTCAACCATTACACAGGCCCCTGAGGTTATGGGCTTTTGTAAAAAGCCCATACCGAAAATTTCAAATAATGCTATATATATACATTCATGCACTTTTAGGGAAAATGGGGTTTGGTGAGTTGTCAACTAATTATGATCATTTATTGGCATTTGATATGTTCGGCCACTACTCCCTTGATTGCCACACCATGACGGCTCATTGTGGGTTGCGCGACTTTCGGGCTTCGTGCAACCCTTTGGCCTCCTTCTCCCTCTCTATAAAAATCCACACTTCTTCATTTCATTTCTCATTTCATACTTTGCAATTTTCTGCTCTAGCCTCTCTCTTCCTTAGCTCTTTATCCCTGGGTTTTATTTTCTTGTTCTTGCCGCAATCCTTCCCGTCGGTCGTTCCGGATTTATTTAATAGGACAGAAACCTGCTGCTACCCGAAGCTCCTGTGACTCTCCGTTTACCTACCGAGTAAGTTGACCGGTCATTTCTTCTCCTTTCTTTTAATTTTCATCTTTACCCCCTTTTGTCTCTTTTACCTTTCTTTAGCATTATGTCTGACAGTGACGACACCCGGTCAGTAGAGGAAGTTGTTTTATCTTCTACCTCAGGCACCGATCCCACTAGTAGTGACAGTCCCCAACCCACTCATAAAAGAGCCAAAAAGACCATTCCTCAAAGTACTGACCTTCCGGGTTCCTCAACGACCGATCCTGTGAAATCCAAGTCTTCTGAACCATTCGTAGTGGCCCCACTTAAGAGGGCCCGACCTGAAGTGGACGTTAAACACCTTCGGGCTGAGACCCAAGTTCCCAAGGACGTTGATGTGTCCCCTTACCCTGGCTATCTAGATTTTACCCAGAGCCAGGGGCTAGCCCCCGGTAGCATTCTGCTATCGGCGTCTCATCTTAGGGTTCTAAGGTTTCCTCTTCACCCCTTTTTTCACT
This sequence comes from Cornus suecica, assembly GCA_963922005.1. Lineage (NCBI taxonomy): Eukaryota > Viridiplantae > Streptophyta > Magnoliopsida > Cornales > Cornaceae > Cornus > Cornus suecica. The sequence goes on from OY998238.1 coordinate 94,675,373, forward strand.
ACGTGTTTTTCATGCTAGGGTTGCACCCTCTCCAACTGAACCCGAACAGCTTTAGAATCATGTCCATGCTCCTGTTGTATAACAGGGATATGGACTTGAACTTAGGTCTAGCCGACCTCCTCCTTTGTTATTTTTTCCAAAATGCCAGAGCGAGTAGGGGTAAGTACAACCTTTTTCCATTTCAAGGCCGGAGCATATGCACGGATACCGAGAAATTTGACAAGGGATGGAAATAAAGGATGGTAGTTGTGAGTGGCAACTGATCATACCCTTTTTCTCATATATTCCCGATCCCCAACAAGTTCGGTCCCATTCGTCTGCCTGTCTACCGCCCCCTTCATAAGGCCTCTTGCCTCTGTGAACACTGTGACCTTCATCGGGGGGACTATGCCTTCAAATTTCTAGGTTATGAGGACAATGACCTTCCCCTTACCTTCATAAAACAACGTATAAGCCTCTTGAAAACTCATGTCTGGGGCAAAACCCGATCGGCTACTGACCTGCTGACCTTGGACAATCTTGAGTCGATCTCTAACTTGGGCGTTGCTGTTGACAGGATGGACTTGCCTGATAAACCCATCTCTGCTAGAATCCCTCAAGTTCCTGAAGGGATTACCCTTGTTGATGTTGTGCCCTTATCAACAACACCTCATTCGACTTCGGTACCTCCTCCTGCGTAGAGCCCAGCAGCGCCATCAGCGCAGAACCCCGGAGCTCCACCTCCGCCTCCCGTCAATGCTCCGACTGTGAGGACCCGATCCAGTACAACCGGTGGGGTGAGTACTAAAAGGGCCAGGACACAAGCTGAAAATGTTTCTTCAAGCAAAGCTCCTGCTGTACCTGAATCATCTCAAGCTTTGATTCCTTGGGAGCCTAAATTTCTGCTGCCAGATGGGACTCCAGTCTGTGCTGATCAAATCACCCTTAATCAACCAGAAGCTCTTCGGGCCATGGCCAAAGGGATCTGGACACCAGCTGATAGGGTGGCCCAGTCCAAAATCACCAGAACTAATTTGGCTAAAAGGACTTCAATAATGGTTATGGAGGTAAAGACTTTGTTTAATAATCCTTTCTTTACTGTGCAGCTTCTCTACGGCGTCCAGGCCTACAACAGCCTCCTTGAGACTGATGTCAAAGAAATGGTCGGTATGAAGGCCCAAATAAAGCAGAATGACATCCACCGGGTTTCTCTAGTCAAGGAGGCGGATGGTCTCCGTCAGACTGTTTCTGAACAGAAGACTCTTCTGGAAACCGGTGAAGCGGAGAAGCAAACCCTGACTGCTGAAAAGCTGGTTCTGGCTGCCGAGCTGGAAAAAACGAGGAAAGCTGCCAGGAAGATGGCAGCTGAAAAAGCTGAGTCTGATAGACTCTTGGCAGAATCAGAGAGGCTTCTGTCCCTTGAGCGGGAAAAAGTAGAAGTGTGTCGTCTAGGAGGGCTTGACATGTACAAAAGATACAGTGTTATCTGTGACATCCGAGCGGCCAGGGCCTGGCGGCGGAGGCATGAAAGGGATCATATCCCTCTAGAATCACGGGAATTTAAGACCGCAGAGCCATTCGACGCCCATATGGGAGTGCCAGTGCCTTATGAAAACCCTCCTTCCTCTGAGAACGAGAAGCGCTTTGCTGCCATCCTGAAGGGGGAAGAATACCATTCTCCTGATCAATAGTATAGGCAATTTTATATGTCTTTGTTCCCCTCAAAGAGCTAATTTCTTGTAACTTCTTTCTTTATTAATGAACAAGAATTTTTCCCCCTTTCCAGCATTTATTCTTCTTTTGTGTTGGTTTTTAGCGTTTGCACTTAGCTTTTTATGAATCAATTGAGCCTTCGGACATCTGGCCCCTGAGGCTATCTACCCCCCGGTTAGTTCAAATCGGGTTTGAATTCAAACAGTTAGGAAAGTTTTAATAAATATGAAGCCTTCGGGCATTTGGCCATTGAGGCTTGATTTCATCCTCTGGTTAGTTCAAATCTGGTTTGAACTCAAACACTTAGGAAAATTTTAATAAACATGAAGTCTTCGGGCATTTGGCCCCTGAGGCTTAATTTCATCCTCTGGTTAGTTCAAATCAGGTTTGAACTCAAACACTTAGGAAATTTTTAATAAACATGAAGCCTTCGGGCATTTGGCCCCTGAGGCTTGATTTCATCCTCTGGTTAGTTCAAATCAGGTTTGAACTCAAACACTTAGGAAAAATTTTAATAAACATGAAGCCTTCGGGCATTTGGCCCCTGAGGCTTAATTTCATCCTCTGGTTAGTTCAAATCAGGTTTGAACTCAAACACTTAGGAAAATTTTAATAAACATGAAGCCTTCGGGCATTTGGCCCCTGAGGCTTGATTTCATCCTCTGGTTAGTTCAAATCAGGTTTGAACTCAAACACTTAGAAATTTTTTTAATAAACATGAAGCCTTCGGGCATTTGGCCCCTGAGGCTTGATTTCATCCTCTGGTTAGTTCAAATCAGGTTTGAACTCAAACCCTTAGGAAAATTTTAACAAACATGAAACACTTGTATAAAAGTAGAATCTATCTTTATTGAGATGAACTTGAAAATCATGAAGCAGAGGTGCCGATATCGGGCACAAATGTTTCGTAACAAGGGTGTCATAGTAAGACACAGTTTTATTTCTCAACAAGAAAAATAACTATCTAAGGATAATACCTCTTTAACCGATAAGCATTCTGAGAGTTGGACTCGAGACGACCTGTTTCGTTCTTCCGAACCCGATAAGCACCGCGTCTGATGACCTCAACCACTGTGTAAGGTCCTTCCCATGTCTCTCGTAACTTGCCTACAATCCCAATCTTCCGTCTGAGCACCATATCGCCCACTTGGAACTCTTTTCTTTTGACTTTCTGATTGAATCGTGCCCTGACTTGCTGCTGATAGGCAACTAGTCTTATCCCAGCGGCTTCCCTTCTCTCTTCCAGGAGGTCCAGATCATGGGCTAGGTGCTGATTGTTTGGACCTTCTTCCCATGTTTGACTCCTTAAAGTAGGTACCTTTAGCTCGGTCGGGATAACTGTTTCGGCCCCATAAGCCATGGCGAAAGGGGTTTCTCCAGTTGGTTGTCTTGGAGTAGTCCGATAGGACCACAACACCTCAGGCAATTTCTCCAACCATGCCCCTTTTGCGTCTTCAAGTTTTTTTCTCAGTGTGTCAAAAATGGTTCTATTCGTCCTTTCGGCTTGCCCATTTCCCTGTGGATAGCCAACGGAAGAAGTGTTTTGATTGATCCCATGCTTTGCTAAGAATGCTTGAACCCTTCTGTTGTCCAGGTTGGTGCCATTGTCCATCATTATGGTTCAGGGTAGACCGAATCTACAGATGATGTGGCTCCAGATGAATTTTATAACATGGCTGCCTGTTATGGTGGGGTATGCCTCTGCTTCCACCCATTTGGTAAAATAATCAATAGCCAGGAGAACATGCGTGGTACATTGTATTGCTTGTGGGAGAGGACCCACAATGTCTATACCCCATCGGGCAAAGGGGTGAGGAATAATAGTTGGGTTTAAGAACTCCGGCGGTGGATGGATGGCATCTCTATGAAACTGACATTTTTTGCAATGTCTGACGTAAATTTCAGCGTCCCTTGCCAGGTAGGGCAAGAAGTACCCCTGGGTGAGGACTTTATGAGCTAGGGACCTTCCCTCGGAGTGATTGCCACAAGCTCCTGCATGAATTTCTTCCATGACTGCCGATGCCTCGGATGGGGTGAGACATCTCAAGTATGGTCCGGAAAAAGACTTTCGGTATAGTTGGCCGTTGTATAGGGCATACCTGGATGCCTTCATTCTTATCTTCCGGGCTTCTGATTTTGATTCAGGCAATGTACCAAATCTCAAATAATCTACTATCGGATCCATCCAACTTGGTTCCCATGGGATAACCATTACTTCTTCAGGGGGTTCCAAGCTGGATCGGACGACGAAGTCTATTGGTACAGTGCGAGTCATACCTTCTCCCGCCGCGGAGGCTTGGTTAGCCAGATGATCTGCTACGGAGTTATCTCCTCTGGGAATCTGTTCAAAGTTGATTTGCTGGAACATTTCAGCCTCTCTTAGAACCAGATTCTTGTATGCTTCCATCTTCGGCTCTCGGGTTTCATACTCCCTTTTTAACTGTCGTACGACTAGCTGGGAATCACTTCGAACCTCTGTTTTCTGCACTTGAAGGCTTCGGGCCAACCGAATTCCTGCAAGAAGGGCCTCGTACTCGGCTTCATTGTTAGAGGCTGGAAATTCCAATCGAACGGATTGCTGGATTTTAGTACCATCTGGTGTTACGAGTACTACTCCGATCCCTGCTCCGTTGATGTTTGATGATCCATCCACGAACACGACCCATAATTCGGGCTCACATTCTTCTATGAAGTCTGCCACTTTGGTTTCTAATAGGAAGTCAGCTACCGTCTGCCCTTTGATGGCCGTTCGGGGGACATAGGTTATGTCAAAAATCCCAAGTTCAATTGCCCATTTTGATACTCTCCCGGATAACTCAGGTTTCACCATTATGGATCTGATCGGAGTTAAAGTAGGAACTATGATCGGGTGTGCTTCAAAATAGTGTCGAAAACGTCGCTTAGCATTGATCAGTGATAGTACCAGCTTCTCCTGTTTTGAATAACAGGTTTCTGCGTCGGCAAGGGCTTTGCTGGTGTAGAAGACTAGTGTCTGGTACCCTTTGCCCTCCTTGACCATAGCGGCGCTGGTAGATGTTGCTGAAATGGCTAGATACAGATGCAACGACTCATTGACATCTTGGGTTGCCAGTATTGGGGGCTTCGCCATGTAACTTTTGAGTTTTTTCAGGGCCTCCGCTTGCTCCGGCCCCCATACCTCTCCTTTTGCCGCCTTTATTGCTTGAAAGAACGGCCTACACCGATCGGTTAGCCGAGAGATGAAACGACTGAGGGCCGCTATTCTTCCACTTAGTACCTGGATCTCCTTCCGGGACTTTGGCTCCATTGTCTCTACGAGAGCTTTGACTTGCGCAGGGCTAGCCTGTATTCCCGTCCGATCAACTATGTGCCCCAAAAATTGGCCTGAGGAAACTCCGAAAGAACATTTGGCTGGGTTGAGCTTCATGTTGTACTCCCGGAGGGTGTTGAACACCTGCCGCAGATCGGCTAGATGGTCTCCTTTTACCTTGATTTTGACTACTGTGTCGTCGATGTAGGCTTCGATGGTTGATCCCATCATCCCTTGGAACACCTTCCTGACCAATCTCTGATAAGTAACACCTGTATTCTTTAGTCCGAAAGGCATAACTGTGTAACAAAATGTACCTGATTCAGTTCCTGGTCCTCCGGATTCATTCGAATCTGGTTATACCCGGAATATGCATCCAGAAAGCTCAGGCGTTCGAAACCTGCGGTGGCATCTACCATCTGGTCGATCTTTGGTAAAGGGAAACAGTCTTTCGAGCATGCTTTATTCAGATCAGTGAAGTCAACACATACCCTCCACTTGCCGTTTTTCTTCTGGACTACCACCACGTTCGCCAACCAGGAAGGGTACTGGACCTCCTTTATGAATCCTGCTTGCAGAAGCCGATCAACCTTTTCAACTATGATCTGATTTCTATGGGCCCCTATTCGTCTCTGTTTCTGTCTAACGGGCTTTGCGTTGGGATCCACATTGAGAGAATGCAGGGCTACTGATGGATCAATACCGGTCATGTCCATATGACTCCACGCAAATATGTCAACATTGGATCGGAGAAGGGACCCTAATTCCTCTTTTTCTTGTGGACTGAGGCCTGAACCAACATAGGTAAACCTTTCAGGGCGGTCGGGACAAATTTGAACTTCCAGTAGTGGTTCAACTGCTACCGGTGACCCCGAACCCCCTTCCTGTAATTGCTATTTGTCATCGGGTACTACCTTGGAATGTGACCCTCGTTCTGGTTCCGTCCTTCTTTTTAGACTTTTTATAGTGACAACATAACATTTCTTTGCTGCTACCTGATCGCCCCTGATGTCAATCACGTCCACTCCGTTCGGATCGATACAACGCATGACTTGATGCAGGGTTGATGGGACTCCGTGCATCCGATGGATCCATCCCCTTCCCATGAGGAGATTATAGGAAGGTTTGACGTCTACCACCACGAAAGTCTCTCGGAGCGTGCGCCTTGCTGCTGTTACCGACAGTTGGAACTCTCCCACTGGTTCCACTCTTCTACCATCAAATCCTGCTATCGGGCTTCTGGATGGTACAATCTCTCGAGGGTTGATTTCTAGCTTCTCAAAGGCCCATTTTGTGATGATGTTGGCGCTGCTCCCAGGGTCAACCATCACCCTTTTGATCAAGCAGTTCGAGACCATGAGGGAGATCACTAAAGGATCATCGTGTGGCGTCTGAATGCTCCTCATATCCGCAGAAGTGAAGACTATCCGGGCATCCTCTTTCGGGCCTCTAAACTCGCATTCTTCCCCAACCCTACGTAGCTTCTGAGCTTGCCATATCTGGGACCTTCGGGCCTCTTCTATCTCTGATTGACTTGATCCTCCATGGACCATGTGAATGACACGTACGGGTTGTCCCATAGCTCCCTTGGCAGGCGCATGCAACGCTTGGTCTGGTCGGGCTCCTTCTTTGGGCACGTACTTGGTCAGTTTTCCTTTTGCAATAATGGCTTCCACCTGTCTCATGAGGCTTCTGCATTCGTTAGCGTGGTGCCCGTACTCGCCATGGAAGGCGCAGTGCCTTGACATATCCCTTTGGTCTATCGGCTGTCTGATGGGTGGCGGTGATCGGTAGATTCCTTTGCCCTTTGTCTCCTGGTATAGCTTTGCCAAGGTCACTTTTAAGGGGGTGGCCTTTTCCTCAAACCTTGGTCGTTTTTCTGGGACTGGGGAAGGAGCCGAAGGGGCGCTTGGTCGCTTCCGGTCTGGTGCACGATCCTTAACCCTGGAGGATTCGGATGCCCTGGCCTCCACTATTGCAAAGGCGGTCCTTCTCTGTCGTATGGCCAACTCTTCTTCTATTCGGAGGTGCCCCTGTGCCTTAGAGTTGAGTTCTCCAATATCGGATGGTGGCCTTTTGACTAGGGATTGATGGAATTTGGTTCCAGGGATTAGGGCCATTCTAAAGGCTTCGACGGCTGAATGCTGATCGCAGTTGTCAATCGAAGACATCTCCACATTGAACCGTGAGACAAAACTTTTAAGGGATTCGCCCTTCTCTTGGATCATGGTGAATAGACTGGAGATAGTCTTCTTCTACCTTTTATTGCCGAAGTACTGGGCAATAAATAATTTGCAAAGTCTGAGCCAGCTACCGATCGATCGGGGTGGTTGCTTTCTGAACCACAAGAGGGCTGCTTCGGTCAGGCTGGTGGGGAAAACTTTGCAGAGCAAGGCCTCGTTCTCGTTGTAAACATTCATCTTGGTATGAACGTGGTAGATGTGTTATGTTGGATCTTTTGTACCATCGAACAGGGTGAACTTCGGTAATCTGAACCTTTCCGGATAGGGCACGCTGGTGATCGAGACGGTGAATGGTGTCTGAACGGCGTCTATGGATGCCTCGGATGCCAGATCGATTAGGGTCTGTATCTTCAGATCCCTAAGTACGTCCCGTTGGAATTTGGACATGATTTCCTCCAGTTTTTTCATGGTCAGGACCTCCTCGGGGTTATGTACCCCAAGAACCTGTAGGGATGACTCTGCCTGCTCCTCACGATCGTTGTGGGCTCTAGCGGGCGAGTCATCCATGTCTGTTTGGCGGCCTACAGATCGTTTACGCTGGCCGGACTGCTCATCGTCATGGTCCTCCTGTGGGTTCTGCAGTTGAGCCAATTTTGCCGCCAGTTCAGCGTTCTGCCTTTCTAACTCGGCAGTCCTCTCCTCTAGGGATCGTCTTATCGGATCTTCTGGTTGTTGGCATTCGTTTGGAGGTAAATCGGTCTGCTGTGAACGTGTGATCGCCATTGATGGCACAAATCTTAGCTCTTTTGCAGAGGGTGAGAAACTTATTGAAAAAATGATTTCAATAATAGGGTTTCCCACAGACGGCGTCAATTGTGTAAATGCAGAAAAGTTACACAATAATAATTGGGTCAGAATTTGGATCATTTCTCATTCCTCAAAGCCATGTATTTATACACAATTATGGAAGATGGGTCGAGCCCATGTATCTAAGTTTACCAATCCCTTAAATCAAGGGATTTGATAAACTCCCTTTTTTGGACTCTTTATTCTATAGTTGAATTACTCCTTACCTTGTGGATCACACTTTAGCTTATAAAATTTTTCATAGGCCCATTGTTGTTTTTGGCCTACTTGTTTTCAGCTCATCCGTCTTTTGGCCCATCCGTCGTTGGCCCATTAGTCCTGTGGCCCATCTATGGTTGGGCCAAATATTTCAACCATTACACATATCCATAAGTAAATGAAGAAGCAAGCTTTCAGCAGTAAGCAGTGAATATATTGACGGCCAAATTTACTGGTTTCTAAGAACAGGTGTGTCATAAGAAATGATTTGAAATGTTCAAACTAGAAGAGAGAAAAAAAATGAAGTAAAACAATATCAAATGAACACATTAAACAGCAGCAAGCAAAGCAGCTCATTTCACATCTAGTTCTAAAAGTTTTAAGATTCTTGTTCGGATATTTGAAGGTATACCATCTGAGTATATCCATTGAATACAGAAGTCTCGAGTCTCGTCAGGCCAAGCCTCTTGAACAAACCAAACCTGCCGTCTTCAACAATGGGAGTGGGTGTACGAGCTGGATCATATCTCGTTTGATGAGTAAGTGAAGGACCGGCCACAGGGGGAAGCTCCCAATAAACATCTAGCACTGATTCTACAAACCTGCTGTTCTGAAAATGTTTGGCGTAGCTAATTGCTTTATTACTATGGTTAAAGTTATCCCGCATCTGACCTCTTACACCCCACCATGCTTCTCCTGGCCCGCACAATTCTTCTATATCAACTGCCTTTTCCCAGAATTTCTCCCTTCTTGATCTAGACCTAGCTTCATCGCTATCTTTAAAGCAGCTATGACCACCACCTGGAGAAAAATGCCATTGCACGATGTGAATCCAAAGAACTTGGTTCAATATAACCAGGAAATTAATTGAAGCAACCCTGAGACCATGGCTACGGATGCACTATATGGGCAATTGAGAAAACCCCCTATGAAAATATGTAGACTTAAATTAGAAATGAAAGAATTAGACAGACTTTGAAGGCATCTTCATACACAATATGAGAAAGCTATATAAGTTAAGTTGAGCTAAGTTTCTTATCTTTGGTTAGAGGTATTACTAGTAGATGTAGTGCATATGAAATTATTCTGAAAACGCGAAAGCTTATTTAGTAGGATGATATTCATTCTTCATAGTTCATAAACCTTTTCGAAAAGAAATTATTTCACTTCGAACGAGGCCACCTATGCATTTCAAATCATGCACATACTCCAGAATGCAAGGTATCTTTGCTTAATACATGACTTTCACGTAATAGAAGGCAGAGTGATAGAGTATTCACCTCTTATATAATATTGATCACATATCTGCCTAAAAGAATAATGGTCTCCAGTTCCGGTATCATAGTTGTCCTCAAAGACAAGATGTCTAAAGCCAGCTTTTAGGGCCTGCTCTAGTCTGCTCATCAAAGTGAGAAATAGAGACGCAAATGATATTAGCAATTAGCAATTCATGTAGAATAAACTGCAAGGGTATGGATATAGTACTAGCCAACTATTGCTCAACTTTCAAGACATGATAACTCGTGTAAGATATAAGTCAACAAGATAACTTTAATTGATCTAGGAAATTTGATCACCTTCTTAGTTCATTCTGATGGTCATCAAAGAAGATAAGAACCCGACTGAGATCTGTAATACTATGTTTCTTCATTACACTACCCCAGTCAACACTCCCAAAATCCACAAAGTCCTTTCCTGCAAAATATGTGCAATTTTCATCGACATAAGCAGGCCCTTTCTTGAGGTATTTCTCAGGATGTCTGGGTGAAAGCGACACAATTGGTTTATCTGGCATTGCCTGCCGCAAAACCCAAGTAGAATGTCCCTTGAAAGCACCACTCTCTATCATCAGGTCTGGTTTCAGCCATCGAGCCATGAACCAAAGGCCAAAGCTGTGGTCGAAACCCATACCATACATGTTGTTCTTAATGGGACGTGTTTCATAGATCGGTATGAACTCTTCTAAGCCCTTGAGTAGATCCTTGGATGTCCAATCAACTGTTTTTCCATGTTTCGATCTGCCTTTTGCCAAAGAGAAAAAAAAAATTTGTCACACTGTAAGAACTGGGAGATTTTGTGCTCAAACTATTTTTTTTCTAAGCGATCACCCTACTCATTAACTTGAAATTAAAACATAGCTAATTAAGAACCAATTCAGATAACCACATTTGATCGTGTCTGATCCCACACCTTATTTACCAAAATAAAAGATAAAAAACACAAATGAAATGAAAGAAAATATTATAATCCATCAAAACAAAAAAAGTTTTCAAATAAAATATATTTTTCTTTCCTTTCTGGTCATTGAGCTGAATTTCAATCAAAGGAAACCATACACAGGTTTTCAAGGGACATCCCCCATGATTGGGGGGAAAAAGAAAAAAGAAGAAAAAAAAAAAGAAAAGAAAGAAGAACCAAAAGCCACAGACTCAAAAAATAAAACAAATGGCTTTGAAAAAATAAGAACCACGGAAAGGATTTCAAAGACCATTTCAAACAGGTAAAAAAGCTATAAAGCAGGGTAGATAGCCCCGAATCAAATGTAGGAGATGTCACAAAATTAGTGGCCATATATCATTCACAATTTGGCTTCAACTTTCTAAAGCTGGAATTTTCAGCTGCCGATTTCATAAGAGAATGAAAGAGGGGATGGTCACTTAAAAAAGCGCATCATGATAGTAAAAAACAGCAGAAACCCAAAACGCACACAGATTTAAGGCATCAATCCATCATCTTAAATCACACCATCATAGAAAATTGTAGTCAACACCATAACAGTTGGAACATGGTCCATTTTATAATATTCTAAATACCACCACTTCAATATCATGCATTCATTTACGAAAATGACTTCACTCGCAATAATATGGCCCCAACCACAATCTAATTTCCACAAAATGCTAATCACACCCTAACAGATCTAGTGTACAACAAAACACAAATCTAGAAGTTGCATCACCAAATCGGAATAATAATAATAATAATAAGTGAAACAGCATATCAACATTTACACACAATTACAAATCAGCAGTCGACCCAATTATATCTGAAGCAAGAAAGAAGCTCAAAGCATGGACACCATTGTAAATAATTGTTATGTTTATCAATGATTACCTTGTTTACGCTTAAATTATATCTAACAGTAGCATACTTGGTCTGGAGAAAATTTCTTCTCACTGTTTCACTACTCAATATGTGTGTGTGTAAATATATATATATAAATATATATACTGGTATACCCAAAAATAGAAAGTCTAACAATATATCTTCCAGTATACATAAATTCAACAAAATATTATATGCAGACTCCTAGTGAACAATATAGCTTAATTATGCAATATTTCATGATAGATATGGAGAAAGAAATATTCTAAACCTGAATTAGTGAACAACCAAACAAAAATTAAATTAAACAGTGACCCATCAAACAACTAGTATAAACATAGAAATTAAGCAGTAGTTTATTCAGATCAGAACAAAAACCCCAATATTTACAGAACCCATAAACCAAAAGCAAGTCCAAATCTCTCTCACGCACACATACACATATATGGATATATATATATATAGAGAGAGAGAGAGAGAGTAAAATAACTTACACCAGGGCACGCCGAGAGATCCGAAATCAGATTCGAGGTCATCGAAGCCGAAGAAGCGAAATCGAGAAATGGGGTTGGAAGTGGAGGAGACACAGACCAAATGGCGAGTGTGAATGTAGAGAGACAAGATCAAGACAAGAACGAGACAGAGGGAGAGAAAGGGCCAGAGGTGACCCGTTCGGGTCAAGTAGTTAGTGACCCTTGTGGCGAGCGAAACGGGCTTTCGGGTCTTGGACTCGTCGTCGTCGGCGTCTCCTTCCTCGCTAAACTGCGCCGCCCTGCGCGCAGAGATCGCCCTCTCAAGCATCTCTGCGTGCTCTGAGTATGTGTGTGTGTGTGTGTGTGTGTGTGTGTGTTTGAGTTTGTGAGTGTGTGTGTTTGAGTGGGGAGTGGACAAGTGTGTTGACTCGGTAGTTTATGATGAGTTGGGTGGAGCGAGTGGTGGGTTGGGCTTGTCAACTTTGGGCTTGTCTGAGCTGCTTCAACTCTGGGGCAGACCTTGTGTCTACTCTACTCAATTTCAACAATTTCATGAACTTTAATTCAGAGCCAATTTAACGGACAAAAATTGATCTGGTGAGAGCCCGATCTGATCAGTGAAATTCGATTCTTACCATATCAGATCTCCTTCGTTGAATTTTCACTGAACTTCGGTCGAGTGAGATTTGGATTTTTTTTTTCAATTTCATATAGTTAGGGGTTTGCAAATTATTCTAAAGTTCAATATGACTAGCTCAGTGAGTTAATTTTTCTTAAAAACAGTTAATTCTATATTATATTAATTATTGTATTGCGAAAACAAATAAATATGTATATATAAATGTTATCACAATACTATTTTGTTCACCCTAAATAATTTTTCTTATATGCTAGTTTAACCTCTTCCCATACAAGACCTTAAATTGTTTGATAATGCTACACACAGTACTATTATAAGTTAAGTTCTTTTTCATTCAAGTCTGATATGAAGTAACTTTCAGTTGAACCACCAATCCCAACCAGTGTCTTTAACGATCTAGTTTTAACAAAGATGAAATGGGTAATGAATCTAAAAAACTAATGAGTACTTATCTAATATCATCTTAAATGCTTAAATGGGCAATTCATGGTTGTATATCATCTCTAATCATGTCTAAGAACAACATATCCAATATAACATATGAAATCAGGTCTTAACATATGGAGCAAATGGGCTAGGATTGAGCTTATGAAAGATCAAAGTTTATGGCTACTTAAAGTTCGAGACAAAAGATCATGGTCTTAGAAAAAGATTCTTGGGCTCAGAGAGTCTTTTAGACAAGATTTTAGTTACGAAGTTGGAGATAGACATAATTTGTTATTATGGTATGATAATTGGCTTTATACTACCATTGTGGAAAAACATGGTGAAAGAGTCATTTATAATTCTGACTTGAGAAGTGATAGTAAGGTGAAGTCCATTATAAGGAATGGGTAGTGGCATATTTGGAATCCAAACAGAGGAAAATATACTATTAAATCAGTTTGGGATTTGCTAAGATCAAGACAAGATAAAGTTGTTTGGTACAAAACAGTTTGGTTCTCTAAGAATATTCAAGGCATGCAATTATCTTATGGACCTTGGTTCATAATAGGATACAAACTCGGGATAAATTGGTGATGTATGGTATTCTTCAAAATCAAAAGTGTGTCTTTTGTGATTTGCCTTGTGAAGATAGAGACCACTTATTTTTTTATTACAAATTTTCTTATGAAGTTTAGTCTTCCGTTGATAAAGAGAATGGTTTGGATCAACTTGTGATGAAATGGTCTGAAGTATTGTCATGGTGCAATTCAAATTGCAACAACAAATCTTTAAAAGCTAGTATTAGTAAACTTTCTTTTGCAACTTGTGTTTATATTTTGTGGAGGGAGAGAAATCTTAGATTGTTTGCTAGGAAACACAAAAAAGAGGAACAACTTGTTAAAGAGATCATTTCCACTATTCAATTCGGGTTGTTCCATTTTTTGGATAATCAAAGTGGTGGTGAGTCTGCTATAATCAAAGAATGAGAGTTGCAAATATGATGCTTTGCTTCTTAGCCTATGCATATATCCTATGGTGGTATATGGTGTATCTGAAGGGGTTGTTTAAAAGACAGATATTCATGGCTATTAGTGCTCAGATTGTTGACTCTTATTCCCAGTTATATAGTGAAGTTGCTTCTCAGAATGTGAATGTCTTCTTTTATTCTGATCAGAGTTCTAATCCTATTGAAGTGTGGCATGAGGGTCTAAATACTAGAAAGCATCTTTTTCAGTTATCTTTGTATTATTATAATCTGATGAAGATTACATGTATCTTTTGTTTTAAAAGTGCTTTCATTGTTAAGTCATACAAAAAAGGGTATGGTGTTCCTTAGAGCAGGTTTGTTGGTTTGCAGATAGGGTTATTCTGATGTCGATGTATTTTACCTCTTTTAAAGATTGAGTTTAAATCTTTGGTGGGTTTGGGGGTACCAGTCTTGGGGTATGCCCCAAGTATTTTATAGACTTTAAGCCGTGCGTTTTTTTTTCTTTATAATACTGACTTATTTTTCAAAAAAAAAATAATCATGTCTTATCGGGGGGGGGGGGGGGGGGGGGGGAATAAGTTCAACATTATAGTAACACCGCTTTAAATTTTAAATAATTGTCTTTTAAATGTATATATTGCGTTAGTTTTTTTATTCTTTTGCGTTAGTTAAAGACAATTGTTTATAGTTTAAAAGGATGTGTTTTAGAATAAGTGCATAGTTGAGAAGGTTTGTGTAGTTAATTCTAATATGCTCATAGGATCGTCATTTACACACTATATTTCAATATTTCAATTTATTTTATTTTTATTTCATTGATTTGCAATGGTGGAATGAACTCAATCTATGTTTGATCTTCACACTCCACTCCTTCGGGGAATAACAGTTGTTCTACAAGGGTCATCAATTTGGATATCTTTCAGGTATGAAAAAATTCCCTCATTTTGCTACATATGTGGATGTATTGGCCATAATCTAAAACACTACACTAGAAGTCCTCCAAAAAATAATAAGAGGAATGAATATCCTTTTGGTCCAAATTTAAGAATTAAAGGTACAAACGGCAAAATGGTATCCACATATAAGAGTAAATCCCAAACAAATTTTGTTCCCACTTTGTCAAAATCTCTGATTAGGCAAACTACTCCAACACCACCTGATTAGAATAACATCGTCAGTCAATGCTCACATACTGAGCACACAAAGATGGATGACCAACCCCCAAAGCAGCCAACGGCTCTTTCTGAACTCACTTAGGGCCTGTTTACTAATTGTTTCTGCTTTCTATTTCCTGTTTCTGTTTCCTGAAATTTGAAAATAATATGAAAAACACGTTTCTTAATTTGTTTATGTTTTTTGAGTTGAGAAAACGTTTCCTCTCATTACAAAGGAAAGATGAAGCAAAAAAAAAGGTGATTTCTCTTTTTGTTTCCTCAAACTCACCATAATCATCAATAATAAAAAGAATAAGAAATATTAAATCAATAATAAATAAATTATAATAATAAATAAATAAATAATAAATAATTACATAAAATATTATTAAAATTAAAATAAATAAATAAATATAATAAGAAATAAAATAAAATGAATAGATAATTAATAAAAAATAATATATTAATAAACAAAATAAAATAAGTAAAATAAATAATAAATAACTAAAATGAATAAAAAAATGATTAAAAATACAATTAATAAAAAATAAAAAATAAAATAAAATAAAATAATTAATTAATTGAATGATAAATAAATAAAAACAAATGAATAGATAATTAATAAAAATGAAAAAATTAATAAAATAAAAATTGATAAAACAATATTATTCATAAATAAAATAAAATAAAACAAATAATAAATAAAATTGAATAAATAAATAAATAAAATAAAATAAAATTTGGAAAAGGTAGCTTAATATTTTTTTTCAAAATAGTTTTAATGTTTGTGAAAAAGAAAAATTGTAATTCTTTTGTTGAACATTGTTTTAATAAACACAGTTTTAATCTTTGTTTTTGAAAAATTAGTAAACATAAATTTAGTTTTTGTTTCTCTTAAATGAAACAAAATCTGATTCTGCTTTTTCAGGAATTAGAAACAGAAAGCAGAAACAGTTAGTAAACATGTCCTTAGATAATGAAGGGTCATAGCTGTCAAATCTTACCTGACAATGCCATAATTCCTGCAGTGGCGGTGGCTTTAGGGAAATCTGCCTCTTGTGATGCAAATTACTTTAAAGCCCATAAGGAAAAGTTTGGATAGTGCGAAACACATATGTCTCCACTATTGGAAACCTTCTCTAGTTGGGCTTATCCAAAAGGGCAAAAACATATGTTTAGATCCACTCCTTTCAATTTCAGCCCTCCTTTTAAACCCACCACATCAAATATTTTTATTAGTCATCCAAACTAAACCAATTTCATTTCTCCTGGGTATTTTTCACAAGGACATACTATAATTGAAGAGTCAGACTTTGAATTTGCTTTTTCTATGATGGCCCAACATGAAGTTTCCAATGAGTTTTTTTCACCTCATCAAGAGACTCAGACATGTTTATCCTCTCTATCCAATAGCAAAGGTATTTCAATACAGAAAGTGTGGAAAAGAAAGGCAAGAAATATTTCGATGACAACTTCCCAAAGCTCATATCCTATCAAGGTGAAATGTAAGCAACAAATTTATTCGGAGGATTAAACATCTGGTAAACGAATTTGTCCCATATTTTCACCTTCAGAGTTGTAAGCAAGTAATACCCATTTAATTTCTTTTATTCGTACTGATACGGTGGGGAGACCAGTCTCGAATGGTCCCCATTTCTCAATGAAGGTTATAGTGTGGAATTGTCAGGGGGTGGGGAAACCCTGGACAATTTCCCAGTTAAGGAGGGTTATATCCCTTCATTCCCCCTAAATAATATGTCTTTTAGAAACAAAAAACAAAGAAAAAAAGCTGCAAGAAGTTCGGAGGATTTTGGGTTCATATGATATTTTTCCTATTGCGCCACGTGGGTTAAGTGGTGGTTTCACGTTATTTGTTGAAGAAAATTTTGATTATCAAATTATTGATTATATTGATTTTCAGTTGACATACTTGATAGAAGGTGAAGGGCGAGAAAGTGATTGGGTTCTAACATCAGTTTATGGCTCTTGTGATGATGTTACTAGAGCTGAACAATGGCAGTATCTCTCATGCCTTAGAAACCAAATTGGTTCAAAATGGCTAATTATGGGTGATTTCAATGCAATGATACATCTTGATGAAAAGAGAAGAGGTAATGGCATTCAAGGATGGACTCTTAAGGATTTTCGGACGTTTATCAATGAAAACAAGCTTATTGATATCAAGATTTCCTTTCACATGGTGCAATCACCGAGAGAGACCTCATACTATAATGGCTAGATTGGATAAAGGGCTTTGCTCAATGGAATGGCTTCAATTTTTTCCATCTTACTCTATGGAACATTTGTCTCTGTTAGGATTTGATCACCAGGCACTTTTAATGGAAATGCACGACAAAATTACAAAACCCAAAAAACAATTCCATTTTGATGCCCAGTGGATTAAGAAACATCAATGCAAAAAAATTATTGAAGACGTTTGGTCTAATCAAATGGAAGGTTCCAATCAGTTCTCTTTTAACCAAAATCTTAAACTATGTAAAGAGCAATTGAAAATTTGGAATAGAGGCATATTTCAGAATTCCCAGAATAAGATTAAGCTGTTGCAACAACAAATTTCAAGGTTGAAACAAAATCTAAATGATTTTGACAAAAGCACATGTAATCGTTTGAGCAGGAACTTGTAGAGGCTTGGAGAGATGGGGAGCTCTACTAGAAACAAAAGTCTAGGATTTCATGGCTCCATCATGGTGATCAAAATTCTAAATATTTTCATAGAAAATTTCAACTTCGCAGACGGAAGAATACAATTTCAGGTTTAAAGGATGGGCTCGGCCAATGGCAAGACACAAATGATGGTATCCGGAGGGTCTCTAAGCAATATTTTTGAGAGTTATTTAGCTCATCTATCTCGAATGCCTCTTCCAATTTCTGGAATCTTATCGAGCCAAATATCACTCCTGCCAAGAATAACATTCTTTTGAAGCCAGGAATTGAATTTGAAATCAAAGAAGCTTTATTCTCCATGGGCCCTTTCAAAGCACTGGGACTAGATGGTTTTACCCCACTTTTTTTCCAAGCAAACTGGGAAGTAGTCAAACATGATCTGGTAAGAAGTTTTAATTCATTTATTATGAATGGACATCTTCTAAAGAGTCTTAACCATACTAATATTGTGGTGATCCCAAAGGTAAAACATCCTACTCACATGGCTCAATTCAGGCCTAGAAGTCTCTGTAATGTGCTTTATCGAGTCTTTTCAAAAGTAATTGCAAACAGACTTAAATTTTTATTGCCTCTTCTTATAAGTGAAAATCAAAGTGTTTTTATCCCAAACAGACTTATTCATGATAATATTATAATTTCTCATGAAATTTTGCATGTTCTAAATACAAAAAGAAAAAAAAGTAGGTTCATCAGTGCTTGTCGCTTTGAAACTTGATATGGCAAAGGCCTATGATAGAATTGAATAGGATTTTTTGAAAAAAATGTTGATTCATTTTGGTTTTGATCAAAAGTGAGTTCAAATTATAATGGAGTGTGTTACAACGGTTTCTTATTTAGTGATTCTTAATGGTGAAACAATAAGTCTTATTGTTCATTCTAGGGGTCTCCGTCAAGGAGATCCCCTATCGCCTTACCTTTTTCTAATATGTGCAGAAGGCTTATCACTAATGTTGAAAGATGAGGCACAACGCCATCAAATCCAAGGTGTTAAATTGGGTCGTCAAGCTCCTTCCATCAACCATTTGTTATTTGCTGACGATGCAATATTTTTTGGCAAAACAAACATTGTGAAATGTCATCTATGAAGTGAGTCCTGGACCATTACGAATCTCTATCAAGCCAAATGGTGAATCTTAATAAATATTCTATCTTGTTCAGTCCAAATGTGCCGCAAGTTGATCGAGGTCATATTCAAAGAATTTTGGGAGTTTTGTCTTCGAATTGGCAAAACTTTTATCTTCGCATTCCTTCTATTTTATCCCCGTCAAAATGTGCATTTTTTCAATTTTTAAGTGATAAGGTATCAGTAAGAATCAAAACCCTTAAAAGGGACATGCTCTCAAAAGCCAGTCGGGAGATTCTAATAAAATATGTTCTTGCAGCTCTGCCAAATTATTGTCTCCAATGTTTCAAGATCCCAATTACTCTAGCTAACACTCTTAGAAACAAAATTCTGAATTTTTGGTGGAGTGGATCAGATGATTTACATAAGACTAAGTGGGTTAGTTGGGATGTAATGTGTAATCCTAGACACAAAAATGGACTTGGTTTTAGAAACATTGAAGCAATGAATTTGGCCTTATTAGCTAAACTAGTGTGGCGGTTAGAGACAGGATTGCAAAATGGTGATACATTATTTTTTGCAGTTTATAAAGCGAGATATTTTCCGAACACAAGTTTCCTCGAGTCACCGCGTGGTAGGAGAACATCTTGGATCTGAAGAGGTATTTTTTAGGCCAAATAAGTGATAAAGAATGGAATTCGCTGGGAGATTGCTACTGGAAATCAAATTATTTGTTGGATGGATGCGTGGTTGCCCGATGATCGAAATCCTTATGTGACATCTCCCCCAAACTCACATATCTCTTTGGTATTAGATTTGATTGACCATCGATTGCGAAGCTGGAAATCATACATCATTGCCGCTAATTTCAATGATCGGGATACAAAACTTATCATCCAAATTCCCATCAAATAAAATAGTATTTTTGAAAAAAGAGTATAGGGTCTGAATCTTTCCGGAAAGTTCAATGTAAAAAGTGCTTATAAGATTGCTTTTCAAATAAAGTGCAATCCTATTGTCACTCTAGGGGAAGGATCAAGCTTGTGGCAAGAAAGTCAATCGAAATGGAAGCTCATTTGACGTCTTTGAACTCCACGAAAAATAAAGTTTTTTATTTGGAAATGCTTTTATGATAGAGTACCCGTGACTAGTCTTCTATTTAAACGAAAGATGGTTCAAACTGCAGAATGTACTTTATGTGAGTTAGAGCAAGAAACATTGTTTCATGTTATTTTTGGGTGTGAATATGCTAGAGGCTTGGAAAATTTCTCCACTTCGGATTGATATTGTTCTTAATTCTAGTTGTTCTTGGCTCTATCAATGGAACCTAATTTCTGAAGTGTGGGATAAACAAGAGAATGTAGAGGACCTTTGGTGCATGGGTGCGTTCTTAGTTTGGCGGATTTGGAAAGCTAGAAACGATTGGATTTTCACCAGAGTCGATGGCGGCCAATTGACATTGTTGATAGAGCTATTGGTTATTTTTTTGAATTCAAGGAAACTTCTTCTAAAAAAACCTTATTATCTCCAAACAAAAATGTCACTCATCTCCACCAACCTACATGGATTCCTCCTCATATTGGTTTTGTTAAAATGAACTTGGATGCTATTTTTTCTCTACCCCTAAAGGTATGTGGTGGAGGTATTATTGTGCGTGATTAAGATGGTCAAGTTCTCAAAATTGCCACTGTTCGGTTTTTCCATGTGCATTGTGCGGAAGTTACTGAAACTTTAGTACTAAATCATGCTCTTAGTCTCTTGCAAGAGTGGGGTTTTCAAGCCGTTCTTGTTGAAGGTGATTGTCAGTCTGTGTTTACTCTTCATCCTCAGAATCCTTTGGCTTCGGTGATGATTGAAGACATTAAGGCTTGGATAGTGTTTTTCAATTCGGTTTCTCTCAAATGGATACCCCGTAATTGTAATTTTGTTTCCCATGAGATTGCTCGTATGGCTTTCCGGTACGAGGAAAATCTTTTTGTCCAAATACCTTGGCCTCTATGGCTTGCAAAGGCTTTGGAGTTTGATTGTATTCAGGTTGGTTTGTAGTCTTTTTTTCCGTTGTCTAGTG
Source organism: Cornus suecica (assembly GCA_963922005.1). NCBI lineage: Eukaryota > Viridiplantae > Streptophyta > Magnoliopsida > Cornales > Cornaceae > Cornus > Cornus suecica. Next base: position 94,696,204 of record OY998238.1, read on the forward strand.
ACAAAAAAAAAAAAAAAAAAAAACCTTAATCTATCATTAATAGGAAAAATGAAAAAAATTTACTCCCTCCGTCCCAAATTATAAGTCCCTTTTGGGGAATCCAACTTTTTAAGAGGATGTCTTTTATTGTAGTGTTAATGAATGAAATACTAACTTTATCCATAGTCTCACTATAGTGATGTAATGTGATAATTTATAGTATATATGTTTTATAACTTTAATACTTGAAGGTTAAATTGGTAATTGACTAAATAAAGTGCTGACTTTTCAAAAGTGGACACTTATTTTGGGACAATGAAAAGAATAAAAGTGGACACTTATTTTGGGACAGAGAAAAAATATCAATCATTTATGAGCCTATGACTGACTTCGGTTTGACTAGTCCACTTTCTGCATGTTGGCACCAATCTGGTCCAATTAGTCCCAATCAAAATGTGTCCACCCATATTAGAATATCAAGTAAAAGTAGTATCTTAAGCACGTTTGGTAATCGGTCTGGTCTGAATTTTTAGAGACTATACCATTTTTGTGTTGACATGGTCTCGCTTTTTGAACTCAAACCAAAGAATACCAAATTGTATATTGTAAGACCCAACAAATTGGTGGATCCAATTGGTCTGGTTTGGTCTTTGGTCCAAATTTCATAAACCAAAACACAAAAATAAATTAATACAAAATAAATTAAATAATACATAAAAATAATAATAATAAATAAATAAAATAATAAATAATAATATAAATATAAATGAATAAATAAAATAATAAAAATATTTATAAATATTTATAAAAAAATAAAAAAATGAATAAATAATAAATAAAATAAAATATATTTATAAATGTTCTGATTCAATTTTTCTTAGATCGAAATCATCAGACTAGATCGCTTACCAAACAGACTTTCAATTCAAGAACCAGACCGAACTAGACCAAACCAGATCAGATCGATTACCAAACAGGGCCTTAGTCCCAATCAAACCTCTACAAGACTACAACCTGTCATGACTAGATATGTGGGCGTGTTTACCTACCGCTTTGGTTTTCTATTTTTATTTTCTTAAATAGTAGAATTCTGATTTTGATTATTTTAAGAGAAATAGAAAATAAAATCATATTTACTAATTATTAATTATTATTATTTTAAAAAAAAAACAAAGTATGTTTAGTAAAAATATATTTCACAAAATATTATAAAATAAAAATTAATTTTTTCCAAAAAATAAAATTACTTTGAGAAAAATAAGTCAATTTTTTCCAAAATTATTTATTTATTTTATTCATTTATATATTCATTTAATTTATCATATTCTATTTATTTATTATTTTATGGGTATTGAACAATAAATCGAATAGGATGAAACAAAATAATGCTTGAATATTTTAGAGACCATTGCAATAGGGGTGCATGCCTTAATAGTAAATTTGATTTGATAATTCTTTAATATTAAATTTTTGAATTTGATTTAATAATTCTTTAATATTAACTTTATATGTGAATAATTATTATGCCTTTTCCAAGCAACCGCGCATTATTAAACACTTCCAAGTTTGGTGGGTTAGAAGCAAATGATCTCCCAACTTTTTATATAGGCTAAGCCCTTACGATGAACGACTAAGATTTATCCATATGTTTACGATCTAATGACTAGGACAGTTCTAAAATGCTCCCTAAAAATATCTACCATCTATAACTATATGCAAGAATATGCAACAGATCTTTAGAAGATTTATGACGGAGTATACTGTTTACTTCTGCCTAAGGATTGTTTGTTGTTTTTGGTTCCTTTTAGCCTAGTGGACTTGGGGTTTCCACTTGTCTTTTGGTGTTATATGCTGGGGTATGCCCCCTTGGGCCCTTGCAAAGAAAGATTGTACGTAATTTTTTCAACCAGATTTGCTCCGGCGTGGAGCTGTTGCTAGATGCTTCTGACCAATAGAACAGAAAGAGAGGTTAATTAGGTATATGTATTGAAAATTAAAAAGATCAAACCTCCTTCCCGAATCTCAATTTAAGAGTATAAATATCTACACATTTACGTATGCTATAATTATAAATATATCTTCATACAGTTAGAAATGTGATGGAGTTAAATATTTTTAAATTTTTTATTATTTTTATTTATTACTAATAATTAAAATTAGGAAGAAGAAACAAACCGAAAAAATACCTTTTTGTTGCTTTCTCTTTTCTTTGTTAGTGAAAAAAATATTTCCCTTAGAAAGTAGCAATAAATTAAGAAACATATTTCTAGTTTTTATTTTTACATTTCAGAAAGTAAAAAGTAGAAAACAAGTGTGTATATTGTTGTGGAATTTAGAAAAACATAAATACATGTTTGTGTTTGTGGAGTGTTGGAGTCTAAAACAAAAACATGTTTGGTATTAATGTTTTTTTTTCTAAATATATACATATGTACATGTGGTGTTTTGGGGCAAAGGGAAGTGATGGTGGTAGTGGTGGTCGGAGGCAGCGACAGTGGCGGCGGCGGCGATCGTCGTGGTGTAAATATATACATATATATTTTGAGTGAATAGTAAAAAAAAAACACCTATTTTTGTTTGCAAAAAGGGGTAAAAAACACAAACGTTTTTTACTATTCAAAATAAAACATGAGAGCCAAACATGTTTTTGTTTGGAAAAATGCTACAATAACAAACAAAAAACAAATAAATCAAATAAAAACAAAAACCAAACATGGCTTTACTTTTCTGAAAAGAAAGGTTGTACGTAATTCTTTCAACCAGATTTGCCCTGGTGTGGAGCTGCTGCCGGATATTGCTTCTGATCAATAGAACAGGAAGAAGGGTTAGCTAGGTATAGGTATTGAAAATTAAAAAGATCAAACCTCCTCCCCGAATCTCAATTTAATAATATAAATATCTACGACATCATTTTTGTATGTTATAATTATAAATATATCTTCATACAGCTTGAAATGTGATGGAGCTAAATATTTTTAAATTTATTATTATTTTTATTTATTACTAATAATTAAAATTAGGAGGAGGAAACAAACAAAAAAAATACCTTTTTGTTGCTTTCTCTTTTCTTTGTTAGTGAAAAAAATGTTTTCCTTAGAAAGTAGCAATAAAAAGAAAAATATTTCTAATTCTTATTTTTACATTTCAAAAAGTAAAAAGTTGAAAACAGGAAACAAAAACAATTAATAAACAGGCCCTATACCTTTTGGACAATTCTTGAATCTGGAGATATAAATAAGTAAGATATACGAGTAAATCCCAATTTTTTTATTTAGAAATATTACACATAAATCTTGTTAATTAAATGTCAAATTGATATATGACCACATAAAAAAACTAGTTGAGAGAGGAATCAAGCATGGCCCATTCTTTCCTTTTAAGACAATGGGTCCGTTTGGATAGGTTGTTTTCTGTACTATTTTTTTACTGTTCACCCAATTTAAGAACAAAAACATGTTTGGCAAATAAATAAGGCTGTTTCTTTCTCTAGCACAGTAAAAAAATTTGTCCCAAAATTCACCCAATTTCAAGAACAGATTTGAATTGTTTTTGGTGTTTTATTACTGTACAATACCATACATTAAAAAAACGTATCTTACAAACTCTTTTCTTCAAATCTCAGAAACTATTTTTCGTCTCTTCTCTGGCCGCCTCTCTTGCATCTCCACAAACCCTAACCCTAGCTGGTCGCCTCTCTCGCATCTCCACAAACCCTAGCCAGTCGCCTCTCTTGCATCTCCACAAACCCTAGTTGGTCGCCTCTTTCGCATCTCCACAAACCTTAGCTAGTCGCCTCTCTCGCATCTCCAGAAACCCTAGTTGGTCACCTCTCTCGCATCTCCAAAAACCCTATCTGGTCGCCTCTCTCGCATCTCCAGAAACCCTAGCTGGTCGCCTCTCTCGCCTCTCCACAAACCCTAGCTCGATACCTCTCTCGCCTCTCCACAAAGCCTCACTCTCCAGACTCACCTTCGGTCTATGACAAGCGTTGAAGGTTCGTTCTCTCTCTGTGATTTTCCGTTTTCCTCTCTTTACTGTGTTCGATTTCGAATTTGGGTGAAAATATATATGTATATGTGTATATATGTATAGCTATGTATATACATATATGTATATGTGTATATATGTATATGTATATGTGATAGATCTATTCTTCTTAAATTTTTGAAGTTTCAATTTTTAGTTCGAATTTAGGATTTTCTTATTGAATCGAATGGGATTTTCTGAATATAAATTAGGGCTTTTCGGCTTTAGGGTTCAATTTTGGGTTTCAAATTAGGGCTTTTCGGCTTTAGGGTTCAATTTTGGGTTTCAAATTAGGCTTCTCTTGTTCAAGTTATATGCATTTGATTTAGTTTCTTGTATTGATTGAGAGTAGATCCATAAAGGACTGATTCCGTCAACTGGTAGTAGTGTATATGCCATCAATTTAATTACTAAATTTTGAGTCCCTGTTGCAAATACATACAAATTTCATGACTGTGTTATCCCCTGTATCCCCTTAAGAATTCTCCTACATGCTAATTGAAAATGCCTCAAAGTTATATGCTTTGAGCCTCAGTGCAGATATAAACATAATAGAGATATATACATAAACAAATGATTGAGTAGAAATATTTTTAAATTTTTCTTTGCTTTTCACAAAATTGGAATTTTCTTCTTCTTTAATTATGTAATATTCATTGAGTTGTAGATGGGGTTTTTTTTCTTTCTAATTAGGACAGTGCCCAAAAATTTATGTATCTATGAGTATTCTACAGCCCTCTAATCCAAGCTGGGTGGCTCAATAATACATTATATATGACATGAAATATTTTTAGTTTGTTCTTTTATGGTTTCAGTAGTTATTTTTTTTGTTTGAGGAGGAAAAAAAATACTCCCTAGTCCTATATTACTAGTGTATATTGTTTAATTTAGTTTTAAATTTATAATTTAAATTGAATTTATTATTAAAATGTAATCATATTTTAATCTCAACACTGATCCAAACAATATTTTTGAGATAACATTTGTGGAATTGAATATATATATATATAATTCATAATAGTAAATTTAAAATTTTCTTTCATTTATTTATTTTTCATATAAATAGAATCAAATTCATTTGTACAACTTGTCAATTGAGTGAACAGAATAATCTAAGACTATATAATAATTTCTAATAGACAGAAATGTCACTGGGCATGAGTTGATTTACCACCTAAAATTGCTAACTGGGCATGACTTGATTTTATCTGATTGATGTATAGTCTTTAGTGCAAAAACAGATATCCATCTCATAAAAAGTATTACATTTATGTTTAATATTCAGTTTTGCCACCATCTTTTGTGCAGTTCTGTGAATCAAAGCTTAAGCCCCTGTACTTGGTAGCCCTTTTACAAACACTGCAAGGGGAGAAAATCATTGTATTCAAGATTAAGGAGTATTCTGGTCTTCAACGTCAGTCAGTAAGGATGTAATATCTGGCTCAGTTATTTAATTAATAAATTTTATTGCATCTCCTATTTATTTGTTTAATCAAATATGATGAAATCCATATCCTGAAATCATGCATTCATGTATACAATGTAGAATAGTCAAAGCCACAGATCAAAGGCGATTCAATAATAATTTTATTTGGTATTTCTCTTTAAAGAAACATGGGATCTGATAGTAGAAATCTTCCCGTACAGTTGTAATTTGCTGCAAACAAATTATAGAGGCAATTGTATGCACTATTAGGTGCCACTGTCTATGAACTCCGTAATTTAAGTACTTACCCTATCAGCTAGACACGAGAAAGATTGGTATGCTATTGATGATAAATTTACTTTCTTCAAGAAACTGTCTTCTGGATGGACAGAGTAGTGCAGCTGATACTTTAAATGGTATTCACACAACACAAATGTACTACTGCAGCCCACTTTCTTTTTTGCAAAAGCCATAGCTATGTACAGCTGTTATACACCTAACAAGCTGTAAGAAATTTCAGAAAACAAGTACTGAAAATGAATAAGTAGTTACAGAATTGGCATATACAGACCTCAGTTTCAAGCTTGGCTATATAGGCACTGATAACAAGTACTTGGTTAGCTGACTGAAAAGTAATTACGAAATTGGCTTTGTTCAATTAGAATACAAAAGTTTGTTTTTGGATTTAAAGAGGAAAGCATGTTCTATCTGTGAATAAAGTAGCTCTATGGTCTTTGACTTAAGTCATATACTTTGAGTTTGGTAGGAAATTGGTATTGCAGATCCTTAGTTTCTCAAGTCACGCTTGAGAAATATCCATTTGAAGAGTGTATAATTCTTCTATTTCTCTAGTTACTTTTACATTTTGAACTGAGACTTTAATCTAAGAAACTCGTCATCATTATTAGCTTTAAACCTCTTGAAGCCTATGATATAGTTTTGGTTCTATGGTTATACTCTACTTGTGTAAATGTAGATGGATAACAATGCTTCACAAGCTACTGAGATTGAAAGTACGCTGGGGGGTGGGAGATGATAGTAAACTATGGCGTAAACCTCAATATGAGATGTTGTTGAATCTATTAGAAGACCAAGTCAATCTTGCTCATGGGACTGGAAATGGTACTTTTTCCAAAACAGGTTGGGATAATGTGACAAATGCCATGCAAGCTGAGTTTCGAAATGAATACGTGGGTTAGAAAATTAAGTCAAAATTTAATAGGGAAAGATCTCATTGGAGGAAGTTTAAAAGGGTGAAGGATAACACAGGAGTTGGTTTTGACCCTACTGTTGGGTTGGTGACCATGGAGCTTGAACTTTGGGACAGTTTGGATAAGGTACGTAGTAATATGAAAAATCAGTAATTGAATTTATTGAATATGGTGAATTATTATTATCTCCGAATTAATAATTAATATATATTTTTTTATTTAGAAAATTCCCGGGATCAAGAGCAAATTTAAGGATAAGTCGTTCATATACCATAGACAATGGAGCATCATAGATGAATACAGTGAAGCTACGGGTGACTTTGCCATACCTTCCACTATATACCGGAATCTGAACTAGAGTCCTCCACCCTCCCAGTAGATGATGAGATTGATACTGACGACTTTGTGCGGTCTGGAGGCCCAAAACGCAAGAAAATGAAGGATGAGCGTTTTATTAAAGCCATGTATGATTTCATGAATGTCATTAAGGAGACGTCACTTGCAAGAGATGAGAAATTCGAGAAATCAACCCAGACTGTTGTTAGTGCCTTTAACAACTCTGCTACAAGGTCAACTCCTACTGCGGAACCTCAGAGTAGTCATAATGATGAGGTGAAGGCCCCCCCTAAGAACACGTACATAAGGCAGTGATTGCATTGGAGAAATCTGAGGTATTCCAGCATTTCTTTATTACCGTTGCAGATGATAAGAAAATTGCTTGGGCCAGCAATCTCGCTTAGGATTATCTATGTTTCATGTTATTTGGATGACTGTACTGTGATGATGTTATTTTCATGACTTTAGTTTGGATTTATTTGGATCCCTGTTGTTTTGTTTTTATTTGGATGACTGTAACTTGGATTTATTTGGATGACTGTACCCTGTGTTGAATTTGGATTCATGTAATACCGTGTGTTATTTGGATAATTGTAGTCTCGTGCGTGTTTTTATGATTTTCTTAGTGATGACTTGTTTAAAAGTTTGTAATGTCATATTTTTAAGATTTACTCTTTTTTTATGATTAATTAGTGTTGTTTTTATTAGGTAAATCAAGAACAATATGAGCGATGAACAACGTTACCTGTTGAACTCCTATTGGCAGCTGTTAGTACCTTATGTTAATGATGACTCTAAAGAAGAACATAGTTGTCATGCCATGTGTTTAATGATGGAAGAGTATATGCAAGAGATGGATTATGAACGAGTTCCGTGTAGGACTTCGATGTTGAGAGGTTTTAATTATGTTAAAGAGTTACTACATGGCCATCCTGATAGATGTCATGAAAACTTGCGAATGCAACCATTTGCCTTCGAGAAATTATGTGACAAGTTAAAGGAATTAGGGTTAACTGATACTAGAAGAGTATCAGTAATTGAACAAGTTGTGATTTTCTTACAAACCCTAAGCCATACAAGAACAAACCGGGTACTAGCTGAAAGATTTCAGCATTCAACTGAAACAATAAACCGACACATACACAGGGTAATTCAAGTGGTACAACTTCTTGGGAATGAACTCATTGTCCCTCCTGACATGACTGGACATTCTCAACATATTTTGAGCAAAGGGGCGAGGTTCCACCCGTTCATGAATGTTGTGGGTGCAATAGACGACACCCATGTGCCTGCCCATATAGAAGCCGGCAGGGTATATACATATAGAGGGAGGAAAGGGTATCCAACGCAGAATGTTATGGCATGTTGTTCATTTGATATGTTATTTACTTATGTCATAGCAGGCTGGGAAATGTCGGCTAATGATTCCTGAATCCTAAACGAATGTCTTGCGCGGGAGGAATGGATGTTTCCTAAACCGCCACCAGGTAAATACATATGTTAAACCAATATATGGTATGTTTATTACAAATGATAATTTCGTATCCTATTCTAATATATTTATTTTTATTATGTAAATAGGAAAATATTATTTGGTCGATTCCGGTTATGCCAATCAACCGGGATTTCTAGCCCTATATCGAGGACAACGATATCACTTGCCTGAATTTCAGACAGTTACAAGGTTTAAAGGGAAAGAAGAAATGTTCAATTACATACATTCTTCACTGCGGAATGAAATTGAGAGGTGCTTTGGCATGCTTAAACAACGATTTCCAGTGCTTAGGCTAATGCGTCCGTACAACTTTCCCACTCAAGTTCAAATTGTCATGTGTTGTTGTGCTCTGCACAACTACATAAGGATACTTGGACAATCGGATAACATATTTGATGGGAGAGAATTCAAGAGTTTGGGTGAAGGGGATGGGGCCCAGAACGCGGGTGAAGGGGATAGGGGCGATGAAAATGATGCTGATGATGTCGAGGTATTACAAGGTCAACTCGGCACCCAATATATGCAGGCGTTTCGCAATGATATAGCTGAGGCCGTTTGGGCTAATCGATGCGCTTAGGATATGTTATTGTGTATGACTCTTCGTATTTGTAGCATGTACCATATTTATATGCAATCCATTTATTTTTCTTACTTTACTAGTACTGGATGACTCTAATACAATTTTTGATGGACTGTGAAAAAATAAATAAATAGACATGTACGGAGTTCATGGCCATGGGCCACCTTGTTATTGTGGCAACGGACCGATGATTCTTTATCAGGCCCACACAAAGGTGAATTATGGACGATACTTCTACCGATGTCCAGATTGGGAGGTATGATTTAAGGTTACCATTTTAATCAAATTTTCAATTATATATGTTGAAGTTTATAATTGGTCTCCTTTCATGTGCAATTGTAGGATCACCGTGATTCTTTTATATGGGTGGATAGAATAAATGTCGAACATCAAATCAATCATGAACCAGAGGATAGTAACACTGATTTGGGCAATGTTGTTGCTCATATACAACATGAACAGAATCGGCAAAAGTACATGCTATATGCTGGTTGTATCTGCCTCAGTTCGTTGTTGGTTCTTATGTGCATTCTCATTTTAATTGTATTTATTGTTATTGTACTGAAATGAAGAGAACCTAGTCGTATGACATGATGTTGTAAAATATTGTTGACATTTATGGGGTAATATATATGTAGAATATGTTGGGTATTTATATGTATAAGCGTGTCAATATTTTTTATGTCATCATATATTTATTGGTATTAATTTTATCAAAACCAATAGCTAAACATAATTCTATAATAATAATAATAAAAACTATTAACTATAAAAGTTTTAGTAAACTTTTTTTAAAAAAAAAAATTCAACTTGCCAAACGTGTTTTTCTGTTTCTGTTCTCAAAAATCCAGAAAACACAGACGTTGCCAAACGTGTTTTTTTGTTTATGTTATCAAATTTTCTGAAAAAACAAGGTCTGCTAAACGTGTTTTGTTTTTCCCAAAAACTTTTTCGGAGAAAATTTTGAACCAAACATGTTTTTGTATCCGGACTACCCTAAATACAAAAACAAAAAGAGTTTTGATTTTCAAGAGGAAAAAAACAAAAACAAAAACTCTGCTATCCAAACGGACCCAATATTTTTGGCGGATCATCCTCGCTTATATGATCCAGTAGCATGCATTTGGAAATTTGAAATACGAGATTAGAATTTTTAATAAAGGCGTTGTACATAAGTTTCATAAAATGAGAATCTAATCCCAATTTCTTTTTTCTTTTTTTTTTTGTCCTGTTTAGATAGTATTGGACCATATATACTAGCGGAGAGGAATTTTTTTTATCCTACTCGTGTACTACCTAAGTATTGTACTTTTTATACGTTAGTTCACTTTTATCAAAGGACAATGCTTGGGTCCTCACCAGTGAGGACCAACTTGCTCTTCACCCCTTATTTTGGACCAATAGAATTAAGACACATTACAAATATTAATTAAAAAATAACAATGGCTATTAGTATTACCCACTATTATGGGTTAAACCCGGATATAAAATATTGGATTTTTTTTTCATTTTCCTTTTTTCCTCTCTAACACAATTGACAAAATAAAAATTATCGGCTCTATTGATGTGAAATATACCAAAATTAATGATCACCAGATAGTTCTAAGATCAGAAACATAGTTATTCTTGATTGTTCAACTCACAACCGTCGAAAACAAATTATCACAAAAACATGTCAAAATAAATCATCATATGTGATTCTTATTAATGTAAGAATTGTTAAAAACATGCATCTGAAAAGTATCAAGCAAGGATTGAACCCAAATTATTATTTTTCCGATAAATAAATTAATATAAAAAAATGGAGAAAATATGGATGTAAAGGGCAATAAATGTAGCCCATAAAGAAACTAATATAAGGCTAGAAAAGTAAGTTCTTGACCAAAATATCTAACAAATGTTCTGAAAAATTGAATAAAGAACTCTTGCAAAACACCCTACTCAGTCCAAACGTTGCAGACCAAACTCGTCATTGCTCATCAACATCATAGCAAGGGCTGCGCATCAAAGTCACACCATATATCCATCGCGGTTTCCATCGATATCACCCTCCATGGCAAGATATGGTAGACAAACAAGCTTAATTTCTTTCTAAAATAATACAAATCATATATTCCTAATATTGCCTGATTCTAAAATGCGAAAACCCTTGTTACAGTGGACTTGCAAGATAAAAAACTCTCTCCCTATAAAATAACAGTCCTCACAGCGAAAATAATTGAATTGAGTCCAATCGATTATGCTACATAGACCCTAGATTTCATAATGTGTATCGACGATGGAGATGTTAGAGAAGAAAAAAGGAAAAGGAAAAAAATCAAATATTTTAGATCTGGGTTTAACCCATGATAATGGATAAGACCTATTATTATTTTTTAATTAAAATTATTCACATGTCTTAATTCTATTGGTTCAAGTAAGATGTGAGGACTAAGCATTGTCCTTTATCAAAATAAAATCTCCCACTTAAATGTCATATCTAAAATCAAAATAAAACTTGATTCACCCAAGCTATTTAAAACTCCAAACATTGAAGCATTTAAACTCTACCCCATTTCCATCACCACTACTAGTCCTTTTTTGAGAGAAAAAGAGAAAGAGAAATGGCCTCACTAGATTCTCCAAACTCACCTCCAAACCCCTCATTCTCCATAAGAGGCATCAACACCGCCAAATTCCTCCGAAGCATCTCCACCAAAGAATCCTCCTTCTCCGAAACCCCATTAACGCCACCTCGCCTGAGCTCACCCTCCCTCCCCAACCCCCCATACCTCCACACCTCCCAACCCTCCTCTCCTCGCCTCTCCTTCACCACCGCCACTCCCTCCAAAGACCTCAACACCACCTACCGCTGCATATCCTCCGTCCTCAAAAAAGATGGTCAGATCCTCTCCATCGCCGCCTCCAACTCCCTCGTCTACACCGGCTCCGAGACAAACGCCGTTAGGGTTTGGAGGCTGCCGGAGTTCACCGAGTGCGACCAGCTCAAGGCCAAGGCATGCATGGTGGTTGCTTTGGAGGTGTCTAATGATAGGGTTTATGCAGCCTTTGCGGACTGCAAGATTAGGGTTTGGCGACGCACGTGGGAGGGTGTCGTGAAGCACGTGAGAATGGCGACTATTCCGAAGACCGGGAGTTATGTCCGGAACTACATCTCCGGCAGGGATAAGATGGTAATTTTCTTCCTTTTTTAATTTTTAATTTGTGATATGGTATACGTTTAATTTGCATTGATGAGTCTTTAATTTGTATGGTCTCTATACGGTTGGTGATGTATATAATACTGCAACTCTGAGACCACTTATGAGTTGTGTGGTCAAGCATATATATTTTTTGGCATGCATGGGCTACTGCATGCATGGTGTGACAACTTCTAGGGTCCCACTTGATTTCTATAAGTTATTTACATATATAAATGTATTTGTCCATTCAAAAAGATTTGTGGGTCTGTTTAATTTATGATCACCAATTAGAATTTCACAAACTATTAAATAACTTCATTCAATTTCATAATTAAATAATATGACAATCCTTATCAATAGACTTCAATTTTAATTCATCATTAGATTTAAAGTACTTATATATATATAGAGATAAAGTGGCCAACATCTTGTGAATTAATTGTGGGTTTCACACTTTCAGAACATTCAACTTAGCCGATAGTTTGATGGTGGTATAAAAATTCAGTATACAAAACAAAAAATTATATTTCATGTACCTAGATTGTCCAAGAAAAAAAAAAATCAAAGAAAAGGATGTGCATTCAATCTATGTTTTTTGGTTGGTTGAAACGTCGCTTTGTATATTCACTACTTGGTGCTCTTACTAGCTAGATTGACAGTATTCTCAATTAAATTTGCATCTAATTAATTTGTTTTTTTATTTTAATTTTTTATCATTAAGCGTAGGAACAATTATTACTAATTGTGTTACACCAAAGCCATTTATTGTTTTGTTGCCAAAGATGAACTGACAGCTAGCAATGGATTCATCAGCATCTCCATCAAGTAAATAACCTACCCTTCCATATATCTCTTTTTAATACCAAATCTACAGAAGTTATCAACTCATGAACTTATTGCTACATGGAAGATTTTTTTTTCAATCTTATATTAATATAGACACCAACCTATATTTAAGGACTGTAGAACTCTTCAGTACTATTATTTTAATGAACACCGAATTCTTATTTAAGGACCACATGTATGTCTATGTATAATAATAGTATGTATATATATATATATATATATGTATATACACGTATAAAAGAAAATATCTGAGTTCGGCCTTGTAATGGAAGCACCCAACTACCTAATAATTAAAAGCATTGATCTATTAGCTCGAACATGCACGCGCATGGGTAGATCATATCATACCTTATATTGTTATTTCCGTTCGGTGGTGCCTAGTATTGTTGACCTCCAAGTACTCATCAATATGTTTCCTTAGAATTTTATTTATTACATTTTTTTCAGAAATAAATTACCATTAATTGCAGCTCGGTCATATCTCAATATAAACGACACTTTTTTTTTTTAATTATTATTATTAGGGAATTGGATGTACACTCAATCCAATTAATTCATATTTCAATATTATACATTATTCAACACTATTATTTTTTTATTTTATGATACATTCTTTGAATTTACAAAATATACCAAAATAGATGGTATGAGAGGGATGTTTGAGTCCATTGTATAACATTAACTTATGATTAGACCTATCAATGGTGTGTTTAAGGATATAGATACTTAAATTGCACTTTCTCTAATATTTGAAGTTTAATATCAGAATATTAAATTATATATGTGTTTAAATCTCACCATCATCCACATTAAAAGATTGTTATACGTGTGGAATTAAAAAAAGAGAGCACCAAAACCTCCACTCAAATTCCATCATTGTGATGTATGTTATTTATTTGATTTTTTATGTTTATATGTATTAGTTCAGAGTTATGGTTGATAAAGTACTGTGATTAACTGTATGATTAATCCAACAGATGAAGCATATGGCCCCTATATCCTCATTGGCGATCAACTTATCAGACGACATCTTATACTCGGCATCTCTTGATAAAACCGTCAAAGTATGGCGAGTCTCGGACCTCAAATGCATCGAGACCATCCATGCCCACCCCGAACCTATCAACCACATTGTCGTGGCCGACGACGGCGTCCTCTTCACCGCCAGCGACGACGCCACCGTCAGAGTGTGGCGCCGCAACTTCTGCAGCGGGGACCGGCCCCACTCGCTCACCGTCACCCTTCCCGCCAAAAACTCCCCCGTCAAAACCCTAACCCTAACCCAAGACAATGGGGTCCTCTACGGTGGGTGCACAGATGGGTACATACATTATTGGCTCAAGGGTTGGTTCTCGGGCCAATTGCAATACGGTGGTGCACTTCAGGGTCACACCCATGCAGTGATGTGTCTTGCCAGCGTGGCTAATTTTGTGGTGAGTGGTTCCGCTGACTCGACAGGGAGGGTATGGGTTCGTGAGCCAGATGGCGGACACGCGTGCATTGCGGTCCTACAGGGGCATAGGGGGCCCATTAGGTGTGTGACAGCGTTTGGCGGGCGCGTGGCGGAGGAGAGTGAGGATGGGTGTACGGTGTGCACTGGGAGTCTGGATGGGGTGCTTAAGGTGTGGCGCGTGAAGAACACGAGCGGGGCGGGTCGGGGCGGTGCTCCTAATGGTAGTGAGTATTTTGATTTGAAATAATGGGGGGTTTTGGGTTTGTGTTGCAAGTGTACAGTATGTAATTATTTTTGTGGATTACCTGACAGATTCTTGCTACTAATTATGTGTACTTTTGATAAATAAATGGAGTAACAATTCACTTATGGTTATAATTATGAGATAAATACACTATATGTATTACCAAAAACAATTCGAAGAATGAATTCTCACAATATTCTAACATTTTTGTCTCTCACCTTGAAAAGAGACTGTTGTAATTAATTGAATAAATACATAAGGTGTGTAATCTGTATGATAAGAGCATCTGTTTCGTGTGTGTGTTTTCATGCAACAACATTGTTTTTGCTTGTAACATATATGTCTTTTTTGTGTTAAGGCCTATAATTTTGCATCTAATTTGATATCGGTCTTATTTTAAAAACTTATTAGAGATGGGTCTCATTATTCTTATTTTAAGTTGGGTAAATTACACTTTCACCACCTCTTATTTTGCTAATTACACTTTCACTCCCTTAATCAAATTTTGATATGTAAAATGACTAAATTATTCATAAATGTGTGTGAAGACCTATTTGACCATCCATAAATATGAGAAAAATATATCTTTTTCGAAGTAAATATATATATTTTGATATATACATTTCAAAATATATATATAGAAAAATATATTTTTCTATATATATATAGGTTGGTTTTTTCGCATATTTATGGATGGACAAATAGGTCCTCACACATATTTATGGGTAATTTAATCATTTGACGTCTCAAAATTTGATTTGAGGGGTGAAAGTGTAATTAGCAAAATAAAAGGGGTGAAAATGTAATTTATCCAACTTAAAATAAAAATAATGAGACCAATCTCTAATAAGTTTTAAAAAATGGACCAATGTCAAATTAGATGCAAAACTATAGGACTTAACTCAAAAAAACCCATATTTGATAAATCTTTTTTTTTGGGTCATTCCCACTTTCAGTAGTAAGGTTTGTCCTAATTCCATTTTGATCCCTTTGAAATTGAATATTTTTTTACTTTCATCCCCTTGAATTTGAAATTTGTCTCAATTAGATCCCCTCACCCTACTTATCACTATATAAAATATCTAATTTGCCCTTACAAAATGAGTTTTTTTGATAAAAAAAATAATATACATGGGCAAGGAGGTAATTTCACAAACCCAAGGGAATGAAAGTGAGAATATTCAATTTCAATGGAGTGAAAGTGGGATTACGACAAATTTCAGGAGGTGAAAGTAGAAATAATCGAAATCTTTTCTTTTCTACACAGTGACTTATGATGAAAGAAACTACACATTCTGGATCATGATTATTTCTTTACAATAACAAAATCTATAAAATTGTTCAAAGTAGTCTTGGTTGTAAATATTGCTAGCATGAATAATAGGATAGAAGTGGAGCATAAATTAATATTTGCATGAAAACAAAAGAAATTAAAGTGAACAAGTCTAGCAATTACTCAATTGGCTTGTTACACAATCTGGTAAGGTGACAAACTTGCTTTCTGGGATTGTGTCTCTAATGCAATTCCATCGCAGCTCGTCTCGATTATGTTCGCGCATCTCCATCCCTTCGTGGAGGTTCGGATGGGGACGATCAGAGTCCTCTGTCTTCAACAACCTATAAATGGCGTAGCAAATTATACGCAGGCCTACCAAAATGCCTATGACCACCAAAGCTGTTATGACATAAGAGGAGACCGAAGAATGTCTGCACCCAAACAAGACTCCCCCCAGACACACCATGGCTAAGCATCATATATATTATCAGTTTGTAGATGATGAAGGGTACAGAAGGAGAAACATGTTCATTGGGTTAATTTGTTCCTTGCTGAAGTATATATTTATATCTCTCTATATATATAAGGTTTCTAAATGTATTCTTGCCTTCAGCTGAGACTATTTGGTCACTTCCATGTCAAGCATGGAATAAAAAAATGCACAGTACTTTTGGTTCACTCCAAGGGCAAAAGGGGAATAAAATTAGTATCCACGTCCATTCACTACGAAAAGTTAGGAATCAATTGGAACAGATACATTGTAAATTAAATATACTAACTAAAACTTTTTCTAGATGAATTAAGGTGACAAGTTATTAAATTCACGATTCATCAATTTGCTTTTTAAAAGGTGAATCGTGTCTATCCGTGCTATAAGTTTTTGTGTATTCATTATAATTCACCATCAATGTGAATAATTCAATTAATTAAACTAAAGATCGATGATTAAACTAAAATAAGTTATAAGGTTTAGACTTCACCACTAATGATCATCACAGTTCCTATCTTTTGTTATATATTTATTAAATATTTAATTTATTATCACATATCTAATAAATATTAATTTTATTAAATTCATAAACGGTCTATCCTGATTAAGGAATAGATTTAATTATATATTTATTATCTTCCTATGAAAATAAATAATTAAAATTATATATAAATCACAATTACCTATCCATAATCAAATATAATTATATTTTATTACATTTCTTATATTTGTAATGTTAATACACATACATAATACTCTTTCCGTCCCATAATAGTTGTCAAATTTGAACTTTTTAATATTTTATTGATTTTGATTGACTAGTGTGCAATTTTTAATTTTGCCCTTAATGATATATTATTATGGTGGGTTATGTATTTGTTTATAGTTAGTAGAAAAATGGTAGTTGGGGAAAGTGGATGGTTAAATTACATTGGAATTCGAACTGGACAAATATTTTGGGACAAATAAAATTATAATAGTGAACAACTAATATGGGACAGAGGTAGTATCAATTTAATGTATTTAAGTAGATATTAGTTTTTTTTTCTTCTTCATGATAAGAAAGAAACCATATTACTTGTGAAACTTCAAATACAAGAGAGAGCTAGGGGACTAGTTTTTTCCTATAATACTATTTAGGGTTAATTTCAGTAAACCCCGTATGATTTAAAAAAATATTATTTTGCCCTATCGTATACAGAAAATCCCCTTGTACTTATCAAATTATATTAGTTTGCCCCCTTTCTTATAATTTTTAACCAAAATACCACTGAGATTTAATAAAAAATAATTTAAAATTCAAAAAAACATATAAAATTCGAAAAATATATATAAAATTCTAAAAATATATAAAATTCGAAAAACACAAATAAAATTAGAAAAAATATATAAAATTTAAAAATATATATAAAATAAAAAAACATATAAATTAGAAAAAATATATATATAATTCATAAAAATATATGTAAAATTCATAAAACAATATATAAATTTCAAAAAAACATATAAAATATGAAAAAACAATATAAAATTTGAAACAATATATATAAAATTTGTAAAAATGATTAAAAATTCGAAAAATGATTTAAAATTAAAAAATATATATATAAAATTTGAAATATATATATAAAATTTGTAAAAAAATATATAAAATTCTAAAAAATATATATAAAATTAGAAAATATATATATATAATTCATAAAAATATATATAAAATTCGTAAAAAAATATATAAAATTCGAAACAAATATATAAAATTCAAAATTTATATATTTTTACTTGTATTATCTTGTAACCTTAATATATTCTCTTGTTTTTACATCTTCTTACTTGTTTTTTCAAATTTTATAAATTGTTTTATGAATTTTATATATTTTTATGAATTATATATATATATATTTTCGAATTATATATATATATATTTTCGAATTTTATATGTTTTTTTTGAATTTGATATATATTTTTCGAATTTTATGTTTTTTTTCGAATTTAATATATATTTTTTGAATTTTATATATTTTTTATGAATTTTATATATTTTTATGAATTTTAAATAATTTTTCATTAAATCTCAAGAATGTTTTAGTCCAAAATTATAAAAAATGTGATAAACTAATATAATTTGATAAATGCATGGAATTGGCAAAGTGATCTGTTTTTTTGAAACCACACACAAGTTCCACAGTTTTAGATGATCCAAATTACACCACCGTGTCGTGAAAATAGGTACGCTTTGCGAACCCTAAATTTAAAAAAGCCTTTCGTTAGCTAATTGTTAAACCCTTCTATGGCTCGACATTAAAATTTTCCATTACACCCAATTATTACTTTGTTCATTCATGACTTTGTGCTTCAAATTCCTCAATTTAAAACTGATCCTCCTAAGTTTATATATGCTAGTAATATCATGTATAGAATGTAGTCACAATTTGTGCTAAAATGGTCTAACTTTCAGCTGATTGTATCTGCAGACACGATTGTACTTGGTCATTGACACACACGATGTTGTTTGGAAGCCTCTGTTTGGGTTCTAGGATTTTTTTTATTTTTTATTTTTTGTTGCTGCTGCTCGGTTTATTTTATGCAATTGAATTCCATGTGGAATCTGAAAACTCTCAATTCAAAATTTTTAATTATTTATATTCATTTGTTAATTTATTGAGTCGATTTTAAATTGTCCAAATTTGAATTTAGTTGTCTACAATTTTGCTAAATACAACCTGGATGGGTTGACCCAGTTGGATTTTAATGGGTGCAAACAATTCGTTGGTGCCATGACCACGTGCACGGGTTGCTTCAAAACCAACTTATTTGGCCTTTATATACTCCCTCTGCTCCCAAATTAGTTGTTCAAGTCTGACTTTTCAACATTCTTTTGGTTATTTTTTGTTTTCAATTTTGCGTAGTTGTAGTTTTTAGTAATGAAGATGGATAATAATTTGGAAAAGTAAGATTATATTGTATTGGGATTATAAACTAGACAAGTATTTAATATGGGACGGAGGGAGTACTTTTTTGACAGCTTGTTAGTTTGTAAGGTTGCAACACTTGCTTATTAGTCTATTCAATAATACTGCTTGAAGCTGCAGGTATCAATATGTTGCACTTTGTTTGCTCTTTAAGTCTCTTGTTTAAATGATGTTGTAAATATATGCCAAGTGATGCATTTAAACAAGTCGAGGTTTATGATAATGTTATTGCTCTAAAGTTCCAAAATTGCGAGTAAATTGCAAGTCCGCACTGTTTTTATTCTGCCTCTGTCTTGTTTAGGTCCTCTTTTTCCTGATGTGAGAATGCACATTGCATGCCCCCCCTCGCACTGAAGCATATCTCTTTTCTTTCGGTTACCGATATGATGAGAACACTAGTCTACATGGTTCTTCCACATCTGCCCCCCAGCCATCCTTCTATGTTGTTTATGTACTGATGACACTTGGTTTTTGGTTTGATAGGTTGTGATCATCATACATGTTTCTGAAATTGCGCATTCAATTTTGGACTGTCCACTATTTCTGCTGCCCGGCGAATTAATCTATCCGTGAAAAGCTTGAAACAGAGAGATTGTTGTCTTAGGCCAAAGGCAGCCTGTAATTTCCCTCAACTTTGGGTCATTAATTGTTTGTGTCTAGATAATTACTATTTACTAACATGGATTTTGTCAAATTTTAGCACTGTTGAAATGATAGCTTTAATTGTACTTTAGCACTCTAACCCAAGGATTATATTACTATGCATAATTATGAAAATCTTCTCATCTTAGTGCATACATATTGCTATATTCGAGACTTTCTTGGTTGTTTGATCCTCGTTTCAATGTGAAGATACTGATGAATAATTATCAAGACCTGAATTGATGAATTGAATGTTACCGTTGTCTTGCTTCCCATCTTTTACCCAAAAACATGAACCTTGATTAAAATCTTTATCTAGAAGGCTAATGGCTTAAATTCCTTTTATCATGAATGAATGTACAAGTATAAATTCTGCTAATTCTTTTCTGGTGCTTATAATTATGTTAGTGTTCTCTTGCCTGGCTACTGCCTCATTTCATATTTTAGAATGTTAGTATTTAATGTGTCTAGCTAGGATATCTTAGTTTGCTCACCAAATAGAATTTAAATTTTATAGTTGAAAACTGCTTTAAACTTTCTTGGTGTAAAATATGTTTCATACAATTGATAGTGTCCAAACATCCAGTGGCAAAATAAATGTTAACCTCCAGATGCCGCTGTGGAGACTTTTTAGCTTGTTCGGATCTCATAATGACTTCACCAAACTCCACTTGCTGAATGTTTGTTTTTGTACCACCTGGTAGGTTAAAGCTGTGATTGCACTGTGTCATGGAAGCATATTAGAAACAAGATTGTACACAGTTACAATGAGTTCGCTCAATAGCATAGATGACATGAAAGATGCAACTACTTTGATGTAACTCTTAGAAATTACACACAGAGTTAAACAGAAGAGTAATCTACTATACATGTCTATATATACATCTCTAGTACTGTTATTTTTATTATTATTTTCTCAATTTTATCTACATGCCAATATGCCACCAACTTTATAATGCTTCTCTTTCAGTTAAAGTAACCAAACTATAATTTATACTCTACATAAATTGCGATATAGTTTTCATTTCCAAAGTGTAGAGTAGACATAACATTAAAAAAGGTTTAGCCGTTGCATGAGTGTTCCACCACTGTAGGGTCTGGTTTAGATGATGCAGAATTACCTTTAGAAGTGCACTCCAAACCAAAATTAATACCTATCTGTTAAAGCTTTTTCAGCTTACAAGTTCTGAGCCTTGAAGCAGTACCTGCATACTTTCTAACTATGATCCCCAAGCTGTCGAACAATTCCCCACTTCCTGATTTATTCTTCTGTCTCCTTTGCATCTTAACAGCCTTGTAAATCCCTCAAAGAGCCTTGTTGTTTCTACAGGAAATCTCGACTTATATAATATATATATATTTAAATTTAGTGATAAATCGAGTTATTTGTCTGACTGAGGACTAGGAAGTCTTTTAGGGCCAAGGAAATCTTATTAACAATTTTTGTGAATTGCATCTCCAAAAAACTAACCCAGCTCTTAAGAAGTTAAAATGAAATTGGATTTGCTTCTAGAAGATGTTGTGTTGTTCTTCTATGTGTGCATCAAGTTGTGAAGAGTGATAGAAATTTAATTGGAACTTAAATGTTGTTGTTCAAGTGTATGCCTAACCTAGCTGACTGTGATGTAAGCAACTTTTAGCCACACTTATGTTTGCATAAAAGAGTAGAGGAATCTGCTTTAAAATAGGTACTCTTTTGCAGATGCTTGGGTAGTTTTGAAGAAACCGCATCAAGTGTTTTTGTAGACATTTTGTAAGTAATATTACAGTTAGGTCACTGCTTCCAATGAGATAGTGACAACGTGATCCTTGGAAAGACACAGGCATGTCAGCGTTCTAGTTTTACATGAGGGAAAAACTTAAGGTGAAACTACAAACAATTCAATAAATTTATTTTCCCCTTCTCATTAAAATACTTCATTAAGATTCACATGTGGTACCAAGCAATGTCACAATTATTTGTTAATGTATCGTATCAGTCATCTCTTTTTGGTTGTTAACGTTACAATTATTTATCAATGTATCAGTTATCTCTCTTTGATTGTTAACGTGCCGCGTCTATACCATGATCACCATATCTTACATGTTTGCTAATATTAGGATTTAAATCCTTTTGGATTTGTCTTTTCAAGGAAGTATGATGCTGTAGTTATCAGAAAAGGGCCACAGTCGGTGCATGGGGGACCTGTGAAGTTGAAGTTGTCAGTGGTACCATAACTCAGCCTATTCAAGGATTCAGTATAACTAGCTGGATATGGTAAATTTCTATGGTTGGATTGGAATATCTGGAACTGGATGGATTGATAGATATATATCATACAACAGAAGGTTGACGAGCCCTCTAATAAGTAATATCTTATAACTTAATGTAATCTACTGGTTCTAATGTTTTAGATACCTACTTGTTCCCTAGTTAAACATTTTTCGCGAAAAATCCCTTTCTCTAGCTTCAATGTTTGAACAGAGCAATAGGTAAATCTGTCTATATGGTATATATAAGGTGAAAATATAGCAACAGTAAATTTACGAATGAGGAGACTAGGAACTTTCATGTGGCTACTATTGGGTATAACAAATCTCTAGGATTCAGATCCTCTCCTTTGCCTCTTTTCCTCCGATTATGGTTCAATGCGCCATGTCAGCTATTTAACTTTTGTTCTGATCTTTTGAAAGTAAGATGGTATTGCTTGAGCAAGATGGCTGACATGGAACATTCTAAACCCATCATCAAGCATCGGAGAATACTGGAAAGATATAGCGATGGAGAGGCTCCGAATATATACACAAAGATGCGTGCATGCTTAATTTTTATCCTCGAAACAAATGCTGGCGAGATATCTGTCAATGACTATGATGAACGAACTTAATCTCAATTTTATTAGTTCATAATATTGTGCTATAAAAGATTAAAACTATAAAATGATCGACTCTAATTGGTTGGATGTTTAGTTGGATCAGAAGAGAATTATTTTTTATGCTGTACAACTTGTTGAGTTTGTTTCATGTACAATATTGGCTGTTTTTGGAGAATTACTTTGGTAAAATGTAAACATCAAGTGAGGTAAAACAAAGAGTAAGATTCTGAATTTTGGTACAGAAACCTCTAGTTCTCCTGGTAAATTTGTACCATTTTTTTTTGCACGAATCCCCTTGTGATAGATATAGAAGGCTGACAATCTCAAAAATAGATTCTGAAGGTATAATCTACTCTTTTTTTATGCTATTTATTTCTGAAGCAGACAAACAGTTATAGTAGAAAGCATTTTTTTGTCAATACTGCTATTTTAGTACCATAAGATCTAAAGTAAACCTTTAATGTGTTGCATCAAAGCTCGTATTGCTTCATTCTTCTCATACAACTTCATGTATTTTCCTACTAAAAAGGGCTGGCTTGAATCTTCTTCTCTACCCAAGAAGGCGACAGCACGGGACTCATCTGACACTCCATGCCCATTATCTCCGAATGCTGATCAGTTTCCGCAACGTTTTCCATGTTCACCTTCTCACTGGGATAAACTTTCACTCGCCATACCTTGAAAGTCTGATCCAAACTTGCACTATAAACCAGTAATCCAGTTACAGTATCTGATGTTTCGAGAGAAGCCGCTAAGCACCTCACTGGCCCATGATGACCATCCATGACTGCAAGACATGTGTGAAAAGTATTACCTTCCTCTCTCCTCCATATCCTTATTGTTGCGTCCTCGGATCCGCTAAGGACTAAGTCCCCTATGGCCACTAAAGAAAGAACAGAGAAATGATGGCCTTGTAGAAATCCTCCGTGATTGAATCTACCAGACATTTTCTCCTTCTCCCAAAAGTTTATAAGCCCATCAGACGAGGCGGAGTAGAGGAAGCAACCACTTGGCGACACACTCAATGCCAAGGCATTAACCGGTGAGAGTTGGAATTTTAGGGTCATAGTGAGAATATGCGAGCTTTCTCCATAAACCCTTCTCCATATCCTGACTGTGCCATCAGAGGAGCAAGTGAAGACACATCCATCTTCTTGGTTGATCACAATGGCATTAACGTGACCTTCATGAGCCACAAATGAATCAACGCATCTTCGTTCTGAAACTTTCCAAACTTTAACTGTTCTGTCCCATGATCCTGTATATAGAATATTTTCGGCATGATTATAAGCTGTGCAGGAGATGCAGTCCTTGTGCTGATGGCCTTTCTTTCTCGGGTACGAGAAGAATGAACTTCGAGGTAGGGTTGCAATCTTTTTTGGTTTGAAGTTCTCACCCAGAGACACATCCCAAACGCGGATTTTGCGGTCACCATGTGTGGTGAAGAGCAATTTTCCGTAAGCCAATATTGCTCGAACTTCACCAGCACTGGCCTTAACATAGCCCATCTCGGTGCAATCTGGTTGCTTCCATGCATGGATTCTACTACTATCGGATCCAGTGAAGATAAAGTTTTTCGAGACGGCTATGGAGAAGATGTTACCTTCATGGCGGTGGAGTGAGGCTAAGCAGTGATAGAGAAGTGAAGGGGAAGGAGTTGTGCGCGGTGGGGATAGTGTCCATGGTGTCTCGGGACTGTTAGGCCATAGTGGGAATGATGTTGCAGATGCGGTGGAGGACCTTGCCGAGACAAAATGAGGCTCGGGCTCATGGATGCCGAAGGAGAGCCTTCGAGGTAAGTTTATGTTCCTTCTCTCTTCATCCATGAAGCCCCACAGAGTTTTTCTGCGATAGACCTCCATTGGAGATATGACTTGAAGGGGTAGAGTTGAAGTTGAGCTGTAAGATTGAATGCATGCTAATATTGTATGAATGGTGTGTTAATTTTGTAGATGGTTCTCGTTCGAGGGGACCACTGTGAGCTTTCAAGTCATTTTAATGGCATGCCATAATATCTTATGGTGAAGGACCAGACGAGTGGGCAGGATCCGAAAAATGCGAAATTGGATGATGGAGAGAGCATGGCAGTGCCTATATACAAGGAGAGCTTATTGTATGGCTTGCGACTACAAGTGGTCAGTCACAAAATGGCATGCAACCAAAAAGTTGAATAAATCCGATGCATTTAGCTTGATATAATATAGAGATTAACCGGAACCATGTAGTCGTGGACCATATAATAATTTCTCGTATGGAAGACCAGTTGAAGGCAAGGTATTATATGGTAATCATAGGTTAGGTTTCTTCTCTATTTTAGTCAAAGAAAAACCAGCATGATATATCCTATCTTATATATTGATGGTTTTGTACCTTGGAGACAGAAATGGGCCCAAATTCTACCTATTTATGATGTGTCTACTTCATCACCAATTGCATTGCAACTACAATTGTACACAAAACAGTTATACCTATTAACCCAAGAACCAAGAAACACAAACAGGTGTTCAAAAACTTAAATTTGTTACTATTCTGATTAATTTACATCATCATTCTTTCTAATGCCATGGTGTATTTTCTGCAGAAGTTTGGTGATTGCATTGATTGCAAGGAAGCAACTTGGCTCTTGATCAAATGGTAGTGGTTGCGCCTCCAAACGATGGTTTGTCACAGCCATCTAAACAAAAACTAGTAGCTCACCCAATTTATTGTTTTGAAAATACTTCTTGTTTCTGAAGAATTAATTAGTCGATCCATTGCAAGTTTTTGTTGTGGATTGGACTTATTTAGGAGACTTAAGCAGCTCGAATGGATCTTTAATCGCGAGCTCATCGAGAGCCATTTCTATAACCATGCAGATGAATCTATGATTGTTTTAACTAATGAAGGTAGACTAGTTTGTTTGGAATGAAATTGTTCATACAGATTGAAAGTGTTTGAAATTATAGAAATACTAGTCATCTATATACAGTTTCTTGGTATTAATGTTTGTGTGATTGGGTTCAGTTCACCTATCTCTGTACTTGCTGTTGTGGTGTTGAGGAGGCTATACAAGACAACTGATATAGAGGACTGTTGTGTTGAGTCTTTTTCATACAGGTGTTTATGGATTCTATATTGTGGAAGTTGATGTGTTCTTAAATATATCACCTACAACATTGTCTTTTCTTACCTTCTAATCCCTTCACCCAACAACTCAATCACCACAACCCTCACTAAATCAAACTTTACTTTCAAAACCTATCCCTCCTCAAAGCCTTCTGGTCATCCCCACTAGTGTTGGCTTGGAAAGGACATGTGAATTTAATGGCTGGTCCTTTTTTACTTTCAGGGAAGAGATAGAATTGTCCATTGCTAATTGTGTTTCAAGTTCAAGTATTAGTATTAGTTTAGTGATGATTCTTTCTTTGTATATACTATATCTTGTAAGTTGGACTTGGTAATATATAGAGAGAGTAATGTTCTTGCTAGTGGGAGTAATGATTCTTAAATTTTAAACGGTAACTCATTTATTTATGTTAATTACATCTAACGGTTAATATGAAAAGTAAATATACAGATACCAAGATATCATTTTTGTATATATATATATAATAGTCATCTTCTTTTTGTTTTGTAGTATATTTCCCTGTACAGTTTTCCTTTTGGCCCATTGGGCTTCAGCCCAATATAATTATTTTCTTGTTTTTGTTTTGTAGTGTATTTCCCTGCACAGTTTTTCTTTTGGCCCATCGGACTTCACCCCAATATAAGCATTTGTTGGGCTATTATCAATAAACCCCCTATGGTTTCAAAATAGATCAATTAACTTCACTCAATTCCAGAAAATTCCCCTATCATTATCGAATTATATCAACTTACCCCCTTCACTACAATTTCGGACAAAATTGTTCCCGAAACTAGAGGGGGGTTTATTGATAAACGAATATTTTTTTTTATTTATGCCGAAATAAAACATTAATGCCAAAATAATTTTTTTTGGGAACTATCAATTAGGGTAAAATATAAAAAAAAATTAAATCCGAAATATAAAAAATATTTCGAACTACAAATGAGATTTTTTATTCGTTTTTAACTTTGTTTTTTATATTTTACTATAAACGAAAAAAATTGATTTATGTCGATATAAAATATTAATGCATCAATATTTTTTTTGAATTACCAATTAAGATAAAAATATATATAAAAAATTAAGTTTGAAATTTATAAAAAAATATTCCGTACTACCAATTAGATTTTATTTTTTGTTTTTAAATTTTACTATAAACGAATGAAATATTTATTTATGCCGAAATAAAAAAATTAATGTCAAAATATTTTATTTTTGAACTACCAATTAGGGTCAAATATAAAACAATTTAAGTATTTCCTCTGTCCTAAAATAAGTGTCCATATTTGACTTTTCAAAAAAAATTGAGATATTTTGTATTTCCAATTTTGTCATTTGAAAATATAGTATTGTAAGTATAAAAATTTACTCACATCAAAAAGATATCTCCATTGAGGCTCTACTGGCCATATATATACATTAACCCTATACCACTCTCCCTATTTAATAGGATCATGCTCCCAATTACATGGAGTCATGATCTACTCGATTAGTAACTACCCACTACCTCTTGGTAATGGATTGTTACTTCCCATTTTTAAAGGACTGTATGGTAATGATGGACTCATTTTACTACATAGGCTTTTAATCATGGGCTACTTAACTATTTATACATACATGGGCCTAGCTAGCATTGGGTTTTACAAATTGAGACTGGGCCTGTTAATTTTCACTATAGTTTTACTTTTTAGTGGAGTTCATTATGTTAATGAAGAAAGATAAGTTAAGAAAGTATATGATTATATTATATTGGGATTCGAAGCTGGACACTTATTTTGGGACGAATAAAGTTATGAAAGTGGACACTTATTTTGGGACGAAGGGAATATGAAATATAAAAAAAGATTTTTAACTTTCCAATTAGATATTTTTTTTGGCATAAATCAAAAAAAAAAATTCGTTTATTGTAAAATAAATATATAAAAAATAAAAAACGAAAAAACGAAAAAAATTCTCATTTGTAGTTTAAATTACATTTTTTATATTTCGGACTTAATATTTTTTTATATTTTATCTTAATTGGTAATTTAAAAAAAATATTGATTCACTAATTTTTTATTTCGGCATAAATCAATATTTTATTCGTTTATAATAAAATATAAAAAAACAAAATTTAAAAACGAAAAAAAATCTAATTGGTAGTACGAAATATTTTTTTATATTTTATCTTAATTGGTAGTTCAAAAAAAATATTTATGTATTAATTTTTCATTTCGGCATAAATCAATTTTTTTCATTTATAGTAAAATATAAAAAATAAAGTTAAAAACTAAAAAAAATCTCATTTGTAGTTCGAAATATTTTTATATTTTATATTTATTTTATTACTTTATTTATCTGTTTATTGTTTATTTATTTATTAATTTAATTACTTATTATATAGTTTACTTGATTTTATTTTATTTTATATATTTAGTTTTGTTTATTATTTATTTACTTATTTTATTTCATTTATTATTTATTAATATTATCCTTATTATTATTTTTTATTATTGAGAATTTGGATTAGTGAACGAAAATAAAAAGAGAGCACTTTTTTTATTATTTATAATGAGAGAAAACATTTTCTCCATTATTAAAAAAAACATAAATAAATTAAGAAATACAGTATATTTTTACTTTTATTTATAAATTTGAAAGTAAAAGCATGGAAGAGAAAACAAAAAGGACCAGCAAACACATGGCCTAAAGGCTTGTGATGGGATTGCAATTGACTCAAAAAAACACTTGCTTATGGTAGTGTTTGGTACATAGAGGAGATTATCAACATCACCAATAATTTACATGCCAGTAAGAAAGGTCTTATCTAATTACCAGCTACTTTCTCTTTCCAATTATATGACTAGCTACAATGCGTGCATAGTCATTTTAAACATGTGAATTATACTGTAATTTTTTTATTTTATTTTGAGGATCCGACAAATTTCAAATAGGTAAAGTGTTTGAGTATCACATATATAAAGGTTTTTTTTTTTTTTGAAAAGGCATATAAAGGTTTTAGTAAATATAGGGTTTCAATTGTTTTTTCGTAATTTTTATTTATTTATTTAGGAGATTATTGAAATCACATGTCAAAATTGAGAAAAAATAATTATAATAAGCCTCAAACGATGTTTTACGTAAAAGTGGCATTTCATAATTTCTTTCTCACAAGCAAATTTGTCCCTTCACTTTTACCCGACGCAAAGGACAAGGGAATCACAATGTGGATATCCAAATCCACTTTAAGATCACGTTTGGTAATATGGTTTGGTGTCAAAAATTTGGTTTTGGTGTGAAAAAATGACACCAAATCATGTTTGGTAAAATGGTGTGAAAATTTGATTCCAGCAAACCATGGTGTGAGAATTGAGAAGGAATTTGGAACCATCATTTTTGATGGTTTTGGTTTGGTGCGGCAACTGTAGCACCCCATACCAAACCATGTTGTTGCACCATATCATGGTTTTGGTGCGGCACTGTAGCACCCCATATTAGTACAAAATTTTAATATTAATATATTATAATATATAATATTATAATATTAATATTATAAATTTGAATATTAATATATTATATTTTTAGAAATTTAATATATTTTAATATTATAGTTTTATTATCTTTCTTAAATATTAATATATTTTAATATTATAAATTTTAATATTATAGTTTTATTATCTTTCTTAAAAATTAATATATTAATATATTTTAATATTATAAATGTTAATATTAATATATTATAATATTAATAAATTATAATAAAACTATAATATTAATATATTAATATATTTTAATATTATAAAATTTAATATATTAATATTAATATATTTTAATTTTATAAAATTTAATATATTAATATTAATATATTTTAATATATTAATATTAATATATTTTAATATTTATAAATAAAATGTGAAACCATCCCAAGTTACCAAACATGGTTTGGTTTCAGAATTTCAACCCATACCAACTCTACCAAACATGGTTTGGTTTTTCAGCATAACTTTTTCTCACACCAAAACCATCTGCACCAAACATGATTTGGAACCAAAATAAAACCACACCAAACCAAATTCAACCCAACCCAAACAAAAACCAAAAACCAACACCGCACCGTTACCAAACGCGCACTAATGAAACAAACAAGTCAGGTAACCCTCAGAAACAGTAATGTTTCTATCTGCACCATGGTTTGCGGTAGGTTTTTTATTTTAATTTTGATATTGATATAATGGATTCGGATAATATTCACTTTCAAAATAAATATTAAATAAATAAAAATATTAATATTTTTCCAAAACGTTACGAAGCAACTAATTGTTTCAGACGATACCGCCTCCACCCATATTATGTATATGGAGAGAAAAAAATCACAAAACAACCAAAAAATGCCCATCAATAATTTCTATGTTTTTTTTCCCTTGATGAACTTTTTGAAAAGAACCACCAAAACAATCCAAAAGCGCCTAAGATTCCTCTCTATCCATCCCTATCCTGCCAGCAAATGGGCTATATATATATATATTTAATCTTAATCACCAACTATACCATCAAATAATAACATAATAACAAAACCCAGCATTTCTATCCACACATTTTAACTTAATCCCACAAACCCACCAAGCCCATATAAGTACATGGTCTGTGCACTTTGTGGCCCAAAGTTAGGCCATGTTTGGTAGGCGGTTTTTTTGGTCTGGTCCGGTCCGATCTGGTGTAATCTAATTTGATCTGGAAAAGTTTATTTGGTAAGCGGTCTGATCTTATTATTTATTATAATATTTATTTATGTATTATTTATTTATTTATTTATTATTTCTTCACTTTATAATATATTTTATTATTTATATTATTAAATTATTATTTATTAATTTATATATTAATTTATAAATATATTCTATTTATTATTATTATTTCATTATTTAATTCATTTTATTTATAAATTATTTATTCATTTTTAATTATTTAAAAATATATTTTATCAATTTAATATTAATTTATTATTATTATACTTATTTATTATTATTATTATGAAGTATTTATTCATTATTATATTTACTTATTATATCTATTTATTATTTTTTATTATATTTATTTATTATTATTATTTATTTCATTTTGTTTATTATTTATTATTTATATTATATTTTTAAATATGTTTTATGTAATTTATTATTATTATTTATTATTTAGTCCATTTTTTTTATTATTATTATTTATTATTATTGTATTCATTTTTTATTATTATTATGTTTTATTTAATTTATTATTTATATTATGAATTATTCAATTTTAATTATTTATAAATATATTTTATTATTTATTTCATTTTGTTTATTATTTATTATTTATATTTTATTTTTAAAATATGTTTTATTTAATTTATTATTATTATTATTATTTATTCATTTTTAATTATTTATAAATATATTTTATTAATAAGACCATACCGGACCACCAGGAACCACCTTTTTTTTTTGTCTGAAATGAGATCATTTTGGTCTGATTTGATCTTATTTGGTCTAACAAAAAATTTGAGACCAATGCTACCAAACACGATCTAATCCCATAAAATATAAGACCAGACCAAACCACCTGGAACCAGACCACCTACCAAACAGGACAGTAGTCTTGCTCTCATGTCTTGCCTCCATTATCATTATTTTTCTCACAGTGGACCCCATCTCTCTCTTTCTCTAAGTGGTCGGTTCACTCTTCACATGGGTGAATCATTCATGACCTTCGCGACAATTCCATTAAAGTATGTTAGTGACAGCTAGGATTGCACGGAGAAAATGCAAATAATCATGTTTCGTTGTATAGTTTAATATGTTATATATCATTTGGGTTGATAATATTTTCATAATGTACTGATAATATTATCATTATGTACCATTATGATATTTATTTTAAAAATAAATATTATTTTCTCCGTTCTTAATTATAAATTTATTTTAAAAAATTTAATTTTTTAAGAGAATAATTTTTATTATAGTATTAGTGATGATCTCACCATAATGATGTAATGATTTATAATATATATGTTATATAAGTTTAATGATTAAAAGTTAAATTGATCAAAAAAAGTATTTTAATTTTTAAAAAATAGATATTTATTTTAAGAAAAAGGTAAAAAAAATAAAATAATCTAATTTGGGACTGTGTGGAAGTATTTAATTTCCCTTGTCCTTTCTATCTTATTGGGACGGTGGAAGTATTTAATTTCACTTGTCCTTTCTATCTTGTCACATGACATATTCCCGAAGTAATTTAATAATTGAACCTTATACAATATTTGTATCACTTTTAGTATATATATATGTGACATGGAAAAGGGTCTTTGTGTCATCCGAAACCATTCTCTATTCTCATCTTCCCATCACATCTTCAAGAGTCTAGGAGTTCCAATTAATTGAAGCTAGCTCTAGCTTTTCTTCCAAATTAAAAAACAAAATGCCTGCAATAGCATTTGGTCGCTTTGATGATTCCTTTAGCTTTGGCTCTCTCAAGGCCTACCTTGCTGAGTTCATCTCCACCTTGCTCTTTGTCTTTGCTGGAGTGGGTTCTGCTATAGCTTACAGTTAATAACACTCCACTCATCTTCATCATAAACATATATATATATATATATATATATATATATGTATATATATGTGTGTATATGTGTCAAAATCCACTGGTAGTTTTTAAGAGTCTAGTCCCAGTTACAATCTCTCTAATGTTTACGTTCGCTTGAACTATTTAATATATGCATGCATAACAAAATCACCTTAGAGCATAGCTCGCAATTGCAGTATCAATTTTTGATGGAACCAACCTCGAACAAAATTGATCTTAAAAAGTAAGTATGAATGTAAAACATTTTGTAAAAACGAAACGACTTACCATACCTACGAAACACTAAGCCACTGATTACGAGTTGTCAAGACATATTTTCCTACTCATGGATATTATTTATACACACATAGATACATAAATTATGACTTGTATATTAACAATTCAGCTCAATTGTTGTTAATTTCATTTTTGACTTTGCAGATAAGCTGACGTCAGATGCTGCACTTGATCCGGCGGGGCTAGTGGCAGTGGCTATTTGCCATGGATTTGCTCTGTTTGTTGCAGTGTCAGTGGGAGCCAACATCTCCGGTGGCCACGTCAATCCAGCTGTCACCTTCGGATTGGCTGTTGGGGGCCAGATCACCGTCCTAACTGGCATCTTCTACTGGATTGCCCAACTTGTAGGCTCCATTGTAGCTTGCTATCTCCTCAAATTTGTTACAGGAGACTTGGTAAGCTTAACACTAATTCATCTAATTAGTACAAAATTTGGAAAGTCAAATTGAGTACCTCCTATATTGTTGGACAAATCAGCATCTTTCCTTTTTTATTTATAAAAGGAGATATTAGTACTCAAACAATGATTGTTAAACATAATTTTTTAAGGGAGTCTAATGATTGCTAGATCTAATAGCTAACAGTTTATTAGCCCTAATAATGATGAAGTGTGCATAATATGGACAGTCTTTTTCTAATTAAAGGTTATTTTGGTTTTTTAATGGGATTAAGTAGGGTCTCTCATTCCAAAAGAGATATAAGGTATAACCACAGTTTTTACTGTTATTATATTCTAATTTTTTTTTTAATATCGGGACTTTATGTGACAATATAAGGTCCTTTCCTAAATATTATAACGGCAATTTTTACCAATTTTTAGTGGCGGTTGCGATTAAACAGAGTCTAAAAATCTGTTTGATTTGTATATCTTAAAACTATTCTCGAGAATTTTGAGATCATAAGAAAGTTGTTTTATAAGAACAATAACAATGAATTATCAACCAGACTTTTTTTACAATTTTTTAATTTTTAATTTTCAAAAAACATAAAACTGTTTACATATATGCAAAACAAGTAGACCTAAGTGCTCACTTATTATGACTTAATTTTCAGGCAATTCCAACCCACAGTGTGGCCTCTGGTGTTGGGGTCATTGAAGGAGTTGTTATGGAGATCGTCATCACCTTCGCTTTGGTGTACACAGTCTATGCCACAGCAGCTGACCCAAAGAAGGGCCCTTTGGGCATAATTGCCCCCATTGCAATTGGTTTCATTGTTGGCGCCAATATCTTGGCCGCCGGCCCATTCTCCGGTGGGTCAATGAACCCGGCCCGTTCATTTGGGCCTGCAGTCGTTAGCGGCGACTTCCACGATAACTGGATCTACTGGGTTGGGCCTCTCGTCGGTGGTGGGCTTGCCGGACTCATCTATGGCAATGTGTTCATGTGCCATGAACATGTTCCTCTCTCCAATGACTACTAAATTGGTTCAATTCTTCTTCTTCTTCTTTTATTTTTCCCACTTGATTTTGTAATAAAAGGAGGGAATGCAAGGTTTTGCTTTCCTTTCTTTATTTTAGTTTTAATTTTTCAATTTTCTATTTAATTTGAGTTTATGGTATGACTTCATGTTTTGGTCAAGTGTTGCTGTTTTAGAAGATGAATGAATGAAGTGGTATGTTTTGGTTTTGATCATATGCACATGTTATGGTTAGTGGTCAAAGTAAATAGGTTAAAGTGCAAAACATTCTCTTCAACTATTGCCTATGAGCAAGAAACCCCCATCAACCATCAATTTGGTGCAATTAACCCCCTCAATTCATAAAAGACATATTTATTCCTAAATTAAATTAAAAAATTACAAATTATACATATATTCAAACCCTAAATCATCCAATCACTCCACCTACCCCGACACATACATATATATATACACATACCTAGGGTTTGGATCTACATCAGGGCACAAATTTGACAAAAATTAGGGTAAAATGGTGATAGAGAGGGGGGGCTTGAGAGAGAGTAGAGTTTTTTGGAATATAAAAATTGGGGTAAAATTTTATTTTATTTTTATAAGGGTAAAATTATATTTTTGCAGTGAAAAATCTTTTGGAGGGGGTACATTGTCCTTAAATTGATAGTTGAGGGTTTTTTTTTTGCTCCTTTTGTAGTTGAGAGGAGTTTCTTACTCATTGGGTAATAGTTGAGGAGGGTCTTTTGCCCTTTACCCAAGTAAATATACGAATAAAAGCGGTATCTGCCCTTGCTCTCAAATGTGATCATTATATGGCCCCACACACATCCAAAATAATAACAAACAAAAAAATATAAAAGCAAAAATAAAAAAAAGTACAGTATTGTTTTGGTAAGTAAAAATAGAAGTGATGTTGAAATTGTAATGCAATTAATAAGAAGTATTAAGACAAAAATAAATTAATATCACAACCATGTCATTTATTGATCTATTTTATAATTTCAAGAGGTATAACTCCTACATTTTTACTTCCAAGTAACTTCACATTAGTTTTCATTCACAAATTGTCTAT
This sequence comes from Cornus suecica, assembly GCA_963922005.1. Classification (NCBI taxonomy): domain Eukaryota; kingdom Viridiplantae; phylum Streptophyta; class Magnoliopsida; order Cornales; family Cornaceae; genus Cornus; species Cornus suecica. The sequence goes on from OY998238.1 coordinate 94,731,678, forward strand.
ATATATATATATATATATATATATATGTTAAATCATGAAATAGATCTCATCATTACCCAGAGCAAATATACTTGAATTTCCTTTTATAATCTACAATGCTGAAAAAGTAAAAAGGAAAACAAAAAATCCATATCAGGATTCTGGAGGTGCTTCCTTATTATAATTCCATTCATGCCCTTTCCACTCTGGCAATTGTTGAATAACAACCTGCATCACAAAATAAGATCATTTTATCCAGCTTTTTTCTTAAAAAGGTTCAAATGAGTTTATAAACTTAAAATACAGTATTTTTTAGAATGTCAGCAGTGACGAGAAAAAAAAGTATTTGGTTAGTTACAATATTCATTTAAATAACGCATCGACTGAAAGAAATTATCATATGATCTAAGTTAAAACAAGAATCACATTGATTCACGATCGTATAATAATATTTCATCAAACATTTAACAGTCCTCGAGGTCTATATTAATGAACAACTACGTAAAAGTTTCTTGTTGAATACTTTTACATTCATCTAGTGTGAATATGCACTATTGATGCTCGTAAAGCATCTCAATTTTAAAAATAATTTTACACATAACTCATTAAACAACGCCTACCTCAATACCTGTTACATTATTTAAAATAAATAAATATCAGATGAGGAATAATCAAATTGACATTTAACCCTTTACATAATTGAGAATTCAGTCCCTCAAGTTTTCAGGGCTTAAAACATGGCACATAGGTTCTATTATAAAATCTCAAAAAAAAAAAAAAAGATAAAAAAAACACATAGTATGAGATGGTTTTGAATATAGTAAAATTTTAACTAAGTTGAAGTAAACCATGGACATTAGAGGGAGCAAAAACAAACCAGGCCTCTGGAATCTGCTTTGCCAACCATGGTCTGACAAGCAAGTCTCCAATTTTTTGGATTCTGCAATTGCAAGTTAGCATCAGTACTATTAGTCTTTTACCACCAAGGGCAAAGATCATTAGCAGTATATACATACATATACATATATATAAATATACACTCAATATTACTAAAGCCACTAACAAAAGAAAAGAAAAAAAAAGTACTTGTGATTGTGAGTTGTGACCAGTTAAATGGAGTAAATATGGAATGAAAACTAAGGGAGTTATTCTAGACTAAAATATGTACATTCTTTCTCTTGCCAATTTACATTATAGTGACAAAATTATATATCAAATTTTAGATACCCTCTTGAGTTTTTCCTTCTCTTTGTCTGTTCGTGGACTAAGGAGCTCCTTTCCTTCCACAACCTAAAAATATTATGAAAATATAATCAGAGAGAGAAACATATACACAAAACAAATATATACCATTGTTTAATCTATCCAATATGTATTGATCAAGAATCATAATTTTGTTTGTCTTCCTGACAATATTGCTACTTAATATTTATATAATGTACTATATACTTCACCTCAACCATACATGTCCCGCAAGTCCCTCCTCCCGCGCAATTTAGCAGAGGCCTAGACTGAATTTTTTTTCAGAAACACGACTTTATTTTAGAAAATCATGAAATCAAACAATGAAATGGTTATTTGGAACAACATTTTACTGAATTGCACATATATGTTCCGTAACGTGGAATTTGTGCCTTGAAATTGGAATCGAAGAAAAATGAATTCGAGAAACAGCTAGGAACTTACATATGGTCCATAGAGCTCAATATTAGAATCCAACATTATGTCCCTTAGCTTCTGCCCACCACAAACTGTACGAAAATGCACGTCCGGTGTCCCATCAGGAAGCAATACAGACTGAAAGAAACACAAACACAAGTAATGAGTGTACATATGATACAATATTCTCCTAATTAATGAAGTTGTCACATAGTGTGTGTGTATCTGTGTGTAAAATTTGAGTTGTGAACTTACAGCAACAAATGCAAAATTGACTGCAGGTGGTTCTTCAGATTCTTTAGTCTCTGAATCACTATCTGGAATTGTCCCGACAGCTTTAATTGTTCCTCTAGAGAAACTAAGACGTTTAGGCCATTTGGTGATTGTACCATTAGTGTTTGTTTTTTGGTTGAAGTTAGGAGAGAGTTTGGGTGAAGCTAATCCATAGGAATTCAATTGAAGAATCCCCATTAGGCATATAGATACAGAATCCTCTGGTATCACATATGCATTGCATATTAAAGTGGTGGTGTGTGTGGTTCTCATTTATCTTATCCAATGTGCTGAGGATTGACCAAATGTGTTTTTGGTGGTTCATGATTTGTCCTATAGAGTTCATTTATCGTCTGGTTTGTAAATATTTAATTTTACGAATCACTTATATCTACCGTCGAATATTTAATTTTAAAATCTATATTGTACGGATCACTTATATCTACTGTGCAGGGGTTGAAAAAATGCTGTTAAATGACTCAACTAAAATTTGAACTCGCACCCTCCCATGTTGGATCTGCTTATTAAGGACTGCAAAGGCTTATGGACCAAGTATTAACAGGAAAAACCGAGAGATTCCCATTTGTCAATGACCGGAAGCAAAAAGGTATACACACATGTAAATATACAATATGTGGCAGAATAATAGAAACGTTGGATCCCAGAAATGTACATGCACGCATATATATACACACACCATATATATGTATAGATTTTCCCACCAACATACACATGCTACCATTGAGATTAGAATTACATGCAATCCATCTCAATCATGGTTCGCCGGCCGTCAGAATTACATGCAATCCATCTCAATCATGGTTCGCCGTACAGGCCGTTACGTAACGGTTTCACGTTACCGTTACCGTTACGGCCCCGTTTCCCGATTCTCACACCCGTACGGGCCGTTACAGTGGTCGTAACGGCGGTTACGGGCCGTTACGGTGTTACCCCAATTCTCGCTGGTTCCGAAAATACCGTAACGGTTAAAACAATTGAAGTTGAACCATATATCTTTTTAAAAATTATTTTACATTGTTGAAAATAAATTATATCTTTTGTAATTTCAAATTTTTATTTATTTAAATTTAAATTTCATTTAATAATATCATAACAAATATATCATAAATATTCAAATAACGACGACACCATTAGATTTATTAATAACTCATTTTTTATATTAATATTCTTTAAAAAATTAAATAAAATTCACTTAAATCTACCAAAAAATCATCTTTATTCATTCATGTTGCCAAAAGTATGCAATTAGAACATTTTGGGTAAGATGTGCAAGATTTTAAAAAATTCACAATTGCGATAACCGAATCCCGTACGTAACCCCGATACTGACCCGAGTCCGTTACACCGATACCGTTACCATTACAGTGACCGATACCGTTACGGCCAACCATGATCTCAATACACATCCATTGAAGGATCATAAATAAGAAAATACATGTATAGACATCATGTTTAAGGATAAAAATTTCAAGATGACCATAGATGTATGGCTTTGTAAATCACCACCAACCGGAGTACATTTTATTCAACAATAGAGATGGTAGAAGTGCTTACAGATTCGTCAACATGAAATGGTCATTCGGATTACAAAAGATAACATTGGATCTTTGACTTCCAATTGATTGTGCCCTACTGATGAGATAAAACGGAAGATGTTTGAGTCAATTGATGGTGTAGATTTTGCCAAGTATGGAAGCATTGGTTTAGAATCAAGAAATTTGACATTGGATGAATGCTTATGGAAGCACAAGTTTCTCTTGGAGTTCAGTGAGAAAGTGAGAGAACGTGTTGAAGGAGAGGGCCTTTGGAAATATAAGTTTGTCAGAGGCCCAGGGAGAGAGAGAGAGTAGTCCTTCCATTCGATGAGACTAGTAGTTATAACGTAGGAATGGAGTCCATGTCTGGAAAAAGCAACCCTGGGGCCTTTTATTGCATGTGACTTGAAGTTCCTTACTGGGAAAATGCTATCAACAGCAACCACTGGGAGCTTTTGATCACATGAAGCCTCCTATAAACAATAAGAGAGATAAATAGATTAAACTTCGAATCTGAAACCCTGCGGAAAGATATGACCATCAATGGAAAAAAAATCTATATCAAACATCAATCTTGTCCACAATGTATAGACAACAGAGACAGACTTGAAGCTTGTTATAACAGTAAATTAAGACCGAGAAAATAATTTGGAAAGTAACTTGCTGATCGTCTTTGTTGATAATATCAGCCTGGTAGTGTTATTTTCTGCTGGGGAAGGGGGGAAATTAGAATCTTTCCACCTTTACTACTGTATTCTGGTTTACTTCAAAATGAGCAACTAGGTGAAATGTCATAATTTATTATGTTACTACTTCCTTTATCTTTGGGGCTTAGGAGCTCCAACCAAGATTTGAAGTCATCAAATCAGTCACTAGAATTATGACCCATTCTTAGTGATTAAAACATAGTCGGATACGCTTTAAAGGTTGTGAAAAACTATAATCAACATAGAAGAATACAAATAAACTAATAGAACATCTAGGGGAAAATATTAGTGCTTTGTCAAAAATATTGATTAGGGCATTAACAATTAGTTTGCAACATTTTAGAAAATTTTACACAATAAACTATTACTTCACGTTGCACTACCCTGTCTCCGGAACAACTAGGGTTTGCTCTTTCGCTTGATTAAGGTCTATTGGGTCATGCCTCAGCTCTTAAGATATGCTATAGAGGCTTGGAGAAGTTGGACAGTGGGTTCCAAAGCCCCTTGGCGCCCTTATGCTTTTGGTGGTGCTTGTGGAAGGACGGGAATTAAATATTATTCAATGGTGTGAAGATTTCTATTAGGTCATTTCGATAAATGCCTTCTGTATTTGGGAGAACTGTAAATCAATAGAGGAGATAAGACTATTTTTTTTGGATATATTGAAAGATATGATGAAATGGACTAGAATAATTGCACAGAATTTATGGACCAAATGCCTAGTGTCAAGCCAAATAATAGAAAAGTTGGATCAAATGAAAAAAAAATATATCTGTGCGCAAAATACATGATAACCATAACAAACTTAAATCAAAGTAAGCAACAACTATATTGAAGCAGAATAGGTAACCCATCTTAAGCTACGCCATACACCCACAGAATAAATGACAAATTGCATAAACAGACACCATGTTTAATATTTTTTATAGAAAGATATATTGATGGATAAAAACAAATTAACACCATGGTAGAAGTGCTCACTAATTGTTCTCTCTCCAGGCCTCCGACAAACTTGTGCTTCCAAAGGCTCTCTCCTTTCCCTCAACTTCTCATAGAACTTCATGAGAAACTTGTGCTTCCGCAAACATTCATCCATCAAATTTCTAAATTCCCGCTCCCAAACCCGGCAATATCTACACGATCAAGTGACTCGAACATCTTCAGTTTTGTTTCATCAGGAAGGCACAATAAAATAGCAAGCCATAGATCCAATGCTATATTCTCTAACAGTAGATGTCTAGTGAAGCTCCAACACATCAAAACACACACATACTAAACATCTTTGTTCACCCATGAAGTTTCCTGTTAAAATAAGAGAGATAAAAATAGATCAAACTCCAAATCTGAAAACCCTAAAGAAAGATTTAATCACCATTAGCAAAAACACCTGGATCAAACATCAATCTTGGATGAGAGAGAGACACATTTGGATATATATATATATATATAGATAGATTGTGTCAAACAGTTTATTTGGTATGCTATTAATTGAGAAATGCTAAACATCATGAAAATAAATTCATGATATAATTCATGAACGGACATGTGTCCATTATAAAAATTAAAATTAAATAATAAGAAGGAAAGTGAAAAAAGATGAGTGTCATTTTGGTAGGTAAATATTGAACTGATCTTAAAATTGAAATTCAAAGAATGAAATGGAAACTAATTAATATTAAAATTACTATTTTATTGCTTCATGATATTATCATGAAAATAAATTCATGATGTGTAGCATTGCTCAACTAATTAATATTAAACTTACTATTTTATTGCTTCATGATGTGTAGCATTGCTCCTATTAATTTCATTACAACGAGAAAATCAAAGGAATTACAGAATCGATGACCAGAACAATCAATAGAGCATAAATAGAATTATTAGAACAATAATTAAGACAACGCATCTTAGAGAAACGATTAATTTCATATACACCTATAAAATAGCAGTTGCATATATGATTGAAAAACAATAAATAGAGAGAGACGCACCTCTGTGTGTGTGAGAGAGAGAGAGAGAGAGAGAGTTTAGGGTTTGGGAATGAGAAGGAAGAGGGAGTGAAGCGGCGGTGTATATATAGAGAATGGTTTCTAGGGTTTGAGCAGTAGTGAAACGCGTCAATGTCTGTCATAGACCACGTGTATATATAATTATGTACCATATTTCAACGTGGCTGTTGTAGTTAGCATCTTGTTCAGAGTTTAACCCACTTTGAATTATGGGCAGTGTCATCTTGTACCCATGTTGTACAAGAATCATTCAGTTTAGGGTAATTTGCATTATGTTGGCGTTGGATTCAGTTTAGGGTAATTTGCATTATGTTGTCCCAACGCCTTGAACGCTTGATGTTTGGTTTTTCTTGCAATTCCAGGATCAATAATAAAATGACCAAAATATCATTAAGAGAAAAATATGTCATTTGAAATAACATTCATGCTTCAATCCTAAATATATAAAATTTTGAAAAATATATTTATAAATTTGAAAAAATATATAAAATTCAAAAAAATGTATAAAATTCGAAAACAAATATATAAATTTAGAAAAATATATAAAATTTAAAAATAATATATTAAATTTTGAAAAAAATATATAAATTTTAAAAAACATATATAAATTTCAATATATATATATATAATTCAAAAAAATATATAAAATTTGATATATATATATAATTCAAAAATATATATATAAAATTCGAAAATATATATAAATTTTAAAATATATATATATTTCAAATTTTATATATATAATTCAAAATATATATATTTTCAAAAACAAAATTCAAAAAATTATATAATTTTAGAAAAATATATATATTGGTAAAATGTCATATCTTTTCTAATAAAGTGAATCAAACTACTTACCACCAACATCAATTAGTGGTCTTCTTTTATATATATTTTTCCAAGATATATATTTTTTTCCGAAATTTATATAATATATCCAAATTTTATAAAAATAATTCGAAATTTATATATATTTGTTTCAAAATTTATATATATATTTTTAATTATATATATATTTCAAAATTTATATATTCTTTTTGAATTTTGTTTTTGAATTTTATATATTTTTTTTGAGATTACCCATTATATATATATATAAATTCAAAAAAATTCAAAAACAATATATAAAATTCAAAATATATATATATATAATTCAAAAATATATATAAATTTTGAAACAAATATATATAAATTTCGAATTGTTTTTATAAAATTCAGATATATCATATAAATTTCGAAAACATCATATAAATTTCGGAAAAAAAATATATATATTTTGGAAAAATATATATAAAAAAAGATCACTAATTGATGTTGGTGGTAAGTAGTTTGATTCACTTCATTAGAAAAGATATGATATTTTACCAATATATATATTTTTTTGAATTCTATATATATTTTTTTCGAATTTTATATATTTTTTTCAAAATTTATATACTTTTTGAAATTTATATATTTGTTTTATAATTTTATACATTTTTTCAAATTTTTATATATGTTTTTCGAAATTTTATATATTTGGGGTTGGGGCATGAAGGTCATTTCACATGACATATCTTTCTCTCAAGGCTGATCATTTTATTGGCCCCGGGGTGTCATTGCAAGAAAAACCAAACCTCAGGGGGCGTTGGGACAACAAACACGTTGACCGGCATAAATGTGGAATTGACCTAAAACTCAGGGGGTGTTAGTGCAAATTACCCTTGAGTTTATAATGGGTAAATGTTAGCCCTGCCCATTAGCTTAAGTTTTTGGATCGAACTGTGAAGTATTCACATGTTAAATAACGATGTTAACTCATGGTTAATTCTATTTCCTCAATAACCTAAAATTAAAGATTTTATATTTTTAACAAAATAAATAGAATTTTAGAAGCTGCAATAAAGACTTGGCCAGTGAATAATAAATTACAAACATTAAATGGTGGTGGTGTAAATATTAATTACATTGAGAATTAGATTTATGGTGTGAACTTAAATAATAAATTTGTTGATATCAAAGATTAAATATGTTGAAAGAGAAATTTTATGTTGTTCAATTAAATAATAAATAATGTTGATTTTTGAATCTTAGTATTTTGTAACAATTTTTGAATCTTAGTATTTTGTTGCACCGTACAAATTTTGTATACACCCACAAAATATCATATAAACAATATACGGAATAAGAAATTTTCCACAATATATATGTATATATTTGTAAAGATCTAAGGCCTAGTCTGCAAAAACAATATTTACATGGTTCACACTTTACAGATATCAACATTCAACGATGAAGGGAAGGAACTGACTTATAAATAAGAAGTAAAAATAACAGTACTGAAAAATAAATAAAAAACCAACCGAGAAATGTTTTGTCCCCTGCAATATCTTAATCAACTAGCAATTTTATACTCAGCAATGCAGTAAAATTCAAATCCCAAAAACATATTTTATCTGAGAGCAGCAAAATATACAATACAACCGCAGCAAATTATTCGGGAAAAATAAACCTCCCTCCAAGAAGTAGACATCAAGAGACAAGTGCTCAAATATGCTTCACTACAAAATCAATGTAGTTCTTAGAACTAAAAGGTTGGCACACTGCCTCCAATGGAACAATTAATTTCTTGGATATTAACTTTTTTACTCTCCAAGCTTCACCAAACTTGTGCTTCCAGCTGTTCTCTCCTTCAACAAGGCCCTTTACTTTCTGCCTCACCTTCTCGCAGAACTCCCACTGAAATATGTTCTTCCGTAGAGACTGATCCGATGTCAAATTTTTGAACTCTCTTTGGAACTTGTGCTCCCAGAGACGATCATTTGAGGTCAAATTTCTGAAGTCTGAAGATACGCACCCCAGCCTTGCAGTATCCACACCATCGAGTGACTCGATTATCTGCAGTTTTATTTCGTTAGGAAGTCCCGTTATGTAGCAAGTCAAAGATTCAGTATTATCTTCTGTAACGGGAGATGTAGGAGATGAAGGAGATGTTCCGTGAAGCTCAGACTCATCCAGGTACACACGATACTCAAGATCATAGTTCATGGTACCCCACCCGTAAATAAAAGCATATTTTGTTAAAGGATCATACTTCAAAACAGCAATCTTTTCCTCTTCTGCTGCATCATTATTATAGCCATCTCTCAACTCGTATGCAAGACAATAATTTCTATTAATTACGTCATTTACAATAGTCTTCCATGTGGCTTGAGGATCCTTTCTTGTAAAACCAAACCTTGGCACAGTGCCCTCAGTGGAAACAACTAAGAGCTTTGGTTCAGCCATGAAGTATCCTACAAAAATTTTAAAAAAATAAAAATAGAAGAGACTTGGATTAAACTCTGAATCAAAGCCCTGCTGAAAGATTTGATCATCATTTGAGAAAACAAACCATGGGGAGAGAGTAGTCACTACATTCTTTTAACCAAATTATGATGCAGAGAATAATTTGGAAAATAAATAACTTACAATCTTTACACAAATGAAACCATTAATGCAGCTAATTAATTAGCAAACTGTGTCATTGAAGGAAGGAAAAAAACTGCCACAAGTCTTTTTCCCCTAAGATTAATTAAAACTACTTAGTGGTGTTGATTTTGATTAACAACTTTAAGGGCGGGGTGGAATAGTGGGTATAAGAAGGAAAGGCAGAGGAGGAGAGAGGCCCAATTTGGATTGATTATGTCAGAAGTAGCTAGAGTTACGAATATTAAGACATGATCGAACATTTCAAACGCTACAATTCTTGAAAATTTTAAAATAATATTTACATATTTGGAAAGGCATTAACAAAGTAGTTTGCAACAGTATCACACAGTATTACCGGATAAAGTATCATAATCATTAAATTGTCAATATAATTTGAATTTACATTAATTTTCTCCTCCTTCCAATATGAGAACAGAAAAATACGACGCCAACAGGAACATAATATTCAGAAGCAACTTCATATAAAATTAGTCATGTACCTTCCCATCATCAGTGAATAGGAAGGAAGAACGAAAACGTTGAAGGATAAAAGGAAGTTGCAATAACAGAGAAGAACAAAGGGTACTTTCAACAACAGAGAGAAGAAATCGAATAAAAATTATGAGCTAATTGTGAAGAATAATTCAATAAGAAAACAAAACAATTGAAAAAAGAAAAGAACACCAACGAATCTTAGATACCAGTTTAGGCTTTACTAATAAGATAGAAAGGTCCCGAAGGTTCTGAAAGTGCTCAACTTTGTTGTTCATCATATATAACAAGTAACCAGTGTTGTAACATTGCAAATATGAAGCAAATTTGTATAAAGGGCAAAAGATGTACAACAAAATTGTATGATGACCGAAGAAATGATGACTAAATATCTTGGCCATATTAATAGTTTCTTAACTTCAGCTGTTTCAAGATAATTGTCTAATTTTAAATACCAAAGGAGTATAATTTTCACGTTCTCCAGCTTACCCTTCTAGCATTAAATTGCTACTACAAAAGTCCTCTACAGGGAAACTTGCTAAATAAAAAGACAGAAATAAGGAGCAAAGATGAAATTTAATAATAGCAATCTAATAATATATAATAAAACCTAATATCTTAAAATAAATAAATAAAGAAAAAAACCCAAACTTGTATGTTATTTCCGGACCAAAATAGTAATTAACAAAATGAAAAGTTGAGGGAGTAATTAGCGAATAATAACTCAATTAGATTGCAGAATTACTTAATTAAAGACACTTACACATATTAAACAACAATTACCGACAATAGAGAGAGAGAGAATGGACAGATCAGAAAGCAAATATATAATAGAGAGAGAGAGAGGGAGAGTCACACCTGTCAGGGAAGAGGAAGAAGAAGAAAAGAGAGATTTGAAAGTAGTAGGAGGAGAAGGAGAATGGGAGATCTAGAGAGAGAATACTAGGGTTATAGAAGTGCGAAGGCAAAGGGAAGGAGAAATGGTGGCATATTTGTAGAGACGGTGTAATGCTACGTGCAGCCAAGAGAGATTGGTGGCAGTTAAAAAGAGTCCAACGCGGCATATTTGTAGAGACGGTGTAATGCTACGTGTAGCCAAGAGAGATTGGTGGCAAGTAAAAAAGAGTCGACGTTGCTCCAAAAGTATCACATTAAACATTATATACTTATGAAGGCGGTTAATTACAAAAGGACTTCCTAGAAAATTAGAAGTGGAGAGAAGAGGAAAAGCAAGAACAAGAAGTAAATATTCTAATTATAGGATCACGATATGAACATCAAAAAGTAGAGAAATGTCAAAAATAGGAAATTGAATATGGCCAAGTGACATTAAAGAAACTAATTCCGTGAGGTTAATTGTGCAAAATGATGACTATATGTTCCTTTCCTGGGGATCGAATGATTGTCTATAAGGAATAATAATAGATTTTGCATCATATAAAATGATAGTTTTTGCCCGCATTCTTCCAAGAATTACCTGAATGACCAAACCATGTTCAAACCTTAGCACGGGAAGGATGAAAACAGATAATGTTACTGAATGCATAGGCCTTTGAAGGCCATTCCTCAAATTCCAACAGGTTCCCTGGATAAATGTGCACTAATTGTGAAGAACTGCCAACCCAAGTCATAGGGGGGGAGGGGGGTAAGGAATTTTAAAGTTGGCTTATCTTCTACATGCATATTTGTGTATGTGTATATGAAAATGTTCATATATATAACTGTTAAAGATCAGTGCCTATTATGCAAAAAGCAATATGCACACATGGTGCATAGAAGGTAGGATTAAGGGAAGGATCTCACCCCCAAAAAATAAATAATAATAATAATAATCTCTTAATCTAGGAACAATTTACATTTAGTGATGCAGTTAAATTAGAAATGATTGTGGATAAAAAAACCACAGTACCTATGCACAAAATGTGAGGGTTTAGCAGAATAAACTTTTTGATACAAAAGTACGTTTTTGCCTATCAACATACAGATGCATCTATCTGGATGTACAAGTGCATTAAATGATAACACAGACAATTCATGCAGCCACAAAATGTCAACTTAAACTATAAAGTAAACATATGTAGCAACTATATTAAGTCATAATTTGTAATCCAACCTAAATAAGAAACTGCTTATATAGACATCATCTCTGACTATTTACATAGAAATGGAGATGGATAGATAAAAGTAAAGCAACACCAAGAAGAGACACTGCGATTGACTATATAAATGGCAGTACTCGCAGACTTCAACAATAATTTACAGCAGTAAAAAGGAGAGCGCTTTGCCACTACTGAGCTACTCATCTCGGTAAATATAACTTTTCTCTCTCCAGGCCTTGCCAAAAGCCTGTGCTTCCAAAGGCTCTCTCCTTCAGCTAGGGGTGGCAAAATTACCCAAACCCATCCAAACCCGTCCACTAAAACTGACCAAATGGGTGAGTGGTTTATGTAAGCGGATCAAAATTTGGTCACTCATTAATCCCCATTAAAAGAACAGGTTATTTTCAGGTTGGTAATGGGTACCCGTTATACCCAGTATACTCTTTGAAATATCATTAAACCCCCTGAGGTGACATATTGCCCCCTCCACTTTAAAATCTTTCACAAACCCCCTTTTAGTCTCAAAATGACGTAGTTTTAGGGTCTAACTGAAACCATAGGGGGGTTTATGTTAAAGCGCTGAAACCATAGGGGTTTTTATGTTCAAACGCTAAAACCATAGGGGGTTTTATGGGCTTAAAGGGGGGCTCTGTGCAACCTATAAAAAGTGCAGGGGGCAAATGGCACCTCAAAGGAGTGTTTGTTAAGATTTTGAAACCATAGGGGGTTTTATGTTAATAGTCCTTAGAAATTTACTCAATCATATAAAACATTTTGACTATCTGAAGCATCTCAGAAATGCTTCAAGGTCAAAATAGGCTAGAAATTCATTGAGATGCTTTAAAAATACTATTTTGACTACAGTTTGACCAATTTTGACTTTGGCCAAATTTTAATTATGCGGCACCTAGGTGGCATCAAAAAGAGTTATTCTGGTCAAAATTGTTCAGCATACGAATGATTAACTATCCGAAGAAAATTTGACTATGGAATTTGAAAGTGGGAATGTGAGCTCCAAGCCTGCACTAGGTGACTTGGCCCCCTACAACCGTAAAATATTCTATAGTTAAATTCAACTATATGAATTTATAGGTTTTCGAACCATCTAATTCACTAGTGAGATTGGTTCGAGTATTTAACGGTTGGATAAAAAAGTCCACTAAATGACCAAACTACTCTTATTATCATAAGTTAGTCACTCGGTAGGAATTGTGGATGATCCACCAATGCGGAAAAGTTTGTTATGGTCGTATTAAGTCAGCGGAGAAAATGGTACAGTAATCCGATGTCGAGGTGATGAAAAATTGCTTTTTAATGATTTTGTCCTTCGGCGAGTTGATCCAGCCAGTTTACGACCTGTGGGTCGACCCAACCCATTTCTGACCCGTTATAACGAGTCAGTACCTGTCTCCATCCTAACCCAACTCAAACCCACCCAAATTGCCACCATTACCTTCACACACTCCGTCATCTTCTCTTCCTTGAGCTCCACGAGAAGCTTGTGCTTCCACAAACATTAATCCAATCTCAAATTTCTTAAATCTTAACAAATGCACCTGAGCTTTGCAAGATGTACACCATCAAGTGACTGAACATTCTTCAGTTTCTTTTCATCAGGAAGGCAAAATAATAGCAAGTTAAGATCCTAAATGTCAAGTCGAGTTGTACTTCATCCAAGGGTGCAAACAATAATCAACATCATTGTTAGTGGAAACCACTCATAACTAAAAGCATATTTTTTTGAAGCCTGAGACTTCAAAGCAGTAACCTTGTTACCTTCTTCTAGATCACAAGAAGATTGTGTCCCACTAGGCTTGAAGACCCTTTTTGCCAAATCGTAAACTTCGGAACAATGGCAACCACTATGAGCTTTATGTAACCATGAAGCCTCCTGTGAAAACAATAGAGATAAAAACAAATTAATATCCAAATCCGAAGCCCTTCATAAAGATTAAATCCATCACAGACCAAAATCAAATATCAATGTTTTCCACCGTGCAACACACAAAAGACACAAATAAAAGGTAAACAAACATTTTCAGTAATTATAACGAGAGAATAATCTGGAAATAAAATTTTACGTACTCTAACGGAAGGAAAAATGGCAGCAATTTACTTGGCAAAATTAGAAACTCAAACTAATGAAAAAATTCTATGTATCTTTGTTCACTCTTGGATTAACTTGGCGGTGGTATAAGAAGGCAATAAGAAGAGAGGAAAAGAACGAGCACGACTCAACCACCTACCTAACTTCTTATCAAAGATCCGATTGATCACAGCTACTTAAGGCGCTGTATGCCGCTCTGCGAGCAGAGCAAATTTACTTAAAAAACTACTATCACAAATATCCTTCACCCGTTATCTCCTTATATTTTTGCTGTCCTCTTCTTCACTCTTAACTGTTTCAGCGGTAGAAAATGTTTCTTCACACACGTAATGTTCTCTTTCCATTGTTTTATATTTTGGAACTTATTGTTCACTTTTAAATAATCATATACATAAAAAATGAAATGTAAATTAAATCCTTTCTCAAATTTATTTTCCCTTTATGGTTTGATTGGAATTCCAGCAGAAAATTGCAGTCACCAAATCAGTCCTTATTGCAGTTATAGCATCATTACTCTCTTGGGGTATTGGAACATAATCAGGCATATGCAATAGTATGCTCCAGATTTAAAGCATTATGGAAAACTAGAAGCAACATAGAGGAATAATAATAAACAAATACAACATCTAGAAAACAAATATTTAACATGCTTTAAAATGTTAGGGAAGACAGCAACAAATTAGATTGCAACAGTAATACAAAATTTAAAGATAAAGTATACATTTTTAATATATTTTAAATATGCAAAGAACTATTTCAGAGGATTCACAACAAAATTGTTTTGTAATTGAAGTATTGACTACAAGAGAAAATGGTGAGACAACGGAGAGACTATAGAGATATATTCTGAATCTATTACTAATAGAACATAATAATTGGAGACACTACAACTCAACATAAAACATCAGTCCATATATAGTATACTAATATAATAGAGAAACAGAGGACAGATTTAGAAAACAAATTTTGGAGAGAAAGATGTACTTTCACTAGAGATGAAGATGGAATAGAGAGACAGCAAAGATAGAATTCAGAGGATGGGGAGGAGTAGTAGGAGTGGAGAGTGTACCTGCCATTTTGGCCGAAAGAGTTTCTTATGCACTTTGATTGGTTCGAGCGTTGGGCTTTTGGCTACTTACACGATAACCAATTTGGATTTTGATTGGGTTTGGATTTGGAATGACAAAAGCAAAAAAATTGAGTGGATTGGAAGTGAGGTGTACAAAATTCACTCAAATTTCAAACTGCAAAAATTATACCTTATTTCCTTTAGTTCTATCTATAACTAATATACTAAATGTGGTATCAGTAGTGGTAATTGAGCAAGATACTGAAATAAATCGGTGTAACTCCAATTAAAAGAAGGACAATTCATTTACGTTTATATTTCATCCTGCACTGGTATTTTATTATGAAATCATGTCAGAGCTATAAGCTCCAACCTACCATCAATATATATATATATATATATATATATATATAAATGTTAGCATTTGAATGACAAAGTGCTACTTTGTTTTCACTATGGTTGTTTCTGGCCTCTTAAGAACTCCTTACACTACCACCATCACACAAACAGTGGATGTTGAAACTCTAAATCTGTAAGATGGTATGTAAATCTTGCCATTACGCTATTCCCTCAAGATCAGTAAGCGACTGAATTGACAATCTTTGATGCGCTACTGTCATATTTGCACTAAAGTGTATAAGAACCAAAACTGAAAAATCAAAATACATTATTGATACGAAGAACGATTCTCCCAAATTGTTCTTATCTTTTCCATATGTTGCTACCGGAAGTGCAAATGAATGTTTCCCGTATGTTTGTTTCTTATATTTTCCTACTATTTGATACAAAGAATATGGATTGTATACAATTATAGACAGTAAATATTATACTATCATGAGCATTGTACTTTACTTCAGTAACTTTTGGTAGATTACACTTCAATCTAATGGGTATTTCTATAAAAATTTAACCAATTGCCCACGATTTGGCTAAATCACACTCACTTGAAAGAATATAATAGATTACCAACGGTGGTTGTACAGAGGTACTTTTTCACAGGTGTCAAACTTTCCATAGCAGGAGGATAGAACAGTAGGGAAGTATTTAAATCATCCTTTCAAATAGTACAAGTCCTTTCTTTCAATATGTGAAGTAGTCCCATGACTCCCCTCATATGTCAACATCTATCTAACTATATAAATCATACATTACGAGAATGTTCATAAATTTAAGATTTGCAGTATGGTGAATTACTGATAGTGTGTATTAAATGATAGACCAGACAGATCAAGGCAATGTTAACATTTTGTAGGTGGAAAGAAAATTTTCAAATGACGTATCTACATTATATATATATATATATATATATATTTATATACACATAAATGTATAAGTGGATAATCCACAAAAGAAAACAATGTTTAATCATGGTGCATAGAGATAGAGATTGACATAAGGTGGGATGAAGCAAAGTTCCTGACTTGGTTCTTAATTTCGTTTTTCATTAGTTAAAAGAAAAACTCAACCGGGGAAAATCCCCCCTCCCCGCCCCCCTCCCCGCAGGGGCAGAAAAAAGGAAATATATGTACTCTTTCAAGCTGTCGTTTTACAGTTAGCAATTCATTAATATTACAATGGACACTGAATAGATTCACAGTATTATTGGACCAAAAGCAAGGACATAATAAAATGATAGAAAAAGCAGATTCCGTAAAAGGATTTTTGTTGAGTGACATATATGCAACCACGGAGGTCTTTTACGGTTCATCTAATTGTACAAATGCATTAGATATCATACACACTTCATGCAACCACACAATTACCATAAGCAAGTTAATTAATAATAAGTAACAACAATAAAGTCATAATATGTAATCCAACTTTTATCAAGGCATACAATAGGAAGCAAAAATCTTCAAGATAACCACTGAATAAATAAGAAACTACATATTTATACATCATGTTCAATTATTTAGATAGAAAGACAGAGGATGAATAAAGATAAATTAACACCACCAAGCAAACAATGTGTTTGACTATATAAATGCTAGAAGAGCTCACAGATTCTTCAACCCAAAATTGAAGTGCTTCCAATACAAAGGATTGCACCTTGTCTCTGTAGGAACTACTAATATAATGGAGCAACCTCCTCTTCAGGCATCAATAAACTTGTGCTTCCAAATCACTCCTTCAGCACAAAACACTAACCTTGTCACGATATGGTGAACTCCAGGAGAAATTTGTGCTTCCACGACATGTCCGTACAAGAAGGCAAGAGGAGAGACATAGGACAGAGAAACACCAATTTTTTAACTTTTTACATTGGCTCACTGTCTATAAGGAGAAAAATTTTTATTTTGACTTGAAAAGTAATCTTCTTGTTCTGTTTGAAATAATTTACATGAAAAGTTGAACTGGTTAGGGCCTTGGGCTTTTGGCGACTTAGACCATAACATATTTGGATATGGAATAGGAAGACCGGAAAAAATGGATTGGATTTGCAATGGGATGTTTAGACTAAACTTTAAACTGCCAATGTCATACCTACTTCTTTCAACCTCTATATATGGCTAATAGACTAGATGGTTGTCGTAATTGAGCTAAATAATGAGCTCCATCGTCGAAATTCTACCCAAATGCAGTCCTAATAATTAGAAACCAACGTAACCTACCGAAACAAAAGAAGCCAACTATGGCCTTGCTGTCTCAATATGTCCAAAAAAACAACTGTCTGGCCCAAAGATCTGCAATTTCTCCCATAAATCCATCAAAATGAGAAAAAGAACTAACCAATAGGATTCCTCTCACCATCAAAGGATCGCCTACTGTACTTCCCATAAGCACCACCAAATACAAAACAGTGTCCCCACACCCTCCTCCAAAAACCACAAGCTACAAATCCTTCTATGTAACATCTTTAAGCCTGAACCAAACCTATCAAGGTCCGAGGCATGGCCCAATGAAACCAGAAGAAAGATTAAATCAACCCCCAACTGTCCCTAGAAATCGGGCAATGCACCAAAATATAATTATCCGTCTCTCCATACTCTTGCACATACAACACTAGTCACAACAATCCGTGTCATCCTTCTTAAATTGTCAAGAGTCATCAATAACAGCCATCCAGCTGAAGGAGGACACTTTAAGGGCGGCCTTGGTGAGCAGACTACCTTTCACAGGAAAGCTGTCCCCAGCCCCCCAGATCATCTGAAAGCTTCCACGGAAAGATCCAACACTGAATGGCTGGAACACCCCCCCCCCCCCCCCCCCCCCCCAAACACACACACTAAAACCCCTTCTGGAGATGATATCAGTTTGTCCATAGGATGCCTCACCATAGGAGAGGGTGAGAAAGATACATGCCAATGCACAGGGGCGGAGCCAGGAATTTTTTTTTTTTTTTGTGTGTGTGTGTGGGGGGGGGGGGGGGGGGGGGGGGAGCATATGCAATATCTGTAAAATATATATCTTTGTTGGTTATTAAAGAGATTTTTAAGGGGACATATGCAATTTCTTATAACTTTATTTATAAAATATATTATTTTTGGGATACTAGAAGAAGTTTTTTAAATTTTGAGGGGGCCATATGCAATTTTTAATAACTTTATCTTTAAAATATATATTTTCCTAGGGTACTAAAAACAATTAAAAAAAATTTGGGAGGGGCCTTGGCCCCCCGGCTTGGCTTTGGCTCCACCCCCCAATGCACGGTCAGCTGGCAAGGTCTTTCACCAACTGTTACTTACAATAACGAATAAATGAGACCCCACAAACCTGAATCCAATTTTCTTAAAGAATTGACCCCACCCCACCCCTCACACTCTAACACCATGCACTTCTCTATCACACAAAACAAAGTCTTAACTACCAAATGTGAGGTGAGTCTTGCAATTACCCTACTACCTCCAGATTAAGTAAGGGATTGAATTGTGAATCTTTGATGAGCATTTGTCAAATCTCGCATCAAATTCTGAGTGTATTGGAAACAATATTCAATTCCTATCCATAATTAGGTTCAAATTTGTGGCTAATAATTTCAGGTTGGAACTTAAAATGAATTTTTTTTATGGATTTGTTTCTTATAGTTTTCTCACTATTTGACATAGAAAAAATGGAATACCGTCATCAACAGTACTCTAAATGTGTGCTGTAATTTTATTTCAGTCACCTTTGGGAGATTTACTCATTTTTGCAAGGTATACAATTAGCTACCCAGTTATGCAAAATCTTGGGCTAAATCACACTAACTTGGAAAGATGAAATAGATTACCACGGGAGGTACTCTTGTGGTACTTTCACACAGGTGTACAATATTTCACTGGTCCACATCACCAATCAGGAGGATAGGACAGAACGGAGGTATTTGTCTTTTTAAATTCTCTTTTGAAAGAGTGTGTCCATTCTTTCATCACAATAACAAGATAAAGCAGAGAAATGTCAAAAAATTTGGAAGTTGATATGTCAAGATAACGGTAGAGGAATCAATATACCTTCTATAAAGGTAACTTGAAATTCCATTGATGTTCCTAGTGTGAATGATGACTGAACATTTCCAAAGTGGGATAACTACAAGGAAGGTAAGTTCAAATCTTTTAATATCTCCCCTAATATAATAATTCAAATAATGGAATGAAGGAATTAGTAACAGCTTTTTCAGAACATCAGATGACATATTTTGCCTGCATTCTCCCAAGAATTACTCAAATGATCCAACCATTCAAGAGCTCAGCAAAACAGGAAGAAAACAGATAATCTTGCTGGAATATAGCCCTTATAAGTGATCCCTGAAATCCCAACATGTTCCTTGTATAAATGGACAACTAACTATTAAGAATTACCAAAGTGATTTTGAGATGGAGTTTTTCCATTGACTTATGCCGATATATATATATATATATATATATAAACATGTTCAACATATATGTACACTGCAAAGATTCAAGGCCTAGTTTGCAAAAACGATGATGAAGGGAAGGACCCAACTCAACTCTTCAAAGAACTCTATTGTTGTAAAAGGAAAAAAAAAAAATCAACCAAGGAAAAGTTTACAATTTGAAAATATATATATATATAAATATCCTAAGCAAGGAACAATTTTACATATAGAAACGCAGTAAAATTACAAATGACTAGAACGGTGGACAGAGAATGCAAGGGTGTACTCGAATAAAAGAATACGCAAATTTAAATACATTTTACTGAGACAAATATACATATGCAAGAACTGGATCTTATAATTACAATTCATCTAGTTGTACAAATGCATTAGATGACAACACACAATTCATTCAACTACAACATGACCATTAGCAGCATAAACTGAAAATAAGTAATAAGTATAGTAATCCACCTTAAATTTAGCCATATAAAAGCAGCAAAAAAATTAGATATAAGCTTATAAATAACAAACTGCATAATTTAGTAAGTATCCTATTTAACAATTTGATCAGAAGATGGATGGATCGATAAGTAAATCAAAACCACTAAGTACACATTGCGAGTATATAGAAGGCAGAAGTGCTTACAGATTCTTCAATACGAAATCAATGTAGTACTTAGAATTCAAAGGGTTGCACACTGCCTCTGGAGGAACTATTAATTTCATGGAAAGGAACTTCTTCACTCTCCAAGCCTCAGCAAACTTGTTCTTCCAGAGGCTCTCTCCGTCAGTACGCTGCCTCGCCTTCTCCCTCACCTTCTCATTCAACTCCAAGAGAAACTTGCGCTTCCATAGACACTCGTGGTGTCAACTGTAGCAGCAGCAGATGTAGAAGTAGATGTCTGGTTGAGCTCGGACTCATCAAAGCACACACGATACTTAGCATCATAGTTCGTGGTGCCCCACCCATAAATAAAAGCATATTTTCTCGAAGCCTTATACTTCAAAACATCAACCTTTTCATCATCTTTTGCCTCATAATTATTGTTGTCACGCACCTCATGTGCAAGACAATAATTCGTATTGATTATACCATTGACTATAGTCTCCCATGTGACTTGAAGACCCTTTTTCGCTAAACCAAACCTTGGCATAGTGCCATCAATGGAAACCACTAGGAGCTTTGGATCAGCCATAAAGCTTCCTACAAAAAGATATATATATAAAAAAAAAAAAAAATCAAATTAAACTCCGAAACCCAACAATAAGATTTAATCATCATAGCACATGTCAACCTGAGAAACGGATAATAGTACCCCATTGTTTCGAAATTATTATAGCGGAGATAATATTTTGGAATATAAATTACTCATACTCTTAGGAAGGAAATAATAAGACAGCTAATAATTTGGCAAACTAAGTCATTTGAAGAACCCAAAAAAAATGCCCAAATTCTTTATTCCCTGTTAGATTAATTAAAGTTACTTGGAGTTATGCTTTTTCATCAAACATATCAAATGATACTTGTAATTAAAGAAGGGATTATCGAAAAAAATGGTAGTTGAAATAACAGTGCCAAAAACAAGGAGATGCAAATGATGTACAACAGAATTGCTTTGAAATTAAAGAGAGAAAAAGAAATTACCAGCAAAGATTACAGTTCAATAATAATAAGGAAAATAAAATACATCAATCTATTCAGATAATACCAAAACAAATAAAAACAACAGTTGGTTTTTCATATATACATATTTCAAAGCCTATTTGCATACAACAGTATAATATTGCAAATATGAATGAAAGCCAAGTAGATAGGGAGTCTACGCACCTGTCAGCGAAGAGTGTATATATACTATTGATAGATAGATAGATAGATAGATATATATATATATAGAGAGAGAGAGAGAGAGAGAGAGAAATTTGAGAGGAGTAGGAGAAGAAGTGGAGGAGAGAGAAGACTAGGGTTGGGTTTGACACAAAGGGAGGGGGAACCGGTGGCTTGCATAGAGAGTATCGGCTAAGAAAGACTGTTTGTTTGTGTGTGTATCGTGTCCTCTTTCCCGGTAAAAAAGAGTACTTGTTCCTATGGGGTTAGCTACGTGTTACCAAATACTGTGTGTGTTGGCAACTGAAAGTCTGAAAGTCAATCCACGTTGTGCCCCATTACAGGAAACTCAGCTAATATATATATATATGTGTGTGTATATTTAGCTCACATAGAGATAGGGCTAAATGATTTATGATTTTTCCAAATTTTCTCTCTTTTTCTTTTTTCTTATTTTTTTCTTAATAAGAAAATAATAATAAGATGGTGATGTTATTAATGTCAGTCAAATTTTATCACTAGGGTAGATAATAATTTGAGATAGATACTTGAAAAGTATAATCAAAGGCCAATTTGGAATGGGTAATTCTTGCTCTCATCATTTCGAAGGTATCAATAGCATTCCATATATAACATGAATAATTAGATTTCTTTCTTCTTCTTTTTTTTATTTATAATTAGATTTATTATACCATAGTTGGTTATCCTACATTTCATTTTATGACCCAAAATGTGATACTAAAATTTATTAAATGACCAAAAAAAATTGTCTTTGCTTTATTTTTACTTTTTAGAAAGTTAATTGAGACCGGGAATATGAGTCCATTAACATTAAATTTAACTCAAATATAATGAAAGTGAGAGAAAATAGTAGTTATTGCAGCATCAATGAATTACAACAGGATACACCTGTATCACAATCTCCACTAACATATTATTGAAAACACGGAATGTGCAATGAATTATATTATTAAGTAGGTTAACTTTATATTTTACTTTGTTACCGTTATAAAACATCCAAAAATACCAACAAGTTACTTTTGAAATTTGCACTCTCTGTTGAAAATATCACTACTGATCAAAGCATATCACCCGCACCAAACATGCTTCAATGGTAATGTAAGTATTTTGGAACACACCACAAACCAAACAACGGCCCAAGTAACATATAACATTTTTGTATAATTTTCCCTCAAGTGACGTAATTTCTCATATTTCCGACTCGGTTGGATCAGGTTTTCATTCACAAAAGCCTACCGTGCGAATTTAAAATAAAAATCACAAGGACTTGATCTTAATCCAAGGTTGTTTGCTGCCCACCATCTGGAATTGCAAATAAGACCATAGGCCTTGAAGATTGAATGAAGGGTACAACACATCTAAAATAACCTCTCCTCTCCAGTTGCACGATCTCCCAGCGCTGCAAGCTTCGCATGTTTGAATCCCCAAGCGCCGGGGTCTCCTTTTTCGTACATGGGTTAAGCGACTCTTTCAACTCCTTTTCGAAATCCTCCTCGTCTTCCAAATCATCCTCGTCTTGCAGCAGCTGCAATCAGATAGAAAATCTCACAATACATAATAAATTTCTTATAATTATGTAATCACTTAATACAACGACAGCAGCACTGACACTCTTTCATTCAGAATTTTCCGTGTAGAACTGTCTTTAAGATGCCTAGATGTTAAATATCATTCCAAAAGTTGCTAATGGTAATCGCAAAACTAGGATCAGAGTGACCCTTATGTAACCACTTATACGTTAGTATTGTATTTGTTGGGTCGAAAGGAAGCTCAAATGCAAACACACACACACAATGGACACCAGATATATAGTGGTTCCCCAAAATTATGGGTACGTCCACTTTGAGAGAGGTTTCACTATCTTCGGTTTAAAACAAACCGGGTATGAATGGAGGGAGGATACAGGCTTTACTCTGTCTCTCAACTCTACCTCACAGCTCTCTCTTTTTCATCACAAAAAAACTTCCCTGTGGCTTACAAACTCTCGTGTATCACTAGCTCCCTCTCTGTTTTACACTTATCACATATGGCACACCTTCCTTACCCATATATATAGGCAGAACATAGAGAACACAAACAAAACAATTCAACAGGCGTGGGTTGAGAAGTCTTCATGCGTGGGCGGCAGCCTTGCTTGACTGAAGGTGGGCGGCTTGTTTCTATACGGCTGAGAGTTTGGTTTTTGCTTCTCTTTGATGGTTGCTTTGAATACTCAGGTATGGAACCTTACAATTCTCCTCCTTCCATACCAATCAGAGGAGAACGTCTTCACCTGATCTTCCCCTCACTGCCGATTTGGAGCTGATGTTAAACCAGCTTCTTCTTTGCAAACTTCTAGCTTTTCTCTGGACAGGCTCTTGGTCATCATATCTGATCCATTATCATCTGTGTGAATCTTCTCTAGCTGTAGAAGTTTATCTTCGAGCACGTCACGGATCCAGTGATACCTGACGTCTATGTGCTTGGACCTTGAGTGGAAGGTTGATTTCTTTTTCCATTGTATTCACCTCGACTCTGCACAATTTTGCTTGCGTTGTGTAGAGTGAGCTGGTCTTCTTTCCTCTGGCCACCACAAGATTGCATTTGGTGAGCTTCCACTTGCCATCACCAAAATGACTGTTGTAGCCTTCATCATCGAGCTTGGCGGTGGAGATCAGGTTGAGACGAATATCTGGAACATATCTCACATCTTTGAGGAGTAGTTTGCATCCATTGCTGCTTTCCAAAAGAATATCGCCTCTGCCGGTAATTTTGGATGCTCCTTGGTTTCCCATCTTCATAAGTCCGAAGTCACCACTGGTGTAGGATGTGAACATATCCTTCCTAGAAGTGATGTGACAGGAGGCACCTGAGTCAATAACCCAGGTAGAATCTTCGGATGTGAAGTTGACACACTCATCATCTTAAACGATGACGAGCCCTTCTCCGGCTGTTGCTGTTGCTTCTGAGGTACTTTCTTCACCTCTATTTCTGGTCTGTTGTCCAGACTGTTCGGCTTTAAGCTTCCTGCATTCTCTGATAAAATGGCCTGGCTTGCCACAGTGATGACAAGTTTTGTCTCTTCTGAAATTGGACTTTGATCGCCCACGATGTTGTGGCTGATTGCGATGGTTTCTGCTTTTGCTTCTACCGCGCCATTCTTTTCTTTCTCGTCTTTCAGTGACAAGAGCTTCTGACTCCGGATGATATCCTTCTTCCTTTCTTCTTGCTTCCTCATTCAGCATTCTGTCTTTCGCCATTTCCATATTGATTATTCCGTCTGGAGCTGAGTTGCTTACAGAGACAACTAGCGTATCCCAACTTTTCGGAAGTGAGTGTAATAGAAATACTGCCTGCATCTCATCTTCTATAGTCATTTTCATCGAGTTGAATTGATCCAACAGCCCCTGGAATTCGCTCATGTGTTCTGACACACTTTTGTCATCTTTGTATTTAAGATTCACCATACGGCTCAAAAGATTTACCTTGTTCTGAGATGTCTTCTGTGCGTACATCTTCTCCAATTTTTGCCAAAGAGCATAAGCATCATTGTCGTTGGCAAAATTTTGGTAAATGTTTTTGTCGATCCATTATCTGATTTGGGCGGCACACTTTCGGTTGAGGACTGTCCAGTCTACGTCGGTCATGTCCTTCGGTTTGCCATCAGGTGCATCGTCGGTCCTTTTGATCGGCTTCCACAGATCTTTAATATACAAAAGATCCTCCATCTTTGACTTCCACAACGAATAGTTGGCTGCGGTCAATCTGATCATCGTTCCGGATCCTGAATCTTCCATCGAAACGGAATCTTTAAGCCCTCCTGGCTGGTTTGATATATTCGGAGTGGAATCTCGCGAAATGGAGTGTACCGTTGCGTCCGGGACGGTCAAAAACCTTAAGATCGACTCTGACTGAGCTCAATTCCGACTTCGGATGAGTCCGGAATGTTCAAAACAACGTCGAGGGGCAAAACTGTAATTTTGCAAAGTTGGTGATGACGTGGCAGCAGCAGAGGGTGACACGTGGCAGTACACGTGGCAAGGTGTCAGTGGTGACACGTGGCAGGTGACGTGGCTGACTGGTGGGCTGACACGTGGCAGTGTCTGAGGATGACACGTGGCACTGCTGACGTCAGCAGTGACGTGTTAGTGGAGATGACGTCAGGGCTGACGTGTCAGCGCGTGAGGCGCGTGGTGCGCGTGGTCCTCACGCGCGGCGGCTGCTGGAGGCGCGTCGGGCGAGTGGTGCGCGTGGGCCTAACGCGCGCTGGAGGTAGACGACGCGTGAGGCGCGTGACACCGAGGATGTTGACGCGCCGATCTTCAGAAGGCGCGTGCGGCGGCGGTTGACCGGAAAATCTTCCTTGGGTGATGGGTCGTCCGAAAACAGGTGTGGTGTGGTGATTTGATCACTGGACTGGTGCGAAATAGAGCTTGAAGTTTCGGCTCTGTTTGAGCTTTAATGGCTCTGATACCACTTTGTTGGGTCGAAAGGAAGCTCAAATGCAAACACACACACATAATGGACACCAGATATATAGTGGTTCCCCAAAATTATGGGTACGTCCACTTTGAGAGAGGTTTCACTATCTTCGGTTTAAAACAAACCGAGTATGAATGGAGGGAGGATACAGGCTTTACTCTGTCTCTCAACTCTACCTCACAGCTCTCTCTTTTTCATCACAGAAAAACTTCCCTGTGGCTTACAAACTCTCGTGTATCACTAGCTCCCTCTCTGTTTTACACTTATCACATATGACACACCTTCCTTACACCATACACTGCCCATATATATAGGCAGAACATAGAGAACACAAACAAAACAATTCAACAGGCGTGGGTTGAGAAGTCTTCATGCGTGGGCGGCAGCCTTGCTTGACTGAAGGTGGGCGGCTTGTTTCTATACGGCTGAGAGTTTGGTTTTTGCTTCTCTTTGATGGTTGCTTTGAATACTCAGGTATGGAACCTTACAGTATTAAGGCGGCAATATAACGATTTGAATCTCCAAAACCCATTCATGTTTTTTTCTTTTTTTTCCTTGGAACAACATGAACCTGAACACACTCCTAACCATCATTCACACAGTAATAGATAGTTGCCAATATACACATCCGGGTTAGAATTTTTCCAGATAGAACAGTGAATCATTTTGTTGAGATGAATCATCCAAAAAAATCCAAATGTGAAGTTTTTACAGTTTCCCCTTAACATGAATTTGCATCTCTAGCACTGTCTTTTTTCTTTTAAGATTAATTAATACGGAATATAATGAAAGTATCATGCGATCTTAAACAATGACAAGAATGCATTTTTGGGAATAAGTTAATTTGCCTTGTACCTTATTTTCTTTAATCAGATAGCCAAAGTCCACCAAGGAGAGATTCACAAGATCATTTATCTCAGGTAGCCAAGTAAGCTTCAACTTCGTGGTCTCGAGCGATCCTTCAAGATGCAAAACACCGGCCAAGTGTGTGATATTTCCATCTTGATCCTTCTTGATTTCTTTAATTATTGCATTTCCCCAATCCATTAAGGTAATTTCCTCATCGCACGAGACCAATGCAGCATCAGCATGGTCAATCCATATCCTCTTTGTGTAAGTAGTGGCCTTCAACCCTCCACCTTCGAATATCTTATGCCTCGGCATAATGCGAACAAATGGTTTCTCAGGGCCATCATCTAGGGTTAACAAAACACGCCGTTCTTCGATCACAGCAGTATGTCTGGGACAAACAGGATCAACGATTTTTGTATTAGTAGTCCAGAGTTTGTCCCACTCCATGAGATTGACATTTTTTGATGCCCCCTAAAACAAAGGATTGAATAGAAGTTTAAGCTTCAATAGAATATATATATACCAACAAGGAGTTAAAATATGACATATTCTATGACCCCCAAAGAAAACAATTATAGTAACAAAGAGCATAATTTCTTACTTGTTCAAGAATGAATTGTATCAAAGCGTCAATTTTCAATCCTCTGCGAAAAAGTCCTTGGATAGTTGGGAGACGAGGATCATCCCACCCATCAACTTCATTCCTTTCCACAAACCATTTAAGCATGCGCTTACTAAGAAGTGTATACACCATATTTAATTGGCTGAATTCATATATAAGAACCTTTCCAACTCCCATTTCCTCTTGAATCCTCTCATACTGAGCATTACGATCATGGTGCTCACTTGAGCGAAGTGCATGCGTTATCCCTTCTTTAGCATCAACAAACGGACATGCAAAACTGTAAGTTGGGTATAACTTATACCGCGATCCAACTCGGTGGTGAGGAGTTAGATAGCAACGGTAGTATACAGGATCTCGAAGGGACTTGTTCGGATCCTTCATATCCAACTTCCCACGGAGACAGTATAGCAAACCCTTCTGGGATCCAGCAACCATTTCCTTCCATAATTTCATGTTCTCCTCTAGGCTATTATTCCTACATTTTGATTCAATTCCCTTTTCCCTATTCTCTTTTATGTTTTTGCGTGTTGTATCATCAACATAAGCTCTACCCTGGGAAATCAACTTTTCAGCCATCTCCATCAACTCAGGAAAGTAATCTGAAGTATATGTAACTTTCTTCGCATACTTAATACCCAAGGTTTCCATGTCTTTCAGAATGTTAGCCACGAATTCATTCTCTTCCTGATCAGGTTTTGCATCTTCAAAGCGCAAATTCAGCTCAACTTTGTATCTTTGAGCAAAATATTGGTTCAACAATGCAGCTTTGGCATCACCTATGTGAAGATAACCACCAGGTTCTGGTGCGATCACTTTTCCAACTTGAGCATCAGGAAGATCAACAAATGTGTCACTTCCAGTTTCAACAGAAAGTTGGGCCAACTCAAATTCCGCAACCTCCACACTCATAATTTACAATGATAATTAACAGATAAAAGGGCTTTACAGAATCCCTAAACCTGTAGGGAAAATAAAAAATTATTCATAACCGGCAAAGAAAAAGGATATTGACTCGGCAACAAGCACTACGAACAATTAAAAGACAATCAACCACATTCAATGTCACAATCTTCTCGGAACTAATAAAGAAAGATCTCTTGCCAACTCTAGACTATACTTGCAAAAACACGAAGAATTTAAGCCAAAAACACTCAGTTAAGAACCCATTTTTGTTGGCTATCTTATAAACCAATTAACGGTGATAATTAACAGACAAAACACCATACGGAATCCCAAAACCTTAGAGGAAGACGAAAAATAATTCGTAAATGACAAAGAAAAAGAATATCGACCTGGCGACAAGCACTACAAACAATTAAAGGACAAATCAACTACATTAAATATCGTAATCTTAATGGAACTAATAAAACAAGATCTCTCGCCAACTCTAGACTATACTTGCAAAAAGACCAAGAATTGAAGCCAAAAAAAAGATGTTAAAAACCCATTGTTTACAATATGATCTAGTGCGATAAATGTGAAGTTTAAATGAAATTAAAACATAAACTGGCACAAAATCTCATAATAACATAGATCCTTCAATCAAACTCATCAGGAAGATGAAACCTTCAAATCAAAAGCTCGCACTATAGGTTTCACAGATTATTCTAAACTAAAGTAAACTAAAAGAGGAAATAAATAAAAAGATGCAGGAGATTGATACTTTAAACCAACAAATCAGACAGGATTCAAAAAAAAATCCAGCATGCCCTTTACAGGATTCAAAAATACACATGCATACATAATACATACATGAAAGATCAATCATACACATGCATACATAATGCATACCTGAACTTTTACACAATAAAAAAACATACTTTACAGCAGGTCCGGCCCTGAGGGGGGCAAATTTATTTATTTTTCCTGTATTTGTGTTTTAAAAAAAAAAAAATTCTTCTATAGTCTTTACAAAAAATTTATTAATTTAAGGGACTCATATATTAAATATAGAAATTGTTTTACTATAGGTCAAAAATATATATTTTGTTTAACAGTCTAATTTGTACTAAATCTAAATCTAATTTTACAATTTAGGGCCCCAAAATTTTATATTTCAGTAACTTTTACTATAGACTCAAAATAAAAAAATTAATCTCAAATTTTCAACTTAATGAAACTAAAGTCTAATCCAAATCAAACCATTATATATTCCGATTAGGGCTAGAAGATTCTTATCGTACTCGCATAATGTTTGACGACTACACTTAGGGCTTTGGTGACTGTCGCACTCGGCAACAATTTTTCAAGCGACTACATTTAAAACTCTGTTGACTGCTACACTCACCCAACAACAATATTTTTTCATGACAACACCAAGATTGAGATTGTTTTCAATTTTTTAATATTAATATATTTAATGTATTTTTTTAATAATTTTTCTTACACTTAAATTTTTTTAAGAGCGTAAAAGCTTACCTATAAAAGGGCTCAAATTTGCTCGCCTAGGGCCTTACCTTATTTTTGAGATTTCAAGGCCAGCACTGCTTTACAGAACTACACTAATTTTTTTAGTTGACAATGAAACTGAAGAGGGTAAGAACCCTGTGTAAGGCTAAATCAGTGACCAATAAATAGTGTAAATATATATATATATATATATATATATGTAAATTAAAAAACTAAATTAAATAAATCAAAATCAGAGTCAATAATTTATTCAGAACCCATCAATAAAGATCACAAAGAATCCATTCCAAAACCATTCAAAAACCCATAAAGAGAAGTATCAAGAGAGACAAAAACCACATAACTAATTGAATTTACACCCATGCATAAATAAAATTAAAAACCTATTTAACAAATGAAAAATAAAACACATACGATGATACAAATATATGTCTACTACATACAGGAACCAATTCAACAAAAAGATTGAAGTTTTTAAAATCAGACTTAAGAAATTATAAAAAAAAATGAATAGCAATTCATGCTTGTTTCTGAAGAGGGTAAGGTAGAGATTGAAGAATTACCTGTAGGGCTTTATACGGCGTGAAAAGAAAGCAATGAGATATACGTGTGTGTGTGTGATGGATGTGTTAAGAGAGAGCGCTGATTATTGTAGAGGACAGTTTGATCTATATATATATATATATACGTGTGTGTACAGAGTGAGACTGTTTACGAAAAAATAAAATAAAAATAAGATGATATAATTTTATAACATTCCTTTTCCAAATTTCTTTAACATTCCTTTTTTTATTAGAATTCAATATATTTTCTAATTCTTATGTTAATATTAAAAAAAATTTGTTATGTTTGGTTGGAGGGATGGATTGAGGAGGGAGGGATAAGGGGGAGGTTAGTGTAATTATTTTGCGTTTGGTTGGAGGGAAGGGAAGAGAGTAAGGAGACAATGAGGGATGAAGCAACCCTCCCTCCTTCATATTTTTCAATCCATCCAAAATTGGGCAGAAGAGGAGAGAGAAAAAATAACTAACTTCTCTCAAAAACTAAAAATTTACATTTTTAGTTTTCCTAACAATCTACTCCTATACTATATTTTAGAGTAAATATGTAAAATTAATATAACAATAGTGTGTCAATTTCTTTCAACCAAACACGAAGAAGATAGTATTACATTCATTATTTCTACTATCCATTTAATTCAAATAAACACAAAGGAAGAGACACACAATCTCTTCCCTAAGGATGTCGCATCCATCCATCTCACTATCCCTTTCCTTCATTTTTCCATCACTTTAACCAAACGAAACAAAAAAGACTCGATTCCAAACATATACTTACATCAATGGAGGAAGTTTTTTTATTTTAGGACTATTAACATAAAATTATCTATGATTTCAGTTTTTTAACATTTACCCTTCAGCGTGTTATATTATGTTGCCATATTCACTTTAAAATATTGGGAAAATATCACTAAGGGTGCGTTTGGAAACGAGTGTTTTCGTTTTTATTTTTTTTCTCTTGAGAACAAAAAAATTTCTTGTTCTTGTCCTAAGGATAATTCGGAAACAAAAACATGTTTTGTTGGAAATTTTGTCTAAAAAATTTTTGGGAACAAAAAATAAAAAAACACGTTTGGTAGACCAGAAAATCTGAGAACAAAAACAGAAAAACATGTTTTGCAGCATCTGTGTTTCCTGGATTTCTGATAACAAAAACAGAAAAACATGTTTGGCAGTTGAATTGTTTTTTTAAAAGATTTTACTGAAATTTTTGCATATAAGTGTTGGAATTGAAAAAATTCATACAACACATTCCCCTAAAAAGGATTAAAAAAAAAATTATTAAAATTATAAGTAAATTTTTTTCTTTATAAAATAAGTAGCAATAAATATATGAAAGGAAAAAAAAATGACACGATTATTTGAATACCCAACATATTCTATGTCAACAATATTTTACAACATTATCTCATACCACTAGGATCTCTTCATTTCAGTACAATAACAAGAAATACAATTAATATGAGAATGCACATAAGAACCAACAAGGAACTGAGGCAGATACAACCCATATATAACATGTACTTTTGTCGATGATGTTCTTGTTGAATATCAGCAACAACATTGCCCAAATTATTATTACTATCTCTACTTCATTAATTCATTGTTTTTCCACATTTAGTCTATCCAGCCACAGAAAACTACGATAGTGATCCTATAATTGCAAAGGAAATATAATCAATTATAGACTTCAAAATATATATTTTAGAATATTATATATGGTAACCTTAAATCATACCTCCCAATCTGGACATCGATAGAAATACCGTCCATAGTTTTCCTTCGTGTGGGCCTAATAAAGAACCATATAACCCTTGCCACACCTACAAGGTGGCCCGTGGCCCAAAACTCCATACATGCCTATTTTTTTCTTTTTCCACAATCCATCAAAAAATATATATTAGAGTCATCCAATAGTAGTAAAGCAAGGAAAGTTAATACATAGAATCACAATCTACAAAAGCTACTACGCATACAAATATGTTACAGTCATCCAATTGTTCATCAAAATACAAAGTGGTACACTACTATCTATGTTGCCAAATCTCATTAGCTATATCATTGTGAAACTCCTGCATAAATTGGGTGTCCTGTTGACTTTGTAAGACCTCATGATGATGATGATGATGATGATCGGCCTCATCCCCATCATCCGCGTTCTGCTCCTCTGTACCATCAAATATGTTATCCGGTTCTCCAAGCAACCTTATGAAGTTGTGCATAACACAACTAGCCATGGCAAATCTAACTTGGGTCGGGAACTTATATGGACGCATTAACCTTAGTATTGGAAACTGTTGTTTAACCATGCCAAAACACTTCTCAATGACATTTCGTAGTGAGGAATGTCTATAATTAAACAATTCTTCCTTGTCATGTCATCTATTGTTAACTGCTCAAAATTCGGGCAAATGATATCTTACTCCTCGGTAGGGGGCAATAAATCCCGGTTGATTGGCATATCCGGAATCGACCAAATAATATTTTCCTAACATATCCACAATTAAAATAAATCAAAAATTAATTAAACAATATACTTTACGAAATATTATCATCGGAGGTGTATATTTACCCTGTGGCGCTTTGGGAAACCTCCAAGCCGGTCTTCGAATGCATTCATTTAATATTTTTGAATCATTAGTTGACCATTCCCAACCTGCTATGACATATGTGAATAACATGTCGAACGAACAAACTGCCATAACATTCTGCGTTGGAAAGCCTTTCCTACCTCTATATGGATATACCTTGTCGGCATCTAAATGGGCAGGCACATGGGTGTCGTCTATTGCGCCCACGCAATCTCAAAATGGGTGGAATCCTGGCCCTTTGTTCAGAATATGTTGTGGAGTTTGGCTCATGTTAGAAGGGATAATGATTTCATTCCCAAGAAGTCCAACCACATGAGGTACCCTGTGTATGTGTCGGTATATGGTTTCAGTTGAATACTGAAATCTTTCAGCAACCATCCGATTCGTGAGACTCTGGTTTAGAACTATTAATAAAATTGCAACTTGTTTGATTACTTCTACGCCTCTAAAGTCAGTTAACCCTAAATACTTTAACTTGTCACATAATCTCCGAAAGGCGTTGGGTTGCATCCAGAGACTTTGATGACATCTATCCGGATGCCCATTCAGTATCTCAATGACATATGCAGAACCCCTCATAATCGAATTCCTACATGGCATTCGCTCATTCTCCATCTCCATATAATAGGCTTCCAACATCATGCAAATCCTGCGAACTATATGATCTCGCAGGAAGTTATCAAGACAATAAGGTGCTAGCTCATTATTAAACGAATTCAACATGTAGCGTTTTGGGAAGCTCATAATGGTCTTGATTTACCTACTAATGACAAATATACAAAAAATAACAACATACCAAGCATTCATAGCACGTTTAAAACTAATAATAAAATTGGAGTAAACACTAAAAATAAAATAAAATCAAAGAAATATAAGACTTAAACAAAACATCCAAATTATTTTGATATTTAAGAAGGTATTAGTTTATACTACAGTCTTCCAAATAAAAACATAACAACAATCCAAATTACATAGATATTACAGTCATCCAAATAAAAAACAAACAACAATCCAAATAAAAGCAGACTACGGTATTCCAAATAAAAGAAAATAAAAATCATCCAATTACCAAAATAGTACTCAACGATACAGTAATCTAAATAAAGTACGAAAGACTCCCCCTTTAAGAAAGACCCATCGCCCAATCACGCTTCCTATCATCTGAAACTTTGAGAAAGAATTTTTGGAGTGCCACAGACTTCTCTAACACCATCACAGCCTTAGAATAATGCACATTATCTAATCCCTCTATAGTGTCTAAGATTTCAATACACACTAGAAACTCATCGTACGGCTTCTTAAAGGGGGAGGTGGCCTCATCACTACGACTCTCAGGGGATTCCATTCGGGGAGTTGACTTTGAACTGGCTTCCCTAAAGGCATTTACCACACTATGGGATGATTTCTCAAATTTCTCATATTTTCTCTCTGATGTCTTCTCAATCACTCTCATGAAATCATACATTACTTTCATCATACCTTATTCCATTTTTTTCTTACGTTTTGGGTTGGGACTCCCCATGAGCTCGTCAAAATCAATATCATCATCCCCGATAACTACTGGAACTAGGCGGGTGGAGGACTCTGGGAAAGATTCTGGTATTTGTGTCGAAGGTATGGCATGTTCACCCGTAGCTTCCCCGTATGCATCTATAACGCTCCATTGCCTATGGTACACGAATGGCTTATCCATAAATTTGCCTTTGCACCTAGTTTGCACCTAGTGATTTCCTAAAAACCAAAACATAAGATATTTAACTATACAGTCATTACGAATCAAAGAAATTTAAAGTTGATGTAAATTATAGAAAATTTAATATTACTAATTACCTTGTCCATAGTCTCCCATAGTTCAGGGGTCATGGTCACCAATCCAGTAGTAGGGTTAAAACCAATTCCTGTGTGTTCCTTGACTCTTTTGAACTTCCTCCAAATTGGTATTTCCCTATTCCATTTGCCCCTAACTTTTTTCAGTACGTAATCTTTTCCAAAACTAACTTGAAGGCTATTGACAACATTTTCCCAACCAGTTTTGTTAAATGTTCCCTTGCCATTCCCGTTACCAAGGTGTACTTGTTCTTCCATTAGGTTTAACAACTTCTCATACTGCGCCTTACCCCAAAGTTTACTATCCTCTAACACTCCAGTCTAATTTTCACTCGTAGTACCTTCCTCTACATTAGTATCCATCTACAGTTACACAAATGCTGAACTTTAATTTAACATTGGATGTAGTTATTAAAGAAGTATAAGCTAATCACTAGTAAATGGAGATGTGGTTTAAGATATATATATATATATATATATATATATATATATATATATATAAGTTTGACAGATTTGTTTTTCCCCCTTATGGAGGAATAAAAATAAAAATTAAACAATACAGAGTAACTAATTCCTTATACATACACAAACATTTCTTTTAAAAATAAAAATTAAACAATACAGAGTAAATAAAATTGTTTAATATAAAAGAGACTACACAACAGAAAAATTCTAAAATTACCCACACACTGATTTTTGTCAAAATATGTCTCATTGGTAGACCAAAGAGCCCAGTTTCCTTACACATTTCCAAAAGGTCACGACTGACATATTATCATATGTAATAGAAATGGTTTACCATTTATAAGAACTCCAGTGTTTAAACTGCAAAGTGATGGATTTAAAGCATGAAAATTTAAATATCTTATCAAGATAAAAGAACAATTTTAGTAAAAATATACAACAAATATAACACCATCAACTACAAAATAAAATCAGGTGTTTCTTATGCTACATGTGAAGGTTTGCAATATAATAACTTCGCACTTATATTGACTCTTTCCAGTCTCTCTCCCTCTCTAGTCAAGAAAAATAGCACTCATCTTGCCCTGGCCAACAACAGTGAATGCAGGAGCCATCCTGCACAACCTTCTATGCCTTTTAAAGTCACAAACAAAATACTCCCAGGAACCGTTAAGACCTAAAATTACCCATTCACCCTCTTGTGATGTCTCAAAACCTATATATAAGTTTAATTGTTGCGACACCTACCAATATATTACATGAAATGACACACCAATTAGAAGTTAAGAGTATAAACAAATTCGCCTCCAAAGTTTGTAAATAATACATAAGGATTAGAAGGCCCCAGGGGCTGGAGAGAAAGAGAGCTTCCTTCGTTAAATAGAAGCTTATAGGATATATTCAAAATTAACATAAAATGTTCTTCATATAGTATATATTCAAAATTAACATAAAATGTTATTCATCATTTAAATGGCTTATTTAAAAAAAAATCTATTTCACCTCTGCCCCATTCACACGTGCCAGTTTGAGAATAATTATAACTGAATAATACTTAGAAGGAGAACCGTACATCATTACTAGCATCACAATTCAATTGACTTGACTCAAAGTTAACCGAAATTTTCAAAGCTGTTGTTTGCTCTTTGAATTTTCAGATGACTGAAGAGTGAAGACACACTTCATGTTT
The DNA here is from genome assembly GCA_963922005.1 of Cornus suecica. Classification (NCBI taxonomy): domain Eukaryota; kingdom Viridiplantae; phylum Streptophyta; class Magnoliopsida; order Cornales; family Cornaceae; genus Cornus; species Cornus suecica. The sequence continues at coordinate 94,768,722 of OY998238.1, forward strand.
ATGCACATTGAACAACCTGGCCTCATACTCTAAGCTTCCAACATGAAAGAGATGCATAATAACAAAAGAATGGAAGTCCCTTGTCAAATGTGATGTCTGGAAGCCTAAAAGTTTTAAGAATTTTTTTTAAAACTTAATATAATACTACATATAGAAGGGAACATAAATTAATTATATGAAGGAAGGATTATAGCAACTATGAATTCCTTGAATAACAGGTAAAATTTTGTGTAAATAATATACTAGCTAGTTGTTTCCCTTGCATTAAATCAACTCAAGATGAAGTTACATTGATTGAGTCTAAAACTTGTATCTGAGGTTAAAAATGAGATTGACAGACTTAGAGCCACACTTTCCACAATCAGAGCAATACCCTGAAGATTTGGTACCTTCTCTGATACAATAAATAGTACAAGCAGAAAAATTCAACTAATAACCTAAAAATTAATATTTTATAATATATAAAAAGAAAGTGGCAAGTAATACAAAACTTTTATTTTTCTAACTAACAATCAACAGTCCTAAATGGAAAAAAAATAATCTAACAATTGCCTCAACAATCACTCTTTACACCTCCAAAATCACAAAATTAACATATAATATAAATTAATCAAATTAAGAAAGAAGTCATGCAACCAAATCTTTGTGCTTCTCACACTCACTCTCATTTTCTCCCAATTTGAAGCTTTCAGGAAGGTATATACAAATCCTAATGTTGATACTTAATATAGAAAGAATCAGTCAACAAAAAAATCATCTTCAACTTTGTGCTCATCAGCTTCAAACACAAACTTACTAGCAGGCAATGTAAATGAATTATCCCTCTTTCAGAATTCAGATTTGACTTACATTCTACAAACAATTAACATACATGACTACATTATCCTTAAGAGCCATGGACACTGATTTTGAAAGAGAAAAATAAAGGCAATGCTTCAAATTTCCGTCAAGAGTACATCTTCTAGTTTAGCCACAAAAGAAATATCCTCGTAGTTAGAGAATGAAACATTGCCACAAACTAAATCCAGCATTGTAATGGGATGGTGCTAACCATTTAAACCTTCAAGTTCTGTAAACTTCTTCACTAATATGCTCTCTAACACACTTTTTTACCACACCTTAGGACTATTCAGAAATTAGATCCCCATCAATCCAGTTTTTAGCAAAACGAAGAGAGAAAAAAAACTGGAAAATAAATAGGAGTGAAGATCTTGTACCAGTCACAAAGATGATTTTGCTTCCTTAAGCAAATTCATTTTCTTCTCATCTTTATTCCTAGCACAGTAGATAACATATACAGAGTCACACTCACAGAAACACACGCTCAAACATGAACACACAGAGAAACACACGCATTAAAATTAGGGGGTCTTACACACATACATACACAATCACACACTCAAAGACAAACACACAAGCACAAATTTGGGGGTTTTACACAAACAGAACCCTAAAAAATTATGACACACTCAGAAACATACACACACATACACACTCAGAAACACACACACATACACATACACACTGAACCCTAATACAGAAAAATTCACCAACAAATTGAGCTCCAACAACACATAATATGGGGGAAGAGTGAACCTGAGTTTAAATCGAAACCCTACCTGAGTTCAAATCGCCTCTCTGTGCAAACCAACTATTTTTCACGCGCGTTCCAATCGAACCCTAGCCGTCACCTCTCTTAATCGAAACCCTAGATCGGGCGAGAGTGAGGATGAGGGTACCCTAGATCACCATTTCATGGTCGATTGTTGAGTGCTGTGAAAAATCGCCTCTAAACCCTAGGATAGAGGTTGTCAGTAGAGAAGAGAAGATAAGAGTGTTTTTGGAAAAAGTTTGGGAATTGATTCTCATTTTCTAAGGATGTGTTGCTTAGCTACAATGAAAAAATACAAAGAACATCAAAATGATGTTCTCATTTTGGACCCATTTGACCGACATTTTTTTTTACTGTGCTTAGGAATGGAATTAGCCTTTTGTTCACCAAACGCATTTTTTACCCCAACTTGAGAGAAAAAAACAAAAGCAAAAGCAAAAAAGGCCTTTCCAAACGTACCCTAACTTTCCTTGAGATTTAGTGATATTGCAAGCGGTACCCCTCTTATTTCAAAGTGAGCAGATACCTCCCTCCAAGTTAACTTCGGCATAACACTTTACCCCTTCCAGTTATAGTCAATGCCAATCAATGAATTTTTTATTTAAAATACCACAAATACCCTTATATATATATCTTTATACACACCCTTGTATATATACACAAATATACATATATATATATGTACTGTGTATATACGAATACCTCATAAATGCTTTCTCTCTTGTTAAGGATCCCTCTTTCCACCCTTTCCCCTCTCTCTATGAATGATTTCTCTCTTGTAATACTCCATGAATATTTATCTTTCTCTCTACCAAATTTAAAGATTTATATATATATAGAAATATATGAAATACATATATCTCATATCTATCATATATATACACATGTATATCATATATATATATACATATAGAGAGTTCAGAATTGGTGCTTCGTAGTTGAATCGAATGGGGCTTCGAATTGAATGAATCGAGTAGAGAAGTATTGATTGCGATTAGATCTAGGGTATCATTAGTAGAGTCGAGACGAATTGGAGTGAGTTTGAACCTTGAAATAGGGTTTTGAGCGATGGTTTATCGGCGAATGAAACAATTATGTTGGGAGAAAACCTAGAGTTACTATCAACAAAGGTTCTACGAATTCTTGAAGGTGAATTTTTTAGGGTTTCGGTGTAATTGGTTTATATACATGTGTGTGTGTGAATTGGATTTTGATTTGTAGTTGAATGATGAAAATGGGTTTGGTATTGCTGATAGATATCGGTATGGGTGAGTGTTAGGGTTCATTGTTGATTTGAGATTGGGGAAGAATATTGGGGAAGAACAAAATTAAATATTTGAACCAAAAATAAAATATTATAGTAGATGACTGTTTGGTAATTTTACATGATACTTGGAGCAAATCGAAGCTCGATGCAGTCGAGGGGTGTCTCTGTTATATCAGAAATAATAGGGGTACCACGTGTAATATTACTAAACCTCAGGGAAGATAAGTGATGTTTTTCCTAAAATCTTTCACCGACCCCTTTTAGTTTCAAAACGACGTAATTTTAGGGCCAAAATAACTAAAATAGGGAATTTTATGTTACACTGAAATAATAAAAAGATTTTATAGGCTTAAAAGAGGGTTATGTGCAACCTATAAAAAGTGCACCAGACCAAATGACACCTCAAGAGAATGTTTGTTGAGATTTTGAAACTATATGAAGTTTTATATTAATGGCCCTTTGTTTTACTCCATTGAGTAATGCAGCGACCCCAATTTAAGAGGTAAAAATTTCAATTTGTACCTGTCAATTCGTGACAATATTGGATGAGTTGTATGGAGTTTTCGGAAATTATTTAGGTAAATGCATTATTCTTTGTCAATAAAATATAAGTGATTTTTCAAAAAATAAAAAATAAAAATTAAACATTACAAAATAATTAATTGCATTAGTATAATATATATGTTAAAATAAAACCATTATTGTGAAATCAGTCAAACTATGTATAATAAATATTCTATGATTATACTTATAATTGATCATTCCATATTCCAAAATCAATATCTCAAAATTTCTCTATAAAATAAAAGGAGTTAAAATATATAGCTTCTTTCATAAAGTAGTGTGTTGAAGTAAGGTGAATACACGCTAATGATTTTAGCGTGCTCGTGTTGGAAATTTTTTGGTTTAAATTTCGTATAAATATAGAAAAATTTTAAATGATCATTTTTTAACCACATATTACAAATACAACAAGTTTAAAATGAAGTAAAAAATTAACAAAATAATTGCTTATTTGACAACTTTGATACTTCAATTGATTGGAATTATATATATATAAAAAAACATATAGAATGGGGAGGAAAACGATGGATGAGTCATTTTAGGAAAGAAATATGTCACTCCCAATGTGTCTTAAATTCTTATTATAATTAGATTCTTAATTTAGAATTTATTTTCTATGAAAAGTCTTATTCTCCCAAAACTTGTAATTATTATCAATAAAAAAATAATTTTTAATTTAATAAATAAGGATAACAATGAGGTATTTGAGCATTTTTTCAATCACCATAACCAAAGTTGTTTAAATTTTCATAGCCATTATCGCCCTAAAACCAATTTTTTTTTCACTTTTACCCCTTAAACCGTCACAAACCGACCCTCATTTCCCCTTATAATTTTCTTTTCTGGTGCAAGCAAAAGTTCAATACTTAAATATGACATTATGATCTAAAAAAATAGTGAAGGAGCATAGGAAAGGAGCCAAGGAGTGTCACCATAAAATTAGGATATATATATAGATATATATATAACCTCCCCATTTAAACAAACGGTTCTACAAAATATTTTTGAATGATTATTTGTTTGTGTTAATTTTTGTCATTTTTTTATTTTAAAACCGTTTTTTTTATTCATAAATTCACTTGTCACACGACGGTGATAATGTGGTCCATATTATTTGAAATATAAAATATGTACTCCCTCTGTCTTAATTTAAGTGTTTATTTTTATGTTTTTGTCCGTCCCAAAATAAGTGTTAATCTTTGAAAAGTAAAAATACTTTATTTTAATAATTTACCAATTTAACCTTCATACATTAAAATAAGGATAATTTACACAAAATCCCATATCGTTCACCAAACCCCTTGACATTTCAAATTTTAATCAAATACCCCCATTCTCCGAAAAATAACAATTTTTTATGTCAAAATAACTTAAATGCCTATCACATAAAAAATTATACTTTATGAGTAATTTGCACAAAAACCCTATGAGTTTCAAATTTTAATCAAATAACCCATCGGATTCAAAAAGTCACTAAAAAATTTATAATGCTCATAATAAATACAATAAATAATAAAATACAATATTATATATCATTCATAAATAATACAATAAATAAAAAAATCTTTTGAACTACGACTTAATGCCGAAATGTTAAAAAATAAAAGCAAAAATCTAATTGGTAGTTCAAAATATATTTTTATGTTTCGAACTTATTTTTATTTTTATTTTATCCTAATTGGTAGTTCAATTTTTTTTTATTTCGCCGCTAATGTTTTTATTTCGGTATAATTTTTTTTTGTTTATAGTAAAATATATAAAAACAAAATTTAAAAATGGAAAAAAATCCAATGTCGAAATTGTTTTTTCGTTTAAAAAAAAAAATCAACCATTTTAAAGTTTTGTTTTTAAACGAAAAAAAAATTCGGCCGATTTTTTTTTTTCATTTTAAAATTTTGTCCTAAAAAAAAATAAAAAAATCGACCATTTTAAAGTTTTGTTTTTAAATGAAAAAAAAAAAAAAATTCGGCCGATTTTTTTTTCATTTTTAAATTGTCTTAAAACAAAAAAAAAATCAACCATTTAAAAAAAAAAATTGGCCGATTTTTTGTTTCAAATTTTTTTAAACGAAAAACAAATTCCACCTTGGATTTTTTTCGTTTTAAAATTTTGCTTTTTAATTTTTTTAACTTTTCAACATTAATTGGTAGTTCGAAAGATTTCTTTATTTATTGTATTATTTATAATTATATATAATATTGTATTTTATTATTTATTGTATTTATTATGAACATTATGAAATTTTTAGTGACCTTTTGAATCCGAGGGGTTATTTGATTAAAATTTGAAACTCGGGGGGTTTTGATGCAAATTACTCATAAAGTATAATTTTATGTCATGGCCTTTAAGTCATTTTGACATAAAAATTGGTTGCTTTTGGGAGGAGGGGGATTAAAATCTGAAATGTTAGGGGTTTTGGTGAACGACAGATAATTTTGTGATTAAATCCTGAAATCAGAGGGGATTTTGTGTAAATTATCCTTAAAATAATAAAAGCCCACACTACAAACTATCACATCATCATGAATCCTACTATGGGTAAAATTGACAATTCATACACTACCCATAGAATAAAAAATATTAAAAATCATCATCTTAAAAAGTTGGATTCCCCAAAGTGAACACTTAAAATGGGATAGTAGGAGTAATAATTTTTAAAAAGAGTAAATTTATTGCCTCTCATAAAATTGGTTCAATTACTCATGATTGATTATATTTATTTTTGAAGTTAGACCCAAGATTCAACAACCCCTTTTTTTATTTGGTGTCGGATCGTATTAAAATCTTGCATAAACACTTGAATATTATTCAATTATATGAAAAAATATATATTTTATATTAATAAAAATATTATTTGATTAAAATATTTCGAAAATAAATTTTAATAATAAATATATTCAATATAACAAACACGGATCATAATCGCTTTATTCGTTTGAATACGAGAAAATAGTTTTTGTTTTTTTACTGTTCACCCAGTTAAAAAAAAAACATGTTTGGCAAACGTGTTTATTGTTCACTTTTTTTTCCCCAAGAAAACTGTTTTCTGTGAATAGTGTGTAAAAATAGTGAAAACAACAAATACAACTTTTAGTTGTTTTTTGAGTTTTTTCACTGTTTAGGGTACCACCTCCGCCGCTGCCGCCACCAACCACCAGCACCCCCCGCCAGCCCCCACCACCTCCGGTCGCCGCCGCCCGCCGCCACCGCCGCTCACTAATACCATTTTATTTTTCAATACAAATTTTCATCCAAACGCTTTTTTGTTTTTAATTTTTTGCTGAAAAAAATAAAGATAAATACAAAAACAGTTTTTATATTTGAAGACTGAAAATAAATACAATAAAAACAGAATTTCCAAAACGTACCCTTATCCTTTCTCCTGAGAGTGAAAATAAGTACATATAAGAGTATTTTATAATTTCTCCCACCCGACCGAGTTGACTCGGTTGGGATTTTGTTTTCGTTCACAAAAGCCTACCGTGCACATCAATGTCCAGTCCTGTAATTTTCTGATAAATTTGCTTTTTATCACTCTTTATCGTAGGCCTCTCCACAGGTGATTAAAACTCTCCATACTGAGAAAAAGCTTCTTCCACATACATTTCATGCCCCTCCCATTTGAATCATTTCCCCCAAATTTCATGCATCAATTGAGATCAATCAAATTCTAGGGTTCATACAAGAGCCAGTGGTCCACACTGATCAATCAGATTGATCGCTCTCGATTTAGAAAAAAATCATCAATTTTGAAATTAGGGTTTTGATCGTCGAAGCCAATTTGTTATTCAGATCGATCAGTTACCCTTCAATTCACATCTCTACAAGTTCATAATTTTTAGGGTTTTGGATTGGAATTCGGGGTTCCAAAGGTATGGATTCGAGCAGGAGAGCGGTGGAATCGTACTGGAGGTCGCGGATGATCGATGGCGCGACTTCGGATGAGGACAAGGTGACGCCTGTGTACAAATTGGAGGAGATTTGCGAGCTCCTTCGTTCCTCGCATGTCGGTATTGTCAAGGAAGTGTCTGATTTTGTATTGAAACGGCTTGAACACAAAAGCCCAATCGTCAAACAGAAGGTATTGTGCATTTTTGGTTGTGGGTTTATGTTAATTACCACTTTAGAGCTTGCAATAAGCAGATCTGTGGTCTGAATTTCATGAAATTTGCATTTTCTGATTCCCACTTGTCAAGAATTCAGTGTTATTCAAGACCCATATATTGCGATTGAGCTGATCTAATTAGTTAATTAGACACAGTATTATATCCTTTAATTGCAGCATGAGAAGCTATCACAATTTCTTAATTGCATTTTTATTTTTATTTTTTTGGAAAAGTGGAAATTTGGGCTTAGTTTCGGTCTGCCCTGAATAATAAAATAATTTTTCTTTCTTGGGTAATATTTTGAAGTGTAGATACATGATTGTTAGGTCCTTAAAATAGCTTCTCTTAGTTATGTATTAGTAAGGAGGTTTGGTTATGCTTTTGGAAAGGTTCTGCAAGAAAAGTCCTTTTCAAAGCTATTGTTGTTGTTGTTGTTTTTATTTTATTTTCCCTTTTTCTTTTTTCCCCATTGGCATATGAGAAATAGAGCTATGAATTAAGATATGCTGATACTTAGTATTTTCACATCTTGGATAGGCTTTAAGGCTGATAAAATATGCAGTGGTAAAGTCTGGTGTGGAGTTCAGGAGAGAAATGCAAAGGAATTCGGTGGTTGTGCGCCAGTTACTTCACCACAAGGGCCAGTTGGATCCTTTGAAGGGAGATGCACTTAATAAGGCTGTGCGAGACACTGCCCAGGAAACAATATCCGCAATATTTTCTGCTGATGACCAGAAGCCACAACCTGCAGAAGATCTTAATAAGCGGATACAAGGTTTTGGGAATACCAACTTTGAAATGCCATCTGAAGATAAGAAATCTTTTCTCAGTGAAGTGGTTGGCATTGGAAGCGCAACAATAAAGCAAGGGTTGAATAGTATAACACAAGGTCAATCACTAAGGAAGAATGATACTGGAAGTTACAAGAGTCCAGCTCTTCGAAGGTCATTGACAACAGAAATGGATTACCAAGATGGAAAAAACAGCATCGAAAATCACGGTGAAACGCAAAGCTCTTCTCATTTTTCAAAGAATGGGACTGCTGGATCTTGGGGTCAGGATTTGAGGGTTACCCAAACAGAAAAAACCAATGGGGACTCTTATCCAAGTTATGCTGAGAATAAGACTCGTGAAGAGAGGTTATTGGAGACCATTGTAACATCTGGCGGTGTCCGTCTGCAACCCACTAGAGATGCCCTTCAGGTTTTTCTTGCAGAGTCCTTAAAGTTGGATGCACTAGGTTTAAGCCATGCCCTCGAATCAAAGCTTCAATCACATTTGTGGCAGGTATGATCAGTATGTCAATTTATTGGTTATATAGTGCATAAAAAATGCAATCGCACACACATTCATGTGGCTGGCATGTTCTTTGCGTAAAGGAGTACACGATACATACATTATAGAAGTTTGGCGATTCAAAACTTGTATATGCATAATGCAGTACACAGAAGTAGGTTTTTCAAGATGAAATTCTATATGCTGCATTAACCAAACTGTTTGGTTTTAATTTGTATACACAATGACTGACTTGACACAGATCTGAATGTAGCTTTTCTTCAACTGAAATCCATTGCTTATAACACACGGGAATGTACTTATTGGCTCTTTTTTTTTTTTTTTTTGGTTTTGTTTTTACTGGTACTATGAATTCTGTCAGGTACGAATGAAAGCAGTCTGTGTTCTTGAGGCAATTTTGAGGAGAAAAGATGATGATGAACATTTCTCGATTATAGCATCTTATTTCTACGATAATAGTGAGGCTGTTGCAAAATGCTGTGAGTCTCCCCAAGCTTCTTTGAGGGAAAAAGCGAGCAAGGTAATTATCTCATGCATGTGCTTGAGATTTTTCTTTTGTATTTGTGTTTCATTTCTCTTTAGAATTTGGGTGGTGGCGATTCAGTTGTTTAACTCAGGTAGAAGAAAAGCATATATGCAAAGCCCAAATAATCCTCTAAAAATGGTCATGGGGAAGCAAAGATAAAAATAAAAAAGAAAAATTTGAAAATGCTGCCCTATGAACAGCCCTCCTTGCACTGTCAAAGGACCACCTTCCTTCCTTGCTTTCCACATAGCATTTAGTCTCCTTTGAAAGAGCAGTCTACATCTGGTGGAGGTGAGCTATGCATTAAAAACATTGAACTTGGAATACAAAGCGCCTGTGAAAAAAGAGAGCAATCACTAACCTTCTGCTAAATGACCTCATGAGTCTAAAGTTTTAAAACCCATGAACACTATGATTTCAAGTTCTCGAAGCACTACTCTAAAAAGTTGGGTTCACGAGTTCCACTAGTGAACGCCTCGAAAATAACAGATGATCTATTTGTTGAAGAGCTACAAAGACCCATCCAGCTTTAAGTCTTCAGGATTCTAAATCTTTTTCACGTATACTATTCCGAATATACTTTTCTAGATAATAACTTTGCAACTCAACTATTATATAAGGCATTTTAGTCAAATGCTTTTTAAGCACATGTTAACTTGTGACAGGATATTATTATTTTTACCTGGAATTGATGTGGGATAGATGATATATTTTTCGGTAATCAGTCATTCACAGTAGTGATTGTCTGGAGAGAATTAGTAAATATACCGATATTGAGAATTTTTTGAGCACTGAACAAATGCTGCTCTGGAGGGTGTTGGAATTGTCAATTTGTTGATAGGAATCTCCACAAATTTACTGTACTTCTTTGGAGTGGTTTCATGGGAACTCTGAGGTTAACTGATGCTTCACTGTATAGACAAGTTTGATTTGTATCTTTCCTTATAGATGAACTAGGATTTTGACCCTCTGTCAACGATATTAATATATGATGAGCATCTCACTGTCTATATTATTTTTTGCTTAAATTTATATATTATTTTAAGTGTTTGTGTGCATGTGTAAATATATTTGATATTTTGACTTTAAGTTCAAATGTCTATAATTGAGGTCAATGTGAACACATCATCCTTTATTTTGATGTTACTCGTAACCAGTTGGTAAACAGAATATGCATGCTGTTGTTTCATTTATGTACTCAAATTAAGGTTGCCTTGGTTATGGATGAACTGGTAAGACACATGCTAGATGAGGTTACATGGCGCATGCTATTTTCAGTGTTTGCTTCCACCCCCCCCCCCCCCCCCCCCCCCCCCTCTTTTATTTTCTTTTTAGGGAGAGAGAGAGTGTTTTGGGCGGGGAGGGATGCTGCTGCTCAACTGAAGATTTACCGTACGATGCTTGCTGATGACACTAGTGGTTTCGAGTGATGCAGAGTCTCAGATGTGTTTTGCTTTGGTGTCAAGTCGTCTTTGGCTTGAAGGTGAATGCGGGAAAGAGTGTTTTGGCTTCCGTTGGAGAGCTTCCTACTATTTCCGTTTCAGCTGACATTCTTCGGTGTAGTGTTGATTCTTGGTATCGCAGTCTAAGCGTGCTTGCTTTGCGCAACGACACAGCAGAATGAGAAGCTGCGCGGCACACTAGCCGTATAACGGAATCAGACCCAACCACACTCTCTTAGTCTAAAGCAGAGCAGGACCGTTGGCCTGATCTGCCCCCCCACTGTGGTGGAAAGTTTTGGAAGGAGGTTGACTGACTGGAAAAGGTAGTATCTTTTGTAAGATTTGAGGGTGATATTGGTGAAAAGCACTCTGTTGAGCCTCCCTGTGTAATTTCTCTAATTTTTTAGATTCTCTCTTTAGTGGCTGAGAGGATTTAGTTGGTGCAACGGAATTTTCTTTGGGGTGGAATGGAGAGGAGTTCAAGTTTCTTCAGGTTTGTTGGAAATAGGTTTATAGTCCTATGGGACATAAGGTTGGGTTTCAGAAGACTAGTGCCTTTGAATAAGGCCCTGTGAAAATGGTTATGGAGATTTGAGGTGGAGAGGCACTCTAGAGGATGGTGATTGCGAGAAGGTTTGAAGAGGCCAGAGGAGGAGGGTGCTGCTCTTTGGAGGTGAGAATCCCAGGTGGAGTTAGGTGTTGGGAATTTAATGGGAAGGGGTTGAATGATTTTTCTAAAGATGTTAGGGATTGGCTTCTGGGAGGACATATGGTGTGACAATCACTCTCTTCCTCATTTTCTTAGACTACTAGTTATGGTTAGATATGGAAAAACAGCTGATTGTCTTCTTTTGCATTGCTTAAATGCTTGGTTTGTTGGATATGTTGTTTGTTTTGGTTGAGGTTCAGTGGGTTATGCCCAAGTCCTCCAAAGGTTTGGTTGGGGTCCAAGTTCGTAATTTTTGGAGGGTTGAGCCTTTGTGTGTCTAGAGGTTTGTATGGCGCGAGAGAAATATGAGATATTTTGAGGGAAAGAAGAATCATATTAGTGTGCAGATGATCTCCATATATAGCTCTCTTTTTTGTTGGATTTTAGGAGAAAATGGTAGATCCATGGTGGAGAGAGTTGAATATTTTTTATTTTATCTTTGATTCTTTGAGAGTTTAGAGGCCTTATTAGGCTTATTTAGATTCTGAGTAGGGCCTTATTGAGATTTTGAGGAATGCTTTCCCCTTTTGAATGCCTCTTCAATACAATCTTACTTATCCAGATAAATAAATAAATAAAGGAATCAAAATGTACAACATTGATCATTTTTTCTATTTTAGCTCAATTATTCACAATGACAGATAATTAAAGATGACCGGTCTCATACAATCTATTATTTTGTATGATATAAGTGCACTCTTTATAATTGTAAGGGATATCGTGTCCAAAATTATTGACTAGCCATACTTTATGGCACAGTATTTTGAGAATGTACCAATAACATATCACAAGGTGAGTTGGCGAAGATGGGAATGTTTAGATGGATCTGCGGTAAGACTAGAAATGATGAAATTAGCAATAATCACAATTGGGAGATGCTCCGAGTAGCACAAAAATTGGAGAGAAAAATTTGGTAAGTTGTTTGAACATTGGCAAAGAAGACCTTTAAGTGAAAAGTGACAAGCCATATTGAGGGTAATACTAGGGCAAGAGGAAGAGCGAAATTAAGTTGGTAGTGTTTTCTAGGGGATTGACTGAGGCTACTGCCTTAAATAGAGGGGAATGGAAACACATGATTCATGCAGCGACCACAAGTAGTTGACCAAAAAACTTGGTCGTTGATATTGATATCTATGTACTTAGATAGAATATGTTAGGTAAACACCTACCATCATGTCATTTTTAAGTCAGAAGTGTCAGGATTAAACTTTTTGTGCCAGGATTACTTTTTGTTATGTAAATCTTGTCGTATTTTTTGAAGTACTTAGCTACATGCATATGAGTTCTCTTCTTCTTGTTTGGAGGAACAAGGAAATGTTGTTACCCGGTTTTTAGTCATTGCGCCACTGAGGCATGAAGATGCTATATAATTTGATTTCCTTTTATCTCTATTTCAGAGAGATTATTCTGTCAACCTCTGAATCGTCCTAATGTTTCGTAGTTGCCAAACGCCTAATTGGTCATGTTAGGTATATGAATCCGTGCTGGCAATTTTCTACCCAAAATCTTCTTTGTGATGTGTCGAAGTGTTTTGAATCCTTCAAGAACACGAAGGTTAGGCAGACAATTCGAGAATAGGGCAACATATTCGCATCGTTATTCACACATGGACATATCGAAGATGCAAATTTACTTTTGGAAGATCTTGATTGATGATAGATTGCACAGAGGCTCAAAGTTTCGTTTGAATAAGTTTTTGAAAATTGAATATTCAAAGTTAAAAGATTTAAGCAGTTCCTGAAATTGAATTTTAACCTGAACAGCAGAATTGGTCGATTAATTGAGCATTTTAGAGACTATCGATTGATAGGTTGATTGATCGAGGGACTAGCTGAATTTGTCGGAGTAATACCAGGAGCATTAATTGAAGCAAATGCTCTGGGTGTACAATAACTTTTGGAACTCAAAACATAGTTTCACTAGAATGTTCTCATTTCTCATCAAGTTGCAAGGCAATTTCAACTGTTCTATCCTTGTCCCAAGAAAGGACAAAAAATCGACCCCTAGATCTTAGAGATTTCTAAACCATTAACTTCTCTCAGATCTATTATGTCAAATCTAGTACAAAATCATTGTGGAGGTCTCCTCTTCTAGGATTAGGAAAGCCTTTTGTGACAGCATCTTTGATTCTCATGGAACTTTTTACAGAGGCAGACTGGTTTTGGATGAAGTTTTAGTTGTAAATGAGTTTTTGGAGTGTTGGAAGAATCTGAAAATATGGTCCCTACGTAACTTATGAACGAGTATAACAAAAATAAAGTGGAAATAATCTCTCTACTTCTAAAGTTGGAACTTCATTGGTAATTTGGTAGAGTTAATTCCTTGAGATAACCTCTGTTTATTATTATTCTTTGAAGGATGCCAAATGTCACTTCTATACATCAGTCCTAGGCAGGGAGGCCATCTTCCCAGCTCTCAGTTTAACTTGGTAACTCAGGAGTCAGGTAAGAATTGAGCTTGGAGGTTGGACTTCCAACTTATACAAGATACTGTCGGTAGGTATTTGGAGTTTTGCATATGATACCAACATCATCTTCCTTACTTGCCCTTAAATACGTCTGGTATTGAGTTGATCTGATTTCTTCTAGCATCCAATTTAAATAAAATACACTTCTGGTGGCTGTCAAGAGATATTTAGGCTTAACAACTGACCTTGAAGACTATGGCCTTGGCATGAATTTCTGAGAGTTATCGTATTTTTAGTTTCTGGTTGAGAAGACTATTTTTAGCTTCTGATTCATAAATGATAATAAATGAGACAGTTCTGATGAAAATTTAACTTTATTTTCCTTCATATTATCTGTATGATATCTTACTTAGAAGACCAATTATACCTTTTACACTATAGAAGAAGGATTCAATTATATACTTATTTAATTTATTCTTGTTGTTATTATTATTATTATTAATTTTTTGGTGGTGATGGTGAATGCCGATCTGTAGCTTGCTGGAGATGCCATTAGTTCATGGAGTTCATGAGTTTTAATACTCTTATGGTCATTGGACAGGTTTTAAGCCTTCTGGATGGAGACCGAGTTGGCAGCAGCAGGGGACATCAAGAAAAGCCAGTGAAAGCTGAGACAACTGCAGCTCAGATGCCCGACTTAATAGATGCTAGTGATCCAGATGACATACGTGCAACAGAGGTTTCTTTGGAAGTGCCAAGTGGTCAAAACTGTGGAAATTCAACATCACCAACCACCGCATTAATCGATGATTTATTTGGAGATAGTTTTGGTACTGTTGCGGGCACGAATGAACATAAAAATGACGATGACCCATTTGCAGATGTCTCTTTCCACACCAGCAACAATAAGGATCACGGAGCTGATCTCTTTTCTGGGATGACTGTTGATAAACCAGGGGCTGTGGAAGTCCATACTTCTGCAAACAAAAATGCTCCTGAACCTTTTGATATTTTTGGGTCGACTTCTGAACTTCAACAGGAGCAAGGGAAACATACGAAAGATGTTCATGATTTAATGTCTGGTTTGTCTGTGAATGAAAATGCATCAATGAATCAGAATGGATCCTCCCCTGGACAAATTGTGTTCTCGGATTCCACTGTAAGTCCTAGCCATCAGGTTTCAAGCGAAGTTTTGACTGGCATATTCGGTTCTCAAGCAGACGGGATGAATGCAAATGCTATGTTTCCTTTGGGTGCCATGCCTTATAGTTTACCACCTGGCATAATGTTCAATCCAGCTTTCGCTTCTCAGCCAATAAATTATGGTGCCATGGGAAGTATATTGGCACAGCAGCAGTTCCTAGCAACAATGTCCAACTTCCAGCAACTGGGGAATCTCCAGATGCATAATGCTGGTGCCAGTCATGCTGCTGGAACTGGAGGAGGGGCGTATCCTTCAGCCCTTCCTGACATTTTTAATCCAATTGTTCCAACTCAAAATCCCATCTCAATGGTGAACAGTTTGAAGAAAGAGGAGACTAAAGCATTTGATTTTATCTCGGTTAGTTTTGAGTTTTTTCTCTTTACAAAATTTTCGAACAACAGCAAATATTATATGAATTTTGAGAAGAATATATCAAGTACTTGGTTTTTAAGGTCAAAGGCAGTGCTCCTAGTTGAGTTGTCGCCTGTAAAATTTGTCTTCCAATGGTCATTTCCTGTCACTTGTGATTTTTTATTTTGTTACTTTTCTTTTTCTTCAATTGCAATTTTGGAGAGTGGCGTATATAAGCTGGTGATCAATAACAAGATCTACTTGATGCTACCTTCTTAATTCATTTGGAGTTTGATATTAGCAGTTATCCTTGTGAGATGAGAAATATTTCTCTTTACGCTTGTTTGATTCATTTCTCTACTTATTTCTTCTTCTTATTATTATTATTGTAACTTTTTTTCACATCAGACAACTCCCCTGATTTTTTTGTGTGAAATTTCCATTGGTTTTGCAGGATCATCTGGCAGCAGCTCGTGATCCTAACAGGGTGGGTTGAATGTTGGAGCCGATTCTTGACCAAGTCGGACATTGCTACTGGCAGCTTATTTATGATTGAACCGGTTTTCCTTCAAGCTATAGATTAGATATTCTTTTGCAATAATGCCTCGCATGCAGATACTAAGAATCGTGTTCTCTTGAAAACTGCATGCTATTGGTAAATTTCGGAGAAGATCCCAGAACTGGTAGGAGAGAAGGTGAAATTCAGCGGAATCATCTTAAATTCCGATATGGAACAGTTTGATTGAGCAATTAGTTTAAATCTCTTGGAGCAAGTTTCTAGTGTCTATGTTCTTCCCTTTATTACTCCTGTTTTTCTGGTTTTTGTTTTCTTTTTTTTGAAAGTGGGGGTTGGGGTGGTGTTATTTGGTTATGTTTTGTAAGTTGACTTCCCGGACATGTACCCCCAGACAGACAAACGGATAGCAATGTCTTTTTGCTGGCTGTATAGAAAGGATATACTGGTGGCTGTTTTACTTAAGCAGTTGAACTATTTTCTCTTTAAGTTATTATTATTTTTTTTACAATAAGCTGATGTCCGCGATGAAAACACGGTATTCAATTCAAGTACAAGAAGTAAAAGAAAAACACTGAGCAAATGATCCCAAAGTTATTACACTGGACACATGGATGTTTCGTCTGGTCCAAAACATTTTGGAAGGTGTTAGTGCTGAGACTCGTATACTTGCATATGGGTATGAACTAGAGGCGGTAAACGGGCGGGTTTGGGTTGGATGGTAAATAGCGGGTCATATTGATTGTGATGAACCTCCTATTTGCCCTTTCAACAGGTCAAAAATGCCTCTTTGGCATTTGTTATTTATAAATTTCCTGTTTTTACCCTCTCCCCGGAGTTAAATATATATTGAATGTTTACAGTACATGACAGACGCAAGTGAGAAGTATGTGTTTGAATTATGGACATGTTTTAAAAGTATTAAGACATGTGCAAGTATTGTTGAAATGTATTTTTCAACCTGACAGGTATTTTTATTTTTTTTCCCTTTTAGATGGTTGATGTTCTTTAGTCCTCCCAAACAATTCAGATGACTAATCTCTATTAGGAGTGTTACAAAGAAATCACACATTTTCACTAACTAAATTTGTGCCGTAAGGTGAGCAGTAAGTTTTTTTAGGCAAAGACAGAGATGCGAATTTATGGATGTGCATCAACACAATTCCTCTTCTGACATTTCATTGTAGGCTGCTCAATAAGTTCATAGTACAAACAACTCTGAATACCCTGTATTCATATACTTTCACAGAGGTTACCATGATTAAAAAATACACCGATCATACCAAAAAGATGTTTTATAAAAAAAAACAAAAAACATCAACTAAAAAGAAATAAAGTAGTTAAAAAAAAAAACCCTTCTATCTTAATACAGTTATTGCCCTAGTTTGAAGTGGTCATATTTCAGTTATTTATTCTTTTATTTTCTTTTTCTTCTGTAATTTCCACGTTGTGTTCCTTACCAAAGCCAAGTTCTGACATATCCTGCTTTGCCATTAAGTTCCTGCAACTCACCAAAGAAAATTATTAGATGGGCCTAGATCATCCACACCATCAATTTAAAACATTAGTACAAGATCAAAACATTTCTTTGTTGTCAAAACAGATTGATTGAACAAATGCTAGATAGATATATACAAATGGAGATAAGAATACATATGATGATCCACAAATATAATCTCATCGACAGTAGTCACACAATAGTTTAGAGTAATTTCAAATATATTACGCATTTTATTTTAAAAACCACCAATCAGTATACCAGAGCAGGTTAAAAACTGTAATGGCATAAAGTTTGATGTTTCACAAAAACTAATCCTCTCAATTCTCGTCGTATTCTTCTAGATTCTTAGTTATCCCTTATTTGTTTCCAGAATTAAGTCATCTTTTTTCTTTTCCTTTTCCCGAAAGTATTCTTAAGGTTATTATTATTATTGTTTCAATGAATTATTTTATTATTGAAGTGGCTTGAAAGGCTCCCTAAAGGAGAGTGCAACATCTCAGATATGAAGGTTATATGTACTAACCTCTCTGAACATAAGCTTGCCTCGTCACAATATGGTCAACAAATTTCTATTATTTTGACCGACTTGGAGGAACGCAGACATGGGTACAATGAGGTTATTCCTAACAATATCACTAGCAGTTCTAGCAGGGGAACAAATAACTCGACTAGCTCCAAAATAAAATAAGCCTTCTACTTTAACTTGATGCCCGAAGCAACTTAAGGCAAGCCAGGTTTTTAAACACAAGAATCATCTGTTAACTCATGAAGAAAAAACTAGAATGTCCAATGTACTGTAAACTTACCCTGACAAAAGGTTATAATATGTTGATTCAGAAGGCAACATTTGGTGTTCCTAGTGTTACCTGGGGCTCATTATTATATATATATTTGAATATCCCGAAAGAAAAACAAAATACACAAGTTCTCAAATAGTGTTTATCTTCTTTGTTGAAGACATGCAAGGAACCTTATACAAATGTTATCAAAGGACCAAGGCGCACTAAGGTGGTAGAGGTCCTCTCTAGCCTAGGCGCAAGGCGAGGTGCACACTTGACAGTGAGGCTCACAGTGACGAAACTAAATTACTTATAAAGCAGTTGTATTCCATATTAAAAGTGCGCCTTGACACACAACCTGTGCAAGTCTCATGACTATTCAAGCCTAGAGCCAAGGTGCACCTTTAGCAACACTGCCTTATAGTGAAAAACACTCATATTTTCATATCTGGATATGGAAAGATGGTCCAATGAATGGATGGGTAAAGGAAACAGCAGGACTGAAGCCTATTTGGTTGCTTCTTCAGTCTGGTGCTAGATGGCTAGCATCATAGCAACAAAGGAACACAAAACTATAGTCCTAGTTAGAACTAGTAAAATGATCATCACACCTATCATCTTTTTGTAGGAAATCTAAGCTAACAAAGATGCCCACCTAATAATGCAAAAATCTCAAGCTGTAATTATAGGGGGGAAACAGATCAATATGCAAGTTTTTCTCTTCAAAGTTATGTTACCCTAAAATTGGCTTCAATAAATGAGAGCTTGTAACAAGAATGTGGCAGAACCCGAACCCGAACCATCATCATCATTGTTCACGGCCTTAAATCTCTAAAAGATAGATTGTCATTTTATGACTCCCCAACTATAGATTGGTAAATTTTGTATTTCTATATGGTTCCAGTATTAAAAATTAACTCATAGTAAAAACAATTTATAATCTGAAACTAAGAGACTTTTGTAGTTTAAGCAGTGAAGCACGAAACACCAAAAAGTTAGGTGATGTGGATTAGAGTATGTAATCCTTTGTTTTTTTCCTTGGGAATGGTAAGAAACTCACACACCACACCCACAATGCCTCCTAAGAGGCTCGAACCCCTCACCTCCCCAATTGAGGAGTGAGGTTATACCATTGCAACACATGTGCGCTGGTAGAGTATGTAATCCTTATTGATAAAGCACCTAACATCTTGCCATCAGGTTAAAATACATTTAGGGCTCAGTATACCACTAACCCCATCGCACATGATGACTCTAAATAAGATTTCACATGAAAGGTTAGTACAGTGACATGTATCATGCAAGCAAAAAAAATTCAGAGAAAACTGACTAATTCACTCACTTTTGCATACGACACTCCAGGTACATTTTCGAGAAGTTCCTGCACTTTTCAGATTTATGTCCAGAAGACTTTAGGCAATTGATGTATTCTTTCTTTTCCTAACAGAGACATAAGGATAAAAATTAAAAAGGATAAGAAAAAATATGGGAATAAATAAAGAAACTGACAATTTTGAATAAAAATCAGTGTGGATCTTTTTGAAAAAGAAATTACCACGTCACATAAATGCATGTGATCTAAAGGGAAAACACCCTTTTCTGGTGGTACTGGACTCACTCCCCTATTCCCACCAAAAGCTCCACCTGCAAAAACCAACATATTCGTTTTTTTAGTACCATAAGGAAACAAAAGGTAGGTGCACAAATGTTTGAACTGCATCTATGAGGAGGTTCGGTATCCTTTCGCATATAGAAAATTATATATAAAAAAATAGACAGTCGGCATATAACAGGAAGGCCGATCTGGTGAACAAAGTGATCGACCCCATCAAAGGTCATGATAGAGCAATACATAAGGGTAAATCTTATTTGGTATATGGGCAGGGGCAGTTACATTTCACCCTTGTATTTGAAGCATAGCTTCATTGAAGTAGTCTCTTTCCGAGTCTTGCAATTTACTTTTCTATATAAGCTTGCAATCTGCATGATCACCCTAATTTGGGGCAAAGGCAATAACGAGGATGATGATGATGATATATGCTTATAATCTAGTCAATTAATGAATTTCACAATACGTACAAATAGCTGTTTCTAGTATATGCATAAAAATAGAGAGTTGCGCAGTACCCTTTTTCTGCCATCATAATCTCATTTTTATTCTTGTATCCTTTACTTGTATACTCACACCTATATATCTTAAAGTAAATATCATTTAGACCCCATCAAGTATGTCAATGTTACAATCAGACCCCTCCACAATCACAAATCTTCAACCAGACCCCCTGTAAAATATTGTCAGTTGATTTCGGTACACTTCGAAATGAAATGACCATCCTACCTTTAAGCGGAGGAAAACCATGAGTCTTTTTAAATTAAGATGGAGGACAATTTTTCTTAAAGTGGATGGAGATCGTGAGATATTCTTAATCAAAATGGAAGACGATTTCAAAATTGCGATATAATATCATCTTCGACCAAGTTTGAAAGCGACAGGAGGTGAGAATTAGATGTGCCAGGAAAATAAAGGGTTCTGATTAAAGATACACGTATCGAAGCGCTTGTTATTGAAGTATTGACATACCTAAGAAGGTGTAAATGAAATTTAACGTCTATAATACATATTACATTATTACTTTATCGTCACTTCTCTCTCTCAAATTGTGCGGGTGGAGACAAAGATCAACTGTTTTAATGCCAACAATAAGAAGTGGGAGAGTTTGTTTCAGGCCAACATTTGATGATAAGCAACCATGGTTCACAAGCATAACTCATGCTCATGCTAGTAAGAGTTAGGGTTTTGCAGAAAATTACAGATTGAGTGTACCCAAAAAGATCAGAGTTGTCACCAGTGTGAAATCTCAATCAAAGGGATAGTGGGTTTTCAATAACATTAGATTGGAGTTAAAATAACACAAAATAAAGTTGTGGCTTTCAAGTCTGGGCCTCCAATGGGATTCACAAACATGATATTCAATAGTAGAGAGCGCATAAAAAAACAAAAAACTATACAAAATAAAATAAAATTGAGCTTTTATGCTGAGACAATTTTGCATAGATCTTAATCTGATAGTTTACAACATAAGATGACCCAAAAATGAAAAAAAAAACCCTAGTTTATTATTGCTATTGAATCAAGTGCATCATTATCATCATCAGATATGGAATGGAGATGAGGTAAACTATAAAACGTAACCCTAGTTAGAGAATAATGTAGAGTTGAGATATATATACACACACACACACACACACATATATATATATATATATATAGAGAGAGAGAGAGAGAGAGAGAGAGATTTACCTGCGCTCATTTGAGAAACGTTGGTTGTTGTTAGGTCACTTCAATTTGGCACTGTGAATACATACATGTGTTTGTCAACTTGGACTCGGTTCTCAAGCTCTGTTGTCGCAGCCTCTTATTTTATTTCTCTTCAATTTGCTTGCCCCCTTTATTATTTATTTATTTATTTTTATTATACTGATATTTTCTGAAATAATAATTACACTGTGCTTCTTTAAAATATTATCAAATTATATAAAAATATCTCATTCATTACCATTTATTAGTGAGACTAGTATAATAACTTTTGCTTGAACTGTCAATATTTTCTGCTTTGGTAACACCCTTCCAGATTTTGTAATATTTTTAGAGTATAATCATTTCTTATATTACATGCTATACAAAATACAAATGGTCATTTTACAAAACTAAATCAACAGGTGTGCGAGTAAGGACATGCCAAGTTTGTTTTTGTTTTTTGTTTTTTGTTTTAAATGTCACAAATTGTACTGAACAAATGCATGAACTATCACCACAATTGAGCTTTGAAGACAACATAAATAATTTTGCAAGCTGAAAATTGATTTGAGAAGCAACATCTCACAAAATCAACTTCTTTAATTAACTGAAGAGAACCAAGTACAGGAGTCCCATACTCTCTTTTTGTACAACAAATAAGAAAATAAAATGACACTACTAAACATACTCTATACTACTAAACCAAACCAAAGTATTACTAATTATATCACAAAAATGAGATGATTCCACTCTTAGCCTTCAACTCATGCACAAAAGCTGAAGTGAGGCAAATTTCATCACTGGTATAAACTCATGAAATTCATGTCTCCTTGTTCTTCCTTCGAACTTCATGCCTACCTGTTATACTCTTGAGCTTCGTGTCTATGCATTTTGCGCTCTTGATTTTGAATCCTATATACACGCATATCACCGTGTTAGTTACTCCTGAAAAAAGTTCAGATGCAGTAAGTGCATAGCTTTAGACTCGTGTCGTTGAATTTACATTCAAAAGATCAAGGAAATTGATCTACATGCAGGGAAAAAAAACACCGCTTAAACTTACTCATGTGTTCAAGAAACCCATGGTGTAGCACTAGGATACATGAGTCATATTAACCAGTCTTCTAACAGAAACCAGTAAAAGTAATATATCAGACATTCTTGCACAGGTTCGGCAGGGCTCAATGAGACCTCAAATGATGATCCTTGGACAATCCATGTGTCAAAATGTTTCTTGTTTGTTTTTCTTTCATTTAACAAAACAAACCAGCTTTCTTCTAAATTGCTAGACGGTTACAATGTATCCACCTAATTCATGGTTTCTCATGAAAAATACTATAAGCATTTCATTCCCCACAAAATCAGCTGTCGTATTCAAGAAATATGTAGTCATTTCCAATGAATATTGGTCATCATTCCCTTAGATTTATTTAGAATGACAAACATTAAAACCAGCACCAACAACCACATTAACACTTTGATTAGAGATAATAAATTTGGTGATTCCAATGTAATTGTTTAAATCCAGGACAAACCACTTTAGCCAAAATATGAAAAATATTATTGCCAAATTCAGGACATTCCAACTTCCTGCTCTAATCTTCTCTAGCATAGCCTTTCGAGTTCAAGGCACATAAAAGGTTTAATAAATCATGATAATTTACAGATAACTTATTGTTAAGAGTATATTCTCCTTTCAAGTTCTTATCTACAACTAACCAAGAAAGATGTACAGTCTAGTGAGGCTACTATGAAACAGTTACTCATGGGTGGGGCAAGCTCTTCTATTCTGGTTCATGGATTCGCTTGGCAAAGCCTCCAACAATACAAGTGAATACTAGAAAAAACATTGACCATTGAATTCACATTGCCTACATGGCATAGCAACAGTACCCTTAATGAACTTCATAGCAAAAAATGGAGTGGTCAATGAGCAAGTTGAGCGGCACATGCCATATCATCAGAAAACATTTGCATACTTTAATTATTTCGACTCCCTTATGTGCTATATTTGTCGGCTTGTCCTATCGTTTCTTTATCTTGTTATGTATTTTTTCGTTATATAAAGACTCCTATAGCTCACCCATCCGGTCTCTCACCTTATTTCCTAAAATCAACGGTGAACTTATACACTCCCATCCTCTATTTCTCTCAAGTTTGCCTGGACTCTTCAACCCCGCTCGGTCCACCTGAGATATCTACTATTTTGTGGGTAATGTCTCATATTGTGTATGTTGAAGGACCCACAATCTCCAATAAAGAAGTAAAAGTTTGATAGATGAAGAATGACTCATTATATTTCTTGCGTACATTCAGTATCCATTTTCCTCATGGAAATGATAATTATTGTATAAATTTCAGATCTGCAACTTTATAAGACATAAATAAGAGAAACTCATATCTACGAAAGAGAATTAATGCCCTTTCCCCAGCAGTCCAAATTTGCCAACAATAGCGGTGGCTGCCCCAAAACCCTCCCGTTTGGCCCCAAAGTAAGGACTAGAAAAGAATATTCAGTTGTAAAATTGTAACAAGGAGAAGAATATACAGTTTTCAGTGATTGATATCTAATACATGAACGGTTTGCATGATATCATTCCAAGTGCTGAATTCGACAGTTAAGAATTTGGTATTGAAAACCTTTGAACAACAGATTTGTCTTACCTTTAATTGATGTAAGCCAGATTTTTCCCAACATTCATCCTAAGGATTGCTTTGTTCATGACAATACATACGTGAATCAGAGCTGTGATCTCGGGTAGAGGAAACCGCACCAGCTGGCCTTGGTGGATTAGTGCTGAATTTTGTCGGTCCACATGCATGAGGGTGTTGTATTACTACAAGAATGGAATCCTTAAAGCTTTCGTGACGGGAAGAAGAAGTTGGCTACAAGAAAACAAACCACACTTCAGTGCAAAAAATCAACTGACATATATATAAACAAAACTTCAGATTTCAGATAGCCTCAAAATGGGAATATAGAGATTTGATATCTGAAAACTAGGAGCTCTGCAAGTAGGTGGACAATTATCATTAATTTAAAACCATAAAGAAACAAAAATTATAATAACAACAGCGACGGAACAGTTAAAATTTCCAATAATAATAATAAATAAATCAGCAAGAGTTGTCATCACGTACCACTCCAATGTGCCACTCATGGCTATTAAACTCTTTGAATACTGCTGCATCCATTTCCTGCAGTAACATGACTTCAAAATATTAGATATAACACAAATATGACTGCTGCATACTAAAGGAGTGTCACAGGTACTGAAAATCAAATTTTCGGTTCTATGTTCTTGGTAGAGTAACTAAAAACAAGCATTCACCCTTAGAAAGAACTAAATCTTCCATAAATTTGCAGACATAATTAGAAACTAGATCCACAATTATGAACAATGTAATGTCTTGAAAGCCTAAGAATGAGACATGTTTATGTGAAATGACTAAAGGACCACATTGAATTAATTCAAAAACATGTTAAATTCAAGGAAATGACCACTTCTATGGGGGATACTCGGATATCGACTTCAGTCTATTGTTTCATTAATCTACTAATCCCTCAGTCCCATAATGGCAGACCATTTTTGTTAGACCGTAGTTTTCAAGAGCCATACTATATCATTGAATTCATTCACTCCTTAATCAATTTACTAATTTCTTTCCCAATCTCTCTTGACAGACTTCTAAGTTAAGGATATAGGCGGTGTTACTGGTGTAGGACATTGTTAAAATATCAAAAGATGCAATGCTTCATTTTTCTCGAATGTGCACACTCCACAAGAAAAGGAGGCTGTAATGGATAGAGGACATACTTGATCAAAAATTCGTTCAGAGTTTATGTAATTCCTTTAGAACTTACAATGCTATAAATTGGAGGCACCATCGTATTTCCTTTAGACTTTACAGCAGGCATGACGGAGAAACGTGGTGCTAGATCCTGTGATCTAAAAGTCCATCTGTATAACAAAGAATGAACAAAGTAAGTGCATAAGTAACTGCTGGGAGTGTTCCCGAGCAAAGTAAACTTGAAGTAGTGTAATTCTTTCATACCCAATATATAAAAATATGCAGAATTGTGCCCATTCCCGAACAAATAACCGAAGCCAATAAGTTTCCAATGTATTATCCATGTTAATGTATATCTGAATTTAAAATAATTGTTAGCATCCAACAGTTAGTCTATTGCGATGTAAACTAATAAAAAAGCAAAAGTATATCCATACTGCAGTTTCTGCCACAGCTACCATCTGCATTGCACCTTGAAATTTCCTAAAGAAAGCAAAAGCAAATAAATCACCAATATCGAAAAAATGGAATTCATCTAAAAAAGGCTAAACACACAGAGTAGGAACATTTATGAGAGTCTAAAACAAAAATTGGATATGCAGTACATACTTGAGCATCATGTATTTCGTATAAACTGCATCATGCATTGAACCAACATCCTCATCCTCTATAATACTTAATTGTTCCCGTAATATTAACAAATTCTGAGATATGTGGTGGAATATCATATAAAATGATATCAGATAATTAAGCAGCAGAAGGACCTGAATTGCAGGAAGGTAAAGGCATTAGTGTCTCAGATAAAAAAAAACCAAGTGCTACTCAAATAAGAAGAAAATCACATCCACCACAATTTTAAGACAATTTGGCTTAACTAGTAAAGAAAACTCACTGAGAAATAAGGTACAGAAGCTCTGTAACCAACAAGAGTCAAGTAGAAGACACACCCAAGTGCAGCTGTAGTTCGGCGCTCGGGCACCGAAAGTTGCTCACACGTGATGCAGTACCCATGAGAAATGAGAAAGAAGGACACAAAAGAAGCAGTCTGAAAGAGCACTCCCGTTACGTAAACCCCAAAGGACATCCACAGGGAACATATCTGAAGATTAAAGCATGAATACCTACAAAACCAGGAACAACTTTAAAAAGAAAGCAAGATTATTGGGGCTGATAATAGTATTAGATTAGCCAAGCTTGTTTTACTATGAATAACAATTCTGAAGAAATTCCTTTAATTACAAGTCCCGTTTGCTTTTTATTACATTTGAGGATATTTTAGTAGGTAGATTAATGCCCCAGATGGTGAAAGAATCATTATTTGTGTGAATAAGGCCTAGGTTAAATGGTATATAACTTCGGAAAAACCGAAGATTACACATAGTTTTTTATCGAAAAATCAGTCAATGGTGACTCATTATTTTGGTGAATCATGTCTTCGGAATTCGCAATCAGATTGGACAACGTAATTCTTGAAGGGAATTTGAAAACATATTATGTGGAGGATATTCTGTAACAATCACGCTCGCATTCTATAGCAGAAACAGATGGGTGCAAAAAATTGCCAAAGAACATAAAAATAATTATCCAATGTAATCAAAGAGACATGATAAAGTACGAGGAGAGCATACCAGAACAAGAAGGATAGAGTGAGCTGCAAAGCTTTAATAAATGGCACAGTTGTAAGCGTCCACTGCAAATTAGTCGTCTGCTCTAGTACATACAAACAACAATAACAAAAAACAACGTAACTAAGAAAAAAGGGATTGTTACATCAAAACTAATAAAAAGGTTGGAGAGTCAAATAAATACTAAGAAAGTATTCTGTTGACGAACACAACAAAATTTCAAGGAACTTATTTGATTTCTTATCCAATTTGAAGGAAAATCGAGCCATACACTAAACTGAAATTAACTCCCTCTCTCTCTCTCTCTCTCTCTCTCTCTCTATATATATATATATAGCAGTGAAAATCCAGAAGACTGTTAATTAATCATGAAATTTTCTCATGTGTGTTTAGCTCCCATTTGGGATCACTTTATGAGAGTCATCAGCTGAGTTTAGTGAAAATTAAGATTACCCATTTCCTAAATAAAGTAAATCTATATATACATATATATATATATATATATATAAAAAAATTTGGCAGAAACCAAACAGTTGATAAAATGGAACACACTCTTCAGCCACCATGTAATGACAGCTACAGATTCCAAATTTTCCTCCCCGCACACATTGAGTAACCAATCTGATCAGTTATAACTGAAAAACTATTCTGAAAAGAGAAAACAATAATTATATATACACACACGAGTGTGTGTGTGTGTGAGGAAGGAAGATTTGCAGAATCAAATCGATCACTAAACATGTAAATTAGCTTAATTGACCTGAAAAGTTAAAATTAAAATTGGTAATTTGCTTATATTTCTCACATTTTCGCAGAAATCAAACAGATCACTACATGTAACACGTTTTTTTTCCTATTACCCACCAATCAGTAACAAAAATTAGATTCTAAATATTGTTCTTTCGCACTCCCCTGAAGTGCATAAACACACACACATATATATATATATATATCATATATGAAATGAATGAGTAAAAATGTAAGCGATAAGAGATGAATTGACCTGAAAATGGCGGTTTTTGTAGGTGTTGAAGGTCCAAGAAGAAGCTAATACGAACCAGATCGACATGAATGTCAAGTAGAGAGGAGGGAGAGGCCGATACGCTTCGTCAATACCCATCCGAAACGCAGCCAAACGCTCCGATACGTCCATTTTCATTTTCTATTTTGAAAATGGAGATTCACAACAATCAATTCTTCAACTTCTTATAGAATTCCTCCACAAATTATTATTATTATTTTCTTTTCTTCCTCCTTCGCTTTTTGTAGCAGGTAGTGCCGAGAACTTAGATCGTTGGTGATATATATACATACAAGTATAATGTATATGTGTACGCGCGTATACAGGCGCGCGCACACGTCCCTAACGTGGCCTCTTGTTATGTTGGTTTTGGGTTGATCAACAAAGTTGAGGCGTTGAGAATTACCCTTTTGTCCCTACAGTCGATTTGTTAAATTGTTTTGGGTTAATTATAGTTTTCCTCCCTTGAGATATGTTAAATTATACTTACACCCCTCTCCTTCCTTTGAATATTTACAACTTTCATCCCTCAAATTCATGGCGACGGCGTTCACGTTAGAGTTTATATTAGATGGCCGGAGTTATGATATTACTTATATACCCGTACGTACTTTTGGATGGGTGATAATGACTTTACAAATAATGGAGGGTATAATTAGGCATGAACCTAGAGATTTAGATGAGTGGGAGCAGAATCATTTTATTCTAAATTCAGTGGAGGTCTTAAGGAATTTTTGGAGAATTTTAGTGAGGCATAATCATAATTATTCCAAATTTGAGGGTAAAAAATAAAAAAAATTCCCAACATGAGTCTTGGTATGGGTATAATAGTCATTTTATCCCTTCAAAACTGCTAACATAAGCGTTGACCTAATCAGAAGTTCACGATAAGAGAATATTTATTAGGGATGTTCAAGAACCGAACCAGAACCGGAACCGCCCCGAACCAAACTGAGTTGAACCAAGGGTGTTCGGTTCCGATTCCTAAAATCAAATAATCGAAATTTTAAGTTCGGTTCCGGTTCTTACCCATTTGAAATCGAATCAGGTTTTTTTATATATATTTTATTATTTTTATTAGTGTTATATTCTTACATTTATATATACGTATATATTATATTTAAAATTATAAGTTATAATTTGATATGTGTTAATTAACTTTAAGTTTGTAATAATTGAAATTTTGAAATACTCTCTTTAATTTAGTTTATGCTTATATTATTTTTTGATATTTGATATTTTTTTAAAAAAAATAGAAGGAACCGGAACTGAACCGAAAAATCAGTTCGGTTCTTTGGGTGTGCGGTTCTGGTTCCGGCCGGAACTGGAACCAAACTAGTTTTGAACACCCCTACTATTTATTACTATTTACAAAATGGCCGGAACCGGATCGAACCGGTTTTGAACACCCATAATATTTATTGCTATTTACAAACTAGAAGGGTGAAATTATAAATATCCAAACGAGAAGGGTGCGGATGCATTTAGCATATCTCTAAGGAAATTCACGGTAATTATTCCAATTGTTTTTAGTCAAATGCGTTGCTCTTGAAGGTGAAGTGACAAAAGTACCCTTGTTCTTGTTTAATTAAAACTCAAAGTTGTGCTTTACAAGGAATCTTGAACTCTGACGAGTCTGACCTATGTATGTTGATATAGGCTTTAGAAAAATGCTAAATTCTTCCAAAAGTTGACTAATTTAGTATTTTACAAAGTCTTATTTTACATGTTAAATGTTACATGTGGATCTGAATGTAAATCAACTTAGAAGGAAATTTTTTTTATTTTTTTTGCTCTTCCTGTCAAGTTGAATTGAGTCCACCAATGAGTTGAATTCACAGTATTTCTAGTTGATTTATTTCACATTATTAATAAAAAAAATTGTTGTCTTCTAAGTTCCCCTTTTTTTATTATTTGTTTTGCTTAGAAATTATAATTCTATCTGTATCATTAATATGAACTGAAATCTATTTTGATTCTATTTATTTAGGAATAAAATGAACATGCTAGAAGAAATAGAATTGGGAGATTTTCTGGTCACTTTTCTAGTGAAATATAGTAAATAGTCAGATACAAGAGAATGTATATC
The DNA here is from genome assembly GCA_963922005.1 of Cornus suecica. Taxonomy (NCBI): domain Eukaryota; kingdom Viridiplantae; phylum Streptophyta; class Magnoliopsida; order Cornales; family Cornaceae; genus Cornus; species Cornus suecica. The sequence goes on from OY998238.1 coordinate 94,798,825, forward strand.
CATGCTTGATCATGTTATCAAATACTATATCCTAAACAGGATTTGCTTTTACCTTCTTCCTTTTTCAGGTTTTTTGTTTTTCCTTTTTCTAGTGAATGTATGCATTTTACAAATCAGGTCTTTCAAAAATATAATCTAAAAGAAATGTTTACAAACTAATGAGCATTTTACATACAAAATATTCCATATAATTATGAAGTTCATATATAATAAGGTGTTTTAGAATTTAATTAGTTCGATTTCTGTACACATCTTGCAATATTCTAAAGTATAGGATCAGATGATATATATTGTCTGTAGAAGATTTCAGCTTGTTGAATATGGTGCATGATCACCCTTCAAAGAAAGAAAGAATATATTAGAAGGATAAGATTGTAAAATGGCACTTGTTATTAACCATGTGATAAGACTGTAATTAAAACAACGCTTCTTTGAACCAGCCATATTGTCAGACCTATTAAAAGACTTTTATTACTAAATAACTTTCTGTATATAGAAATGCAAAGCTCATGGGCCAGTTTTTGGGGAAATGCAGTTGTTACTAAATAAGTGCACCATGGTGTCATGCAAGTTTATATATATGTTATATATATATATATATATATATATAATCTGTTTGTTTGTTAAAGAGATTAATGGGACTTAATGTATAGATAAAAAAATTTTTACCAAATCCACCAAATCTGGTATGGAAGATTACGATGTGACCAACAACTATGCGAGTTTGAGGCAACAAATTGACCTTGAAATTCCATAGAAAAGTAAAGCTAATATTGGCTTGATTATGTATATGAGATGCAGTTGTAGTATTCTCATAAAGAACGGCACATTAGGTGAACAAACAAGCTAACACTACGTTTCTTCAATTCCACTCCATCCAGCCTCTACCAGGATATATAAATATTAATAATCCTGCTCCATTGGGAATATATATAAAATATTCCATTCATATATATATATATATATATACACACACAGTGTTATATACATCTAATGTATCTTTGCTAATTTTTAAAGAAAAAGGGTAAGTAGCATTTTTACAAAACAAAAAATATATATGCAAATCTTGGTCGATAATTTGGATGGTTTTGAAAAGTGGATAATAGTTAATTGGACCTTTTTTATATTGGGACTTTGAAATGGATTTAGCCTTTCACATGCAAATTTATGATTACTGCCACAAAATTTATTGAAATAAAAAATGTGTTGAGAGTGGACTCATTTGGCTAAAGAAGGAGGAAATATTAACAATTGTGTGGGTTTTATGTCAATATTAATTAAGAGCCAGAGAATATGAGAATTTGTTAATATTATGATGAAAATCAAATAGTTGTCATACTTTAGGGCTTGTACGAATTATCTGACATGTTTGAGGATCGTGATTTTTTTCATGAAAAACAAATTATTTAAAAATTACTTGTAAATAATTCTTAAAAATTGATGAGGCATGGTTGGAGAGGGATGGAAAAGTGGATGGAAGAGGGAGGGGAAGGGGGAAGGGATGAATGAGGTATTCTTAGGAAAGGGATGGTGCCTCTCTCATTTTTTGTTTGGTTGAATAGAAGGGATTGTATAAGTGATAGATGAGATATCAATTTTTTTAATTTAGTTGAAACAAAATGATTTTATAATATTTTTTACTAATATATCCTTATTATTGACAAAATGGTTTACAAGTAAATTTTCAGGAAAGTTAAAAATGGAAAATGAATACAGTAATCTGTTATGGTTTGATTTTTTCTCTTTCCTCGTAGAGAAAAAATACAAAGGAATGAGGGATGAAGCATCCCTTCCAACTTCCTCCCTTTCTTCCCTTTCATTCAATCAAATACGAACATGTTAAATCATCCTCCAACCAAATAAGGGATTGCTCTGTGCAGACCAATTTTTTTTCCTGAAATAAATGAATTACAATTTATCATTTTTTCAAATCAGAGTTGCTTCCTGGCAAAGTGATATCGGTAATAGAAGTGGGCTTTGTTGATAGACTAGGCCCATTATCTTGGACAGTTGAGCCTTCCTTACACCACTTAGCCACTCGTGTACTAGAGCCCGAAAACGATATGTGCATATATAATTATATATACACAACTTTTGGGCTAAACATTTTTTGGGCCTTTTGGCCCATCCTGGCTCTTCTACCTGGTTGTTTTGAAAATTGAAATAGGATGAGGTTACAAACCTTCTTACTTGATGCATGACATTCTTGTTTAGCCATATGTAGGCCCATTTTCTGTATCAAGCCCATCAGACAAAACAACATTGAATCAGCATATATTAATAAGCTCAGTATAAAACAAGGTCCAAAAATAAAAACCCATTTCAGGATAAAAGCTCCTAAAAGTCGACCGTTACATATACACAATAAAAACTGATATAGATTTTAATGTGGCAGTTTTACAAACGAGTAAATCTGTATTTATTGTAGAGATATTGTTTTAAATATTTTTAATACCCATTTATGAGGGTGATATCAGGTTCATGTATAAAAGGACTGAAAGAAAAAGAGAAAAAGATTCGAAATTTTCCCCATTCTTGCTGATTCAATATCTATTTGTTTATCTTGTCATTTTTCTATATATTGCTTCTGATTTAAACTACAAAAGTTACAATTCGTTCGGCATTTGCGAACAAGTTTACACTTCTTGGCGCCGTCTGTGGGAAACTCGAAGGTTCTAGTCAGAAGCTATCAGATCAATGGCGGGAGAAACCACCACACAGCTAGGAGACACAACTGTTATTCTCCAATGCCTGGAGGCTCTTGAAAAAAAGAATCAGGAATTAAGAGAAAGACTTGATCAATCAGAACGTCAAGAGCTGCCAGCAGGAGGACGACAGAATGACCCCGCTGTTGATGAAGAGGACAATCATCACGAAGCCAGTTCAGCAAATCGAACTCACACCCAGCAAATTGGGGATGAAATGAACGCTAATAATTGGGCAGTTCCACTCGATATGGTAACCAGACTTCAGAAGATCGTAGATGAGCAAGTAAAAGATCTCAGAACACAATCTCCAACTGATCTAGCCATCGAAATGACAGCGGAAATGATTAAGTCGCCATTCAGCACCGAAATACAACAAGCAAGAAGGCCAGACAAGTTTCGGATGCCAAAGTTCATTATGTTTGATGGGACACAGGACCCAATTGAACACCTTTTTCATGTGGAGCGGATGATGACTCTCGATATGGCTGATGATGCGTTAATGTGCAAAGTTTTTTCTACGAGCTTAACGGGCCCAGCCCTATTATGGTTTAGACAGTTACCCGGTGGTTCGATCAATTCTTTCCAAATTCTAATGGAAAAGTTCTTAGCTCAGTATTTTGGCAATCGGAAGCATAAGAGGATCATTTCTAATATGTTCACGATGAGGCAAGCAAAAGGTGAAACTTTGAAGAATTTCCTGTCCAGATTCAATTTGGAAATGGGAATGATACCCAGTTGCGATCAACCAGCAGCAGTGGAAGCTTTTAAAATGGCTATCAAACAAGGGATCAACTTTCATAGATCCTTGGTGAAATAAACACCTCTCAACATGGGCCAGTTGAATTCACGGGCGCAGGGATATTTGAGGTTGGAGGAAGATGAACAAGAAAAGGGGTTATTGTTCGGCATTGGTTAGTGTGGAAAGCAAGTCAAAAGAAAGGATAATCAAGAAAGCTGATAGTATGAGCAGTATACGATCAGCTCCATACAGGCAGCAGAAGAGGAGGCCAAGGTATGACATACCTGAAACTCTACTTCGAACAACGTTGGCGAAACTGTACAACGAGAATAAGGCAAAAGGTATCTTTCGTCCACCATTTCCGCTGAGAACGTCACCAGAACAGCAAGACCGTTCGAAGCACTGTGCATTCCATAATGACTTCGGTCATTTAACTAATGAATGCAGACATTTATGGAGGCAGGTTGAGACATTAATAGCCAAAGGAGATCTGAAGGAGTACGTAGACAATGGAATGAAAAATTTTGATCGTCCGAAGACCAATAAGATTGTGGGCGGACAACCGGTTAAAATAATTGACACGATCCATGGAAAACCGGAGGAGGATGAAGAAAGTCGTTCAGTTCAGCATTCACGAATACGCAATGCTAACAAGATCCGAAGGGTTGGGGAGGTGAACGTAATTCATACTTACCCAATGCCGACAATATCAATTACCCAGGAGGACTTGAGACGTGTACAGCTACCGCATGAAGATCCACTAGTAATTTCGATCATAGTTTCAAATTGTTTAGTTAAAAGGGTGTTGGTTGATCCATGTAGCAGCACAAACATCCTAACCAAATCAGCCTTCAAAAAAATCGGCATCAGCACAGAGTTGATCAAACCGACCTCTAGTCCGCTGGCAGGTTTTGATGGAAAGAGGATTTGTCCGATTGGCGTATTGAATTTACCTCTAACAGCTACAAAGCGAACTTTGACGAAAAATTTCATGCTGGTGGACGTGCAACCCTCCTACAATTTGATTATGGGAAGAGGTTGGATTCACCGAATGCAGGGAGTTCCTTCAACTCTGCATCAGGTGATGCGGTGCATAGATCCTTCAGGGAAAGGATTTGTTGACATCCTGGGAGATCAAGTGGTGGCGAAAGAATGCTACGCCATTGTCACCAAGGGTCTAAAAAAAGAAAGCACCGAACGCAACTTATAGCAATTACCGAACGTTCGTGATCAAACTGATGATGATGAAAAGATGGAAGAGGACACCATCACAGTAGATCTGATCGTCGGGAGCAAAGGTAAAACCACTCGAATTGGAAGAAGCTTGGATTCTACTGAAATGAGCAGTTTGATTTCCTTGTTAAGATCAAATGCTGATGTTTTCGCTTGGGAGCACAGCGACATGCCCGGAATTGACCCAGGAACCATGATGCACACTTTAAGTGTTCATTCTGGTGCACAACCCGTACGGCAACGACCCAGAAGGATCGGAACCAAAGGAGGAAAGTTTGTAGCTGAGGAGGTTGACCGTTTGTTAGAAGTTGGTTTTATCAGAGAAGTTCATTACCCTGATTGGTTGTCTAACGTTGTCGTCGTACAAAAGAAGAATGGGAAGTTCCGGATGTGTGTGGACTTCACCAACTTAAATAAAGCTTGCCCGAATGACAGTTTTCCTTTACCAAAAATTGATCGCATGATCGACGCAACTACCGAATTCGAACGGCTCACTTTCCTCGATGCTTATTCAGGTTACAATCAAATCCCAATGAACCCAAAAGATGAGGACAAAATGGCGTTCATCACCGAAAGAGGGACCTATTGTTACAGGGTCATGTCGTTCGGTCTCAAAAATGCAGGTGCAACTTATCAGCGACTGATCGACAAGATTTTTAAAGCCCAGATTGGAGACACGGTGGAGGCTTACATAGACGACATGGTTGTTAAAAGCCAACACAATGATGATCACCTGAAGCATTTGGAGGATGTGTTCATATCCCTACGATCGCACAAAATGAAGTTGAACCCAGAGAAATGCACTTTTGGTGTGTCTTCCAGGCAATTCTTGGGACATATAGTTAACAAAAGAAATCCAGGTGCTTATAGGAAGGTTAGCAGCTGTAATCCGGTTCATTTCCAAATTATCAGACAGATGCAAGTCGTTCTTCGATATGCTGAAATCTAAGAAAATGATGGCTTGGGGAGAGAAATAGCAAGAAGCGTTCGATCAACTGAAGCTCTACATCCCGAAATCATCAATCCTGATGGCACCCAAAGATCATGAGTCCTTAACTCTATATCTAGCAGTTTCACCGAACGCAGTTAGTTCAATGTTAGTGAGAGATGATGGGAGTAGGCAGCACCCAATTTATTATGTAGCAAAACATTGCTTGATGCCGAGAGAAGGTATTCGAAGACGGAGAAAATAATCTTGGCTTTGGTTCAGGCTAAACGAAAGTTACGACATTATTTCGAATCCCATCCGATCAGGATTCCTACAACATTTCCGATCAAAACGATCTTATTGAACCCTGATTTCTCTGGACGAATGACTAAGTGGTCAATAGAGTTGAGCATGTTCGACATCACCTATGAACCACGATCGTCCATAAAAGGTCAAGCGGTGGCAGATTTTCTCCTTGAATATGAAGCAACCGAAGATGAGATCTACAGTGATAATCCAAGGTGGGCGCTTTATGTGGATGTATCAGTGAATAGTCTGGGGGCAGGTGTGGGATCGAGCTAATATCCCCAGAAGGCACTAAGTTGAAGCAATCAATTAAACTGTGCTTTGAAGGCTCAAACAATGAGGCTGAGTACGAAGTCGTTCTAGCATGATTAAGATTGGCAAATGAGCTCCAAATCAAAGAATTAGCCGTGTTCAGTGACTCGCAGTTAATCGTAAATCAAATCTCAGGAAGTTATAATACAAATGAGGAAAGCATGCTGGAGTACAAAAAGGTTGTTCAGGAAGAAGCACAAAATTTTCAGGTAGTAGCTTTCAAGCAAATTCCAAGGGCGGAAAATCATGGGGCTGATCATATAGCAAATCAGGCATCATCAGCTGGGGAAGATATGATCAGGATAATTCCCGTGGATGAATTATTTGCACCATCGATCGGTAAAAAGAAGGAGGTGTGCCTGATTTCGTACGAGCCGAGTTAGATCGACCCAATCCTTCAATATTTATTGATCGGTGTTTTACCTGAGGATCGACGGGAAGCAAAGAAAGTAAGATCAACTTCTACCAAATATTCAGTGATCGATGGCTTTTTATACCGTCGATCGATGACTAGGCCTTACCTGCGTTGTTTAACTCCGTCTGAAGCACAAGAGGTACTCAAGCAGTTGCACGATGGAACTTGTGGAGGCCATATTGGGGGCAGATCATTATCTCATAGAGCAATAACACAAGGTTATTTCTGGCCGTACATGATCCAAGACGCGGAAGAGTACGCGAGAAGATGTGATAAATGTCAAAGACATTCACATATAATCCATCAACTAGTTGAGCTTCTCACAGCAATGGTTTCTCCTGTTCCGTTCGCACGATGGGGAATGGATGCGGTTGGACCATTAACTAGGGCAACATCAAATAAAAAACATGTGCTTCTGGCCACAAATTATTTCACTAAATGGGTGGAAAAAAAAGCTTATGTAAGAATCACACATACTCAAGTGATTGATTTTATCTTGAATCATATAATCTACAGGTTCGGAGTGCTAAAGTACATAATGATGGACAATGGCAAAAATTTGGACAATCAGTACGTCCGGGAGTTACTGGACGAGTATGGTATCAACCAGAATTTATCATCGATCAGTTACCCGCAAGCAAACGGACAAGCCGAGATAACGAACAGAACTATTTTTGCCGAAATAAAAAGAAAACTATAAGGGATCAGAGAAAATGGACGATGGTTAGAGGAATTGCCAAAAGTCCTCTAGAGTTACCGAACGACTCCCCGAAAGCCGACCGGGTTGACACCATTCACTATGGCGTACGGTGTCGAGGCAGTAATCCCAATTGAATTGGAAGTTCTCACAACAAGAACCCAGCTCTTCGATCCTGAACAGAATGAAGAGATTCTAAGAATCAAAGGCAATTTCATGGATGAAAAAAGGGAAATTGCCTCAATAAGGCTGGCAGAGTATCAGCAAAGGTTGATGAGAAGTTACAACAAAAAGGTGAAACCAAGATCGTTTCAAGTGGGTGATCGAGTACTAAGGGTGTTGGCCAAAAGATCAAATAAGCTAGATCCTACATGGGATGGGCCGTACATAATCACAGAGGTGATCGGCAAAGGAGCCTACATATTGGCCGATCAAAATGGAAAATAGATAAAATGAGCTTGGAATGTAATACACCTGAAGAGGTATTTTCAATAAAAAATTTGTCGATCTTAAATTTCGTTCAAAGTTTGTATGATAAGATCCGTATCAAATCAATAAAGTTACTATTCATATCTTCCAATATTTTTGTTCAAACTGTCACAAAAAGAAAGTACATGAAAAGCCCAAGTAAAATAACTTGGCCAAAATATATAAGCCATTTAGGCAAAAATAAAAGACCATCTTAAAATATGGCACCAAGTTCCTACTTTAACAAAGACGCATGAAGATGCGCCTCAAAAAGTTGTGTTCTAAAAACACATTTACCCTGTTCAAAAAATACTTAGCACACCAGTGTCATCTTAAAATTTGTTCAAAAATACTTAGCACTTCAGTGCCATCCTGTTCAAAAATATTTAGCACGTCAAGTGTCATCCCAAAACATGTTCAAAAAATGCTCACCACAGGAGCACCAAATATATATATATATATATATACTGTTTTACAGACCATAAAATTTGTTCAAAGTTAAAACTTCTAATCAAGAAGCCAAAGGTAAAACTTCATCGGTGGGAGATTGCTGATTCTCTGAAGAATGAATGGAAAGCCCAGCTGACACTTCATTTGCAGCAGAAGGAATTGTAGAAATAGGCTTTGGTCGTTCAGCCGGAATGATCCCGTGCAAAATAAATTGAGCAAAGTCCTTCTCGTCTCTGCAAGGCTCAGGTTCCTTATACGGATGAGCGATATCGCAAGTAGTGTCATGAGCTGCCGGATCTTCATAAGTACGAGCAGATGGGTCCATTGACAATTGATCATGACAGAATCTGAACCCATCATAGAATTTTATGTCAAAAATGCTCACATACCTCCTGTGCATTTCCATACCCCCTATTCGGCAAATCTCCAAGCCGGATTTCAGAACGGCATTCGAAGTCTCAAGGTTGTGGATCTGCTTCTTCAGTTCAACATTCTGATCGGCTTCCTTCTTATGGAGTTTCTTTAAGCTTTCCAGTTCAACTTCCAAGATCTTATTTTGTTTCTCAGCCAACATAGCGCATTTATCAACCCTTAGATATGCAACATCCATGTTTTTCCTCTTATACTCTCCCATCTCAACAGCCTTACAGAGAGTTAGAACATTAAACACAGACTGAAGAAAGAAGAAACGTTATCATTACAAAAAAAAAAATACAAAAAAACTTTGTACCTCCAAAATAGAAACTGGAGCCCTAGCCAAAAGCTCGTTCTAATCGACATGCTGCTGGAAAATTTCATCTTTTGGTGGCCACATACCACGACCAAGTGCCATCAGGGAATCAGGATCCGACATGGCCAGCGAACAGCGATCCAGAACGCTTCCATCACTTTTTTCGAACTTAGGCATCTAATCACCTTCAGGATCAAATGATGGAGGGAAGCAACAGTCTGGAATAGTGTAGCCGCTCACAGATTTGGCCTTCTTCACTAACTTTTCATGCTTCTCAAAATCATTCCTTTTTGCATGCTCTGAAGGGGGGCCAAGCTGCAATTTTTTCTGAACATTACCACTGTCATCAGTGTTCGTCCTCTTCAGAAGCCCATTTGTCTTCTTCGGCTCTTCTGTCAAATCGACTAGTTTATTTTTTCCTTTGTCATCAGACAAACTAACATGGGCAGGAGATCTTTGTGCTACAGCGCGTTTGGAAGCAGTCACCGAAATTTCCATTATGGTAGCTTCTGAAGCGCTGACAACAATTACTTTCAAATTCTGGGAAGTTAAAAGAGTTTTGCTGGAAGGAAGAGTAGTGAAGACCTTCTCGTTCAGATATTCCAGACGTTCGGCTGCATACAACATACGGTCATACGATAAAAAATAAATACATAAGCAGTTCAAGAAAAACAGGCAAAATTCGAAAAGTACAAAGGGACACTTGCCAGGATTCTTGAATCCACACTTGTATTTTTTACAAATACCGAAGGTCCTTGGCAGAGGATACGGGCAGGACGCATCCACCTTCCAATTTCCCCCAATTTTCACCATCTTATCTTTCCATTCCTTCTCAAAAGAAGGATTCCCATCATAAAGTTTCAAGGTTGAATGAAGGTGCAGATGGTACCGACCAGGACTTTTCCTGACCTGATTAACTTTGTAACAAAGCAAGAAGTCACCCAAACCTAAGTTCAAATCTTGTTCGTGATTCATAATGAGCATTACAGATAGAACCCTGAAAAAATTAGGGTTCACTTGCAAGGGAGTAAGCCCTAAATAAAAAAGAACGTAGTGATAGAAGGGGTGAAGAGGAAATCTAAGTACGGCCAAATGGTGCGCAGAAAACAAAACTTCATCCGGTTCAACTCCTTCATACGATTTGAAGTCCAAATCGGAAGAATACTCATAAATCGAAACGTCACTGGGTATTTTAAACTCTATTTTGCACCTATCGGCTAAAAACAAATTTCGCAATTGTTTACGAGAGAGTTTCTTAGGTTTCAATTTACTGGAACCGGGGGCAATTTCAGAAGAGGAAGCGATGGGAGCATCATCCACAACCATTTCTAGATAAGGGGTTCGGCTACTGTAAATGCAGAAAAGTTACACAATAGAAATTGAGATAAAAAAATTCCTCCTCTTCTCATTAATCTCAGTCCTTTATTTATACAAATTGTGATAAATGGGTCAAGCCCATATACCCAGGTTTATCAACCCCTTAAATCAAGGGATTTGATAAACCCTAACCTTTTTTGGACTCTACATACTATAATTGGATTATCTCTTGCCTTGTGGATCACACTTTAGCTTCTAGAAATTTCCATGGGCTCATTGCTGATTTCGGCCTGCTTGTTTTTAGCCCGCCCGTCTTTCGGCCCATCGGTCTTTGGCCCATCCGTCGTCGGCCCATCAGTCCAGTGGCCCATCTATAATTGGGCCAAATATTTCAACCATTACAGCTACTATCCCTACTCATGATATTTGATTTACGAAAGAAAAATGAAGGATGAAAGAAGTAAAACTAACCTCAAGAGCTTCTTGCTGGAAATCGCCTTCAAAGAATAGGAGTCTGCTCTTGTAAATGAAGAAGTAATGTTGGAGAAGATGAATGGAGTAAGGAAAGTGGTAGTTACACATGACGCTTCAAATTCCTACCCTATTTCAAAATACGAAATGGGCTTAGGAATTGGGGGCAAAGTGTAGGCCCATTTTCTGCATCAGGCCCATCAGACAAAGCAACATTGAATCAACATATATTAATAAGCCCAATATAAAACAGAAGCCCATTTATAAAAGTTCCTAAAAGTCGACCGTTACATTATACACAATAAAAACTGATATAGATTTTAATGTGGCAGTTTTACAAACAAGTAAATCTGTATTTATTGTAGAGATATTGTTTTAAATATTTTTAATACCCATTTATGAGGGTGATATCAGATTCATGTATAAAAGGACTGAAAGAAAAAGAGAAAAAGATCCGAAATTTTCCTCATTCTTACTCATTCTTCAATATCTATTTGTTTATCTTGTCATTTTTCTATATATTGCTTCTGATTTAAACTACAAAAGTTATAATTCGTTCGATATTTGCGAACGGGTTTACACCATATATATGAAATATTAATACATATACATAAAATGTAAATACACAGTGTAGCTGTCCAAGCCAGTGATAAGACGGATTAAAGCTTAATAGGGTACATGCATGCATGGTACACCTTTAACAGACTTTGTTCTTTCCGTATCTCCATTGGATTCATGTGTGTGTGGTTATTGGGTTCATTAATTGTATAAAGTAGCTAAATACCTGTTGTAATTAAATGATTCATCAAGAAAATACGTTTAATTTACTCCCCGAATAAAAGTATTTATATTCATTTTAGGAAAACATATTTAATTTATTGACTGAACCTGTGAGGTACAATTTGTCCCTGCAATTACGCGAAAGGAATTGAGTGCATGTACTGAGGAGGTCTGATATATCACTTTTGTTCAAGATAGAAATTGCATATATATATATATATATATAATATGTAGCGGAGTTTGCTGGCATGACTAATTTTTTATGTTGGGTGAATCATATCTAATGTATTGAGTGTGGATTCGAATTTTCATTCATCCGTAGGTCTGTAACTTAACATTATACGAGTTATGAGACCGATTCGTGTAACATTCTCAAAATAATAAATTTTTTTGGAATTTAGGTTCCAGAATATCCTCCAAGGGTTTTACTTTTTTTTATATAATATATATACAGCTAGTCACCTCGGATCCAGATCCTCTGCGTTCATTTTTCTCTCCGCTGACATGTGGCGGGCTATATGGCTGACATGTGGCTCTTAAAGCAAAGAAAAAATTAACTTAAAAGTCCATCACGGTTGATGAAAGGAAACTTTTACAAAAATGGCAAGAATGCCCTTATTATTATCTTTACTTTATCTCTCTTTATTCTCTTTTCAGTGTAATATTTTAATTATAATAGAATTAACTTCATTTACACCCCATGAGGTTTGCTTTTATTTCAATCGCACCCCCTCAGGTTTCAGTGTCTTCAATTACACCCCCTCATGGTGTGAAATGTCTAAAATAACCTTATATCAAACACCTCTTAAATCAATTTAATTCCTAAACCAATTTAATCCCTAAACCAAACACCCTCTTGAATCAATTTATCCCCCAAACCAAACACCTCAACCCTAACCCCCACCACCACCACCATCCGTCGCCACTACCACCACCATTACCACCACATCATCCACCGACACCACCACGAGCAACCTTTAAATCAATTTACTACCACCACCATTTTCGAAAATAGGGAGGGGGGCGGCCCCGACAGTGGGAAAGGGGTGGTGGTGGGAGGGGGGCGGCACCGAGAGTGGGAGGGGGTGTAGATCTATATATATATATATATATGTGTGTGTTTGTATATATATGTATATATGTGTATTGTGTGCAGAGTGAGTGTGTGTGTGTGTGTGAGAGAGAGAGAGAAATTAATTTATTTATTTGTAAAAATTAAATGTGTTTGTAAAAATTAAATATTTGGGATTGGGTTAGGGGTTTTAGGATTTAATTTTTATTCACAAATTAAAAAAATTAGTTTTCAAAAAATTAAATATTTGTTTGTGAATATTTGGGGTTGGTGTTGGGGGTTTTGAATTTTATATGTTTTTTTTTAATTTTATAATTATTTTCGAATTTAATAATTATTTTTGAAATTTAATATATATGTTTTTGAATTTTATATTTATTTTCAAATTTTATAATTTTTTTCAAAATTTAATATATATTTTTTTGAATTTTATAATTTTTTTCAAAATTTAATATATATATTTTTGAATTTTATATGTTTAATTTTTAATTTTATATATTTGTTTCAAAAAAATGTATTTTTTTTGCGAATTTTATATTTATTTTCAAATTTTAATATATATTATTTGAATTTTATATATTTTTTTAAATTTTATATATTTCTCTTGAATTTAATATGTTTTTTTTTAATTTTTTTTTTAAAATTAAAAAAAGTAATAAAATGATGGGAGGGGGTCTAATTAATAAAAACATTATCCTTGTTTCCAAATAGAACAAGGATAACACATTGAGGGTAGTTTAGGAATTTAAAAAAAAAATCAGGATTATGTCATCGTTAAGGGGGTCTAAGTGATGAGAATATTAAACAGTAGGGGGTGCAATTGAAATAAAAACAAACCTCAGAGGGTGTAAATAAAATTAATCCATTATAATATGACAGAATAAATTGAAAAGAAAATTTAAATTTATTTTTTTAAATATCACTATTTTATTTGTATTTTATACTTAAAACATCTTTTCTTGTAAAGGTTGACCACAAAATAAATTAATAAAATTATTTGAATGGTGAATAAAATATATATGAATTTTTGTGTTCTTTTTTAATTATATAAAATTTAGGTTATTTTGTTTTGGTACTTATATTTTATATCTAATATTTTTTATAAAAAATTGCATCTTTATCGTTCAATTATAATCAATTATACATCTACAACCTAATCTTAGTTTAGTATTATCAATTTATTTTTGGACTTCTCTTTTATATTTCATATTTGAAAAAAAATAATTTCTCTCTTCCTTATTTTTCATGAGCGAAGATTAGGTGGAGAGACCAATGTTATGTAATTTAAAAATAAGGGGTAAAGTAGTTCATAGAATTGCAACTTTTAAAAAAATATATGAGATGTAAAAGATAAGTACAAAAATAAAATAAGCATAAATGTTATGTAATTAAAAAAAAGCATAAATTTCGTATATATTTTTCTCACCATTCAAATAATTTTATTAATTTATTTTGTGAGCTCTTGTTTTTGTCAACTTTAAAAAGATAACACGTTCAATTATAAAATAAATATAAAAAATAAATAAAACATTGATATTTAAAAAATAAATTAAATTTTTTTTTTTAATTTATTTCATCCCATTATAATTAAAATATTATACATGTAAGTTAAAAAAAAGGAAAAAAGATGGGAGTAAAGATTATGACAAGGGCATTTTTGCCATTTTATAAAGTTTATCTTTATTTCAATCCATTACACGTGCTTGACTTCAATTCAAACTTTCTTTTGTTTTGATAGGCCACATGTCATGCATACAGACCGCCACGGATAAACTTATGAACGTAGAGGATCCGGATCCAGCTCATAGATATCATCTTCGGATAATGAAGATTTCCAGACGCATTAGATTCTTTACAGCTGGCTTTTATGACATGATAGATAGTTATGTGGTACGTGCATGAAACATAATGAAATGACACCTTTCTAACAATTGATTTTAATTCTTCACATTGTTTATTACAGAAAATATCAATCTGAAAAGGAAAACAAATATTATACGTAGACCATTCTCACTTTCAAAATTCAATTCACTATATTTATAAAAAGGCAATACATAATGCGTAAATAAATTTTTCTCAAAAATGAATTGAGAGCAAAAATGTGACTAAACTTCTTAGAAAAAGAAATACGGATACATCACTCATAAAAAGATTTTTTAAAATATTTTATTCACGTATTTAAATGGTATCTGAACATCTTCTCTAATCTCTATAGAGATCTCAAGTATTAATTTTATAAAAATTAAAATTTAATTTAATACCTTTGCGCCCTCATCAACAATTAATCAAATTGTTTGGACCATTTATTCAATGCACATTGAATAAATAGTTAATTATACCAACTTTAGATGCAAGTACTACTGTGCCCATAGTTATGGTTTTGGATAAATGTAGAAGCTATATATAAAATGATAATAAATAGGCAAGGGGGGTTGTATATATGAGACGTGGAGTACTACCTAATTAAATTAAGCTCTTAGCCTCTTACCCTCTTACCCACCCATTGATTTAATTATGAGCCCAACCTCATCTTCAATAGTACTAATGGTAGGTGAGGCCTATTGGAGATGGACAAAAACAATGAGCTAGTGACATTAGGGCTTGCTCTTTTCTTTTTTTCTTTCGGTAATAGGATGATTCGGACCAGTTTACATGTATTTAGATTAATTTCTGAAACCTGAAATTAACGATCAAAATTGCTTTTGTTGAATTTTGTTTGATCTAGTTAGAACAGTATTGGATTGTTACTAAATCACCCAATCCAATTAATTAGGTCAATTTAATGTTCATTCTTTGGAAGGTCCTAGTAGACTATATATAGTAATAGTACCTTTGACTATGATTAGTGTAATTGAACCAACACACTAATGCTGAGAAATGTAGTGCCTAATTTTCTGATAATGTTGATCAATAATGCTACTAATAACAATGATACAAATGTTAGTGGAGCTGAAATGGAAATTAAGTAGCTAAAATGGCAATAATACAAATTGAGATAATGAGAGGCGAGCATGAAAATGGATGATGATTGACAACCTAAATTGTGTTTTGTTTAAATTGGGAAATAAAGGAAACAAAAATGAAAGAGATAATAATTTATGCCTTAAACCATGCAGTGTTTATCCATCAAAACATTTGTTTTAAATCAGCTATTTGTAGATAGGACAATGCTTGGGTCCTCACCAGTGAGGACCAACTTGGTCATCACCCTTTATTTGGACCAATATAATTAAAACACGTGGCATATATTAATTAAAAATCATAAATGGGTATTACCCATTATTTATGAAATTCAACCCGGATTTGAATTATTTTTTTTTCTCTTATTCACTTTAAAAAAAAATCTCATGGGCAGTTTAACGTCTACATATGCGTGTACAATCATTTGTATATATAAATTGATATATGCGTGTACACTTTTATTTATATATAGATTGATACATATATATATATATGCTATGCATATTGCAATTGAATCCAAAGGATAATAAAATCTTTTGTGTTATTTCTATAATATCATCAATTTGGTGCGGTGAGCGGCACTTTACACACGAGATTTCTGAATTTTTTCTCCAAATTTCTATACTTCAACCACTTTATTTTTATTTTTTCTTATTTGTGTTCATAATATTTTGTATCCAATTCATTTATATATCTTTGGATTTTACGAAATATGGAGAAGTATCCATCACAATATCGAATAATATTCGTGGATTGTGACTTTTTTCTTATTTGTGTTTTAAGGAAAGTGTACATGCATATATATATAACGTTAAACTGCCCATTATATTTTTATTTTTTAAAGTGAATTAGAGAAAAAAGAAGAATTCAAATCCGGGTTGAATCCCATAAATAATGGATAATACCCATTTCTATGTTTTAATTAATATATGCCAAGTGTCTTAATTCTATTGGTTCAAATAAGGGGTGATGACCAAGTTGGTCCTCACTGGTGAGGACCTAAGCATTGTCCTTGTAGATATAAGTGAATTCTACAGTAATTAATTTAATTTTATTTATTTTACTTTGATTTTCTAATAATTAAACATTTTCAAAATTTCTTTCCTTTTCTTAACAAGTAATTAACCGCGTAATTTCCTTTTTCTTTCTTCAAAATTACACAAATATTCTATTAAAGCAAACTAAACAATGGCTATTGGGCATGACTGTAACCAAATTCAACAATGAAACCGAACTAGAAAGCTCAACCAAAAACTTCAATTCACTCTTTGAATCCAAAATCTAATAAAAGGATCCTCATTAGTTTTAAATGACATAACTATATATCCTACTTAATTTCATTTTCATGGATGAAATTGAAGATTATTTTTTCCCGGGAAAAAGGATAAATAATTGGGAGAGGCTTTCAGCTTGTATAGAATTTGGAGGTGAGGAGTTTGAATGGTTTGAAGTCACGCTTAGAAACCTTTGCAGGTAAGGACACAAAGCATGTCGGATGGAAGGTCTACATATCACGGGTGGTGAATTATGGAGTGTTCTAACATGCCAATATATTTTTTATTGAAATAAATAAAAATAAAAGTTTGAATGAACAAATTTATGATCCAACATTATTCGCTAACTTCAATATCAATTGAGCATTTAATCAGATAAATCATCTGAATATAACAATTTGTTAGTTTAACAAATCAAATATGTAATATTTTTCTTCTTTTCTTTTTATATTCCTTGTTACTCTCTCACTTACAAATTTTTTTCACAAAAATTACGACTCTAAAGTGGTTAAAATATTTGATATCTGATAATTAAGTATAAATCTTAATTTAATAGTACATAATGTATTAGATTATAAAAAAATTAGAAAGAAGAAGAATTTGTTTGAGTATCAAATCACACACACACACACACACACACACATATATATATATATATATATATATTGTAGGTGGTTTTATATCTCGGTCCACATGGCAACACCACATCATCGGAATGGTCCACACAGCTTGGTCAAGCGGTCCACATTCAATGGACACGTGGCATACGCCACATCATCAAATTGAAGATTGAGTTGGGAGCAGGACACAGACATTACTGAGACCAATGAGGTACTTGGTTTGGTGGGTAAAGTCCAATGTTCGTTAGGTTGATTCTCAATCTGACTTGAGATATATATTTATTATTTTGATTCCCGCACATCACTTTATAATTAATTGATAGATTAATCTATTTTAATTAGTTTTAACCAAATGTGATTTCACGATTATATCACCAACTCTTTTACTTGGCCTATAAAAGGAGGTCAAGGAAAGAGGATAAAGAGACTTTCTCTTTAGTCATGAGACCCCAAGTCTCACACCGACTCACATACTTTACAAGCATTATACAAAAGGGAGTTACCGGTATTTGCAACATCACTGTCATCTTTATTTCTATCTCGTTCTCGAATTCGCTTGGGCTTCCACCTCTGGATCCTTTGATTATTTATGAATCTATCACATTTGTGTCTTGATATCACCATTTGCTACTTGAGTATATTTAATTTTTTAACTCAAAATATAAAATTGTTCACTCTTCACAGACTCACAGCTAAAACCACTAGCTAGCTCTTAGCAGACCTACGTCTCGAGTTCGTATTGACAAATTTTCTATTATGATAATTTAAACATTATATTATTGTCTGTCCACAGACACGCATTTTATTACTTTTGTTGAAGCTAGTACGAATTTTCATATTTTCATCTTTGCAGTTTTGGCACTCTACATTCATTGATTATAAATCTACCCGAGTACCCCTTCACTACACTCAGCAGTGCTCGCGCATGGAGGCTAATGTAGGTGGTCTTATATCTCGGTCCACATGACAACGCCACATCATCGGAATGATCCACACAACTTGGTTAAACGGTCAACATTCAACAGACACATGACACACGCGTACGTCATCAAATTGAAGACTGAGTTAGGAGCATGACTCAAACATTACTGGGATCCGATGAGGTACTCGGTTTGGTGAATGAAGTCCAGGATTCATTGGGTTGATTCTCGATCTGACTGGAGAGATAGATTTACTATTTTGACTCCCGCACATTACTTTATGATTAATTGAAAGATTAATCTCTTTTAATTTGTTTTAACCAAAGGTAATGTCACGATGACATCACCAACTCTTTTACTTGGCCTAAAAAGGAGGTTAACGGAAGATGATAAGGAGACTTTCTCTTTAGTTACGAGATCCCAGGTCTTACACCGACTCACATACTTCACAAGCACTACACAAAAAGGTTGTCACTGATATTTGCAACAACACTGTCATCTTCATTTCTATCTTACTCTCGAGTTCTCCTAGGCTTCCACCTCTCTTAGTCCATATTTGGATCATTTGATTATTTATGATTCTATCATATTTGTGTCTTGATATCACCATTTGTATTATTTATTTAAGAAACCCTTCATATATATATATATATATATATTCTTTAGAATTAAAAAAAAAAAAAACAATTTAGAGAGACTTGTGATTCTGTCTAGGTACGTGAAGCTAATCACTACGATTAATGATAAATTTCGTTAGTATTGTAAAATTTCACCTCTTTGAATTTCTTATTATATGGAGGTCAATGTTATAAGATTAAATTAAACGGAATTTAAACCCCATATCTTTTACAAAAAAAGAAGTATACTCCGTTTCAATCCAGTTTGGTAGAAGATATTGGATACCTTTAACTAATTACCAAAAAAGTTACATTACACATACAGATAATAAAATTAGCGCTACAAAATAATTTACCCACAGTAAGATTGTAATTTTTCGTCGTAAATTGAATTTATGTCCAATCAGAGTACCTTAAATGTCTATGGTAGCCATTTCTCAAATAGGGTAAAAATTAATGATGAACTAACAAGAAGTTGTAAGCTTAGTTGGATCAACACCATAACGGGCAAATTATGAAAAAAATATTCCTCCCAACGGACATATATAAACGTTGACGTATATGATGCAGATGGGAAGATTTTATTGGGGGTACAAAAGGTTGTGGGTCCCACCCTACCACGGGTCACCCATCTCTTTGGTAGGTCCCACCCTCAATATTGCCATTTGGTTTCTCTCCTCCTTGTTAATCTGTTTCTCTCATACTGATTTCAATCTCATAGTAGCTCCAAGGTCACTATTACTAAACGCGTCAATATATATATATATATATATATACATACACATCCACACAAAAACAAAATGCATCATCACTCTCTCTCTCTCTCTCTCTTCAACGGGTAGTTCTTTTATTGTCTCTCTCTAGTTTTCTTGCATTTAGCAAAACATAACTCTCTCTCTCTCTTGCATTGATTCATTAACACCCAGAACGAGTTACTAGTGAGTCACGACTCGGCACTACCAACAATGGCTGAAACAAGTAGCGGTAAAGTATCATCTACTTCACTGCCTTCGTCTTCAACTGGGTCAGCTCAGTCCGTGTCAAACTCGGTCTCGGACTCGCCAACTCGGAACTCAGTAGAGAACAAGCCCAAACGAGCCCGAGACAGCTACAAACACCCAGTGTATAGAGGTGTTCGTATGCGTAGTTGGGGCAAATGGGTGTCCGAAATTCGTGAGCCGCGCAAGAAATCACGCATATGGCTCGGTACGTACCCGAACCCGGAAATGGCGGCCCGAGCCCACGACGTGGCGGCTCTGAGTATCAAAGGTAACTCAGCGATTCTCAATTTCCCGCAACTCACTGAGTCACTGCCCCGCCCGGCCTCGCTCTCGCCGCGCGACATTCAGGCCGCGGCGGCGAAAGCGGCCGCGACGGAGCAGTCCAGCAGCTCACTGAGTTCGACATCGTCTTCATCCGTGTCGTCGTCGTTGTCATTGCCATCGCAGCCGACGGTTTCATCTGACGTGGCGACGACGGCAGCACCGGAGGAGCTGAGTCAGATAATCGAGTTGCCGAGTTTGGAAGGGAGCTTTGACTCGCCCGAGTCGCGGACCGAGTTGGTGCTGGCTGACTCGGTGGACGGGTGGCTGTATCCGCCGTGGAGGGTGGGTGAGGTTGACTTTGGCGCGTATGGCTTTGATCAGACGGATGTGGATGATAGCATCATTTTGAGCACCTTTGATACTTTGACTTGGGGTTGTTAAATGTGTGCTTGCTTTTGGAGTTTTCACATACAAAGATCACGCTTATTCCACCAATATATGTACACAAATCTATATATACAAGATATATATTATATATATAATATACACACACCTTTTATATGTAGAGGGTTTTGTGCTTGTATTTTGATTCACTAGACTTGTCAATAGAAACACGGGCATCTTTTTTATTGGTTTTTTTTTAGTGTTTTTCTTTTGCATTTTAGAGTTGTTTGAGGTTTGTAATGATTTAATACCAAAAATCACAAACTGTGTGCCTGTACATACATGTATGCTTGTTCATTGAGTTTATGAAATAGTTTGTAGGGATCTTTTGTACATAATTTGGTAATTTATTGTCTGTGATTTAAAATAACTCACTTGATTTGTTGATAGGTTGAGTTTAAACAATTACTTGCAATGGTTTACCTTTTTAATTATTTGAAAAGATATTCTTTACTTAGTGGGTGATCATTGTGAAGATTGTGTCTGGTATGCTATTGGCGCTATGCTAGGTTTTTTTCTTCTTTTTCCCTCTTCTTCTTTTATAAGCTTGTACTTTTATCAAATGTGTAGTAAATCTATTTGTTAATAATGTTGACAATTGCTCTCCAACTCTACACCATTTATAAATATTTTATAGCAACGGACCATGCTTCCATTATGCGGCACATATATTACTTTCGTTCCGTTTTAGTTGTTTAGTTTAACCAAAATTTGTGAGTATTTTTTGGTTAAACATGGACAAATAAATTAAGACAGAAAAAATATAATATATTTATCTCAGATATTTCTTCACGAATCCAAATTCTCTCAATTGATTCTTTCACTAGAGCGGTTCAAGTACGAATCCAACTGTTTAGATTATACCATATCTTCACGAATCCAAATTCTCTCCATTGATTCTTTCACTGGAGCGGTTCAAGTACGAATCGAACTGTTTAGATTATACCATATCATCATGTGGAATCGAACTGTTTAGATTATACCATATCATCATGTGGGTTCCAATTGATAAAAAAAAATAGAAAAGTCAACAAAATAAAAACTTATAAATACACAAAGCTTGGAATCGCACTTGAACCCCTCTAGTGAGAGATGGAGATGATTCGAGTTCTTTTCACACCCCTATTTAAAAAGGACAATACTTAGATTCTGTCAGATGAGGATCAAGTTTGTCCTTCCCAATGATGTAGTCTAATATAATTTGGACACGTGACTGAAATATTTTTAAAAAGTAAGTTGGATATAAAATCATAAATGCACAAATCAAGATTTATTCCTTTTGAAAAATATTTCAGCCACGTGTCAAACTTGTATTGACCCACATTAGCAGAAAAGACAAATTTGGTCATCATGGGACATGACCTAAAACTTGTCTATTTAAAAATGCAAAAATAATTTTTTGTAATTTAAATATAATAATATTGGTTCAACCGTACAATGTAAAAGTAAAATTATTTCATGATAAAAAGAGACATACTCCCTCCATCCATTTTTAGTTGTTCACTTTGTCTATTTTACTTGTCCAAAATTAGTTGTTCAATTTCGAATCTCAATACAATATTATCATATATTTTTCAAAATTATCCCTCTTTATTAACTTCAAAAAGTAATGGGCCCTACTAAAAATCACAATTATACTATATTATCAAAGGAAAAATAAAAAATAAAATAATATAAAAAAATTATTAACTTTTCAAACATAAATAATAAAAAATGTACGGAGGGGAGTATAATGATATAAATAGCTTCCCTCCCCGAAATTCCATTGTGTAAATAATTTTGGATAAATACCACTGACACCCCCTCAAAGATATCCTAATCCCACATAGACCCCCTCGATATTCACTATTCCCACTCAGACCCCCTCAAAATTGAATTTTGTCCCACAAAGACCCCCTCCGTCTCCACGCCGTTAAATTGTGCCGTTAACCACCCTGTGAATTGTCTATTTTGCCCTCAAAATGATATAAAATGACTTACATATCCTTCTTCTTCTTCAATTTGGGTATCCTAAAACCCTAGCCCTAATTTATATATAGAGAGAGATTGGAAGTGGCAAATTGGGAGAGAGAATGAAGATTGGAATTGTATATATTGCATACCCATATATACATATATATATATGATGCTATATATACCCGTATATATATATACTATTAATATATATATATATAGATGTTGCTATATATATGTATAGATCTATATATATGTGTGTGTGTATATATATATATATGTGTGTGTTGTGCAGAGGTGTGTGCGTGTGTGTGTGTTGTGCAGTGTGTGTGTGTGTGTTGTGCAGTGTGTGTGTGTGTGTGTGAGTGAGAGAGAGAGAGAGAGAGAGAGAGAGAGGGGGGAGAGAGAGAGAGAGAATATTAAATAAATTTTAAATGTTTTTTTAATTTTATATTTAATTTAGAATTCAGTATTTTTTTTGAAATTTAATATATATATATATTTTGAATTTTATATTTATTTTCAAAATTTATAATTTTTTATGTTTTTTACAATTTTTAAAATTATTTTTGAAATTTAATATATATTATTTGAATTTTTATATGTTTTTTTTTAATTTTATATATTTGTCTTGAATTTAATATGTTTTTTAAAAAAAATTCAAAATATATATATATTTTTTATTATTATGTTTTTTGCGATTTTTATATTTATTTTCAAAATTTAATATGTTTTTTTCAAAAAAAAATAATTTCGAAATTTATATATATTTTTAATATTATATTTATTTCCGAATTTATAATATTTTTCAAATTTTAAAATATATTGTTTCGAATTTTATATATATTTTGAAATTTTAATACATTTTTTTTTTAATTTTAAATATTTCTTTCAAATTTTATATATTATTTTTGAAATTTATAATTTAGGTATGTTTTTGGAAATATAAATATTTTTTTGAATCTATATATTTTTCCCCTTTTTATATATGTTTTTCTAAATTTTTATATATTTTCAGATTTTAATATAATTTTTCGAAATTTTATATTTTTTTTGCATTTTCAGATTTTATATATATATTTTAAATTTTATATATTATTTTTGAAATTTATAATTTATATATTTTTTCGTAATATATATATATATATATTTTGGGCATATGAGTAATTTCATACTTTATATATTACTCTAATGTAATAAGTGAAACCTTAGGGGGTGCTACTGCAATTTACCCTTTTTAAAAATATATATCGAAGGGCAAATTAGTAATTTCACAATAAAAACGTCAATAAAACTAACGGCGTCTGTCAGAGGGGGTCTGTGTAGGAATACTCAATATCGAGGGGGTCCGTGTGAAATTATGGTCTCTTTGAGGGGGTGTCGTGAGAATAACCCAATAATTTTTGAATATACTAATGGTTGTCTGGGGAGCAATTATTATGAATCTACTAGAACATATTATACAATTACTCAATTATCACCTGGTCCATTAAATGACAAGTAATTAATGGACAAGACCAAGAGGATATGAAACTTCTAAATAATTTTGCGCCAATTGCTATTTTTAGATTCTAGGCATTGCCTTGGTCTGCAAATGACGGCTCCTTGATTTTTGTTTTCTCATACCTTTTTACAAAGTCAAATATTAGATAATTTGATCAAACTTAGGATTCTAAAATTTCTTGTCCCACCAATCTTATGGATCTTTTTTGAAAATACAAGTGATAACATTAGGTAAGAAATTCCTCAATACACTTCTTCCACGTGTTTTGTAGGGAAGTTTGGCCCTTTTCTTGTTTCTATTGGTCAATTCGAATAATGGACAAGAAATTCTCAATAAATTATAAAATAGGATTAAAATTTCAAATATTTTTATATTATTAATAATTCATTCTTTTTTATATATAGAAATAAAAACTAAAATAACTTTTTACCAGGTAATTAATCAAACACGTGACTCCTATATTATGGCATCATCCACTCTCCTCTTCTTGGTAAGTAAGGAGATTATTAGCCTGCATCGTTTGTATATTTGAAAATTATTTTTGAGAATTTTAAAAACTGAAAATTAATTTACGAAAATAATAGAAAATATTTTCTGAAAAATATTTTAAAATTAGTTTTATGAAAACCTATCCAAGTATATTTTTTGTATAATTAATTGATTTTTAATTTTTTAAAAATAAAAAATTATTTTCAAAAATACAAACCAAACATGTCTTATATATTTATTTATTTAATAATGAAGTGTTATATGTGGATATAGATATTGTAAGAATATTTATTGTAATTGTTTATGTATGGTATGTTCTAGACAATAATCATGTTGAGTGTTAGATAGGTCGTATTGGTTTCAACGACATCTACAAACTTCGATAAAAGCGGAATCAAGTATTGAAGTAGTGAAAAATACAAGTGAAGTGTAAAAGTAAGTGTATTGATAAAAATGTCTCTCGAAGGGCAAAAACGACAATTCTCAAAGTCGTCAATTTAAGCAAAAAATCTCGGGAAGTCAAGAGTGTCATTTTGGCGCAATTGCGGAGAAAAATGGTTTTAACAAAAATACCTACGCTTAAGCCTATGCTTTCAGAATAAAAAAGTGGTTGGAAAATGAAGTTTTACGCTTGAAGGTACGCTTGAACCTACGTTTCAAGCGTAGATGCGGCAGAGTTTTGAAAAGTGTAAGTACGATATTATGACTGCGTGGTTGGCTGTTACATATTCTATTATGACTTAGATTACACTCCTATATATCCTAGGACGTGTATAAAGGATATATATACAAAAGTTGATTAGATTCATTCCAATTATAAGAAGATTAAATAAGGAAGGAATCCTAGTTCAAAAAAGAAACAATGATTTTAGTAAAATTTTCAGTCAACTTCGGGAGCTCATATCTCGGTCAAAAAATGTCCAAATGGGGTGATTCTTAAGCCTAACATCAAGACCTTGAAGTCAGATTTCCAAAACGCTATTACACGTCTTCATCCAATGTGTGTAGCTCCATATATGATCAAAAGAGTGAGAGGTGTCCTGCAGGACAAAGCTGGAAATTTCAGAATCGGACTGAAATCCTATTTTGACTTGGATTGATCCGTGTTGACCCTGATGACATTGAGTTCGACTTAAACACCTATAAACATGTTTATATCACTTATTATACATGATATTGAAGGGTTTGGCTCAGTTGAGTGTGAAATTACCAAAGAGGGCAAACTTATGATTTATCTTCTACATTACCTATAAATACCAAGGTTTACAAGAGAAGAGGCTAAGCTTTGAAGAGATATTTTTTGCAGTATTCTATCATTCATCTTCTTCTACAAAGCTATTGATATATATAGAGAAAATATCATTGAGTGATTCTCCTAGTTCTCTTTTGTTATTGAGTGTCTTCAATTGTGCTTCTACATCGACAATTCTCATACATAATTGGATGATCTAGTTGCTGAAAAATCATCACACCGTCTATTACAACGAGGTTGCTTTGATCCGTTGAAAAATGGAGTCGTCTGAGTGCGGAGATCGGAGCGAGAAGCTTCGTGGTTATTTGATCAGTTGAGAAACAGAGCCGTCAGAGTACGGAGCGGAGCGAGAGCTTTGTGGAGCGTGAGTGAATCTAGACTTTCAGATGTCGAGTAAAGAACAAAAGATTACATCGGTTGTAAGTACTGTTTTCATAGAGTCTGTACAAATTCTTTGATTTATAGTGCATCGATACCCGAGCGTATCTGTGTTTTTTACTTGGAGTCTTTTCAAGATTTTCCACGTAAAAATATCGTGTGTCTCTATTGTTTTATTTTTTACACTTAGATTATTCTTTGCATGATTTATCTTGATAGATAATTGGATTAAAATTAACTTTTTCGCAATTATTATTAATTTGTCAATAAATTCACAAAAAACCTATTCACCCCCCCCCCCCTCTAGGCTTATTTCATTAATCGTTCTATGTAATTTCAGACATATATATTTGAGTGAAGTTATAAAAGGATTCTCTAATGGATAGAATTACAAATTTCCATATTTAATGAAATATATTAGTAGAAGACTTTTTTTTTTATTTTTAACGAATATCAAAATTATTAATCAGTGCAATAGCTATATATAATGAGGATATAAACCCACATCACATATATAATATATACTTCTATACCCAGTTATGTTTCAGAATTTATTTGGACTGAAAAGGAAACACAAAGAAAAATAATTTGATATAAACGTTTAGAGACGGAATTGGATCCTCTGATATAGCCGTTAATGACGTTTTTCGAAATTTCAGCGTCACAAGAAAAAAGAAATAAAGACAAAAAAATAAACAGTATTTTTGACAATTGGAGACCATTGGAGTTCCAATCACCAGTCATTCTCCACATTGCGGCACTAAATATGGCTTAATTTTTTTAGCGACAATGAACAATTGAATTCCTATGATTATTTGTGATAATGACATTTTAAAATTATCATTCAACCTTTTTCATGTACCCTTTTTCCATGGCCAATTTTTGCCTCTTCCCATTTATTTATTATTATTTTTATCTAATTAATTACTCATTTAATTTTATCCTTGCTATGAGGTGATGGGATGATAAAATCACTATCCGTTCCCTGCAATGGTACAACTTTGAATTCTGAAAGCATTTTTTTCATATAATACGTTTTTCTTTTTTAAAGTTTATTTGGATTATTCGTGATAGTTATGTTTGTCATTTACAACATTGTGTATCTTTGAAATTTGACGAGTAATCAAAATGACTCTCTTCCGTTATCTTAGAGTCGAATCAGTTGGCAAAATTTTGTATAGAAATGTATTATTATCCAGTTCTTTGATAAAAAATCATAACATATTGACAAAAATACCCTTAAATATTATCGCAGAATGATATGAATACTCAGTGTAATAAATATCGATCGTGTAATTGAATCAAATATCGGATGGTCGATGTATTTTACTCATGAAAAATAGGACAATGGGTACTGTCCTAGTCCAATAGGATGAACTTGGTCCTTTCATTGATATGATCCGATGACATTTGCACACGTGGCTAAAACTTTTTAAAAAAGGAATTAAGATTAATTTCTCAATTTATAAATTTTATGTTCAATTTTTTATTTTTATTTTTTTTAACCACATGTGCAAATACCATTGAATCGCGTCAGCTCTTCCGGCGAGAGATCCCAAATATTATCCTAAAAATAAGATTGCATCCCTATCCGGCTCTCATTCGCACACCTTTCTAGATGTGAGAGAATAAGAACTTTGTTAATGCTCACCATCAACTATTTATTATGGGTTTAATCCACATACTGTGGAAAATCTAGGAATTAAAATTTGTAAAAAGTCCTCTAAATTTCCCCCTCTTTTACCTTTGTGGTTTTATGTGACCGTTGCTACATGTAATTGAAGCTTCTGAAATACCAAACAAGACCCTAAAAAAATGTTAATAAAAGACTCGTGATTTGGGAAAATTCAATCCTCTTGAGTACAATTTTCTTTGTAATTCAAATTTCTCAAGAAAAGTGCTCCACTTAATTGAGAATGGTTGGATGACTAATTAAATATAGACAAAACCGACCGTCTGACAAATGAGTTTTAATTACCTATTATTAATTTATCATTAAATTGTGACACCCTGTTTGTATGTTTAATTAATTATTAATTACAAATCAATTGACTAATGAACACAAACTTTCATGAACAATCAAAGAGATTATCATGTTTCTTTCAAGCTGGCTTCTATGGATTTTCGGCACTTATTTATCTTAGCCGTACGGCTTTTATTTCTCTGTCATTCCTATCTATTTCTTGGCATCCAAACATCTTGAAAACAACCACCCACTGAATCACATCACTTTTATTTTATTTTTTCCTTCTTTTATTCCTTTCGCAGAGGATAATTGTTTAATTTGTCCGTTTCTACAACTAAAATAGCATTAACTATTAATAGTGCAAGCAATGCTGCGAACAACTTTCACTCAATTTTTATTTTCCCATAATTTATCCGAATTTTAGAATGGGTATGTTTTATTTGGGAACTTCATGAATTCTTTATTATTTAACTATACTGAAATGATTTTGAGATCCATAAAAAATGGAAATAAATTTCTCAATCTAGCAGTTAATATATAATAGAAAACTTTCTCTCACATGGGATTTTGGTGTTAACATCACCTAATAACTTAACATTTGATTTAGACCATAAACGTATAACAATAGTATAGAAAATTATTACGAGCAAATATATATTTTTCATCATATGTATATATATTTATGTATGCATGTTATAGTTTGCCGTATCGTTTGACGCATTATGTATTACTCGATTCGTGATGATTTTGAAAGGTGATGGTTCTATTATGTAGCGTCGATCAATACTCATTTTTAAGATTGAAATTATCCGTAATAAATTTAATTTTACAATTAATCAACATTTACCACTTTGATCGATACTCTTCCTAGGAGCAAATTGCCCAAAATAAGATCCCCCAATTGGTAAAAACAATTATGGTTAATGTTGTTGGTAAATATTTTAGGGAGATATGAATATACAGACTATGAGAGTGACAAACAAATTAACCTAGAGACATGTCTTGAATGTGTACCAGCTGTTAGCCCTTTGAAGACCTGGGGTGGGGGCTTTGCCTTTGTGACATGGGCAAAGGCCCCAAGACAATATCCATGTGTAATGGGAGCTGAAAATGATACTTGGAGTGATATTGGAAAATAAGTCAGAAAATAAACTAAGTGTTGGAGAAAAGTCAGAAAAACACCTTTGTGTCAGATGACATGAATCTACAAAAAGAGGTTATTAGGATTTTCCATTATGACTCCTCAGACAGGGTTAATATTTGTTCTGGTCACAGTGATTTTGGTATATTCCGCATATATAGGAGGGGTATGTGAGATTGACTTTAGCGGGCATCCAACAACCTAGCAAGGCCTTGGCAAGCCTTGACTAGGACGTGTTTGGGGAAACCTAATGACATGTGTAGGCATGGTTTGACAACACTTTGGTTGGCGGCATGAGTCCGTGATAATGGTGCGGTGCTGATGACAATGTGGACACTTGTGTGTCCGCTTGGCTTGGCTAGCCTTACGTGTCGTGTTCACTATTGTGATAACTTGCTATTGGGTAAGGATTGTCTTGACTTGACATGTTCTGGAGTACATGCAATGTGCGTGGCTTGGCAAGTCATGCACACATCAAGTCATGGCAATGCTAACTTGTCTTTGACAAGGACGTGACACCACGGATGACTGACTTTGGAATGCAAGACGTGGCACAATGCATGACTTGACATGGCGCGATGCATGTCATGACATGGGCGTGGTTTAGAGCATACCCAACTTGGTGACACTTGGTGAAAACAACATGAAGACAGGCTGAACAAGACCAAGGCATATGTTTGACATAGCTTGGTAAAATGTTGAAGTGTGTCAACACAGAGATACATGTGGCATTCAAACAATGCACATGTGGTACCACAAATCCAAAAATATAGGACATTTGTGGTAGTTTGATGATTTGGCATGCAGTTGTAACTTGTTGGCTTATGTGTCACAAGGCTGATTATGCCAGCACACCTATGAGAGGGGTTGTCTTCCAAATCCTAGGAGGGAAGTTGTATAGGCAATTTTGTATGCAGTTTATATATGCCCTAAGGGGATTCTGTAGATGGGGATATAAAGAGTTTGGCTTGTAACTCTATTACAGAGATAGGTGTTTCCTTTGTATATTATTTGAGATATAGTGAAAAATGTTGGAGGTGTGAACCTCTGTAAATATCTGTGTGTTATTTACATTGCTTATATTGCTTGTGTGCTGGATATATTCTAAGTGTTGGCATTGTGTTGATGAGAATTGATTGACTTAATGTGCAACTAAGCCCATCATAGAGCCAAATTTGAGTGTTGAAAATTGGACCCTATGACACCTGGTACCATGTGCTTTCAATTTCATTATTCTTCAAGGGTCACTATTCTCTCAAGTGCCTTTAAAGACATGGGTTTTTATTGCTCTTCAATATGGCAGTTGCATTCTTCTGGTGTGGAATGAACAATTTGAGAGGCCCTAGTTTGCATGGGTTAGTTGTGGAAGGTTGGTAGGTGCAATTTTTGTCAAGTAATCCCCACTATTCAATATGCTAGCCTGTTTCAATTCCTATATATATATATATATATTTATATATGTATGTATGTATGTGCATGTTTTTTCTAAAAAACTAAAAAAGTTGAACTCAGAGACCACAGGCCAAATCACATGGCTCTACTTCTGTTAGAAGTTAAAACATCATTTTCTTAGGGTTTTTAATAACATATCATGATCCTTGGTAGACTACTGCATAAAATGTTAATTTGATCTTGGTTTTCCATCTAATCTGTGTGTGTAGAGTTGTGATTTGGGGTTTGGTTTTATTTTTTATACAATCCAATAATCAGAAAGCGCTATTTATAATTCTCATCATTTGTTTTAAGGCAGCCTATTTGGACCTACCCTATTGATTGGGGTGCTAATTTGGTGGTTATGATGATTAATCAATTTGATTCCTATCCAATTATCAAATTTAGATGTCCACCATTCCATCATAGTATAGCTGAGTGCATTCTGTAATTTGGATTGTAGATGTCATTCACTAATACTTTTTTCTCTCTCTTTTTTTTTTTTAAAAAAAGAAAAATTAGAAGAAAAATTCTTACAATGTTACCCTACCTATTACTACCATTTATCATGAAGTTAGCCACAAGAGTAATATTTTCTATTTCTTCCATAATAAGCCATGTCTCTTATTTTATTAAGAAAATAATCAATATTTATATTAATATATACCATCTTTCGATCATGAACCACAAAATTTTCTTCAAAATTTTCGGATTTCAACTTTATATGTGGCTCTAGTATTTGGTTTAGACGAAATTTTCTGATGGATTGGTCCAAAGTCTTATTCTAACTTCAGTAGCTTCGAACTTTTTAATTTCTATTCAACTATAATATTTTTGTGAATCATCACATAATAATAATAAAAAAAAATATTCAACTTTCAAGGACAATCTTTCTGATACCTATAAAGGTTCTGTTTGACATAATATTTGTTTCTCGTTTTCCGCAAAAGAGAAAGAGAAACAAAAGTCGTTTTGAGAAACTGGGTACCTCCAACTTCTTTAAACGCTCTTTCAATACCTGGAAGCTCTTCTAAATTTTTTGTCAAACACCGTTCAAAACAGCTTTTCCCTCCAGGAAGCCAAAAACAGCGTTTTAAAAGCCAATCCAAACAGAACAAAGTGTATTATGTACCATCACTTAAAACACCTTATATGTATTACAAAAAACTTCAAAATAAATTATAATCGAGTGAAAAATCCCAATTAAATGGAGACATTTATTTATGGCTCAATCTATTTAATTTGTTAATTCACGGAATTTAAAGTACCAACACAACTGGCTTGCACCATAAAAAAAAAAAAAAAAAATTTTTTGGGTAGGGTGTAACCATCATGGCCTTTGTTGTATTCATTCCATCAAAATTTATCTGCCTATATGGCTCATGCCACGCCGCTAAATTTCTAGAGAGAGGTGTCTTGACGAAACATATATATACATACAACTTAATAAAAATTAGGCCCACATTAAACAAATGTGATTGTCATCAAGATACTTCATCACCATGATTAGTAGAAAATGACCCCTTATTAGCACCAAGTCCTAATTATTATTTATTGTTTATGCAACTTTAGTTGTATTGTGTTCAATACCCTTTTTGAATTCTTCCTTCCTCCTCTATAACAAGACATATATATTGATTGATTGGTTGATTTGTAAACCTAAACAATTACATTATTTTTATTGGATTCTTATTCTAATGACTCAAGTATGAAATGGGTAACAAACAAACAAGCCCAAATGATTAATTATGAAAGTTTTGAGATATTAGGAGAAAACTATCTATGGAATACTTGAGATGCTATTGAAAGAAATAAATAATACAAAATTAGCAAACGCATGTGCTCTATTAGAAATAAAAATATAGGTGACATGTTTGGATTTGTAAAATGGTTCTACAAGTTCAAAATATATTATCCTTGCACTAAAAAACAAGTGATAGTGCCATATTGCACTTGTTCATCTCATGATTGTACAATTTGAATATAGTATAATAGGTATGAGTGCATTATGGAAGCTTGTTGAGTTGTTGTTTATTCACTATTTTCCAAGCATTATACACTCTTGATGGGGTGATGTAATGATATTATTTTCACTATTAGTATACGTCTCTTAGATAATATACTAATAGTAAACAAATTAATTTGTGCAATGATAATACAAATCCAAACATGTCACCCTTATACAAACTAGGAGTGAAGAATACATACATACATACATACATATATATATATATATATATATGATCTCACTATTGTACTAATATCATAAACAAATTAAGTAATACTTGACACACATTGTGAAGTAAAATATCAGGAGATTTTGTTGATTGAGGATTTGCCCAAAGAATTGGATCAACCACGGCTAAGAATGAAATGACATTTACCTGTGCTTGACACTTGAAAAGTTAATTTATTTGATGAAAGGAAAACTAAAATTTTACAAATATAAAGACATGGGTACACGAAATATGGTAACAGTGATTTGAGTGTTGTGAATGAGAGAGTAATGTCAAAGACAGTTGCTCAAGGTTTGTAAACAAATTCAAGTTTTTCAAGAATTTGATAGATCAATTTTTTTTCCAAAAACCTATTTTGGTAGAGAAAGTCAAAGCTGCCTATTTTGGTAGAGAAAGTCAAAGCTGCAAATCTCTTTTGTAATTCTATATATAAGGGCGTCTGCAACTTAGAATAGGAGTAAAGAATACTAAAATTTGCAAAGAATAGAACAAGAAATAAAATTTGAATCAGAGTTTATCGTAGCGGACATGATCTGCTATAATCTCTTTGATCCGTATTTTTTTGGCCAATTGTTAGGTAATGTATAATATGTTGTACGAATGTTGCATCCCAATTTAATATATGACATGGTTGTCACATCCTTATATATAAATGTGTCACATGAGCCCATGGTTGACCGTCACGGTACCGATGTAACGGACTCGAACAATATCAACCTTAAAAATGAATATCAGTGTTAAATAACGATATCGGTACTTTTCAAAAACATTACAAACCGAGCAATACATAACATATTGGACGATACGGCCAACCATGACGAGCCTCAGTTTGTATAAATATTGGGAAGTCTGAGGAACTAAAAAATAAGCATAAGGATCAAAATTGACTATACTCAGATTTCTCAAATGGACCACACCAAATTCCTACAAATGATTCTTGCAGCAAGTAAATTGATCTTACAACCTTTTTGGCCACAAAAAAATGGAAAAAAGAAAAAAAAAAAAAATGCAGCATAAGTCATGGATATTGATCTCAACTCAATGCCAGACCATTCTCTCTTGGATCTCAACCACATTGAAAAGGACTCAAACCATCACTCTCTGCTGCATAGTGATCTTGATCCAGCTGCTAACTTTTTGGAGCCACCGCAAATCTCTATTGCTTGATGATATATACTTGCATTCTGCAACTCAGTAGCCATAACCTGGCCATAAAGTGATACAAACATTTATCAGTAAGAATAAGATGTAATGTCAGTGGTTTGAAGTGAAGAATCGTTCGATGGATTAGATAAAGGTCAGATAGTGAATAGCGAAAAACCTGAGTTACCCATTGGGTTACCAGCAGCCATGGGTTCAGCCTCCCTGATGTCAACAACCACAGCATCCGATGTAAGGAATGTTCTTGCAACTGAAGCTGCATGCTCCAAGCAACATCTCACCACCTGGTTTCCACAGAATGCAACTTCGATAAATCACAGGCATAAATTAGAATACTACAAGAAGAAACATGAGTCAAAGTCAGGAGGACAGACAAAATTATAGACTTCAGAAGACAATCCAAAGATTAATTTAATATATATAAAATACATCTAATCCCAAAATTATATTCACAACTTGATGCGGATGTTATATCATTTGGGGGTGGCATATTACTTGTAGCGGCATCTACCAGCAACATACCAGTTGCGATTCCTAAAAATATCGAAGGGGGAACCAATAATTTTAAGATTAACATGACAATATGAAAAAGTGTTAAGGCTAAACTCCATTTACAATATTAGTTGGTAAATTTGAATTAAAAACAAAAAACAAAAAATAATAATAATAAATTGAAAAAAAAAAATGCATTCAGGAGTTAAATCTGTGAATAATAAGCAGGGGAAGCAATTTAGATAGGTTGGTTTCTAAATATTAATAAAAGCGAAACAAGGATTATGTTTCCTCAAAATTGTAATAGGATTTGGCTCAACTGACAATAATTTTGTGAGTTCATAATTCAAGACAATCTAACCAACAAAAACCAAAAAACAATATCATATTACTTGACTGATAAATATTAAACTCCTGACCGGGATCTATAAGATATCTCAAAGCACAATAGATTCTTGCCTTTGTGGGATCGATTATACCAGCAGCCATTAGATCCTCATATTTTCCAGTCGCAGCATTGTAACCATACTTGGGATTGTCACAAGCTAGCACCTAATAAAAGAATGGAACTATCAATAAACTTGGCAAGCATATGAAAACATACCTTTTCTTTAACGTGTATCATGTGAAATGAACTGATATTAAGTAGATACCTTCTCGATGACAACACTCCCATTGACCCCTGCATTCTTGGCAATTAACTTCATCGGATACCTTAATGCCCTTTTAACAATATCAGCTCCAACCTGTTAACCATTCACAGTATGCAAGATTGCAAATCAAATTATATTTAAAGATCCCCATAGGTACTTCTATATTTGTCCCGCCACGGAAATTACACAAGTATCACCTTTTGCTCATCATTCTCTAAAGTATCTTTAATGGAATCAACTTTTGCTGCAAGCCGCAACAGGGTGCATCCACCACCAACTACAATGCCTTCCTCCACAGCTGCCTGTGAAAGCAAAAAGTTAAGATCACTCAATTCATTAATATAAATGACAATAAGAGTAAAACAATACATCCAGATAGTATTCCATAATCAGGTCTCAACTGTACCTTTGTTGCATTGAGGGCATCCTCTACTCTCAATTTCTTCTCTTTCAGTTCCGTTTCTGTCTGTGCTCCAACCTAAATGTACATCACTTGGTTTAGAATAGAAAGATGGGCACTCCCGAATATTACTCTCACAAAAAACGTAGTTTAATTGAGACATTGAAAGATACCTGAATGACTGCGACACCACCTGAGAGTTTCGCAATTCTTTCATTTAACTTTTCCTTTTCATAGTCCTGATCTGCAGCCTGTATAATGATTCAACGTTACTAGAGACTGGAGACAAGCTACCGTATGGACAATTGGAGTAATACATATAAATACGAATATCTAGATATATAGGTTTGCACCTCAATAAGGTTTCTAATCTGGACAACTCGTTTGTTTACTGCATCTTGTGTACTGCCATCACCAACAATTGTAGTTGTATCCTTGGTGAGTACCACTTTTGCAGCATGCCCTAAGACCTCCTTTTCAGCTTTATCTAGGGACAACCCAACCTCTTCTCGGATCACAGTTCCTGAATATATCATGCAAGAATAAAATGATTGAAATTCCAAAAGGAAGAACAAACTTAATATATGGCATAAAGCATCGCTCAGTAATATACTGACCTCCACTAAGGATAGCAATATCATCAAGATATTGGCTTTTACGCTCACCAAATCCAGGGGCCTTCAGTGCAGCAATCTTTAGAGCTCCTCTGAGCTTGTTCACAACAAGAGTAGCAAGAGCTTCCTGCTCAATGTCTTCTGCAATAATTAATATTGGGTATCCTCCCCTAATAGCATCTTCCAATACTTTTATCAGATCCCTTGCATTTGTTATCTTTTTGTCAACCAAAAGCAACTGCGTAAACAACATCCCACCGTCAGTAAATTCAGAAGGAAAAATCACAATCAGCAAATCCAGTGCAATAATATTGCCTTTGAAATGATGAGGGCGATATAAGTGATGGCAACAACCTACCTTGCAATTTTCAAATTCGACAGCCATTTTCTCGCTGTCAGTAACGAAATAAGGGGAAACATAGCCACGGTCAAATTGCATGCCTTCTACAAGATACAAGCTGTTCTCAGCGCTTTTCCCTTCTTCAAGAGTCACCACACCCTGCCGACCCACTCTTCCCATGGCTTCAGCTATCATATTTCCTATTTCATAATTGTTTCCAGCACTAACTGCAGCCACATCTGCTAGTTCACTCTCTTCAACCTGCAAATCCATATTCAGTCTGAAATCATTATAATAAGTTTAACACAGACCCAATAAAGTTTATAACCTTTAGAGAAAATTTTAAATCTAGCAGTGAACAAGATTAACACATTATAACCTAAAAAGAATTACAAATTGTGTGAAAAACAAAAAAAAACAAAAACATATATACCGTCAAACCAGTATAAGCAAATTGAAATGCAACTATTTACCTCTTTTGACATTAACTTAAGCTCCGTTACGAGGGCTTTAGTAGTTTTCTCAATACCCCTTGTAATTTGAATAGGATTTGCACCAGCTGCCACCACCTGAGTGAATCTTAAGAAGTCAAAGATACTGCTACAACCAATATTTATTTCCTCTTTTTATAAACTCAATGACAAGTATCGAGCTTTTAATCCCGCATGCCCTCCCCTCCCTCTTAGATCCCATGCTTGCATTTATCAATGTCCTATGACAGTGAATTTGGCAGCGTACTGCCCCAACCACTAAAACCAACAAAAGAAATTCTACTTCCGACATACCTTAACACCTTCAGCAATCAGACCTTGTGCCAAAACAACTGATGTAGTTGTTCCATCACCAGCCAAATCATTGGTCTTTGAAGCAGCTTGTCTGACCAACTTAGCACCAATGTTCTCAACAGGGTCCTCCAACTCAACCTGTGAAAACAAGTCCAGATTTGTGTTTCTTTAACAAATGAATTCTTCTGGCAAGTCTTTAACAAAATGATATTTGAACTATATGGACAATTCGTTATATCATAGACAAAAAGATACTAGTGAACCAACATAACTCAAGGCACATTATTCCAACACCCTGTAGGAATTTCACCAAATTCTAACCCATAAAAAATGATATATCAAGCTTTTGTTTTCAATAAATAACTGAAATTTCCAACTTAATGATTAAATTCAGTAATAAAGGAATTTATTGTAAAAGTTATCAAATAAGGTACCAACAGATAGGGGTTAAAAAGAGGCATTTAAATCTTCAACAAGAAAAATCCAGCATTTAAAGTGCTCATTGCTGATAGAAAAGTATACCTCTTTAGCCACAGTGACACCATCATTGACAATTTTTGGGGAGCCGTACTTGCTCTCCAGAACTACGTTTCTCCCTTTTGGGCCAAGAGTAACTCCAACTAGATCCGCAAGTTTGTCAACACCAGTCTGAGCTTGGATTATAGACAAAAAAGGAGATCAATGAATCAACACCAAATGGAACCAAAACAACATATACTTTGCAAACTCACCTGTAGCGTCTTAATGGTAGAACCATCTTTGTTGAAATGTAACTCCTTGGCCATCGCCATGACCTTTAAAGAACAACCTCTCTGCTGAACTACATTCTGTCTCCTGTTTCTGAAATCTCTTGACAATATGGAAACCAATGAAGACAAATTCTTAACTTTTTTATCTGTTGCGTGGCTGCTGGGAGACATAAGGAAGCCAATAGAGGACATGCTGGAGGAAGTTGATGCCATTTTCTACCAAGAAGCACCAAAACTAAACACCGTTGTGCCACAAAAAGCCAATTGAAGAATTTAGTTGCCACCTCATATAAGACAATAGATACAAGTCACTGAAGTAATATATTGATGCTGACTCATTGGCGGAGCTCTAAACTTTGAGTACTCATGACCCACTATCAACTTGACTCCATCAGAACTGAGCCAAGTAATGGACAAACCCGAATTATCTAGCCACGCATGTATACCAAACCCGACAAACCCCAGCATGTCCAACTGGACAGTCGACATCAACAGGGCTTCAAGGGGGATAACACCTGAACTTCTTAGGGTTGGGGACAGGAAACATTCTCTATATATCTACATGTGGAGCTAGGAATCATTTTCCAAATAATTCTATGTTTTTTTGTCCCATACTCCCTCACTCTATCATTATGTCATATCTGTCTACTTTCATTTTCGTTTAGTTTTCTTTTCTTTTTTTTTTTTTAAAAAGAAAATAAATAAATAAAAAAAATCCTTGAGATATAAGAATAAAATATACCTTTCTAAATAGTGCATGAAAATTATTGCTTAAAAAATTACCAGTTTATTGGGGAGCTTTGGGGAGATTTTGGGGGAGACAGGGGAGCAGTTTGGGGCGGTATAGGGGAATTTTCTTATTGGACTTGGGGTGGTGGTTATGGGGGGATGGAGATTTAAACGGTTTTGGCACCGGGGATTGGGAAAACCGCCCCGTTGCCATCCCTATGTGGAGCCATATATATGTAGAACGATCCTACTTAACAACATATATAACTATAATGTGGCGACCTTGTGGGCAGGTGCAGATGGCACTGGTAGGCTACCACATTGGGCAAAGCTACAGGTGCACAATCCCACATAGACTGGGTAAGTGAAGTGTTATATATCGGTTCATACCCTTCTATGGCACGACGCGTTTTAAAAATGTGAAGGTTGTGAACCTTCTAGAACTTCACAATTAAGCGTGCTTAACTTGGAGTAGTACCGGGATGGGTGACCCCCTGGGAAGTCTCTGGTTCGGGTGAGCCAAAAGCAGTCAATATTGTGTCTAGATAGGGAGGGGCCTATTACATATAAACACATCTATTTGGCGGAAATATAGTTGTTAATACGGATGTCAGGAAAAACTATGAAAAATAAGGACTTATACTCAAAGAATTAGGAAGAAATTATGCATGGCGCCTATTAACGAGATAGTACGAGCATATCTAATGTCAACCTACTGGACTTGGATGGTATGAGCATATCTAATGTCAACCTACTGTGAGGGAGGAAGAGAGAATTTTATAGAAGGTAGGAGACAAAGTAGTGGTAAACGTGGAAAGAAGTGATAAGAAATTATTTCAAAAAATAAAATCGAATAAAAGACATGGATTCTGATAGTAAAGAGAGGTAAAATAATCCATTTGGCCAACCTGATTTTTGAAGGATAAAAGCAATGATATTCTAGATTCCATTCAAATCTTTCTCCTTGCTATTTTCTACATAATTTCCCATGCATTCATTATATTTGCAATAAGCTAAAATTAAAGGACCCCTTTGGCTAATTAGTCAAAAAAGAAGAAGCCATATTTTCGTGAGCAAACATATTACTGATTCAAGAATAGTAACAGATGATTCTAATTTCTTAATGATAAATTTAGGCCCTTTTGATCATTTTACTAGACAAAGTACTAGAATCTTCAGTCCATGGTACTCCAGACCTCAATTGTAGAAGCAATGCATTAACAAATACATGACTACTGTATCTCACGAACTGGAATCTAATACCTTAGAATCAGAACTGAAGAAAACCTAGTCTATACCAAACCCAGCATAATTTAATTTCATACATAAAACCCTAATGAAATTGAACTCAAATCACTATCATCACAGCAGAAATTACATACAACCAGCACAATTACATTCCAAAAACGGCCATATTTTAAAAAATTCCAACATTTTTATATCCAGTTTGCAGAACACCAAAATTGAAAAAATGTTTTCCAACAACAACAGAACCCCAATTCACAAAATCCTCCAAACAAGAGGAAAAACACACCCACCCACCCACTTATATATATATATGCAACATTTTGAATAGGGACATTGGGGTTGAAGTGCAACAAAAAGAAGACTAATTTAAAGAAGAGAGTTATATGGAAATTACCAGGTGATTTGAGGAATCGGAAAGGAGGAGAAGTAGCTTAGAAGAGGAGATTAGGGTTTTAAGAGCAGAGGATAAGGGCTTTAAGGGTTTTATGGAATATTCTAGAATTTCTTCAAGGTGGGGGTGGGGGTGGGGGAGACCGTTCTCTTCGTGAAAGGTTTATGTTGTTTACTTTTAGCCTTATGTCATTGTTTGGAAGGATTGGAAGGAATGAAATGCAATCAAATGGAATACTTATTTATTTTATTCTTTTATTTGGTATGTCTTCTTAAATAAAAATGATCAAGATATATTTTTTGGAATGAAAAATTATTTTATTAGTAAATTTATGAAATTGTCATTTCATTCCTTAAGGAATGTTTTTAAAATACAAAATAACTAAAATAATTCTTTCACATTTCAAGTAAACAAATTACTCCCAACACCATCATCTTCTGCCGCCACCACGACCACTTTTATTGTTCATTACTATTATTTCCGTTACCTTTCATAATTTTTTGTAAGAAATTTACTAAGTAATATTAATGGATTAAAATTATATATTTATTACTAAAAGAAGTATTTTTGAGAAATTTTCTTTTAAGTTCATTCTATTCGTAATAGCTTCATATTTACAACCAAACAATAAAATGAAAATGGTTATTCCATTCATGCATACCAAACATGTTTTTTGTAAGAAATTTACTAAGTCATGTTTGGTAGGTAGGAATGAAATGTCCATTCAATTATGTCATGTTTGGTACGTTGGAATGAAATGTTCATTCATTCCATTCCTTTGTTTAGTACAACATAATGAATGTGAATGAAAATTAATTATTCGGAATGGATTTTCATTCCATTACTAAAGCTAAGGAATGACCATTCTATTCTTTTAGGAATACTTTTAAAATATAAAATTACTTAAACAACTCTCTCACATTTCAAAAAAATAAGTCACCACCTCTGCCACCGCCATTTCTCCACCACCACCTCCACTTTTATTGCCATCACTACTATTCTTGTTACGTTTTACCATTTTTTTTGTAAAAAAATTAAAAAATAATATTATTTTGTTTAATTTTATAGTTAGTACTAAGAAGAGTATTTTTGAGAAAAAAATTTCAAATTCATTTAATTCTTAATGTGCTTCATATTTACAACCAAACAATAGAATGAAAATGGTTATTCCATTTCATTCCATTCTCATTCCATTCAACGGTACCAAACATAGCCTTATTCTTTTGTTTGGTATAACCTAATGAATGAGAATTGTCATTTTCAAATAATAAAAATTTATTATTGAGAATGAAATTTCATTTCATTACTACAGTTATGGAATCACCATTCCATTACCTTAGTAATATTTTTAAAACATAAATTTACTAAAAACAACCCTCTCACATTTAAAAAAAACAAACCACCACCGCCGCCACCACCATTTCTCCATCACCGCTGCCACTTTTATTGCCCGTCGCTATTATTCCCGTCACATTTTATCATTTTTTTAAAACAAATTAAAAAATAATATTATTTTGTTTAATTAAATGTTTAGTACTAAGCGGGCTATTTTTGGTAAAAACATTTCAAGTTCATTCCATTCCTAACGTGATTCATATTTACAACCAAACAATAGAATGAGAATGATTATCCCATTCCATTCACATTCTCATTTCGTTAATACTTTCATTCAATTCCATTCATACGTATCAAACGTAACCTTAGATGATTAATGTAACAATTAATAGTTATTTAGTACTTTATTTTCAACATTTTTTATTATTATTATTTTTAAAAAAATTATATTTTGATAATATAGTATAATTATAGTTTTTAGTGAGATATAATATAATTATAGTTTTTAGTAGATGCCATCGATTTTTGAAATTAATGAAGAACGGTAATTTGATAGTTTCAACATTTAGTACTTTTGTTTTTCTTTTGAGAAAGGTAGAAGTAGTTCCTGGGCAACAAAGTGAGCCAAAGGGTGGGGTCAAGCAAGTTTGGGTTGTTGTCAATAAGAAGGGGCATAGCAGACCAGAGGAATCGGATAAGGGAACAACTTCAAAGTGTAGTGCAGTGGATGAATCTACTAGTAACAATGTTGTGGCTAATGATATGACCGATGGGAATGAGGTTGAGCATGAGGTGATTCCAGAAAAAGAAGTCTTAGAAGTTGTTATGTCACCAAACAGTTTGGATGCTTGGAGTTACTTGATGACTTGTGTATTTCTACCAGTCAGAATGAATCTCAGACATCTTCTGCCGATGTTGAGATAGTCACAACTTTGCCAATCCAAGCCAGAATGACAAACCTATTGAGGTCAGTGTTGTGATCCCTTTGCCTAGCTCTAATGTTATTGTCTCTAACACCCCTAATGCTTCTAGTTCAAGACCTAAAAGGGGGAGCCTACCCCTAGAGGTAAGAATTCTTCAACCATGTTCCAATGATCCGTGCATGGAACATTAGAGGTCTTAATGGACCTACCACTCAAATGGAATGTAGGAATCTTATTAAGAATCTCAAGCTATCTATGATTGCCTTTATTGAGACTAGAGTTCAACAGTCCAATATGCTTAAAATCTTTAATTCTATCACCCTGGCTGGTTGTAATATTGATATCTATGAGTTTTCTAACCATGGGAGAGATGGGTGTGCTGGAACCCTAGTCAATGTGACCTAACTACTATTGAAGAAGGACATTCAATAGAATCACATCTCTTATTGATGATGAGGGGAACCTAGTTAGAGATATGGACACTATTAAAACCATGGTTGTGGGGTATTTCAAGAAGCTGTTTTCCAAGCCTTCTTTCACTAATCCTATGCCCAATCTTGTTCCCTTGCTTAAGAAACCTCTCAACCAAACTCAAATTGATTGGATGAACAAACCTTTTACTAGAGATGAGATCAAACTCACCTTTCTTCAACTGAATGCTGACAAGAGCCCAGGCCTGATGGCCTCAACAATGTTTTCTTCCAAGCATCTTGGTCTACCATTGGTTATGATCTCACTAATGATATTCTTAATTTCTTTGAAACATGTCATATGTTGAGAGAGGTGAATGCTACAAATATCACTCTTGTCCCTAAAGTTACCAACCCTTCCAAAGTTGAAGATTTCAAACCTATTGTTGTTTGTAATACTATCTACAAGTGCATTGATAAGCTTCTAGCTAACATATTGAAACATGTTCTTAATGAGACCATTAGTGCTAATCAATCTACTATTGTGCCTGGCAGAAACTGTTGTAAATCACTAATGGTGATTAAACTATCCAGGATCAACACAATATGGAGAGAAAACGAACTTATATTTCAAAAACTCACACTCTTTCAAAATACAAATTTTTCTCTCTTTTTCTTTCTCACACCTCTATTCTTATGGTCTAGCTTCTATCTGATACACTACACAACACAAATGTATATATAGAACTTAATCTAAGACAAGACAAACAAAATCACTTCATGGCAGCCATTATTGACTTCGGTGGATAGCCTTGCATTATCTTCACGCATGGTGTTTGGTGGCAGCCATTCTTGACATGTGAGGTGCATGCATGTGAAGCTGATCCTTATCAAGTTTATTTTCAACATTCCCCCTTAAACTTGA
This sequence comes from Cornus suecica, assembly GCA_963922005.1. Lineage (NCBI taxonomy): Eukaryota > Viridiplantae > Streptophyta > Magnoliopsida > Cornales > Cornaceae > Cornus > Cornus suecica. Next base: position 94,843,058 of record OY998238.1, read on the forward strand.
TTCTCCATACTTCTGCATTCTTAACACCATCTTCAGTCTTGTGGACTTATTTCGGAATTTCTGCATTCCTTGCAACGCTTCTTCAGTCTTATGGACTTATCTTGGAATTTCTGCATTTGTGCAACACTTCTTCAGTCTCTCTCTCGTCCAGTTATGCACAGAGATGGTTGACTCTCTTCATAGTCAAGTCCTCGACTAGCGACAAGTACCTCGAACTGAACCGAGTCGACCTGCCTGAACTCTGAAGAGATACCATTTTCTTTCCCTGCACTTCCTTTCCTGGAACTATTACTGAGACATTACATTGCCTGACTTCACTTTTCTTCCTTTGTAGTCTTTCATGGACAGTGTCACGCCCCGTTATTCCTGAGACTCCAATCTGGAGAATCAGCAAATACCGGGGTATAACGTCATAGAAAAAGACAACCAAAATCAACAATAACATCGAAATACATGGAATAGGAATGAAAATGAAGTATTCCATGTCACCTGAGTGAAAGAAACTCAGTAAAGAATTCTAACGAAAATCCGGCAGAGTTCCGTTTATAAATGGAACATCCGGACAACCCAAAACAACACAACACATGAACCTGCCCATAATAACAGAAGTAGAAACAATGGCACGTAGCCCAACATTCCAGAAACCTAATAGGGCCGAGGTAATGGAAAAGAACACCAATACCTCTCCGAAACCCTTCTAAAAACAATAGAGCCACAAATGTTCAAATGAAATTATAAAGAAAATCAAATGGCGATGCCAAAAAGGTATAAAGGCACCCCAAAAACAACAAACACCGACTGAGCCACCAAGCTCAAATAAGAATACAGAGAATCATACGGTAGTGCCGAAATGATACAAAGGCACCCCGAAAATAACAAATACACAGAATAGAGATACAATACGAGGGAATCTGCCAACAACCTGGCTCCCAGCAGAATAAAAGAATATACAAACGTAACTACGGAAAGAATAACAAGACTACCGTCCCAAATCACCCGTGGCGTCGCTGCCGAGCATAATCCTTGCTGCACTTTGTCACGCCCCGTTATTCCTGAGACTCCAATCTGGAGAATCAGCAAATACCGGGGTATGACGTCATAGAAAAAGACAACCAAAATCAACAATAACATCGAAATACATGGAATAGGAATGAAAATGAAGTATTCCATGTCACCTGAGTGAAAGAAACTCAGTAAAGAATTCTAACGAAAATCCGGCAGAATTCCGTTTATAAATGGAACATCCGGACAACCCAAAACAACACAACACATGAACCTGCCCATAATAACAGAAGTAGAAACAATGGCACGTAGCCCAACATTCCAGAAACCTAATAGGGCCGAGGTAATGGAAAAGAACACCAATACCTCTCCGAAACCCTTCTAAAAACAATAGAGCCACAAATGCTCAAATGAAATTATAAAGAAAATCAAATGGCGATGCCAAAAAGGTATAAAGGCACCCCAAAAACAACAAACACCGACTGAGCCACCAAGCTCAAATAAGAATACAGAGAATCATACGGTAGTACCGAAATGATACAAAGGCACCCCGAAAATAACAAATACACAGAATAGAGATACAATACGAGGGAATCTGCCAACAACCTGGCTCCCAGCAGAATAAAAGAATATACAAACGTAACTACGGAAAGAATAACAAGACTACCGTCCCAAATCACCCGTGGCGTCGCTGCTGAGCATAATCCTTGCTGCGTCCACCTGCAAACCTGAAAATGTTGTGTGTGGGGGGTGAGCAAAAAATCACGTGCTCACCATAATATCGAAACATCACACTCATAGCCGTCTAGAAAATGTTAATCATCCCGTGTGCATGCATCTATCCTAGGTCAAGCTACCGTCTCCCATGGCACCCCCGCCAACCCGAGACACCCAACTATAACCTCACAACTAATCTCGAAACCACTCAAGAGTCGTAAAACAAAACAGCTCATAAGATATATCTACCACTCGTATATACGCATATCAAATCATCATATATATATATACACACACACATATATATATATATAAGTCCTATAACAGCTAATCCTAACACCTGGTGTAGGAAGGCACCCAGTCGAATACACACTCTCATCTAGAGATACAACCAAAACTAGCTATCTATCAGTCCGTGCACCTAGCACGCTACTCAAGGTTCCTAGGAGGTATATATAGGTCCCTCCTTAGGACTATCGAAAGGGAATACCCATTCCTCTACATACAACAACCAGTGAACCAACCCGTTCACTCGAAGAAACCTAAAAAGGGAAAGTCCTATCTCCACATCGGATTCGATAACCAACCGAACTATCTCTAACTCACTCTGCCTATCAAGGCACTAAAAAGGGTACAGATCAACAAGGTCACCTCTAACTCATACCGCCTATCGAGGCGCAAGAAAGGGTTACTGGAGTCATTTAGTCCCAAACAGATGCCATGGCCCTCGGGTTTTTAAAGAAAAATGTTGAACCCCGAAGGATTCAACCGGTTTTTAAGAAAAAGTTAGGACCCGGTCAAATCATATTTGGTTCCAATGCCTCCTAACCCAACCAAACACTAGGAATCGCACTATGTGTGCTTAACTTAATCTCACTTCTCAATATCACCTCAAGGTCACATTCAAATTTATTTCGAAACAGGTTCTAAGACCTTCAACTTAATATAGGAGCTTATACACAAATCCTCAAAGGTTACCAAACTAACACCGGGATTCAAGTATTCCTCGAAACAACTAGGAGGAAAACTTAAATAATCAAACTCTAAAACCATATCTAGACCTCAGAACTGACCTCAAGTCTCAAGAACAGGACAAACTATGTCCAGAGTTCACTAACTTTATCAAAACATATAGGAAAAGGGATTTTCGAGGCACACGGCGAAAAATCATTTGCTACTTGAAACACTTTTAAAGTGGAAGGATGAGCGACAAGCTCAAAACACACAAGCCAAGAAAAACAAGGTCAGACTACGAGTCTTACCCGACCTTTAACCTGAACAACTCTCCCCACTACCGAAGTGGTCTAACAATCATCCAGTGATAACACTAATCATCGAAAACAAAGGCCTATGTGGCCAAAGGCACAACCACAACCAAGTCTCACTATACGTCTAGCCAACTCAAGGGGAAAAACAATTAATTAACAAGACCTTTTTTTATATATATATAACCACGTAACCACCTGGAACACATGCCAACCGTGGCTCCACTAATCCAGGTTTTTATTATCGTCGAACTTTCTTTCATTCTTTACAATTTTAAATCTTTAATTATTCTTTATATTTTAACCACAGTTAAAATATTAATTACAAACACCGCGCCTTAGCGCCAAAGAGAATAATACAGATATTTAATTACTACTCCAACATCACATACTCAACATCGAAAATCAATAATAGCAGGCAAACACATATCCAATAAATGTCAAATATGGATGTAAATGCCATGACAGTGCAACTCCAATGCAGCCCTAGCCACTAATATCCAGGAATCCCAAACCGTTCACTGCTGGGGCAACAAACCCACAACAGGAAGGGTGGGCGTCGCCAAAGAAAGTGCGGGGACCACAAGCCCGCCCGGGAACCGGCAAGTGAGGCGCAAGCCCTCACCCCCAAATGTCTAGAGGATTGAGAGTTACTAGCTCCCTGGTGCTAGACCACCCCTGGCCAGTTGTTGCGACATTCCAAACGAACCAGACATGCACATGATATAAATGAGGCATGCAACGTGCACCAAAACAATGTGTATATAACAGGGTGCTATATGAATGTCAAATGCCTCCATACGAATCAAATGTGCTCAATAACACGACATCAAAGCCAATCAATCTCATATCAATCATGCTTCACAATTTCAAATACACAGTAAATCAATTTCCATTTTATCACAGAAATAATCGGGTTCTCAATTACCCAGTCCCTTATAGATTCTATATACCAGCATGCTTTTAAATTTTAATTTCCAATAATTGTTTTCAAACAAATCAGCCTCAGGGGAAAAATTTGACAATTTAATACACAATTTAATTTATTAATGATTTCCGAGAAAACCAACTAGGGAACTAAAATCACGTCTATACATCCCTCATCCTCGTGAATACCCCCTTATCTTATTTCAAATTCCAATAAAATATAAATAAAAGATGAAATATTTATTAAACAGCCCTACGTCCCTCAATATCAAATCGGCCCCGCTCCCACTGTATTTTAATAACAGTTATATAAATTCCGGGAGCTAATTTCAAGTTCTAATTTTACACAAAATTCTATAAAATCCTACTTTAAGTCCAGGGGTACTAAACCACCTAATGTAATCCAAATTTAGTAGGATTTAATTTCTTAAAAATTCTCGGGGAATTAATTTATTTAATTTTTTTCAGGGAATTTCTATTCCCGACCTCATTTATTCAACTATGAGTATTTTAGTGAATTTTATAAAATTCCTAAATTTCATTTATCGCTTAGGAATTTAATTTTATGCATTTATTATTCATAAACATACAACGGGGCTACTTAGCATCTTCTACGTACTATTAGTGAGTGCTAGATAAATATATATATATATATAAATATATATAAATCCCCACCTAATTTAAATACGCTTACAGACAGTCCCGCTTTAACCGACAATGAACAGTGCCGTCACCGGAAATAAGCTTGCCCCCCAAAGTCGTTCGAAAATTATTTTTAACATGCCGAAACGACCGTCATACCGCCCTATTCAATATAATTAAAATTCATTAGCAATCGATAATTAATTCGGAACAAATCTACAAAATTCGAAATCGAAAACCATACCGAAAATCTGAAATTCCCGGCAACCCGCTCAACGGTTTCGCTCCAATTTCGGATATATCGTACACGGTACCGAGGCCGAGCTACCCTCAAAGTTTCGTGCCAAACACGGCTCGACTCGGCACTGAGTCAGCCCGACTCAGTCTGACTCACTACTGTTCATCGTCCCTGCTCCACCACTGGCCGTCACTACCAGCTCCGGCATCATCCCCAACTCCGGCAAAATTAGCTACTAATTGAAACCCCAGGTCGAAGGCGACCCTATCAGCAGCAACCAACTTCGCACCAGGGTGCGATACCCTCTGCACTAGGGCGCCGCTGCTCCTAGCCGTGGCCGTTGCCTCTGGCCGTAGCCGTCCTTCAGGCCGGCGACTTACCACCAGGTCGCAGCTCTCTTCAATTCCTCACGCGATTTCCCATCTTCGAAAAACCCAGCCAGGTCACGACTCAAGCTACGACCCAGCCACCGATTCCCTCTCTTCGACAACCCAGCAAGAGCTCCTCTTTCTCTCTCCCTCTCTCTCTCACTCTCAAACGACCATGATGAAGACAAGAGAAACAGATCTGTGTGTGAGAAGATTCGAGAAGAGTAGAGAAGGAGACCGAAAATCTGTGTCTCTGTTATGCCAAAGCTACACACTGATAGATATATATGTTTAGGTCAATTACAAAATCAACTCTCCAACTTAGCATAATTGCACAAGTGACCTTGCCATTTTTCATAATTACTAAAATGACTTTCCAATTCCCATATTTACATGTATGACTCTCATGTCTTGCCAATTCACACTTTAATCCCCAAGACATATATTATATATCTCTCTCTATATATATATATATCCATTTTCCATTAATATATATATATATAATTGCCCCTTTTAATTAATAACAAATGAATAATAATTATTATATATTTTAATTACTAGGCAATAATAATCCAAAATTTCTCACCATACATATATATATATATATATATATATATATTTATATATATATTCCCAATAAATACTCACGTATATATATATATAATTTTACTTATAATATATATGTGTACAATAAACCCCGAAAATATACCGAAACTCCCAAATAATACCACGTTAATCCATAAAATTCACGAATCACCAAATAATAATACGAGCTTAAACAAGTACTCCGGGTACGAAACTCTTCCACCAATTAAATCACCAAAAGCCCCACGGTACTCCGAATAACTAATAAAGTCTGAAATAAATAATTCGGTTACAAAATCGAGTATAAATATTTATATAAACCAAATTAAATCATTTATCGCCTAGCGGTTTATACTACACGCTCCCGTAAACTCTACAGATAGTCGAGAAGTAATACAAGTCGAAATAAACGCTCCGGGTACGAGACTCAACTACCCAGTCATCGGAGTCGTCACTAACCCAATCGAATCAGAACCCATAAATACCGAACAAACCCAACGTGTCGTCAAGTCGAAGTACTAAACGCTATAGGTTTAAACAAAATCACACTAACACTTATCACTTACGTATAATCCTGAAAAACGAATCAGAAAATACAAATACACATAAACACATAAGTCAAACAACCAAAGCACATCAATACACAGAGCACGTATATACAAACATAAATAAAACGAGTAAAATGACTATCAATACTCCTAAGCACGTCGGCTAAACAAAGCACGTACTAACCCCATAACTAGGGGAAACAAAAAGGTCAAACCCCTAAAACACTAACTACCGAACTCAAATCACTGAGTCGAAGCCCTAAGCGTCAAGCGTCGAAGCAAATCCATTTAGTCGACAACACTAGCTGTCAATCGTCACCTCTCAATCACGTAGTCGATAACAAGAACATACGTAAGCGTTTCACTAGGTTCGAAATAATATCGTCACGTCAAGCCACGTAATAGCCACAGAATTCTATGAAGAGAGATCGCAACGTCGTCCTGTCGAGTGTAGACGTAAACGCGAAAAATTTACTCGTAAAATACACAGAAGAACCATGACGTCATGAACAAGTGACGTCATTACCGAAAATAAATCGGGAATAATTCAGAAATAAGGGAAAATGAAACGGGGTGTTACAGACAGGCTAGTTTTGTATCTCTGAACTTCGCCTTTTCCACTTCTCGTCTTATGGACGAACTTCAACCCAGTTGACTTATGATCTTCTGGTGGACTACACTGTTTCTTCTCTATGGTGAACTTCTCTTCATCCATATCTGTCTTCTTTCTGGTCCAGTATCTTTCACCCGGATCCACTTCTGACTTCTTCTTGTCAGGAATGGGAGCAATTTGTGTCACTTTTGGTGGCACTGCTTCAACCTTATCTTGTGGCACTGTTGGTGACACTTCTTCTACTTCATTCTCTTCTTCTTCTTCAATCACGAGCTCCTTGGGCTCCGTTTCTTCTTCAAATATCCAGCTAACATGATTCCTATATTGAGCCATCAATAACATTCCGTTTAGCTCATCTGTGTCTTTCTCTGCAAAGTACACATGTTCATCATTTTCATCTTCTTCTGTTAGCTCACTTTTGCATTCACGGGCATAGTGGCAGTATCTGTTGCAGTTATAACACTTCACTTTTCTTTTCCCATCTTTACCTTCTCGTCCTTGATAGCCATGACCTCTACCTCGACCTCTTTGTGGATTTCCCCATTTCTCTTTTCTGGCTGAGAACTTTGATTGCAGGACTCGCTCGTCCTCTGGGATGCTTGAGGTATTCTTCTTGTCGATTCGTTGTTCATGGATTTCTAGAGTGGCTTGTAACTCGTCAACCGTCATGCCATCCAAATCCTTCGATTCTTCAATGGCTACAACCACGAACTCAAATTTCGAATTGAGCGATCTCATTATCTTTTCGAGCACACGTACATCTTCGATCTTTTCTCCACATCCTCTGATCTGATTCACAATTGTCAATATTCTGGTAAAGTACTCAGAAATTGACTCTCTTTCTTTCATCTGCAGCAATTCAAATTCCCCCCTTAGACCTTGAAGTCTAATTTTTATCGTCTTTTCAATTCCTCGATTTGCTTTACGAAGAATTTCCCATGCTTGCTTGGCGGTGTTGACGGCGGATATCTTCTCAAAACTTGCTTCATCTACACTTTGATAAAGCAGATATAACGCCTTCTTGTCCTTTCGTCTTTCTTCTTTAAGCTCGGCCTGTTGGACCTGGCTTAGATTCTCTACTTCTTCGGGTTCGTCATACCCGGTATTGATCACATCCCACAAATCTTGTGAGGCTAGAAGGACTCTCATCATGATACACCACTTCTCGTAGTTGTCTTTGTTCAGTCGCGGAAGCTGGGGCTGGAAGAAATTGCCGGAGGACGCCATCGGATTTGCTTAAGCACTTGAGGTGCTTATTTCGAAAAATTGTTGTTGAATCTGGTCAAACCGATCGCACGGTTGCGTTCAGAGCGTTCCGTTTAGTCAAGAACGACTCTTCGTTTGCTCAAATCGGAGTTAAAATGAGCCCGGAACGGACAAAATACCACTTAGGGGCAATTCTGTAATTTCCAGAATATTTGCTGACGTGGCAGTGACACGCGTCGGCTCCTGATTGCGCCACGTGTCGGCTGGTGGTTGGTGCCACGTGTCGGCTGGTGGTTGGTGCCACGTGTCTGCTTCTTATAGGGCCACGTGTCACCTGATGGTTGGGACGCGTGGCTGATGGCGTCACGCTGACGTGGCTGGGCGCGTGTGGCGCGTGTGCGCGTGTATGCGCGTGGGACCACGCGCTGGCTGGAGGTTGAAGATGACCTCGCGCGTGGCTGAGAGTGGGATTCACTCGCCGATGTTCCGGACGCGCGTGAGGGCGCGTCCTTCAAGATTTTTGCCTGATTTCTTCGGGGCTACATTCCTGCTGGAATGGAGAAGCTAGGTATGTGTTCAAATTTGTGTTTTGAACACCTATGATTCACGAATATGCTTTGAAAGGTTCGGCTCTGTTTTGTTTTTTTTCTTCCGGGCTTGCTCAAGCTTCACCAAGCTCTGATACCATGTTGTAAATCACTAATGGTGATTAAACTATCCAGGATCAACACAATATGGAGAGAAAACGAACTTATATTTCAAAAACTCACACTCTTTCAAAATACAAATTTTTTTCTCTTTTTCTTTCTCACACCTCTATTCTTATGGTCTAGCTTCTATCTGATACACTACACAACACAAATGTATATATAGAACTTAATCTAAGACAAGACAAACAAAATCACTTCATGGCAACCATTGTTGACTTCGGTGGATAGCCTTGCATTATCTTCACGCATGGTGTTTGGTGGCAGCCATTCTTGACATGTGAGGTGCATGCATGTGAAGCTGATCCTTATCAAGTTTATTTTCAACAGAAACATCACTACCTCTTAGCTCAAGAGGTGATGATTTTGTATCATAAGAATTTGCATCCTCCTACAATGGCTCTCAAGATTTACTTGAAAAAACTTATGATACTTTATCTTGGGAATATCTTGAAGCTGCTCTTAAAGGGTTTGGGGTGCCTAGTTCCTCCTTAAGCTCATCATGACATGCATCAAAACCTCAATGTTTTATGTTAACATCAATGGGTGTGTCGAAGGATATTTCTGTAGTGACAGGGTTTAAGACATGGTGATCCCCTCTTTCCTTATCTTTTTGTTATTGCCATGGAATCACTCTCTGGTATGCTAAATGATCTTAAGCTTGAAGAGGGATTTAAGTACCATTGGAGGTGTAAAGAGTAGCCACTTAATGTTTGCTGATGACTTACTCATTTTCTGTAAAGGTGATTTGCAGTTCATTGAAGCTGTCATGAGGAAGATCAATTTCTTTAGTCATTTCTCTGGCCTCAAGTCTAATACCTCCAAAAGCACGATCTTCATGTCTGGTATGGATGAGGGGTTGATGAATTAAGTGCTTAATATCACTCAGTTCTATAGTGGTGAGTTGCCAATCAGATACCTGGGGATTCCTCTTGTGACTACTAAGCTGAAACATGAGGATTGCCAATATCTTATCTTAAGGATAACTAAAAGAATTTAGTCTTGGAATACCATATTCCTATCTTATGCAGGTAGACTCCAGCTTATAAAAGCATTCATTTTCTCTATGCAGGTGTTTTGGTCCACTACCTTCATCATTCCTAAATCTGTTCTGAAAGAGATAACCAGTTTAACTAGAAGATTTATTTGGACTGGTCCTGACCTCAAAGTTGGCAGTGAAAAATTGGCTTGGATTGATGTTTGTCTTCCCAAAGAGGAAGAATGGCTTGGTCTGAAAGATCTTATTTAGTGGAACAATGCAGCTTTGGCCAAACAGTTGTGGAGTCTTCTTCAACCTAACTCTTCTTCTATCTGGGAAAAGTGGGCTCACTCCACCATCATTAAAAGAAAAAATTTATGGCATCTGAAGTACTCTTGCAATAGATCTTGGAGCTGGAAAAAACTCGTAAGTGTTAGAGACATCTTCAAAGAGAGCTTTAGTTACAAAATTGGCAATGGTACAAGTGTTTCCCTTTGGTTTGACATATGGCTCTTTGATATATAAGGCAATTGTTGACATATATGGGGAAGAGATTATTGATGTATCTGGATTGGGAAGATGAGCTAAAGTTGCCTCCCTCATTGTGAACAATAATTGGACTTGGCCTAGGTCTATTGTTATTTCTCATCTTACTCATTCCCTCAACAACTTATCCCAACCTTCTCATGAAAATGACCAACTGATGTGGCATGGTAATGACAGATTTAACATTGGAACTGCTTGGAGCTTGATCAAAACCAAAAAGCCTATTGTTCCATGGGCTGGTATGATATGGTTCAAGGGAGCTATTCCTAGGCATTCATTTATCTTTTGGACAGCTCTCCACAAGCGTATGTTGACTCAAGATAGGATGCAACAGATGAGGCTTATTACTCAAAACATGTGTGTTTTCTGTGTTGATTATGAATATGTTGATCATATCTTCTTTGAATGTCCTTTCACCCTCAGAGGATGGAACGTGATAAGAACTAGGGACTCTCTCCAGTGTCCTTTTCATAAGTGGAAAGACCTTGGCCAATGGCGTGCCTCTCTCAAAGAAAGAAATCTTTTTAATCTACTCAGGAAATGGTGTGTGAATGTTGCTGTTTATATCTTCTGGTCAGAAAGGAACATAAGGTTTTATAAAAAGGAAGCAAGAACTGATAACCAAATGTTCAATGAGGTTCTCTCTACTGTCAATTATAGAGCTCTATTTCTTCAAAGTATCAATAACTCTATGCAGAATGTGAGGATGGCCCAAGTGTGGAAGCTTCCTGAGTCTATCTTTAAACATGATAACTCAAATGTCAATGGCTCTTAATCATGCTTATTGGGGTGTTGGTAGCAGACTGATGCCCTTCTTCTTTAGCCTGACTTGTTCTTGCATGTGGGATTTACTTACCAAGGAGGATTTCTACATGGTTTGTAACTGGTATTGTATTGCCACAAGAGACTTATTTTCTAGCATTAGGTTTCTCTTGCCTTTATTTATGGTGGATGTCGGTTTCTCCATTGGGGAATGCCCCTCTTAAATTGTATTTTTTTGCCTCTTTGTCCTCTGTAATACGTTGAATTTTCAAAAAAAAAAAAAAAATTTGAGAAAATATAAAATTATTCAAAACCAAATATAGTTAAAAAAAAGTGAACAATATATGACGGAAAGAGTAGTATTATGTATGAGCAATGTGTCACGGACTTATTCTTGAGCCTCCGTGACAACACACCTCGACCTTTCGAGAGACAAACATGCTGGCTGGTGGATGTACTTCAACGTCAAATGATTGGAATGGTTCCAGGGAAGGGGCGTGCAGAACACAAGGTGGTAACCTCCATTGGGCCACCCCTGCACAAACTGGTCGGGAGCTGGAGCCGTTCCCCTGATGAGACCAAGGCAGGTCGAAACCAGTCAGTGTGCAAGCCGATTGAGGCACGTCGTGCGAGGCTTACCATGCCCTCACAAGCTCATATTCGAGGCATGGTGCCGCACGGGCCGTGCCGCTGCGCGTGAAAACTCTAGGCCCGTGACAAGTGGTATCAGAGCAGGACTTGGGAGTAAGCACATCCAATTGTGTCCCCAGGTCGATCTTTGGGCCAAGACGGAGCAACACGTGTATGCCGGAGGATAATCCTCCATTGCCACCTCCCACGAAGAAAGCGCTTCACCCTGAAGCTGATCGGGTGATCTCATTGAAGTCAGGTGTCCCGGGCCATGTTCACATCGTGATCGTCCGTAGAAAGTAACCACGGCGATTGCAGAATTCACCCGACTCTCCGTGATAACGTAGCGTTGGAGGCCGACGGGGTAGAAGCTGCGGCGGAGCTGTTGAGATCTCTTGGCCACACCTACCATAGACCTCGACCCTTGCTCGAGGATATGGCAATGAGATCCACTTGTGACTGCGACGAGGACGTTCGCAGATTGAGTGGGGGAGAATGTCACGGACTTATTCTTGAGCCTCCGTGACAACACACCTCGACCTTTCGAGAGACAAGCATGCTGGCTGGTGGATGTACTTCAACGTCAAATGACTGGAATGGTTCCAGGGAAGGGGCGTGCAGAACACAAGGTGGTAACCTCCATTGGGCCACCCCTGCACAAATTGGTCGGGAGCTGGAGCCGTTCCCTTGATGAGACCAAGGCAGGTCGAAACCAGTCAGTGTGCAAGCCGATTGAGGCACGTCGTGCGAGGCTTACCATGCCCTCACAAGCTCATATTCGAGGCATGGTGCCGCACGGGCCGTGCCGCTGCGCGTGAAAACTCTAGGCCCGTGACAAATGTCTTTATCAACATTTCTCATTTTTTTATAATAGACAATGATTAATTTTTCAATTATGGTTTTTGAAATATCATAAAATACAATGAGATGAGCTTAAATAGTCGAATATAAATATTTGTCCATGCTAGTTCAATTATCAAATAAAAAAGTATTAAAATAATAGTAATTTCTAGTTTTTTAACAAGTCAGTTTCATGTAAATCATAGAGGGTGAATTTTAGTTATTTAAAATCTCGTTTCAGCACTCACTCAATTGAGTAAGGATCCAAATCCATAAATATTTACATGGTATCAAGACCAACTAATCACATATTGAAAAAGTAAAAAGAAAAAAGAAAAATAAAAATTCACCAACTATAACACAACTTTAATAATAATCATAGAGACCCATACAAGAAACAATAAATAGTCAAATAATAAGTAAAATATTCATCCCACATAATCATCAAAAACATATATCCTCCCAACAATGTCTACAAAATAATATCAAAGAAAATGAAAAATACATGTTCAGACTCAACAAGGTAGTAGAATCTGATACAATGTTCAACCTACATAACCAAATATAATCATCACAAAAATAAAATAAAATAAAAATAAGCCCTATGGTGCACACCACACCAAAGCTCCAACAACATGGGCAGCAACAAGAGCCCCCAAGACTGAAATTGGCGCCACTGAAACCGCAACTCCTCCACTCGAAAGCGGCGATGGTGAAGGCGACGACGGCAAATAAGGCTGAGGAGGGCTAGCAATGGAAGGAGGAGTGTGTGAAATGGGGTGCAGACTCATGACGTCGACGAGCAATCGCTGGCCATTCTTGCAGTGATCAGAATCTCCACTGATGAAGTACATTGGTCCAGGATTGTCAAGGTTGACAGTGCTGTTTCCATCATTGAAAGCAGAGATGGGATTGCTTGTGTTGCAGTGATAGTAGTCCCATTTGTCCACTACAAGAACTGAGTCATTCTTGTACTCAAACCCTATTCAAAACAAGAAGTGGAAGAAATCAATGGTTTCAGTAATGTAAGAACAAGTGTAGCTAGTGACCTATTTATATTTTCATGAACATGAGGAGAACTATTGACTATGGTGCAATTAGGTTTGGGGGACTACAATTAATGAATATGTGAATATATAAGTAGTGTACGTATATATATATATATATTCTACTATCTCTCTCCCAAAATCTCCCAAAATAAGTGTCTACATTTGACTTTTTTAAAAATATAATATAGTTTTCGTTTTAGTTTTGCCCTTTGAAAATATAATATAGTTTTAGTTTTTAATGGGACTCATTATTATTATTATTATTTTCGTTAAATCTCATTATTTTTTAAAATTAATGAAGAGGGATAAGTTGAAAAAATATTAGATTATATTGTATTGGAATTCGAAATTGGACACTTCTTTTTGAACGGATAAAATTATGAAAGTGAACACTTATTTTAGAACCGAGGGAGTATATGCTAAACACTTTGATCATTTTTCCAAATTCTTAAGGTTCTACTGTTCCTTCTATTTGACACAATTTTAGACAAGGAAAGTGTACTAATTCGCACATAAATTATTTGCATGAGCAACAGCAATATTGTATATATTGGAAGTTACATAACACGAAATAAGTAATAAATGAAGAAAAGAACAAAAGAAAAACCACTAAAATCTAATTTTTTCGTGAAAAAATGAAGAATTGTTCTCGGATAATTTCGGTATACGATCACTTGACAAGTCAACACACTAACGAGAATATATGAATAAATAAATAAAATTGGTCCCAAACTATTATCGTTGTAAAGTGACAACATATACATTCGTATTATCAATCAAAAAACAAAAATAAAAACAAAAAGCATTTCTAAAAACTACGAAAAATTGGTATAATATCCTTTTTTAAATTTCTGAACTGAGCAATAGGAGTAGTGCTTCCATGAATCAAGCATAACATCATTAATCTTTTTCAGAAAAACAAAAAACAAAAAAGTGCCAACATATATACCATACAAAATAAGAAAATTAAATTTTAAAAAAAATAAAGAAACGAAAAAGAACCCTAGAAAATTAACTCACGAAGTGAATCTCCAACATGAAATCTGTTATTGGCAGCCCACTGAGTATACATTGAAGAGCCGTTGCCATCAACCGGCTGCCGCCAACCGTCAACATCCCCGACTCTGAATTCCTCGGTGGCTCCCACCGGAGTAGTGTTCATAGAGCCAAAGATGATAATGAATGAGCAAAGGAAGCCTAAGAGACAACCCATGTTTGTGTTCTTCATTCTCTCTTTCTTTTTTTCTTAAAGGTTGAAGCAATAAAGGTTATGGATCGATGTTCAATCTTGTATTGCACTAGCCCGCTTCAACTTTCAAGAAATGGGTGTTTTGTGCTTTGTGTATGTGTTTGTATATGCGTGTGTAAGATATAGAGAGAGAGAGAGAGAGAGTGGAAAAGAAAATTAGTTAAGATGTTTTGGAGGGAAAACAGCTATAGACGTGGCGGTTATGGTCGTTATGGACCTAGGATTTTGGAGGGTCGTGAGGCGTGGAGTGTAACTGATGGGACTCAAAATTTGGTGTTTTGTTGGGCTAGAATCTGATTGGTACCTTTTTTTTTTCACTTTATGGTATCAAAATTTCTATTTATGATACTTTATGTAAAAAGTTTTCACTTTAATCACTTCTCAAATGTATTTAATGGGCAAGAAGGAAATAAAATAATGTACTTTTTGTAGAGATTTTTTTTTTTTCAGTAGTCATGCATTTAGCCCAAATTGTTTAAAAAAAAAACAAAAAAAACTCATGGAAGTAGAGTTAGAAGTATGTAGAAAGTGTGGGTGCATTTTTCAGTAAGTCCTAAATATTATTACGATATAAAAAACAAAACCAAAAACCCAATACTCGCTCCTACTTCAGAATTCATCATAAAATTTTGATTATGATTTTCCCCTACACTTCAAATTTGTCAACCCATTTCTGTTAACAAAAATTTATATTAAACAAAATTAACTATTTAGTGTTTTAGTAAAATGCAGAAAATTGATTTGTGGTTATTTCGTTTTGGAGCAGATCGACATTGTTAGTATCAAAAGTGAAGTCTTTTTATGCGTCTCCACAAAGACAATTAAATAAATATGAACCTCATTGTATTTGAAGTATCAGAAAACCAAATTTATCCATCTTTCATAAAAGAATAAATATTGAGATTATTTTTATAATTTTATAACTGTGTTAAGGGAAATGAAGGTGATTTGATCCAATTTTAACCACGGACGATGTGGTGACTTTGTGATAATTGTGGTTATAAAAGTTTCCTACTTTTGTATATCTGATAATAAAGAATAAGGTTAATTTCAATAAACCTCCTCTACTATTTAATTTAATTAATTAATTCCCCTATATCCGGATTACCTCATGTACTTTCCAATTTAATCAACTAACCCCTCCTATATTCGAATTGCCCCATATACTTTTCAATTTCATCACATTGTCCTCCACCCATCCCATTTCATATATACATATATATATTATCGAAAAAATATATATATTTCAAAAAACAAAACTGTGGAATATATATATTTTGGAAAAAAAATATATAATTTTAAAATTATATATATTTCGGGAAAAATATATATTTCAAAAAATATATATATATTTTGAAAAACATATATATAAATTTTAGAAAAATATATATATATTTCGGAAAAATATATATATTTCATAAAACAATATATATATTGGAATTATATATATATATTTCATAATATATATATATATATATATATATATATATATATTATGAAATGTGAGGGTGGGAGGGGCGGACTTGGATCCTCTGCACTGATTCTTCAGTGCGCTGTCATCCGCTGCCACGTGACGCGTTGTATGACTCACATGTGGCACTTTAAAATAATAAAAAATTTAATTCAAAATAAAGCAAGGCTGATGGATAAAAAGGAGGAGAATTTTAAAAAATGGTGAGACTGCCCCTTATTATTATCTTTACCCCTCTTTTTTTTTTCTCTTTCCAATTTAGATATGTAATGTTTCAATTATAATGGCATAAAATAAATTTTAAAAACAAATTAAATTAAGTTTTTTAAATATCAATGTTTTATTTAGTTTTTATATTTTATATTTTATATTTAATTTTATAATTAAATATATTTTTTTAACGTCAGCAAAGACAAGAGTTAATAAAATAAATAAACAAAATTATTTGAATGTTAAAAAAAAAAGTATATGATATTCAAATAGCATAGATGTTATGTAATTTCAAAAAAGCATAAATATCATATGCTTTTTTTTTAAACATTCAAATAATATTGTTTATTTATTTTATTAACTCTTGTCTTTGCCGACGTTAAAAAAATACATTTAATTATAAAATTAAATATAAAATATGAAAACTAAATAAAACATTGATATTTAAAAAACTTAATTTAATTTGTTTTTAAAATTTATTTCATGCCATTATAATTGAAAATTACATATCTAAATTGGAAAGAGAGAAAAAAGAGAGGGGTAAAGATAATAATAAGGGGGCAGTCTCGCTATTTTTTAAAATTTTCCTCGTTTCCATCCATCAGCCTTGCCTTATTTTTGAATTAAGTTTTTGGTTATTTTAAAGTGCCACATGTGAACCATACAACGCACCACGTGGCAGCGGATGGCAGCGCACTGAAGAATCAGTGCAGAGGATCCAAGTCCGGGAGGGGCAAGGTGATGAAATATAGGGGGCAATTCGAACATAAGAGATATTAGTTGATTAAATTGGAAAGTACGAGGAACTATCCGGGGGTAAGTTGATTAAATTTAATAGTAGAAAGGGGTTTACTGAAATTATCTCTTAAGAATATATATATAGATACATTTAGATATTTTAATTTGTTGGACAATTATCTTCTCATACATTATCTCTATCCAGTTCTATTGAGAGTAACATAATGATTAGGAATCATCGACCCCATCATTTAACAAAGAAAAAAAATCCAATCTTTACATGATACACTTAACAAAAAAAAACATTGATTTAATGATGTGACTTATTTAAAAAACCATAAAATGTATATTAATTATCTTACTACAAATCAAATTAATTATATCATATTTATCTCCCACAAGAGAACTTGGTTCTTTTTCTTTTTCACTCGAATCATTGAAAGGCCTACCATATATATGTTTTAATATAGTGTAAACATATTCAATGAATTATGAATATGGGGGCAATTCGGACATAGGAAATATTAGTTGATTAAATTGAAAAGCACATGGGACAATCCTTAATATATATATATATATTTTTTATATTTTTGAAATATATATATATATATATATATATTATGAAATGTGAGGGTGGGAGGGATAAACTGATAAAATTGAAAAGTATAGGGGGCAATTCGGACATAAGAGAGATTAATTGATTAAATTGAATCTGGGGGTTAGTTGATTAAATTTAATAATAAAAGGGAATTTACTGAAATTAACCCTAAAAAATATAGATATAAATACATTTAGATATTTTAATTTGTTGGACAATTATCTTCTCATACATTATCTCTATCCAGTTCTATTGAGAGTAACATAATGATTAGGAACCATCCACCCCATCATTTAACAAATAAAAAATCCAATCTTTACATGATACACTTACCAAAAAAAAACATTGATTTAATGATGTGACTTATTTAAAAAACCATAAAATGTATATTAATTACCTTACTACAAATCAAATTAATTATATCATATTTATCTCCCACAAGAGAACTTGGTTCTTTTTCTTTTTCACTCGAATCATTGAAAGGCCTACCATATATATGTTTTAATATAGTGTAAACATATTCAATGAATTATGAATATGGGGGCAATTCGGACATAAGAAAGATTAGTTGATTAAATTGAAAAGCACATGGAACAATCCTTAATATATATATATTTTTTATATTTTTGAAATATATATATATATATATATATATATATATACATATTTTATGAAATGTGAGGGTGGGAGGGATAAGGTGATAAAATTGAAAAGTATATGGGCAATTCGGACATAGGAGAGATTAGTTGATTAAATTGAAAAACACAAGGGACAATCTGAGAATTAATTGATTAAATTTAATAATAAAAGAGAATTTACTTAAATTAACCTAAAGAATATAGATATAGATACATTTAGATATTTAATTTGTTGGACAATTATCTTCTCATACATTATCTCTATCAAGTTCTATTGAGAGTAACATAATGATTAGGAACCATCCACTCCATCATTTAACAAATAAAAAATCCAATCTTTACATGATACACTTACCAAAAAAAAATTTGATTTAATGATGTGACTTATTTAAAAAACCATAAAATGTATATTAATTATCTTACTACAAATCAAATTAATTATATCATATTTATCTCCCACAAGAGAACTTGGCTCTTTTTCTTTTTCACTCGAATCATTGAAAGGCCTACCATATATATGTTTTAATATAGTGTAAACATATTCAATGAATTATGAGTAAGAGATTTAAGATGATGATAGAATAATAACGACAAATGTAAGGAAATTCTCAACTATAAATATGGGAGAAGAAGAAGGATCTTACTATAAAACAGTTATCGTAAACATCCGCTTAAAAAATAACAGTCACAAATGGAACAAACATTTGTCAAGCTTATTTTCTTGACCATCCTCTTGGTCACAGTATCTGGTAAGTCTCTCTCAGACACACACACCAAACACAGTACTATAAATACAGAATTAGGTGTTGTTTGATAAGGTACCAAAAATTTTGAAATCAAGATTTTAGATACAGAAGGTTTTAAGCAAGGTTGTTAAATTCGGAGTTTAAGTAGGATTGTTGGGTCTGTAGAATCATGAGATTCTACCTAATTATTAATAAGTAATTTTGTTTAATTTTTGTAACAATAATATATTTATATAATACAACAAAAATATACTTAAAACATAAAATATGAACAAAAATATTAAGATTTTAGGTATTTAATTATTTTTTCATAAGTTTGTGGCATATATTGGGATATAGAACTAAATCATTAAAATTTTGGGTCTTTCATATGGAACACCTAACTCTCAAACCATTATTTCAGCTCAACAAATTCTTAAACACATGTGAGTAGAATCGTGATAAAATCGTAAAATTGTACAAAATCATGATAGAATCGTAAAATTTTACGTATATATTATGATCGCGATTACGGCAACAATGGTTTTAAGTGGTACTTTGAAAAATTACATCTTCTCATATATATTTTTTTTATAAATTTTTACTTTTTATACTTCAGTATCAAGTGATTACCATGTCACTAAAATTTTTACTTCATTTTAAATAATACTTAATGTTTCAGTAATTTTTAAATTACTTATCAAGAATATGTTCAAATGTAGTGCTGAAATCGTGATATTAACAAGTTTTTTATGTCACGTGAAATGACTTATGGTTGGTAGGTCGAATGCTCTCAACTGATCATCCGGAAATCGGAAAAGAGGAAACAAAACAATGGAACCAGCATGAATCTCTTCAGAAAATCATCAGTGGTGTTGGATTGGAAAAACTAGACCCCTGCAACGACCCTTGCTATGTCGATTGTATGCCTGTATTCCCATACAAATGCCAATGTGCTTGTCCTCCTTCATAAACTAATGTGGAATAATGATCCATGTTTCTTAAGTTGTCCTTTGTCTACCAATAAACTAATAAAAATAACTCTACTTTGAGTTCTATCTTATCACTGTTAATTTTTTTTTTCTCTCTTAAAAAATAATTACACAGTGGTGATATCATACACCTCTCTCTAAGAGCTCATAAAAAGTTGTCGTTGAACAAGATAAAACTACTACAGTAACATTTCCAAGAACAACTTGAATGAACACTTTTACATGCCTACTCGGTTGTATGATATTATGGACAAATTCATCACAATGTGTCTGTTCGAGTTGATGAAGTTTTCACTATTAAGATCTGTGATATTTAGGGTTGGAATTTGGATTTGGGTCGCGTTGCGATCCGGTTGATCTGAAAATTTCAGGGCATCGCTCCTGAGGAATTTTTTTCACCCATTTTAATTTTATGGGTCATGAGTTTATTTAGTCTCTTTTGTAGCCCGTTATAAATACAAGGGCAATTAGAATTTGGTGTTGGTGTGAGAAAAAAAAAAACCCTAATTCGCAGTGAGAAAAAGTTAGGGTTTGAGGGTCTGTATTTGTAATCTCCTGTTTCTTGTATAGTGAAAACTTTAGCCGGATCTCCCAAGGACACTGACACAACTTGTGTCGAACCTTATAAATCTTTGTATTCTTAATTTGTGTGGCGTGTTTATTTTGTCTTGATTTTTGTTACAACAAATTAAATCAGATAACAAGTTAAGATTAAAAATAAAAAATTTGTAACTCCCAAAAATAAAAAAATTTATGGAAGTAGAGCTATGTAAGAAGGGTCTAATTGTGAAAAAGATATAATTATAAAATGTGGATATACATGCATGGCCCTTTACCACAAAATAATAGGTGATATTCGTTTAATGTATTCCATCCTGAAGTAATTTTTTCTTTATGCTGTCAAGTTGTAAAATAAAATAAAATAAAAAGAAAAGTAAAAGGTATATTTTGTGACAAAAATTGCTCTCTGCCTTTTAGTTTCAATATTAATGAATCAACCTTGATGAACAAAGAAAAACGCGAGAAATTCATGCTTTCTCTACTTCCAACAGAAGTACTTCCATTGCGTACTCTAGGCTCTAGCTCAACTTCTGCATGCCGAAAATGGTTCGTACATGTACATATATGTATATTATATAAAAAAATATGTACACACAGAACCACAATTGCATATATACTACTGTTTTTTTCGGTAAAGATATATATATATATATATATATACTAGTACTGTTTCATTTCCCTTCCTCTGGTTCCATTTCTTCTGTCACGGAGCTAGACAACATGTTAGGGCTTCTCTCTGTAACAAGATAGGGTCTCCACTGGGTTTTTCCATGAATATTGGGGAGTTTTGAGCTGAGGTTTTACGGTTTTACCTACAAATATATCAAAGATATTGTATAGGACTAATATAAGGTTTGATATTTTGTAGAGGGATCATATATACTTCTTATTTTATGCAGGACTATCTCACTTTATCCTTGTCAAATTAAACTTTATGCATATTGTATTCGGACTGTTTGGTTCAAGCTGGTGTTTGTTGTTCAGTTCTGATCAGACTCTTTGAAAGCCTTGTTAAGCAAGTAATTATGTATACATTGGGTGCGTTTTTGTTCGATTTTGGCATTGTAAAGAACATTAACTTAAAAGAGTAAATTTAAAAATTTATTATTCTTTTCAATCCTTAAGAATAACTATCGAACATATGTTCTTTACCTGATTAACAAAATAATTCCATATGAACGTATTGATAAGTCCATTTTACATACATATTTTATCCCCAAATGTATATTTGTTAGTAGGTAAAACTATTTATTTTAATTAATTTAGAAGTGTAATAATGATAAATGCATAAAACTTAATTTATATAATAAAATTGTTGAATAAATCATTTTCAATGTCATTAAATTACATCTACATTTATGTCTTTCATTTATAGGTGTAAAGTGAGAAATGAATCAAATGCACATGGATGAAAGTTGGATGAATCAAATGCACATGGATAAAAGTTGGAAGATTCAAATGCACATGGAAAAAGAACAAAATGTGATGGAAAGTGATGAAAAAGAAAAGAAAAGAATATTTCATTTCTCTTTACAAGTTGTAATTTGATTCCAATATTTCTCTATAAATATGGATACATCTTGAAGAGGAAAGGAGGAAGAAGAAGAAAGAGGAGAGCAAGAAGGACACCAAAGAGGAGAAGAATTTATCTTCAATTCCGGGTTTTATTGTTCTTACTTTATTATTTTCTTTTTAAGCATGTGTAACTAAATTCTCAACTAAGGTTGAGGATGAAACCACCATTTATGAAATAAATTCCTTTTAATCTTTTATCAATTTCCATGTGTATGGTTTAAATGCTTATGATTTTCGCTTCATAGTATTAATTGTTTTAAATTCATTTCACTATAAATATCATGTATTTATAGTAGTTAAGAATTCTTATCACAATTAATCAAGCTTGGATTTGATGAGTTTATAAGTAAAAATCTTTGATCTTATGTGATCCATTAAATTGCACACATAGGATGCTTAGAATTTTATACTTTAAAGCGAAGAAAAATCTATTTCTTGAAAATATATTTCATTAGTGCGTTATTGTTAAATCTTGAGAAAGTAATAAGATTGATTTCTAAATTACTACTCTAAAATTGGAATTGAAAAAGGAATAATTAGAAGTTTATGGATTAGTGGTGGTGGATTCCGATACCTTAGTATTTTCTCCCTATTATTCTCACTTTAATTATTTGAGAAACTAGGTTAGTTTTAGATTAATTTGAGTTTAATTAAGTTTTCTTTAAAACATTCCCTTGGGTTCGACCTCGTTCTTGCATAACCTAAACTACAATTGATTCGTGCACTTGCGAGTAATATTTTAAAACACATCACGTATTATAGTTCTGGATCAATATTTTAAGTACTTCCATTACATATGTTTACATAATTACCATGCACATAATAAATATGGATACCGATTCTCTCCATAAGATTTTCTCTCCAAATATCTCTGAGCTAAATCTAAGGACCCAAATAGAGACACGTGACCTGCATTTATATAATGAAAGAGAAACTATTGGTACACGATTTTTTCCATTTTAGGACACCGATCATCTCCTTAAGTTTTTCTTTCCAAATATCTCTGGAGCTAAATCTAAGGGTTCAAGTAGAGACACATGCCCTGCATTTATGTGATGAAAAACAAAATTTAGGCACAATTTTTTTTTTTTCATTTATACCACTTTCTCTCTCTCTACAAATATATATAGGTACATTTATTTATTCTTAAATATAGTATAATTAAGGATTTGAATCTTTATTTTTGTTTCGGACACATGTTAGAATGCAAATTATATATTCTAAAATATATCCACACGCAAACTCATATAAATATATTTTAGAATTTAAAGCTCCAATATAATTGTTTTTTTTTTTGGATAAGAACCACATATATAAATTGTAAAAAAATATTTTTATTTCAAAACAATAAATAATTTTGGTGCATCTTTTAACAAATTTACTTTCTTGAAAAAAATAATTGTTTTTACAATTATATCTTTGGTAAAATATATCCACACACAAACTCATATGATATATTTTAGAATTTAAAGCTCAAATATATATATATTTTTGGATAAGAACCACATATATAAATTGTAAAACAGTAAATCTAATGACTCAAATAAAAACACGTGGCCTTGCATTTATGTAATGAAAATATGAGAAAATATTGGCACACGATTTTTTCCATTTTATACACCAAAAGCTGCCTTTTCTCTCCCTACCACCTTTTCTCTCTACAAATATATATAGATACATTTATTTATTCTTAAATATAGTATAATTAAGGATTTGTATCTTTATTTTTGTTTTGGACACATGTTAGAATGCAAATTACAGTAAATTTAGAACTTAATATAGTGTGGATATATAATATATTTTAGAACTTAATATATTATATGTTCTAAAATATATCCACACACAAACTCATATAATATATTTTAGAACATAAAGCTCAAATATAATTTGTTTTTTTGGATAAGAACCAAAGATATAATTGTAAAAATATATTTTTTTCAAGAAAGTAAATTTTGTGTGAAACTCGTATAATATATTTTAGAACTTAAGGCTCATATATATATATATATATATATATATTTGGATAAGAACCAAAGATATAATTGTAAAAGTATATTTTTTTCAAGAAAGTAAATTTGTTAAAAGATGCACTAAAGCTATTTACTGTTTTGAAAGAAAAATATTTTTTTTACAATTTATATTTGTGGTTCTTATCCAAAAAAATATATATATTTGAGCTTTAAATTCTAAAATATATCATATGAGTTTGTGTGTGGATATATTTTACCAAAGATATAATTGTAAAAATAATTTTTTTTTTCAAGAAAGTAAATTTGTTAAAAGATGCACCAAAATTATTTATTGTTTTGAAATAAAAATATTTTTTTACAATTTATATATGTGGTTCTTATCCCAAAAAAAAAAAACAATTATATTAGAGCTTTAAATTCTAAATATATTTATATGAGTTTGTGTGTGGATATATTTTAGAATATGTAATTTGCATTCTAACATGTGTCCAAAACAAAAATAAAGATACAAATCCTTAATTATACTATATTTAAGAATAAATAAATATACCTATATATATTTGTAGAGAGAGAAAGTGTTATAAATGAAAAAAAAAAATTGTGCCTAAATTTTCTCTTTCATCACATAAATGTAGGGTTACGTGTCTCTATTTGAACCCTTAGATTTAGCTCCAGAGATATTTGGAGAGAAAAACTTATGGAGAGGATCCGTGTCCAATAAGTATATATCTAGCTAGATAATTTTGTGGAACTTCAATGCACATAATAAATATATATGTCCTATGCAATGTCCATGAATGCATACCATAAATGTATATTTTTTAAAAAAAATGTGAAAAAAGGTAACGTGTCTATCTCTAATAAAACACTTAATTTTTTTCTCTCTTTTAATCATCCATTGCAAAAGAAGCAAAAAATTGAAGAACCTACCATATATATCTTAATTTGTTTTTTCGGTAAAAAGTTAATGAATCATGAATAGATAATATAAAATTTAAGAGGATGATGAGATAAAATTAAAAATATGAAATTCTTCAACTATAAATATGACTGTAAAAGAAACATGATACCATAAAATAGTTAATTATCGTAAACAACTAAAACTAAAACGTCAAATATGCAGCTGAAATTTGTCATGCTTATTTTTCTGGCTATTTTCTTGGTCACAGCATCTGGTTAGTCTTTCTCTCTCTCTCTCTCTAACACACACACACCAGACACGGATATACTAAGATGACTTATATTTGGCAGGTCGGATGCTCTCAACTGTTCCTGAAACTGGAGGAGTAACTGAGCAACGGAACCAACATGAATCTCTTCCAAAATTCATCAATGGTTTCGGATCGGAAAAAGATTCTTGCTCAGAGCCTTGCTATCTCTTTTGCCTTCCTGCTTTCCCCTTTACGTGCGCTTGCGTTTGTTCTTAGTAAATCAATGTGCAATAATGATGCTCCCTAAGTTGTATTTTGTCTACCATTGAAGTAATAAAGGGAACCATGATTTTTTATTGGATGAATTACACAAACACCACCTGCGATTTGGAGAAATAATAATTAAATGCAATGTTTGGAGATTGTGATTCAATCGCCCCCTGAAATTTGAAAAAATTGACAAACACCCCGTAATAACCCAATACCCCATATTTTTACCCTTATCCGGCCCTCACTTTGATGAATTAAAATAATCTTTCCATAAAAACTAAATTAAATTAAAATTCTCAATCTTTCAATCTTTATTGGGTCAAATTTTAGCACTTAAATTCAATTAAACAAAAATTCCAATATAAAGATAAATTAATTTCATCATGCACTAGAGAGAAAAAAAACAAATATAAAAATAGCACACAAACTTTAATTACATCAATTACGGGCAAGTAACAAAATTACTCTTCAATCTAATAATATTTGTGTCAAATTTTAATAATTTATGTTAATTTAATAAAAACTCTCAAACCATCAAATCTAATCGGGTCAAATTTCATTAAGATAGTATATTATTGTGTAATAATATTAAAATTTTAATGTAAAATAAGTACATAGGGTCAATTTTATTTATTACTTCAATTTAACAAAAATTCCTAACTCATCAACTCTAATTAGATTATATTTTTTTAACCCTAATTGCAATAAAACAAAAAAAAATGTCAATTTCAAAATATTAGATAACGGCAAATTTCATCAAGTGCAATTAAATAAAAAATCTCAATCTATCAACCCTAGGTGGATAAAAAAATTAAATTATTCTTAAATAAGAATCTTAATTTCACAACTTTATTTGCATTATTTTTATATAAATAAATAAATCACACAAATAATTTCCCAATTAAAACATAATAGATATGGTAAAATTTCTTGTATTTAAGTGTAGCTAAATGAAAAATTCCTAACCTACCAACCTTAATTGAGTGATTTTTTTTAATTAATTATAAAAAATAATCTCCAATTTAAAAAAGAATACAATTTTAAATTTGATAGGCTGGTGTAATGATATAGTTGAGAAGGATATTTTGGATATTTAACACCCCTTATATTTTTTCGTCATTTCATTCATTTCATTTAAGGGTGTTGTAGACATTTCACATTCTTTTGGAAGCAACTTTACTGAGAGGGGTCTGGATGTTCACAAAATGCAAACGTTACATTTATTTATAATTTCCCTAAACCTCAGGGGGTGTGAGTGTAATTAACCCTTTTATTCTATCTTATCACTGTTATTTTTTACAATGCACGGTTAGATTGATATTAAACTTTTTATATTGTATTAAGAATGTTTGGTTCAAGGTGTTTGTGTTAGGAAATTTGGATTATTTGGACAATCAGAAATTCCCTATCCCAGGATCCTCCTTTGCAGAAAATCAAAGAACAGATAAATAGAAAATATAACACAAAGATTTATAGTGGAAAACTCCAAATCGGAGAAAAACCACTGTCGTTGTCAAAGACAACCAGAGAAAAATTCACTATGTGGAAAATTGTTACAACCACACTCTCGGTAATTTTCTTTCACCCCAAAAACACCCACAAGAACAAATACAAGCCCAAGAGAATTTTCCCACAAAATTCTCTCCCTCACAAAGCTTAACTCTAAAGCTTTTCTCTTCTTTGGGATTACAAGTTTTGGTGTGTCTTGCTTCATTTCTAACACCTCTATTTATAGGCATTAGAAGTGACCAAACAATTCAAAATTGGCTTGCCACCTAACTACCATTTAAGTCTCATTTGGCTACTTCATTTTCAAAGTCTTCACCAAACATTTGGCAACCTAACTTTCACAAAGTCTTCATTGGTTGGCCATCTTCCAAATTCAACTCCACATGTACCATGTGCTAGAATTGATATTGAAACCAATAATACCTTCAAAAAGTTTTGCCAAATTCCAACAATCTTCACCTTTGGCAAAAATCCTCCACCTTTGTTGCTCCACCTTGATGCAAAAGAAGAACATCATAGCTTCTGCTACAAACACTGTCTTCACCAACAGTCATAATTCTCAACATAGAGAATTATCATACTCCACCATAAAGAGTACACACACTTAGAATCAACGATTCTAAGAATTTTACCTCGGCTCATGTTGAACTAATCCGCTGAAACATTATGGTGCAACTTCCTCGTTGACTCTCCGGGAAGTTCATCAGCCATTGACATCAATTCCACCACACACCTTGCATTAATACCAACCAATGCCCGTGTGCAAATTTTTGAACCCGCTAGCAGTAACACATCATCTTTTCATGGCAACTTTTGAAGACTAGCGGTATGCCATGAGGATGTACATGCTCTTTCAGAGAGCATCAACAAAGTCCACCTCTCCCAAAGCAGATATACTGTTAACTTCACCGTCGGTATTTGACCTTGAGCTGCTTGCCGAACCAGCTCCACCTTTTGGACAATTTCTCTTGAAGTGCCCAGACTGTCCACACCCCCAACAAACTGATTTCTTATTCATGGAGTTCTTCTTCTTCCAACTTTCAGCTGCCACCAATGCTAAATTTTCAGGAGGGACACTATTTCCACTACTCAACCTTTTCTCTTCGGAGAAAAGTTTGACGGTGACTTCTGAGAAGGCTATCTTCTCATTCCCATGAATCAAGATAGGCTTCATGTGTTCGTAGGAAAGTGGAAGAGACTAGATAAACCTCAAAGCTATATCTTCATCATCAATCTTAACTCCAATGGCTTCCAGTTCAGAGACGATACCATTGAGAGCACTCAGATGGTCAGAGATAGTAGTCATTTCATTCATACGCAAAGTATGAAACTGCTCCTTAAGATACACTCGATTTGAGACGCCTTTTGTTTGATACATGTCTTCAAGCTTCTCCCAAAGTTTCTTGGCTGTGGATATTCCTTGCACATTAGCAAGAACATTTTTGGCCAAGGACAAACGAATTACGCTTGCTGCTTTCAAATCAAAATCTTCCCAATTTTCATCGCTCATATTGGATTTCGAAGCTTCTTTGTTGGAATCAGGGGTCGGTCGCCCCTTCAAAGCCTTGTGTAAACCAGATTGAATCATCAAATCTTTGACTTGTACTTGCCACAAGCCAAAATTGATCCTCCCATTGAATTTCTCTATTTCGAATTTGACGCCTGTCATTTATGCTTCAAGGAACTAAAGCTCTGATACCAATTGTTAGGAAATTTGGATTATTTGGACAATCACAAATTCCCTATCCCAGGATCCTCCTTTGCAGAAAATCAAAGAACAGAGAAATAGAAAATATAACACAAAGATTTATAGTGGAAAACTCCAAATCGGAGAAAAACTACTGTCGTTGTCAAAGACAACCAGAGAAAAATTCACTATGTGGAAAATTGTTACAACCACACTCTCGGTAATTTTCTTTCACCCCAAAAACACCCACAAGAACAAATACAAGCCCAAGAGAATTTTCTCACAAAATTCTCTCCCTCACAAAGCTTAACTCTAAAGTTTTTCTCTTCTTTGGGATTACAAGTTTTGGTGTGTCTTGCTTCATTTCTAACACCTCTATTTATAGGCATTAGAAGTGACCAAACAATTCAAAATTGGCTTGCCACCTAACTACCATTTAAGTATCATTTGGCTACTTCATTTTCAAAGTCTTCACCAAACATTTGGCAACCTAACTTTCACAAAGTCTTCATTGGTTGGCCATCTTCCAAATTCAACTCCACATGTACCATGTGCTAGAATTGATGTTGAAACCAATAATACCTTCAAAAGTTTTGCCAAATTCCAACAGTTTGTTGTTCAGTTCTGATCAGACTCTTTGAAATCCTTTTTAAGCAAGAAATTATGTATAAATTGGGTGCATTTTTGGTCGAATATGGCATTTAAATAACATTAAATTAAAGAGTAAATTTAGAAATTTATTATTCTTTTCAATCCTTAAGGATAACTATATTACATGGAATGATTCACATCAAACCTACTATTATTCCACTTACTATATAGGGTAAATTGTACAAAACTCCCATAAATTATCGTCTAGGAGCCAAAAACCCCCCTCAACTACAAAAATACTCCCTCAACTATCAATTGGGTGCAATGTACCCCTCAATTCGTAAATGACACATTTACCCCTAACTTAAAATTCAAAAAAAAAATTCAAAAAAAAAATTTAATTTTGATAATATATATAAAATTCAAAAAAATATATATATAAATTTTAAAAACCATATATAAAATTCAAAAAATATATATAAAATTAAAAACAAAAGTATATAAATTTTGAAAAAATATATATAAAATTCGAAAAAATATATATATTTCAAAAAAAAAAAATTGAAAAATATATATATATTGGTAGAATGTCATATCTTTTCTAATGAAGTGAATCAAACTACTTACCACCAACATCAATTAGTGGTCTCTTTTTATTTATATTTTTCCAAAATATATATATTTGTTTCAAAATTTATATTTTTTTTGAATTTTATATATTGTTTTCGGATTTTATATTTTTTTTTTCAAATTTTATATATATTTTCGAATTTATATTTTTCATTCAAAATTTAATATATTTGTTTCAAATTTTCTATATTGTTTTCAAATTTTAATATATTGTTTTTGAATTATATATATATATATATTTCGAATTTAAATTTTTTTTTTTTGAAATTTAATATATTGTTTTTTGAATTTTATATATATTAATTAACCCTTAAAATAATTTATTTTATTTTTGTAAGGGTAAAATTGTAATTTTGCAATGGAAATGGGATAAATTGCACCCAATTGGGATAGTTGAGGGGTTTTTTTTACTCATGGGACAATAGTTGAGGGGGATTTTATGCACTTTACCCTACTATATATGAGCATTTGGATCGGTAATTAGGGATTAACAAAGCCTTAATCAAGTAATGTGAATTTTATATTAAGAGGAAGTTAAAGAATGCATATATGATGATTGTGTATTTAAAGATCGAACGAAGTGCTTTTAAATAGACGAATGTTATCTGTTTTTATATAAGATTTTATTTTTGTTTTATTCTTGTATTAATTAGATTGAATAAAAAAAATATTTTACTTAATCATGTTTGTTCCCGATGATCATAAACATGGTTTTTGCACAATGGTGTCTCATGAACACACAAATACTTTACTCAATTCATTAACTCCAATATACATGTTCACCTGATATATATATATTATATACAAATATAATATATATATATATATATATATTTTTTATATATACACGTGATGAGTTGCCTATGATGAATAAATTAAGTATAAAAATTAAGATAAATAAATGCATATTTATACGGTCGAATATACATATTTTAGTATAATTCGTGGTGAATCATAATAACATATAAATTCATACAAGTCTACACAGAATATAATAAATTGCTTAAATATTCATGGACATGAACATGGTAAAACATATCTGTACATATGACTACAAATAAATGTATATACATATAAACATAATATATACTATCATATGTAATCATGAATCAAAACCCACAATAACCGATCTATACATGAGTGGTTATAAATATCACAATTCTGTCCATATACACATGATTTATACATATACTTTCGGATCTATACATATATGTATAACAGAATATATATCATCATATATATACGTAAATACCAACATATTATAACAGATCTATACATATGTTTTTAACATAATTACGGATCTATACATATATGCTCATATGGCTACTGATCTATACATATAACCATATAGCTACGGATCTATACATACATTTTCATATAACTACATATCTACACATATAGCTACGGATCTACACATACATGTTCATATAACTACATATATACATATATAGTTACAGATCTACGCATACATGTTCATATAACTACATGTCACTACAAGAAAAAAGGGTATTTACGAGGGGTCAAACTTGTCGTAAAAATTTTTTTACGGGAAACATGCCCCCCTTATAAATGGCGGCCTCGTAAAAAGTCTTAAGTTTTTACGAGGAACAACGTAGTTCGTAAAAGATTAATTTCCCTTCGCATAAACGTTATTACGACATATATATTGGTCGTCAATAATTTATTTAAAGGAAGATTTACCTCTCGTAAATATGTTTAAATATTCACGGGACAATAATCTTAGTCGTAAAACATATTTTTGCGACTTGTATATTCATCGTTAATAATTTATTAACGGGTAACTTGACTTCTCGTTATTATATTAAAATATTTACGAGACACTAATGCAAGCCGTAAAAACATTTATTCACGAGAGTTTTGACACCTCATAAATGATTTAAACTTTTTACGGCTGACTTGTACTCCATGTTAATACTTTATTTACAGGAAGCGACATTTGTCGTCAATAACGCCAAGTATTCACAAGCCACTAATACAAGTCGTAAAAAATATGTATTTACGAAACTTTTGACATCTCGTAAATAATTTAAACTTTCACGACCTACTTTTATTCATCGTGAATAACATAACCTATATAATTCAAATTACCCTGTATTTGCAACAATTTCAATTGAGTCATCATTCCATTGCGACATAGTAACAATTACAAGAAAAAAAGAAGCAATTCATTAATTAAGATGTCATCATAATTCACCGTAGTTCAATGCTCCAAATAAAAATGTAAAAACAATATCTTTAAACATTTTCAAAACGCCGTTAACAAATATTCAAAATGCAACAATAATTCACTTCAAAAACACAAGTAGCTTCACTACACCAATGTCTTTTCGCTAATCTTCAAGTAAGAAGCAAAACACCCAAGCTACTAATGACTTGGTGATGAGTGATCCTGTCAAAATAATATAATGGTAATGTCAAAAAATATAATTAATAAATCATACAATTAGTTAGTAATTTGTGAAAGAAAAAAAATCATAATTTACCTCCAAGATTTTCACAATTTTTTTAGGCCATGCAATCGAGCTTGTCTGAACATCGCGAATATAATACTTTCCAACTAGGCTTGCTCAATACAAAGGACAAGTTCCAACGATGGCATAATCAACCCAAACTTTCCAACAATTTTGACCAAGCGGAACAAAATCCTCGATTTTTCTCTCTTTGCCTATTCATACACAATTAAAAATTAATATTAGAATGAAAGCCAACATGATGATGCAAAATTGAAAAATGTATACACAAGAATTTACAGAGACATAAAGTTCAAAAATACTTTCTTCTCACCTGGATTGAAGTCCCACTCATATTTTCAAACCAGATCTACTTTTACATTGGACAACCAGAAACTTTGCACTATAATATCTGCAATGACAAAGTATTTCGCTAATAAATGATATGATTACGTATGATACTGAATTTACTACCACAAGCCTTAAATCAAGATATGAGGTATCAGCCTTATAGAAGAGGAGTCTCAAATAACTCTAGTCTCTTTCACTATCATATTAATTAATTTCAAGGTTGTCGTGATGCTGAACCTTCTTGTACAATACTATACCTTCACTTTGATTTGCAGAACTCCAGTAATGAATTTAAGCTTTGTTTTTAGAGCTTAGTTGATCATTCCACCACCTACTAAATCTGCATCACCAAAATAAGAAGACCAAGATCTAAATTACAAAGTGTCATTGATCACACAAACACCTACATTTAGAGTTAAATGGGTTTAAAAATTTTCAAAACAGCCCCATCAGTTTTAATAGAGTTAAAATAATGAGAAAAACAGAGATATACTATAATATGGTCTTACTTTTGTTGTAGTCTGCCTTCCTTTTCACTGCCTTTACTTGATAGGGAGCTTTCTCCTGAATTTTTGAAAAAATTAAATATGTAAGCACAGAAGTAATTAAATGAAGAACAATTATTGATCAAGAAGAGAACAAAATGATTTTATTTTTCACAAATGTACTCACAGCGTCTGATATCGATTTCCACTATCTCCACCAGCTTTACCAACCTGATTCAATAGTTGCCCCAAATTAGTACACCACAATTACATTTAAGTAAATCACAAGGTAACAATCCCAAGCCAAATTGATTATCTGAAGGTCAAAAACACTCACAATGGCAACGGATTTGTTGTTTAAATGTTTTTCCTTGAATTACTTCCAGAAGTCATCCCTAGAATTATCAAGCACAATTGATGCAGTTAACACTAACCCGATTAAACAATATATGATTTATAGAGATCTATATGTATATGTATATATATACATACGTGAAGACAAAAAAGGCACTGGGAGGCCTCTTAGATTTGTTAGGATCCTTCGCAGGCTTGGCCTTCTTGGCCGGTCCCTTCTTCACTGTGAGCCTAACCACAAATCATTAAAAAGCAAAAAGACCGATCAACCTCCCTCATAGATGCACATCACATTTTATTCATGTTAATTTTCAAGTCCATATATTACGTGACCTGTCAATTAGATCATAAATTCAAATTAAGAAGGAAGTGGGACTGAATAACACTGCATAAACCCAATTGATACTAATTTTAAATTTGAAAAATTTGAATAAAAGGGAGAGTCAAGAAATGAGTATGGTCTTATAAGTAGTTGCCCTAAATACTAATATAGAATACCCCACTTCTATGAAGCTATACACCTTTCTGCAGTATTTGCCCTCTTTCCACAACAGTTTGCCTTCCACTAGCAGAATTATGAAAGGAAAAGTTGAATTTCAGTAAAAGCGAATATTTAAAGTGCATAACCTAAACATTGAATCGATCTTGCATATTCTATCTACAATTTCACAACATTGTTACAAGAAATTCTTAAAATCATAGCATTATACAGAGACTAAGTCACTAATACCAGTAAAATTTAGTATAATCTATACATGAATCATGTTAACAAAACTAAAAAAAAACTTTGAAGGAGTCATAACATCCACCACTACCATCAGATACTTCTCCGCTAACCACCGGTAAAATTCCTAAACACCCATCGCGCTCCAAACTCACAATAGATTAACACACACAAATATATATATATATGTATGTATGTATTCCTACATGTATATAGAGTAGCGAGAGAGGCCAAATACCTTAAACCGTAATTGAAACTGAGAGAGGGAAAGAGAATATGCGAATGCGAAGATGAATCGTCGTTAGGAAATAGAAGAAGAAAAGAAGACAAACCTGAAATTCTCACAATTTTCAGTCCCTTTTTTCCCTCTACCGACTGAATCGCCGTTGTAGGTCAGCCGGAAGGTCGCCTTCGTCGATAATCCGCAGGGTTGCCACCGCATTCGCTGTGTTGGGAGTACTCAAAAGGGTCGGGTTCGGCATGATCAATTTTTGCGGAAGTTGGAATGGAATGGATGAGAAACCTAAAACGTTATTAAAAGATTAAGAAAAAATAATAATAATAACCGTGAGAATGAATACTTCATAAAAAAAAAATATTTATTTAGGAGGAAAAATGAATCCCGTAAATGTAACTTTCGTCTAATTAGTTACGGGATATTTTAATTCTAAAGTATCCCGTTATTAGTTCAAAAGTACCCTGTTAATAGACCAAAAAAATAACGAAACTCTAGGCGCCATTTGTAAAACAAAAGTTCAAATTCAAAATAAAAATTATAATTTTTGGTGGGACAATGAAAATTTTCAAGAGTAATAAGTATTTATTCACGGGTACAAAAACACTCTGTAAATAAAATTGTTATTCAATCATTTACGAGATGTTTTACCTCCTGTTATAACAAAAAATACCCCGTTAATAATAAAAGAATTAACGAGGTGTTTGAATCATCGTGAATAAGTGTATTTACGACTATTTTATTAGCTTATCATAAAAACTACCATATTATGAATTTATTACGGGGAGTTTTGACTCAACCTCGTAAAAGGTACATTTTACGAGCAAAAATAGTGACCTCTCGTAAATATAAGGTCGTAAAAACCCATTTTTCTAGTAGTGTGTATACATATATAGTTACGGATCTACACATACATGTTCATATAACTACATATCAATACATATTTGAACATGTTAATACTCATAAGTTTACATATACGAAATTAATGTATAACAGTTTATAGGAGTACCAAACAAAGGTTTCGAATTCTAGTACAAAGAGGAAGAGTAGAACATATGTCTTGCCTGATTTGGAGAGCTTACTACACCACGGATCCAGATTTGAACCAAGTACTTGCTCTCTCTCTATCTATATATATATGTATACGTATATAGGTGAGTGACTAAGAAGAGAGAAGTCTGAATTCTTCTTAGTCTTGAGATAATAGGCTGAATATCCTTATGGTTATATATGGGAAGCTAGGTTATGGCGAATGACCATAATGCCCCTAGATCTGCCACAATAACCATCCTGCCACTCGTCTTAAAGACTAATATGCCCTTATCAAATCCCATAATAACCAACTTACCTAGTAGTCATAAAATGACTAGAGTACCCTTACTCAATAATTTAAAATACCACCATGTCATCCAAAATAAATAAAGAAATAACATAATTATTTAAATACGGGGTATTACAAGTTGCCTATGATGAATAAATTAAGTATAAAAAATAAGATAAATAAATACAAATATATTTATATATATTTTATATTTTAAATTAGTTATCATTAAGTAGTATAAGTAGAATGAGAATCAAATTTGATTTTTTTTTTGAAAAATTGAAGTTGCATTTTTTATAAGAATAACAATTTTCACAAAAAAAATCCTAACCAATTATTACTATTCATATCAAGTTAATGAGAATCGAATTGAAATAAAAATTTAGAAAGAATAAATATTTAATATTTTATAAGTCATTCCTTATCTCAAAATAATGTCTAGAGCAACCAAATCAAACCTGAAAAAAAAAAATTAACTTGAAAAGAAAATAGGAATGATAGAAAGAGAGAGAAATACATATTATTAGGTTTAGCTTAATGAATGAAAAACAAATTCAACATTTATGTTGCTTACCTTTTGTAAACACACATGTAATGCTGATACACGCATTTGATTTTGAATAATCTTATATCACCCATGTACTTCTTCTCTTCACTAATCATTATATATTCTGATTTGGATACAACTCTATAGAACTAAAAGATGAGAAATTGCATGAGGGAGAGAGAACTCTTCCTTGAGAGAGCAGCAAATTTCATTATATTTGTAAATGAGGGAAATATATACACCTTAATGAAATGAGATTATATATAGAGCACACGCCCCCGCAGGCGTAACACAGTTGACATGGACGGATCTTATAAAGTTTGTACCAATCGTATTCAAGTTTTAGAGCGTGAGTTCGAATCTTAATTGTTGTGTACCGTGACTTAATGTTACACGAGTTGTGGGACCGATTTCCTGAAACACCCTCAAAGAACGATATCCCTGAGATGGGGGAGCACACATTTTTTAAGAATTTTTTTAACACACTTCTAATAAATATTAAAATGTTCAAGAGTATCAATCTAAGAGCTTCTCAATTAAAAGGAACTGACAAAAATACCAAGAGCTATAACCCGTTCAACTTTATAAACTATAACGTCATTAAATGATTACTTTTAATCTCATTACTAACAATTATGATTGAATTTATAAGACATTAATTCACATAAAATTTTATGCAAAAGGTTTGTTTGAGGAATCTCAAGCATCAAAAAGGTAGAGGAATAATCTCAAACGTGTACCAATAATATGATCAACCTTGTTGGATTTTTAAAAGTATTGAGAAATCTCAAGCATAAAAAGTCAATCGCTATAATGTTTTTAATCAATTGCATTAAATGTATAACAAATAATTTGTTAAACTACATTGAATCAATTTAATGAATATTGGTTCAAAAACAAATTAATATATTTAAAATTAATAATAACATTATTTACATTAAAAAAATTTAAAAAAAATGTATAG
The DNA here is from genome assembly GCA_963922005.1 of Cornus suecica. NCBI lineage: Eukaryota > Viridiplantae > Streptophyta > Magnoliopsida > Cornales > Cornaceae > Cornus > Cornus suecica. The sequence continues at coordinate 94,880,699 of OY998238.1, forward strand.
AAGTAAAAGAAGTCCTCAGACTTTAATAGTAGTATAGAAAATAAATATAAATGTAAATTTATTATATTTAGTGAGCAATATAAAGAGTTGTAACAGTTATATGGAAAAATAATGTGTATTTTACAATACTAAAATCAATCACACATGTCTGAAAATAATCATAGTTTCACATTTTTGTAGAAGGTTAAATAGATATAGATATTGTAACTTTCACATATCATTGTTCAGATATGATAATATACCTATGTATGTTCTAACAGTAACCTATCCCTTGATTATTTATTTGTTTTTTTGTACCTGATGGAGCCTATTTAGATTTTTGTGTTAAATTGGCGTAATTTACGTGCCACTTTTTGTGAGGTTAATGAAATAAATCTCTCCGATCATTAATATTCCAATGACTTGAAAAATTAAATAGATAATTATTTCTATCAATGTAATTTTAATGACAACTATCTACAATACCTATCTCCTCGTAAATAGAAAACTGAATACCTTCTGAAACATCTTTTTCAAAATACCTTTTTAAAATGAAGTTAAGTAAATAAATTTAAAACCTTCAACCAATGACATAATTGGTAGTCGAATAAGGATTAATATCTCACTATATAAGTAAATGACATCCGACCCAAAATACAAAAGCCTCCAAGGTCAAATAAATAATATGGAAGTTTTAATCATTAAATGAACATTTAAATATTAACAGTTATAATCATTTAAAGGATATTACGAATACAACTTAATGTTATTATTGCATAAAACTCTTTTAATGAAATTAAAATTTTAAAATTATGAAAAATGAATAGAAATATTCTAAGGTCTTACACTTTTATAATAGTGTATAGATTATCTTACACCACTAACAAGCACAAACATTATAGGACCAATAGATCTTTACCACATTCTAACACATGTTAACGAAAACTATTAATGTACGCGAACCTCTTCATATATATATATATATTAGTAAAATGCACGTGATAAAAAATCATGGTATAATTCCTTTTTAGTATTCATAAATAACAATAATTTTATAATTTGAATCTTTAAAAAAATTGATACTAAATAAGGACACATAAAAATAATATAATTCTACAATATAAATAATTATTCTTACAAAATTAAAATATCAAATTTTATAAAAATGAAAAATAAACCAATTTTTTATATATATATATGCATAGATTTATTAGAGTAAATGGAACTTTTTATAACCAAAAAAGATAAAAAAAAAAATCATCAAACTCAAACTAATATATATTAATAAATAGATAAAAAAAAAACTCAAACAAAAAATGAATTGAAAATCAGAAAAAGTGAAAGCAAAACAAAATAAATGATCACAAATAAAAAAGAATATATTAAAATTTAATATAAATAAACAGATGTGTGTAACAAATTGGAAACAAAAGAAAATAATTCATTTAATTATATTAGGAATTCAATTTCCCAAACTCAACATTATAAAAAATAAAAAATAATAAAACTATATTAAAAACCAATACAGAATATTAAAAAAGGAGAAAAAATTGATACTAAATAAGGAGCTAATTTAATAAGGACACATAAAAATAATATAATTCTACAATATAAATAATTATTTTTACAAAATTAAAATATCAAAAATTATAAAAATGAAAAATAAACCAATTGTGTATATATATATATATATATATATATATGCATAGATTCATTAGAGTAAATGGAACTTTTTATAACCAAAAAAGATAAAATAAAAAAATAAAAAAACTCAAACAAAAAATGAATTGAAAATCAGAAAAAGTGAAAGCAAAAACAAAATAAATGATCACAAATAAAAAAGAATATATTAAAAATTAATATAAATAAACAGACGTGTGTAACAAATTGGAAACAAAAGAAAATAATTCCTTTAATTAAATCTCCTAAACTCAATACTATAAAAAATAAAATAATAACAAAAATAATAATATTATATTAAAAACCAATACATAATATATATATATTAAAAAAAATAGATAAAGGAGAAAGCACATAAATTATGTTGTTAGATTCAATTCCTGAAACTCAAACTACACAAATACACATAGATAAAAAATAAGTTTTCAAACAAATATAAAAAGAAAGTGCAAGTAATATGCATACCTTAACAAATGTGTGCAACTTTATTCGTTTTCTCAAGATGAGTTATTAATTTTAAACCAATGTGCATAGCTGATGAATAATCCCGGCAATGGTTTCATGAGGTAATTCTATAGATTTCTCTTATGAACGGTTAGGAAGTCAATTGAAGGTAAATAAAAAGAAACAACTAATTCTTATATTTTTAGTTACCATGTTATGTTTATGGTCATCTAGATCCCTCATTTTTCTCTCTTTTTATTATAACGCATAATCAACTTTATATTATTTATTGGATAACTCTTGGATTAATTGTTGCTTAATCAATCTTACCTTGTAGAGGTAGAGTTTAGATATAACTATGTTATAATTAATATATAATTTAAAAACTAAAAATTAGGCAGTGAATTCTTGCGTTTACCATATATCCTACTTCAATAGGCTTTTTAAAGATAAATTTTAACAAAAATTAATATTTCAAAATTTTTATATAATTTAAAATTAAAAAATAGGAATTGAACCTTGAAAATTTAAAATTATAAAATGAAGGAAAATTCTATTTTGGCTAATTAATCTATGTTTTCATAATGTTAAGAATATTAATTATATCAACCAATACGTATATTGTGTTTCAAATTATTGACATATATTAGAACTATTTATTATTAGTAGATATGTCTTTCCAAATCATTGATTGTGATTTTGTTTAATTATTTTGTGTTTTTTTCATCATAAAAAAAATTCCCATTGAACAACATTTTCATGTGGTCTACTAAAAATAAAACATAAAAATTCAAACTATAAATTCAAAATATAGTATAGATATATATATATATATATATACAGAATTCTACTTTAATTGGTCCAAATAGAATCCTACTTCAATTTGGAGTTAGATAAAACATATAAATGAGTTTTGATTTTTAAATTTCCAAACATTGCAAAATTTAGGAATATTCCAATAGTCCAAAGTGATTATGATTTTTTTTAATTATTTTGTGTTTTTTTTTCATCATTAAAAAATTCCCATTGAACACCATTTTTGTGTCGTTTTGTGTATGCAATATGAAATATTAATTTTATATTTGTATTTTTGATAGTTGCAGATAGGTGAAATGTTAATTTTGTAGGACTCTCTTCCCAAACATAATTGAATTTCAATTGAAGAATCATAAAAATGAGAGTTTGATTCAATTAAAATAACTAAAAATAAAACATGAAAATTGAAACTATAAATTCAAAATATAGTATATATATATATATAGAATTCTACTTTAATTGGTCCAAATAGAATTCTACGGATAATATAATTATATTTGAAAATAAAACAAATTATCATTTCAAAAAAAAAAAAAAAAACAAATTCTATTTCGGCTAATCTGCGTTTTCATAATGTTAAGAATATTAATTATATCAACCAATACACTAATTATCCTAATCTATTATATTTGAAAATAAAACAAATTATATTTTGGCTAATCTGTGTACGCTAATTATCCTAATCTATTTATTATTAGTACATATGTCTTTCCAAATCATTAACATATATATTGGTACAAATAGAATCCTAGTTCAATAGGTTTTTTAAAGATAAACTTTAACAAAAATTAATGTTTTAATTTTTTTTATAATTTATAAAATTAAAAATAGGACTGAACCTTGAAATACTGAAACACTAAAAAATACTGAAATTCTTCACACTTTTAATAGTAGTATAGATATGTCTATAAAAATTGCATTTGGCCCCTTCAAGTTTTTATAAAAATTATTTGGTATCTTAAAAAAATATAAATTTTACCAATAAATTTATAAAAAAAATTGCAAAGTTAATTTTGTGAAATGTGTAATATTATTGGAAATATGTTTCAAAATTAAAATAAACAAATGAAAACTTGTGTTAGTTTACAAGTTTGATAAATATAAATATGAATATAAATATTTTTCAAAAAAAATAAATGTAAATATAAATAATAAAAACTTATGTTAGTTTACAAGTTTGATAAATATAAATATAAATATTTTAAAGTAAAAAATAAATGTAAATATAAATAATGAAATCTTGTGTTAGTTTACAAGTTTGGTAAATATAAATGTAAATATTTTAAATGTAAATACTTGTGTTAGTTAAATATATAAATAAATTTTTTTGGTTAATTTCATTTACACTATGAATTTTGAACAATATAGTCCTTTTTAAACTGAGGGGTCAAATTGATATATTAAAATGGGGATATGGTCAAGGGTAGTTTAGGTATTCAAAATTATGTTAGGTCTGAAAAGATACCAAAAGTGGTCAAGGGGTGTAAATGAGTATTTTTTTTTAAGTAAGGAGTGTAAATGCAATTATGCAAACTTGAGGGTTCAAAATGATGTAAATGAAATTAATCTTATTTTTTAATTAATATTGGACATGTGTCTTAATTTTATTGGTCCAAATAAGGGATGAGGATCAAGTTGGTCATCACTGATGAGGACCCAAATATTGTCCATAAATAGATATGTCCTATGCAATGGCCATGAATGCATACCATAAATGTTTCAGAATACATAATACATTTATGGTATACATTTATGGCATCTGGTTAGTCTCTCTCATACACATTGATAAGGATAATGTTTGGGTCCTCATCAATGAGGATCAATTTGGTCATCACCTTTTATTTGGACCAATATAATTAAAACACGTGGCATATATTAATTAAAAAACATAAATGGGTATTACCTATTATTTATGGAATCCAATCCGGATTTGAATTATTCTTTTTTCTCTTATTCACTTAAAAAACAAAAATTCATGAGCAGTTTAACGTCTACATATGCATGTATACTTATTTGTATATATAGATTGATATATGTGTGTACACTTTTATTTATATATAGATTGATACATATATATATATATATATATATATGCTATGTATATTGCAATTGAATCCAAAGGATGATAAAATCTTTTGTGTTTCTGTAATATCATCAATTTGGTGCGGTGAGCGGCACTTTACACGCGAGATTTCTGAATTTTTTCTCCAAATTTCTATACTTCAATCACTTTATTTTTATTTTTTCTTATTTGTGTTCATAATATTTTGTATCCAATTCATTTATATATCTTTGGATTTTACGAAATATGGAGAAGTACTCATCACAATATCGAATAATATTCGTGGATTGTGACTTTTTTCTTATTTGTGTTAAGGAAAGTGTACATGCATATATATATGACGTTAAACTGCCCATTATATTTTTATTTTTTAAAATGAATAAGAGAAAAAAAAAGAATTCAAATCCGGATTGAATCCCATAAATAATGGGTAATACTCATTTCTATTTTTTAATTAATATATGTCAAATATCTTAATTCTATTGATCCGAAGCATTGTCCCACCGACAATACGTACTAAGATTGATTTAGTAGTAAATTTTTCTAAAGTGACGTGAGATGACTTATGTTTGGTAGGTCGAATTCTCTCAAGTGTCCCTGAAATTGAAGGAGTAGCTGAGCAACGGAACCAACACGAATCTCTTCCAAAATTCATCAGTGGTTTCGAATCAGAAAAAGGATCTTGCTATTGGTTTTGCTGGCCTTATTACCCGTACACATGCAGTTGCATTTGTCCTCCTTCGTAAGTTATTAATGTGGAATAATGATGTTCCCTAAGCTGACTTTTGTCTACCATTGAAGTAATAAAAAAGGGTATCATATTTTTTATTTTATCTATTTAACACTGTTACTTTCCGCCGAACAACATAAAACCAGTAATGTTCATCAGCCAACTTGAATGTATATATATTTTTATATACATACCTATATAGTATTTGATCACATGATACCATGAACAAATTTCTCACAAATTATGTCAGGGTGTAGATAAAGTTTCTCACTATTAAAATTCTCTTTTAAAATGTATTTGGTAGGTAACAAGAAACAAGGAAAATACGAAGTACCTTTTTTTTTGTAAAGAACGTGAAGTACCTTTTTTTTTGTAAAGAACGTGATTTAGCAGAGCTAGCATTTAACCAAAATTTTGAAAAATTACAAACGTAAGGTTATGATGTGTAAATATGGGCTAATTGTGAAAAAAATAATTATTACAGTACTACATCTAATTTCACAATTGACGAAGATACATTAAAAAAAAAAGAAAAAAAGAAAGCAAGAAATTGATGGTTTCTCTACTTCCAACAAGGAAGTACTTCCTCTAGTCTAGAGCAACTTCTGCTATTTGGAATGCATACATGTACATGCATATATAAGACCAATTCTACGACAAAATATTTATAAAAATAAGAGACAACTTACAGGCTTACAGCACAGCAAAATAAGACAGTATACGCAGAATATAACAATTAAAACACTAATGCTATCAATCCAACCTATTAAGCTTACAAAATTGAAACATTCCAAGACAACCAGTGACACAGGCAGCACCACTCGTGGCTTCCCGCTTGATCCTTTCGTTGAAATCTGTGTGCACACTGGAGAATCGGTGCAACTCCATTGTTGGTCTTGCTCTTCCTATTCGAAGGTCACTTGTTCTTCAACCGCTTACAATGTACAGCTCAGATAAGCACCTTGGTCACACATCGCTACCAACAGTTGCTTCCTTCTGGTTCATCATCATATTTTGGAACTCCAAACGCTTAGCAGCTCTGATATCAAGTATGTTGGGTGGAATCGGTTGAAGAGAGCCGTGCAGATCAACTAGTTCCAAGAATTCTTTTTTGGCTAATTTCTTCTTCTGGACGAGTTCATCGACCACAGCATCCATGAGCTCTCTGTTCTGTTGCAGGATCTGATGCGGAAAACAGTGGTTATATAACACCAATATACAGCGCTAAATTGGTAAAGAAGCTTTTGGTTCCAGCTATTAAAACTGAAATGGGTATTTATGTGTTTTATATAGCAATGAAGGTATATCGAAAAGCTGTAGCTACTGAAGAAGGATCTGATAAAATGGAGTTTGCTAAGGCTAGGATCTTAGCATAGGATGTATGAAAATAAAAAATAAAAAACTTTATCACGCTGCAAAACTTCAATTTATACATTTTTATCAGCCAAAAGTATTAAAAATAACCATAGTTCAATAAATTCTTGTGCGAAAATTGTATGAAACTAAATCTTATGGTTAAATAATGCCATGTCCACACGACATCCATATCCTACCTTATTAGGGACTCTGTTGTATGCGTAACTGACTTACAGAATATAATTCTTTTACACATCTAAAAAGAAATATTAAACAAGAAAGAATATCTATATATGATTTATGATAAGTGCAATTGGCATGTGATATATTAAATACCTCTTTTGCACGTTCATAGCACATATTCAATATTCGCATAGCCTCCAAATCGAGGTCCTGCCACCGAAAAGGATATCTTACATTAAATGTTCAAGCAGAGTCGAACTAAAAAAACCTTCATTTCAGCATCCTTTGACCAGAGCATATTTACTGCAACAAAATGATGTTGCTAAAACAATGATCACACTCACAATATTGAACAATTCATCAAGACAATAAACCTTTCCTAACATTCACTACTTCTCTTTCCTACTTGTGGACAACATTTAAAATTGTAAAACATGAACAAGTGAGATGTATAGACAGAAAATACATACATTTATTCGATCAGCCACCCAGAAACCTGATAAACCATAATATTTCTCTGAAAGACCACCAAGTACAAAAGTTCGTGCTGCTGATCTTGCATTATCTGCTGTTTCTGCCCACATCGTACTCAGCTGCGATATTTTATATAGCATCAAAATCTTGATGTGCAAAAGTGTAAATTTGTGAAATGCAAATGGAACATAATTTCATAACCACAATAAACCCTAGTCCTGATTCCTGAAGATGGATGAAAATTCTTATAACATGCCAGAAAGGATAATATTCTGTGTTTTGTGTTCAGAATTTAAACCCTGTCTCCCACTTTATAGTGACTCCAAGGTACAGCTAGGCTATTTATACACAAGTCATTGTTTCAGAGACCAAGGCGTACAAATAAACCACACTGTTTTGAAAGCCAATAGAGCAGAGTTGAGTGCATGAACATTCCTCTAGGAGCAAGTAATTTCGAAAAACTGATGGTCAATAGAATTGGTTAGTTTATCTTCTTGCAAGTATTTGCGTGCTAACAAAAAGCAACATTGAAGATTTTCGGGTGGGACAATCTCACTTCTCTAAACCTATATGTATTTCATGAGAATTCATGACTTGTACCCAATATTTCTCAACAGTTCTAGTTGAAAAGGTTTGTGGCAGGACATGCATTCACATCTTTCGTTAATCCCTGTAGCCAAGAAAAGCATAGGCCCCAAGTAACTTTTCTAAGATCATATCTGTTTATCTTTAGTGACTCAACGCAACTGTAGTGCTTTCTCCTCTCAAGGAACTCTAATACATTCTCTAGAAGATGCAAACGTGTTTCACTTGTCAAAACCTAAGTAATCGAAAAACAAAAATAACTTTGCGATACTTGATAGATGTGTATCAAAATATATTACCAAGAAGATATCATTTTCACATTCTCAAGTAATTGACAAGAAAATTGAAGAAAATGCCTCTTAATTCTTAGGAGGAAAAAAGAAAAGAAAAGAAAAAATTACTGGAGGAAGTCAAAAAACAAAAAGAATCATTAGAGAAAGAACCATACCAGGAAGGCGTAGTTAGCATAGCAGTAGTTAGTATGCAAGTTAGGCATTTTGATTAATTAAGAATCCTTGCCCCCAAGACAGAAAATATTCATTTTCTCCACCACCAAAACACCAGAACACAAATGAAAACCATATATAATGCATTCTCCCTCTAAAGATGGGTCGTACGACCAAAAGAATTAATCCTTCTAGTAATTAACCCACTACTAATGTGCCTAACCATAGGCATATCCCGAGAACATAAAGGATACCATTTTATGGAAGTGCAGGGACTCGAAAGATGAGCTATGGCACCTCATCTCCAGACAATGACAACCAACTTCTGCCAATCAAAAGACACATGGTAGAATTTTATCAAACTGCTACCGAAATGAAAACAGTGGACATGTTCGCCTGCTCGGAGAAAGGTTAACCCATAAAAAACTGACAGAGGAAGGAAGAGAACAGTCGGTTGTCATCGTTAAGCGTCTAAGAATTTTTTTGAAGGCATTTGAACTTGCTTTACAGTCTCCCAAACACACCTTTCTTTCTCTCTCCTAAACTGAACAGTTCATACAGACAGGATGCCAGTTAATCAGAACCATCTTACAAGATGAGGACGAGTTGACCGATTATTGTTATTGATTCTTGCTCTCTCTCAAGGAAAATCATAGATCCATCATTATGCATATCCACTAAATGCATTAAACTGTAACAAATAGGATTTCTTACCTGACCCTCACCATACCACATCTCATCAGCCGCACGAGGAGCTAGTTGAACAGTGATATAATCCAAAAGCGATTGCCGACTGTGTCAAATGACAAATACAAAAAGATAATAAAGGACCAAAGAAAGGAAAATGGAGGTGATTTTACTACTGCAATTCTAGATAAGCCAAGTAAAATACTGAAGGACTGCACCCTTGTACAATGATTTTGTTTTTCTCAGGACAACCCATGATGGTATTACTTGCAATAGTTGCCCATTATGCTAACATTATTCGCAGCTTTATTAGAACAATTTTACATTGTTACTTCAAATAGAAGAGGAAAAAAGGATTTGAGATGTAGAAGAACATTATACCTGAGCATTCCCTCCTTGAATTTTAAGTGATCCAATTTCATCCTGACATAACCCAATTCCCTGCCAGCTCTAGGAGCAATAGTGACCTAATCAAAACAATTAGAGCATAAGCAAATCAAAAGGCCTAAGTCATTGAACACAGCATGGTTGTAAGCTAAATTTCCAGGGGGGGAAAAATCAGTATTGTCGAAGAACACTTATTTGCAGGAATCGTATAAGCTAAGTTCCGAAGAATTCAACCAATAAAAATATGCCAAAATAATAATAATTAAAAAAAAAACAATAGCAGTAAAAACCACAAGACATAAAATAAAGATACAATTTTCTCAATGCCATTTATCCTCAAAATCTATTACCATTATATATTCAAATTTGGGGTGTATATGTCAAGGTTCATCGAATTTTCCACAAAAATGAGCCTCTGTCGATTAATTTCTCGAGGGATGTCTCTAGTGTCAGGTAAATCAGCTACAAGGTTCAGAAATTGCAGCTTAATGTTGGATTCCAATTAAATTATGGTCGTCATTCATGGAATAAAGAAATATCTCTCACACAGGAACACTGATACTTGTTACATTTACGAAACATAGTTCATTGGATGTTGCCAAGGTTGTCAGAGAGTTCCTTGAGAGTAAAAATGGATGTAGCGCGAGGAGAGTAAGAACAGTATGAAAAATGATGTTGCTATTTCTATGGTGGTTACTTGGGAATAAATGAGTAGGAGGCTATTAGAGGGGGTGAAATCTCTAATAGTAGCCCTCAAGCATAGTAGGTTGAAGTATCTTGAGGGTGCTCCCTGTTGTGGTTTGTTTTATCCATCTTCGAAGCAACTTCGCATTGAGAGTTACACGGCTGCAGATTGGGCAGGTTCTCCTTCCGATTGATAGTCCACTGGTGGTTATTATACCTTTATAGAAGGGAATCTAGTAACTTGGAAGAGCAGGAAACAGTAAATTGTGGCTCGTTCTAGTGCCAAACCGGAGCACTGTGCAATGGCTCACACTGCTTGGGAGCTCACTTGGTTCAAAGCCTTTCCACAAGGAACTTGAGTATCTAGTACATCTATTCATATAGCTAGTAACCCAATCTCTCATGAGAGAACTAAGCATATCAAAGTTGATTGTCTTATACTTCTAAAAGTCACTTCATGTGAGATAGTAACTCCATTTGTTCCTTCCAGAAGTCAGCTAGCATACATTTTCACAGACGCACCTCCAAAGCATACCCTTGATCCTATATGAAGCAAACTAGAAGTCATTGACATATACTCTCCAGCTTGAAGGAGAGTGTTGAGATAGTTGACTATATGCTGTCTATACAGCTAAGAGCATGAATTGTCCATACAAGTCAGGCAGTCACATATCTTCCCTGTTCATAACAGTCAAAGATATATCTTCTATATTCATATTAGTCAGAGATATATCTTCGATATTCACAGTAGTGAAAGATGTATCTTCCATATTCACAGCGATCACACATCTCCTCTTCCCGTAGTTCTTGCACTTCCTCTTTTAATTATTTACCTATACCTATATAAATATGTGTGTAACAGTTGTGAAGTTGTGAACTCAGTAAGAAATACAGAACGACTCTCTTGCTCAACAACCACCATATTTCTAATCTTCAGAGAATTCAAATACTAGTGCCTACACATAATTATTGTCTTGTTCAACAACCATATTTCCAATCTTCAAAGAATTCAACTGTTAGTGCCTACTTTATCTCGCAACTCAATCCATCTAACATAACATTACAACGATGAACAAAGCAAGCAGCAATATATCTACAGGAACAGAACCATATATCCCAATAATTGTAGGAGATTCTCATTTTTAAGAATCTGTAGCATTGTAGATCTAACAAGAAATTCATCATTAGGTAGGTCTAATAGTAATACATTATCATTAAAGTTCCACAACGCCATTTATACTTGCCAAACAACAAAAGGAAAAAGGAGGGATAGATAATAACATAAAACTGCTGCATTTAAGCAAGGGCATAAGTAAAAATAACTAAAGAAAGAGACTAAATATGCAATTTCTTATAAATGCATGGAGTTGAGTGTGGAGATTATACAAACTCAATGTTCCTAAGATCAGGAAAATTCACGGCCACTACAGCCATTGCCGCTTCATTAATAGCTACTTGCTTCCACAACTCAGGGCTCCTCTCCTTTCTATCCAGCATTCCTCTTTCTTCTATTTGTGCAGCTTGTAACAAGTCATCAGTCGTAATCTACAAAAGCACAACAAAAACTTCAGTATTGTTGAAGTAAAGAGTTCACAGCACCAATTATCGCAAGCCACAACAGCAGGTCATGGTGTCTGCAGAATGGAAGACAGATAACCCACCTGTGCTTTTGACAAAAGAGGGCACAAAAACTTATAGAATGCTGTAAAACTTTTTGAGGCACAGACAGATAAGCTTCCCTTAAGCTATATTATCATATTGGACTCATATGGAATTTCAATCATAAAAAAGGTCATCAAATAGTGGCTAATTATTAGTATCATTACTCAGACACAATAAAGTAGATCTCTGATTGCATATCAAGCTGGGATATATAGGATCACAACGGAAGACACCATTCAATTTAAGCGAACCACTAACTGTGCTTCCGTATGAAGCCCATGGCAACTGGAGAATGATGCCACTGCCATTTTTCAGAATCAATTGTTTGAAAGAAAAATATCTCATTTGCTTCAATGTCAAAAAGTCACCTCATATAATATTTCCCAAATCTTACTTGACAAAAAATCAAATTCCTTATAGATTATTCATACGGAAATCAAAAGAAAAAGTAGATAAATGAGTTTAAAATTTAACTTGACCAGAAAAAGAATCTACCTCAGTTCTTCCCTCACGCATCATGTTAATAGCAGCAACCTCAATTATGTTGGCTAGCTCTGCACCAACCATTCCATCAGTCATACTGGCAACAGCCGTGTAGTCCACATCGTCAGCCATTGGCTTCTTACGTGCGTGGACCTATAACCAGAAAAGAAGAAAACTGAATATGAAGGAGAGAGCTGACTATAAATACTCTAAAAGTAAATTACGTAAAAGGTATATTTATATGCAATTACAATCAACATAAAGCATGTCTACTGATGAAACAAGAAAGAGAACACACCTTCAGAATTTCAATGCGACCTATTACGCCAGGTTTAGGAATATATATTTTTCTATCAAACCGTCCAGGTCTCACAAGTGCTGGATCGAGAATGTCAGGCCTATTTGTGGAAGCAATAGTGATCACATTCCCTCTACCTTCAAACCCATCCAAGCACACAAGGAGCTGGAGTATTAAGGGTACAAAAAAAGGAGACAATATATTTGCATCAGCCATAGCCTGAGAAAGTAGATCATACTCAAAGAAATGCAATACTCCCCCACTCAACCTGATTAAGAGTGGCATCCCGTTCTTGTCCACCAGAACCCTTGATCAAACCACGTTCCCTTCCTACTGCATCCAATTCATCAATGAAGACAACAGATGGAGCCTGTGAATATCAACATTACAACAATCATATGTCAACTTTTGTATCAACTATGCAAAACACAATCAGACCTTCAGAAAGTAATTAGAATTTCTAATTATCAAATAAATAAGTAAATAAAAATGAGAAGTGGAAAGACAATAGAATTTACAGTGATATCAGAAATCAGTGGCAAATCAACAAAATTGTAACCTTTATCCATACAGTGTCATGCAAGAAATGCATAAGAAAACAAAAGCCAGTGCTATGAAAATGCCAAACAGAATGCTTACATTGTCCCTTGCTTCTTGGTAAAGTGCGCGGACACGAGAAGCACCGACCCCGACATATATTTCCACAAACTGAGAGGCAGAAATGGAGAAAAAGTTCACACCTGCCTCACCAGCAACAGCTTTTGCTAACAAAGTTTTCCCAACCCCAGGGGGGCCACAAAGAAGTATACCACCTGATAAAGCACCATACAATAAAAAAGTCGTTCCAACCCAAACCAAGTCATAGCCTCACAGGGCATTGCACAGCACATGAATACAATAACAAAACAAATGAAGAGACACATGTGGCATAACAAACAAACAAAAAAAGAAGACAGTAAGTAAATAAATATTTAGGCCTGATATCGAAGTAATTCTTTTTAGAGGAATCATCAGTATATACACATCAACCAATATGGCCTTTTCATTACTAGTGATTATAAAGAATATATCATTACCACATATCACAAAAATAGAAATAATGCCACATGTAGATGAGCATATTGAGAATCTGAGATGGATTTGGTAAGGTGATGAATGCTGTGATGAGAAGCTACATATAGCAGTATAGAACACCATGTGCACAAGAAAAGAGTCTTTACATAAAGTACGTATGCAGTAAAAAAAATACATAAAGAACATTTTCCACACAAGCAAGAGTGGATGATCTGATTTAAAGTAGAAGTGTGATAAGTAATAAAAATCCAAAAAAAGTAAAAAATTGTTATTATTAATTTATCAAACAAATATATGATGCCCTACAACTTGGCAAAGGATATTGAATAGATGGAGTTGAGCATGAGAAAGTGTAAAACGCTCAGTTGAAATACATTGGTCTTTTACCTACAAAACAACTATATACGTACTGAATAGTATAAAATATAGTCTTAAGGCTGAGACAAATTTCAGAATGGAAAAGAACAGGAACAACTTCAATGCAACACTTATTTGCTTATCAGCTATGCAGATCTTTCCAACAAAGGAATATCAATACTCCTACAGTCAGCTACTTTTCAAGAATTCCTTTCAACTGCCTATTTTGTAAGTTCCCCTTTAAAAATGCTGGGAATAACAGAGTATGCATTCCCATAGAGCTTTCCTCAAGTTTGATAGGATATATATTATTAGCTTAGAAAGAAAAATAATGTTCCTGTACAGTGATTTATACCAGTAGTTCACCAGCTGAGAATGCTTTTTGAACTTATTGGCAGAACAGTAGGTTTTAATTGGTAATTAGCTTAAAATTAAAGTAGCAGTGAGACAAGTGAGATGGTAAATAATTTCGATACAAATAATTTTTTGATATAGTGCTGCTTAAATAGAAAGAAAACTATGCAATTATTTCAAAAATAGCCTCAGGCCCTCAAGTCTCAACAAGACCCTCTATCTCGGGCATCATCTTGTGGCCTAGTGGTTGAGAGCTCCGCTCCTTGAGCGGGTGTGCCCATGTTTGAGTCTCCCCCCCTCCCCTTCCCGGAAAAAAAAAACAAAAGAGACCGTCTACCTCAAGAGAAGGATTGTGTTTAAGAAAATGGAAAAAGAGTTTCAGTTTGCAGAACACTAAGACTCAAACAGTATCATCAAGGGGCAGATGATCGAACCTGGTATTTTCACTCCCCTTCGTCTGTACATTTCCCCGTGGGTAAAGAACTTCACGATCTCCTCGAGCTCAAGCCTTATTTTCCCAAGACCTGCAACATCTGTAAATTTCACATCTACATCTCTCTCCAAAAACTGAGGGAGTCTCTTGTTATGTGCCCGACGAACACGAGCACCTGACCTCATGAACTGCATAGCCATCTTCATATAAGGATTCTGCTCACCTCCCCCTTCCTCACTTTCATCATCTTCGCCCTCAATTCCAGCCATTTCCTTCTCTAGCTCCCTCATTTTCTTCCTCTCATCCGCATCTGCTTTCTCAATCTTCAACCTGTCCTCGTAATCCCTCTTCTGCCTCCTATAGCTAAGAACAACTGTCTGATAAAATATGACAAAGAAAACCAATCCAAGCGCGGTTGCAACATTCGAATCACTTGCTAAGTTCTCCCACATGTTTGCCATTTCCAGATAATTCCTCCTCGCCTGACGCAACGACTGCTCATACTTGACCTTCTTCGATTCATCTTTCCTTTTCCTATCCTCCATCTTTTTCTGCGTCTTAATCGCCCTATCTATCATCTCCCTCTCTTTCCTCATCTTTGACAACTCCTCGTTCTTATTTCGTTTCAGGTCCTCCCTCATCCTCTTAAACTCTAAGGCTCTCTTCGACTCAGGCTTCGACTTCACAAATGATAGCATCCAAACAGGAATCCTAGACAAGAACCCTAAATAGGGTGACGGGATTTCGGGTTTCTTAATGGGTGGACTATAGGCATTTACACAAACAGAGTCAAGCTTTAACTCATCCCATGACTCCCAAAACTTGGGATCACTCTCTCTCGACGGCAACACAATCCTGACAACCCTAGAATCATCCAACACAGCCAAAACCACCTCTGGCCTCTGCTTCAAACCCACACTACTGGGTTTTACTATGTGTTTGAGCTTACCCTCTTGCATCAAATTCAATATTTCGGTATAGGGCATTCGATTGGTCACTACAGGGAGTCCCTGTGACCATGATTTTAACTCTTGTGGTGTCAATGCATCCACTTTCTTCCCAGAACGCCTCTTTTCGGAGACTTTTGCCGCCAAAGCTGGCTGTGCAAGTGAAGCTGAGACCACAGTGAGTGTCACCGAGAGTTTGAGTAAATTCAATCGATTTTTCTCTGATTGTTGTGAGTCTTCGTGAGACTCGGAGTCATCGAAATGGCAAGTGATTATTGAGCTTCGAATGCGAAGAGAATGTTTTAGGGTTCGAGTTTTGGGTTGATTTAGGGAATGAAGAGAGGGAGAAAATGAAGTGGTGAGAGCGCAAGTACAAGCCATGTATAGATACATGAATTGATTTGAATTCGATTGAATGTTGAAAAATGCTTACATGCTGTTAGATAAATGTATCGAAGTGATTCGAGTACGAACCTGATTGAAATTGTCGATCTGAAGTCTGTAAACACGAAAATTTGGAATTAGGGTTTTGAATGTCAGTTTTGGTTCCTAATCACGTTTACGAGAAAGAGAATAGAAGAGAGAATTCTATAGGAATACATGTGTGTGTGTGTATATATATGTATAGAGAAACTCAAAAGTATGTATGAAAAATGGATATGGCGCGTTCCGGCGGAGAGGGACTAGGGAAGCGAATTGCAGTGTGGAGTGCAAAGGTAAATCATAGCAGTTATTTCTGTTTTACCGCGACACCCAAACTAAATTTCAATTGAATTTTGCTTATTTTTATCCTTTCCTATGGGTAAATCACACGCATTCTCTTCGCCTGAATAAGATAAATGGTTAAAAATTTTGTTTTTGCATTCGTAGTTAAATATTTTAAACTCCAGGAACGTCTGGCTAAAATAATTTTATCCAACATAGGGATAAAATAAATTATTGTAAGCATTTTAGTAATTTATTTATCTCCATGGATAAATGTTTGATAGGGTGATCAATAGGGAAGTGGAACTGGGAAATAAGACGAGGATTTTATATGGGATAAGAGATTAAAAACAGATTTTGTTAGAAATAAAGATTTTTAAGGACGAGATTAAAAAAATGTAAATCATACGTTCCATTTATCGACAAGTAATGTTTGGACTCAGCTTGGTTGTCAAACAACTTCAAAACAAATCAGTTTGATCAAAGCTTTAATAGTATAACTTTAAGAAAATTCATTTTTATTTTTGTTTTTGTTTTTATTACACCTGCAATTCAAACACTCAAAATATACACCCATGACAAAAGAAGAAAGAAACACCATGTCTGTCAACATCTTTACATGAAACAATCTCAATTTGATCATGCCCTATTCAGAATTTATAGAAAGCCAACTATCCACACAATTAATGGGATAGCAAGCACAAAATCGAAGTTATTGTATACTCATATAAACCACCACAAAAAACAACAAATTAACATCTTCAAATCTGGTTCCAGATATACTTTTTACTACAACATCAACTGCCACAGCTACAAGAAAGCAATATCTCTCAATCTGACAGAACAAGTTCTGATCAACCAGTCCATGAAATGGGACATAGTTTATGGGGATACCATCTGGGAAAGAAGGAAGATTGACTGAGAACCTCAAGTGTATGTGAATTCGATGCCTTTGCCGGAAGGGGCAGTTAATGCAGTTGCTATTCGTTGAAATAAATCACGCCGCAAAAGATCAAGAGACTACTACAGAAGGAAAAATGTGAACAGGGAAGCTCAACTAAATGCCAAACATTAAATCCATTACTTTGGACACCATAGATTTTGCAGGGGTGGCAATGGTCCCAGCTGAATGCCGAGTAGTGCTGCTGCCATTTTGAAGATAGTAAGGGCGAGGAGAGCCCCTCGAAGGGTTGTGCTCTATGCTTTTACTGGCCGATGAAATGGGCAAAGTCATGAATCCTTTGTTATTGAGCCTCTCGTTCAGAGCCGGGCGTTGTACTGGATCCACTGGCTTCACTCCGACAATGAGTACTCCATTTATTTGCATCCCATTCCTGCTGAGGGCTTTCTGCGCATCAGATCGATTCTACACCAACAAAAAAGTAAATACATAACAAACTGTTATATGGTCTTACTCCAAAATAGAGTCACTTAATTTATAATAAACAGTTACTATTGGGATGATATGGCAAAATTGGAGACCACTGCAGCAAACTCAAAAGGAATTTCTTCAAGGACTATGTTACAGGGACTCTTTCAGAGTAGGTGAAAGTACCAATGTTGGAGACAGACAACTGAGACATGGGTATGGAATTATGCAATTGACACTTTCAGTTGAATATGCACCTATAAACATTTTCGATTACTCAAATTTACTAAATTATTACTTTAAAACGAGTGTTAGGTCTATATTAAAGTGACTTACATACAGATGTTATCTTACTCTAGAATATAAAATAAAAATATGACTAATTTGGCAGTATCTTGTGTCCTTGCGGATCTGACACTTGTGAAGCGTCCATATATATTCACCCAACACATGCAATCGAGGTCCGTGTAACATAGTTCAAGATGACACCTGAAGGAATAAGCACAAAGTCTCTGCAGAAATGAACTCCTCAAGTCACCTCATCATACACACCACAGTTAAAAGCACTTCAAATATACAAATTCCAATTGGTTCATGTCTCCATGGCATTCATGTGCTGGCTGAATTTAACCCCTAAATATTACAACAGCGATATGATTCTGAAAATCCATAGCCACTAATCCGTAGTATATAAATGCTGCTGCACAATTGAACTCTAGAACAAACTGTAGATACCCCACTATCAACTTCTAGAAGATTACACAATCTTTTGACATCACATAGTTTTAGCACCTGTCTAAGCTTTCTTCTTCAGGAAATTTGTGTCCATAATCTGAGCATAATATTCCATTGCACACAAGTTCAAACCTATTGCCTAGTATTTAACACATTAGCTGCACCAATATTTCTTATTCCCACCAATTACAATAAAGTAATTGACAAACTCTAATTAAAATAAAAAAATTCCAACTATATTATACTTTTATAAGGCCCTTTTGGGGAATCCAACTTTTTAAGATGTTGTGTTGGTAATGAATGAAACATCAACGTTATCCTTGGTCCCACTAGCGATGTGATGGTTTATTGTGTAATGATTTATAATTTCAATACATGAAGGGTAAATTAGTAAAGTAACATGATAAAGTGTTTTGACTTTTTAATTGGGACACTTATTTTGGGACAAAGAAAAGAGTAAAAGTGGACACTTATTTTGGGACGGAGGGAGTATAACCTAAGAAACACCAACCAAATTGGACCCATTACACCGAAATGGGTTAACAGTAAAACTCAAAAAAAGCTTTCCTCTCAGTTAAATAACCTAAGAAACACCAACCATACCGGACCCATTACACCAATATTTCTTCTTCCCACCTTGCTGAAGTTATTGTTCCCACTACTGTAAGACTATCTCTTTCTTTGACTTCATGAACATAAGCTTTCCTCTCAGCTACCAGTTAACAACCATGACTTTTTTAGTCTTAATTTTTCAAAAAATAATAATAGCTTAAATGACGTTACAAGATTTTTAGTGACAAATGAGGGTAAAATTGTAAGCCAGAGAGCAAGGAAAGGACCTTTTTCCAAAGAGGTTAAGATCGAAATCCAGTTTGCTCGCTGTACTTCTTGTGTCCCTCCATGCCTTCATTATTTAATTCTTTTAATATATTAGTTCCCTGCAAAACCTTTTCTGACTAGAGATTCACGATAATTCATTGCATCTATTGCCTTTCTATTGGGATTTACTTGTCATTTCCCATGTATTTCAAATCAATGATGATAACACTAAACAGATCACTGGAAACTTGCTCCCAAGAATATTTTCGAATTAGTTACATCAACATGAATTTCAATCACATTTACCTCATCATCAGTTTTTGTTCCCTTTTCTTCATATATTTCTTGTTACGAAACTAACTTGCATAATTTTTAATTGAAAAAACAAAGAATGGTAATATCTTAAGCACAAAAAGAGAAGATACAGTAATGGTAAGAATGTAAGTATGAATGTTGTGAAAGAAATCCAACATGAGTGACTCAAACTCGACATTATGGAGAAATAAGTACCTGATACAGAATATGCATCCAATTAGCATCTCTTGGGCCTGGAACATGTTTCAGGATCACACCGCATTTTTCAAACTCCCGCAAAACTAAATTGGTGTCCCCTGAAGAAAATCTGAGAAAGAAGATTGAAGAACGGTTTTACAGGTTTAGAACATGTATAAATAACGGAAAATAGTAACTGTTGCTAGTGTAAACGAAAGGTATTTTGAATGTGGTGACCTCTTGACTGCCCTCTTTATTACAACATAAAACTCATGTAGACAAAAATGTGGATCATAACAAGTTTACCGATGATCATGCATTAAAAAATTAGAAAACCCTAGCATGGCATGTGATTCACACCTAGAAGAATGATTAACGTTACCCTAAGTTAACGTTTATGCATCAACTGTATACCACTACTGCTACGAATCCTTTTACTCCCCTGTCCGTTAAACAGGGTGAACTAGAAGGTCTCACTGCCTCTCAAAAAGTCGTGAAAATCGACTCAGTGAGTTCCCAAAGGAGTGAACCATACTGGGGGTGGGGGTGGGGGGGGTGGGGGGAGGGGGGGGGGGGGGGGGGGCCGCATACTAGAACGGAGCTCTGAAGGGGCTGTTGAATTGTAAATTAAAGTATATGCATCAACTGGATTCCTCTACTTCTATCAATCCTTTACACCCTTGTAGATTTGATTGTATCAACACGAGTTCATAGATAAAGCTCCGTTATCTATCAACTAGCGATGGCGACCGTTGAGTCTCACAATTTTTTCTGTTGGCTCTTATTTCTTTTCTCTTAATTGCTCTCTGACAAACCCTCGAATAAAATTTCAGAAACTATCATTTCACTCATACAAGCCTTCTCAACTCTCAAGTGGCAAAATTTC
This sequence comes from Cornus suecica, assembly GCA_963922005.1. NCBI lineage: Eukaryota > Viridiplantae > Streptophyta > Magnoliopsida > Cornales > Cornaceae > Cornus > Cornus suecica. The sequence continues at coordinate 94,901,826 of OY998238.1, forward strand.
TTGGCTATTGCCCAAGTGGTTATTTCAACCAACTTGCAAAACAAGAAAAATTAAGTTGGCATCATCACCTAATGCCAAGACTAATATGGTTGGTAAGTTTGGTGCTTACGAACGTTCAACATACCGAACCCATTGAGAACAACATTAAACATTGTTAGCTTGTAGTGTTAGCAACAATAGTAACCATTCTTGTGATATGAAAACATTAGACTAATGACATGGGCTATATAAGGAGCTGAATTGAGAACAAAGTAATTTCTTATCCTATACTATATTATATTTTCAGTAAATAAAGTAAAGTTTTTGAGATTTTAGCACTAAGTTTTAACACGTGATGCTACTTTAAAGACAAGAAAATTTTAAATTCACAAGAACCATCAAGTGCACAAGTGCAATTATAAACATTTAAAGATAATAAGATTCTCCTGCTATCCTTAAAAGTGTCACTAGCCAGTGTGGTCCCCTTTTAATGAAGAGCTCTGGGAGGATAAAATGGTTGTAGACCTAACATTTAGCACTAATTGCACAAGCTAGCTCTAAAAGGATCCGAAATCGAGTTCTCCTTCTACCACTCTCCATGCTAACAGTCAAAAGTTCCAAGGACAAATGGTTTTCCTTGAGAAACAGTCGAAAGAAACTCTCACAGACTTTTAACACCCAACACCATTGAACCAAAGACATACAAGGACCAGAATTGATGAAATTCTAATTATCTTCAAAAAACACCCACACATTTCTTTCAAATGATGAAAGGGACCAAACACATTCGCATCCAATCATAAATATTTAATACAGATATTTCTCCCCACAAGATAATTCAGAAACAAAGGAGGAATTTCATAGTCCAAACACTGAAGGGGGTGAAATGCCCCCACTGTTATCGCATTTGAAGGAACAATATCAGTTAGAATAAAGTCACTACAAGTCAAAAACATTTACATGGAAATAAAAAATTAACAGAACAGTGGAAAAAATAAGAGAAAACAGAAGAGTTCAAAATACATACACACACACATATATATATGTATATGTAGGTATATATATTGTAAAGTGCTGAATGTGGGATCTCATTTGACTAATTCAATAACAGATTGCATTTTAAGAAGAAAAGTAGGACTCGATTGATTGCCATGTAAAACAATATGTAAGAACTTCGTCTGCAAGAAGCATTCATATGCCCTCTAAGTGGACAAAGACATTGCTGTACTTGAAACCAACATCATGAAGTTAAAGGAAAGTTCTCGCAAAAGACATAAAGGAGAACAAATTAGCAATAGGCATCTTGAAAAAAACAGGAAGAATTGTCAAATTGCCTCCAATAGATTGGTATTGCAAACTACACTTAGAGCTAATTTGTTACTCGGCAAACATTTTAACATCCTTGATCATTTGCACAGATTAAGCATCTAGATGAGAACTGTCTAACAGCAATTGTTAGTGGAACAAATGCACCACATAAATAAATAAATACAACTACGAATTTAGAACAATACCCATAAACAGTGACCCATTCTTCTTCATCAAGGTTTCCAACAGGCAACGAATTCCTTTGCATCTCCGGCCTCGCGACCTCCCTGGGGGGCGGAAGCGTGATCAAAGCCCCGGGCTGAACCACCCCCTCCACAGGTGAACCCTTCCCCTTATCGTCTTGCTCACCACTACCACCACCACTCTTGCTTGGTGACCACCAACTCAAACTAGGCACAGTCCCCTGCTGACTCTGCTGCTGCCAACCCATTACAGCATACGAAGTACTGGCCTCAGACTTGCTTTTCGGAGTCGAAAAGTCCCTCCCCGAGCTCTGCATCGGCGTTCTGGGATCCGACTTCACCTCCGGCGATATCGGGACGTCCAGAATCCCTGATTCGGGCGAGAAATCAGACCGGTCTTCAAGGGTGAACACCGGAGGCGGTGGAAGATCGGAATTGGCGAAATTCTCACGCCATAGAGCTGAAACCGCCGCGGCTTGACCCGGAGTGCTGAATTTTCCAGTTCCTCCTCTACGAGTAGAAACAGGGGAGGCTAGGTCATGGAAGAACAGTGATTGCCTTCCAGATTTAGGGGTTCTGTGTACTGTGGTGCTCATTCTACTACAATTTCACTACAAATCAAGAGGAAAAACACACCATTAACACACACATGTATATATAATGCAGAACATGTATGAAGACCTAGCTATGCAAAACCCCAGCTGAGTAGCTGATATGTGTTGAAAATGACATATACATATATATAAGAACAGATATATACGTATATGTGTATATAATGAATCCATACCCGAGCTAGAAATAGAGGTGTGAAACGGAAAGCCTCTTGCCCTAGACGCGAGAGAAGAGAGCGAAACTAATTCAAGCCCTAAAATTGCGAAGCTCGCCAATTCAAATGTGAATGTGGAGTTTGAAGAGCGGAAAGACTTTTAAGTCCTCTAAAAGGAAATATTTAAATAGGAGTGTCTGGGTTCTCGGCCTGCAAATGATGGGCCCAATGATATATGTGTTGCATTCAACTTGACGGAAAAAGATATAGCAATCTGGGCCCATAGTTCAGGGGAAAGGCAAGGTTAACTACATTTTAGGCCTGGATCAGAAGTCATATGGGCTGGAGTGATACTCCTACAAATCTAGTACGCGTTATATAGGAAATTTTAATATCACTCAAAATATTAAACGCTAACTTAAAATGAGGTGAAATATAGGATTATAGGAAATTTGAATATCACTCAAAATATTAAACACTAACTTAAAATGAGGTGAAATATAGGATCATCACTATGTAAGGAAAAAAATTACAAAAGTATCAAAAAAAATGTAATTTTATTCAGCACCACTTAAAATTTAGGTACTTAAATTTTAAATCTTAAATTTTTATTACTTGATTTTCAATTTTATCGAATAACACCTGCATTCAATTCAAATTTCATCGGATTTAAAGATCTTATTTATACAAAAATTGAAACTTATAAAGGTAAGATTTCGTTACGGGACTGCAGATCGGGATCTTTGGGCTCTTGAGCTGATGGCCCGCTTAAACCAACGGTTCTAGGTTGGGAATTGGGCTTATTGGACCTTTGGGTCAGTGGACCTTCATTTTAGATTGGGCCAGTGTCCTCAGACCAATCTCCTTTGGGCCTAGATCTCTGGCCCCTACAGGGAGCTTATTCATATAACTAAGTTGACATCTCTAGCAGTAGCATACTATATATATATATATATATAGGTTTAAAATAGCATCCTCGTACAACATCTTCCTTGACCAAAATAAAAGAACCGGATCTTACAGAATATAAATCTTTTACTAGCCAGGAAGCTTTTGGGTGCGTTAAATAGTTGCAATGGCATTGAAAAATGTATTGCTTAACAAAATAATCAACATTAAACAAAGAGACAAAGTAGAGCTTATGAAGGGATAGCCAACTAGTTTCTGTGTAGCCATGTGCCCATTTCACTAATGCCCTAGTGGTTCAAGAATTAGTACAGTCATACCACATTGTATGATTCATAATGCATTTAAATATGTATATATAGTATATACATATACTTTTGTTTCTTTCTTAACTCTCTCTCGCTCTCTGTCAATAGCTCTATCTTTGTATGCACTGTCATTTGGTAAAATCGGGTTGGTGGTATTCTATGTGATTTTATATACAATATGCGTGTGTGTTTGGACAGGTGGCAACTATAATACCTACTCTCCACTCTACTAGAACCTAATTCCATTGAACTGATTTTACTATTGCCACGTGAAGGAAGTGTGACAGAATGGAGTTCATGAGCTAGGCTATCTATTGGTTGTATATTCTACTTATGGCTTTTATAAAAGAAAGAAAAGACTTCACCCTTTCACAACATCATTATTCCATTATATATGTGTGTGTATATATATTTAGGGAAAATTACACTTTCATACCCTCGAGATATGACTTATTATAATTTCACTCCTCCTTTAGATAATTACAATTTCACCCCCTCTAGGTCATCAAAGTCCAATTCTTATGATTGAAAAAGTAAAATAAAATATAAACCCTTGAATATTTCTCAATTATGGTGTAAAAAATTGAGTTTTTTTGTCTGATTTGTTCGTAATTGTCCAATTAGTGTGTCCAAATTAGGGCAAAATGAAACAATAGTGTAGTAGGTTGGAGCAAAAATGTCCATAGCAATAAATTTGAAGGTATTTTAGACATTTCACCTAGTATTAACCGGGTTTGATCACGTCGAAATTTCATCATAGGAGGTATTTGTTACAACTTCCAAACTTGAGGGTGTGAAATTGTAATTATTTGAAGGATAGGAGATGAAACTATAATAAATCATATCTTGAGGGGGTGAAAGTGTAATTTACTCATATATATATATATATATATATAATATATTTGAAAATTAATATATCAATAATGTGATCCAAGCTGGGCCATTTTCAAAAGTTCATTCTTTCCTGCATACCATTGCCTTAAGGGTAAAGTGCTTGGTGGGTCTCTGGACATTCTTGGTCTAGTTATCAATTTGAAGTCTCTATCAAAAATATCTTACTAGTTTTCAATTAATTTAAGAAGATCATAAGCATCTATATGAACATAAACTAGAACGTAAATTTGGTAGTAAAAATAAGAAAGTTGTGTTTCAATGTCTAGATGTGCCTAATGTCATTTAATTAAGGGTAAAGTGCAACCAAAAAAAAAAAAAAATCTGAACTATTGCACTATTGCAACTAACCCCTGAACTACAACTAACCATCTTAAACTATCAACTTATTGCAATTTGCTCAAATTTCATTTCAAAAGATTATTTAACTCTTTGTATTAAATTTGTCAATTCTTTAAGTTATATCGATAATCTCTCTTATTTAAAATAATTATCATACTATTCACCCTATCTATATTATAGTAAATACCCTTAAATACAAATATATATATAGTTATAAGTTGTAATTACTTTATTTCTAAACTAATTAACTTGTTATTAAATTTGAATTGATTTAAATAATAAAGCCTATGTCTAGTTAAAAAATTGTGCCAAAATGGAAAAAAACATTCATAAAAATATATACATAAATAATTTACAAATGACTAAAATAATAAACACCTAATAATTTTTTATGTTATATATATAGTTTTTTGTAATTATTTAAGTGTTTTAAACTTTTTACTTAATTTTTTGTTTCAATAACCTAAATATATTATTCAAACAACTAACTTTACACTACTAGATGTAAATTTATGCATTTTTAATGTAGAATATGTCATCGAAATAGTTTAAGTGATTTTTTAATTTATGTTAATAAGGAAATGAATTAAGTAAACTTTCATATAAAAAAAGGGCATTGTGGTCATTTAGGGGGGGGGGGGGGGGAAAGTGAATGGGGAGTTTTTGCAACAAAATGGAATAGTTTAGGGGATTTAATGAACAAATTATAGTTTAGGAGGTTATCTATCATAGTTCAAGCTACATTGCATTTTACCCTTTTTACCCTTTAATTAATGGTAGGTCTTACTATTACATGTTACTTTTCTGTCTTTGTTTGGAGATGAGTTGAAAATGTTATTCAAATTAGTAAATCATTTAGTAAACGTCTTTATGTTCGAGGCTCAAATACATACAAGAATGAAGATCCGTATTTAAACGCAAAAAAAAAAAAAGGTGAAGGTGAAAATTCTACTTTTTAAATTTTAAAATCATTTAGCTAGGTTTTGTTTAGCATTCATTTTATTTTTGTTATTTATGTTTCCGATCTGAAATTAATGCACATTTTATGTTGAAGCATGTTTGGTGTGATCTATTTTATTTTGCACACTGACGTGAATAGTTGAAACATTTCGGAAAATAAATAATAAATATCAATTTGATGTTTTTGGTGTTTTTGCGCTGTTTGTTTCAATACTGTAACTAAAATATATTTAACTCATATATAAAACATATTCAAATTTATGTTAACAAACATGATTTCGATTTTAGCTAAAACACCCTGCAATGTGTCACAGGGGTCAACTTTCAATCACGAAATTTTGCCCTATGATGGCACTTGACACCAACCAAATCAGTCAATTCTCACACTTAGTGTTCTTGAATTACACTAAGTCTTGCACACACACACAGTATATGAAATACAATATAATAACAACACTCACAACTTTACAGGCAACCACAATCAATGGTTCCCCAACATTCACTATTAAACACAAATAGTACAAGGATTCTCTCTCACTCAGGTCACACTACAGCATTTACAAACACTTCTTCTTTTTGAATTTGAATGCCTATACAATGTTATACAACAGTTTATATAGGCACAATACAAAACTGTCTATCTGTGTGGATGATAACCCCATCCACCTAAACTAAGTGTTGGCACCAATCAGAGGCCGCCAACACTTGTCACACAGTTGCACTCTTCAACTGTATCATGTTGTGGCATCCTCCTGCAATGCCACATGCCCCTTAGTAGTTGTGTGTCATCAAACTGCCCAACTGCATGTCTAAGCCACACCCAGCCTTAACCATCCTTCCATATGTCTGAGTCATGTTTCACCATCACGAGCCATATATGCCAAACTTATGCCAACACTGCATAATGTTTGTCTTTGCTAAGCCAAATGTCTTGTCTTAGCTCCTTTCAAGCCTACACGCACTTAAGAGATTTGCCAAGTTTGAACCAATGCCTTCACCATCGAACCAGCACCTAGCCACACCCATGTTTTGGTTCTATCAATGCCTTGGCACCTAGGCCATGTCGTGTCATGCCTATGTCTTGAATCAGCACCAACCATTGCTTGTCTCGTGTCACAGTCTTGCCCTAAAGACAAGTTGGTCTAGCTAAAGCTTGGGTGCACATGGTTTGCCGAGCCAAGTGCATTGCATGCCAAGCTAAGGCATCACATTGCCAAAGGCAAGTTGGCACACTCGTGGGCATGCACACATAGCTTGCCAAGCCGCATGCTCCAGCTCAACCCACCGTGTTTTCACCGAGCCATCTCACCAATCGTGCCACCAAACCATGTCTAAACATGCTAACAAACTTTCCTATACACGCCTTAGCTAAGGCTTGCCCTTGGCCTTGCTAAGTGGTTGAATGTCCACTTGGGTCAGAGACCCATCCCTCACTATATATGCAGAATTCACAAATACAGCTCTGACCAAAACAAATATTAACCCTGTTTGAGGAGTCATAATGGCCTTTTTCGAAATTCCCGAATTCCAAATCCGGATTTTCTTTAACATGTCATTTTCTTATAATATAGAGCATCTCCAATTAAATCTCTATAATTTTTCAACATTCCTAAGTCCGACTTTTAAAGTTTGACTTATTTACCTAACTTGTCACTGTGTCATCTTTCCATGTCATACTGGCATGCCACAACATACTTTAAGACTTCACCGGATAATACAAGGCTACAATAAAAACACAGATTTATTCCGGTTAAAAACAAAACTCGTTCCAAACATAACCTTAGTAATGGTGGTTATGGTTGGGAACCCAGTTGCGACAAAACCGTGACTCATATCAAAATGAGTTCAAAATTTTGATGAACCACCATAGGCATTGGGGGCTAGCTCTATTGCCTGAGTCTCATTTAAGTCCAAAGAAGGAGACCATTATTACATTTTAGTTGCAAATGGTTGGACCATATATATCAATGCGTGAAAGAAGAGTACCACCCGATTTACCTACTGATAGTGACTCACCCACCCAATTAAATTTGTTTTTTCAAAGTTGGGAAAAATACACTAAAATGACCAAAATACCACCATAATTCAAATTCAAACTTTCTGAATTTTCACCTCAATTATGTAAAATATTTGGCAACACATTCAGGGGCTTCTATTACCAAAAATGTACCAAAGCCATTGTGAGGAATTGTTGGTAGACCTGTCAATGGATCGGATTCGGATCGGGTCAGTTAAATCCAAATCCAATTTGTTAAGAAATCGGATTATCGGATTCGGATTTTAATCGGGTTATCGGATTTTATTTTCAATCCATATCCGGTTAATATCGGATTCGGATCATAATCGGATTATTGATAAGTCTATTGATAAGAATGACAAAAACTCACAATCCGAGATCCGTATCCGATAATTCGACAGATTTTCACTTAATTAATTCATATTCGAATTTCTTCATTATAGAATATCTTATCCGAATATTTAATTAAAAAAATACAAAAATCAATAAATACTGAAACACTAAAATTATTCACATTTTTAATAATTGTATTTATAATCAATCATTATTAATAAATAATAAAATAATTAACAACTAACATTTATATACATGTACAATATTAAATATATATACACATATATATAAATATATATATGTATATTTTATCGGATCGGATTAGGCTAATACAAATCCAATTTATTAAGGAATCGGATTATCGGATTCGGATCATATTCGGGTTATCGGATTTTTTTTGCAATCCAAATTCGACTAATCGGATCGGATTCGGATAAAAAATCAATCCATTGACTGGTCTAATTATTGGGTCTTTGGGGGAGAGAAGACAATGATAATTGCATCTTCTTTAGCAAATAACATGCAAAGATCCTAAGACACGGACACCAAGCCATGCTCAGAGCTTGGATTATATTATCCACAAAACAACTATAGAAACAGTTATGTATGTCACGTAGTGCATGTGCCAAGTCTTCATGCTCACATGCATATATTTATATATATATATATATATATATATATATATATTAATGTATGGTTAATTACAGCTAGACCCCTTCAAAATATATTAAATAACAGGCAGGATCTCTGTTATTTGATAAATTAAAGCTAGACTCTCTCAAGTTAATCGGCGTATATTTTTTGTGATTGATAATGTGAAATTACATATTTACTCATGCCTATATTTTATTTAAAATATTTAAAAAATATTATTTTGTCAATTACCTATTTACAAAGTTAAATTTTGTCCTATTATAAACTTTAAATAAAAGTAATTTGATTTTTTCACATATCATTTGCATTTATTCGAGGGTATTTAAGATATTTTACATCTGAAAAGGTGATGACATCATCATTGACCGAGTTTGACCATGTCGATAGGAGGTATCAGTTACAACTTACAAACTTAAGAAAATTTATCTGTAATTTAGCAAACGACAAATGATCTATTTATTATTTGACATATCGCGAGCGGGTATCGTTATAATTAACCCAATTAATGTCTCACCGACAATATTTATGTACATACCCTGTACTTTCAAGTACCTTCCATATATATGTAGATGTAGTAGGCAAAATGCAATGGAGAAAAGGTACCTAGATTTTTAGAATTAATTAATTTTCCTTTTTGTATCAATTCATAAGTTAAACTAACCAACTTACAGAAAAAATTCCAATTAGCCCTTGCTTTCTCTTTCTTACAGGTTCACTACCCTTGGTTAGTTGTTTTAGTTTTGTATGTTACACATTTGGAGAGTCCTATTACACTATTAACGATATAATATTTTTTGCCCATATTTTCTTTGTAAGATTTGGAAAGAATAAGATGTATGTAAATTACTTTTATATACAATAAACATAATTGCTTAATTTACCCGGAAAAAAACAAACAAACATAATTGCTTATATTTAACTCGTGACTTTCAAATCCCGATGAAATAACTTTACCTTACATTTGCAAAGATTGTCAAAAAATGAAATAAAAAACTATTTTGACATAAATTTCTTTTGTTATCAATTCCTTATTACTTAATCCCTCACAACATATATAAAAAATTGATACCATTTAGTAAATTACTATTATTATTTTCAACTAACCCATCACCAAGATTTTTTTTTTTCCAATTAATTTGTATCAAATTATCATAAGAAGGTAATGTCAAAGTTTTGATCTCATCATATATTTAAGTGAAGGTCATATATTGGACATACAGTATTGCATGTAATATGTATCAATTGAATGTGGTAAAAATAAAATAATCAATTACCAAAAATTGATAATGCATTAAATTGGGTAGTGGGACCATGATGAAGTGGGCAAATGTCTCTGGTTGGGTAGACATTTACCACTACCAATGTCTCGCAAGTTTAATTTATTTTTATTAACTCCATTTATATCCTGTGATCTTAATTGTTCTGCTTTATTTCACAAGAAAAATAATGTAGTCCCTCAAATTTCTGTTGTTCTCTTTCTCGATCGTTTCCAATATCGACCCTGCTAGGATGACTTTCATGCAAGTACTACCTAGAGAACTCGATGTCCTCTCTCATGTCAATCTTTAAGTTTTTGTAAATAATATCTATTCCAAAATTAATGTACACATTTTATTTTTTAAAATAAATTGGGATATTTTGTGTTTTCAACTTTTGTCCTTTGAAAATATAATATAGTCTTAATTTTTAATGGTGTCCATTATTTTTAAAGTTAATGAAGATGGATAAGTTAAGAAGGTATTATATTATATTGTATTGTAATTTCAAACTATGACACTTATTTTGCAACGAATAAAGTTATAAAAGTGAACAATTATTTTGGGACGGATGAAGTAATAAATAAGCAAATAGATAAATACACAGAGAAATAAAATGAATTTATTAGTAGTACCATATAATTTATAGGGTTAAATGCAAAAAAAAAATCCTGAACTATAATCATTGTTGTATATAACCCCCTGAAGTATTTTTTATGCAACAAACCCCCTAAACTATAGCAATTTATTGCAAAATGCCCCATTGTCTTGATTTTTTCATAAATGACCAAAATGCCCTTTTATTGAATTATGATTAATGCATTTATTAATTCGTTATTAATAAAGATTATAAAATAATTAATATTAATTTAATAGCATATTCACCACTCAAATATTCATAAATAAACATATAATTTTAAAAATTTATTTATTAAATAGTAATTTAAATAAAAATTAAATAAAATTATTTAAAGTGATTAAGTCATTAATTAGCAAACTTTATGCATATAATATTAGAAAAAAAAAAAGGTATCTATTATTTAAGTGGTTTCAAGGTCTTTATAGATATATTTTATGAAAATAAATTTTTATTTTACCTTAAAAAAGTTTAAACTCAAAATAAAATATATTATTATTTATGTCAAACTAAACTTTAATGAAAAGTTAATTATTTACAAAATAATTATAACTTATAACTTATATGTTTTTTTTTCATTTGAGAATGTATTTACTCTAATACAATTTAGGTGAATATCATTATTAATATCTTATCTAAGAGAAAATAATATGGGTATAATTTAAAGAATGAAAATTTTAAGAAGAAGCGTAAAATAATCATTTGTAATTGGGGGGGGGGGGGGGGGGGGGGGGGGGGGGTGGGGGGGGGTTATTTGAAGTTTAGGGGGTTAGTTGCAAAAGGCCAATAGTTCAAGGGGGTGTAAATGAACCAAGCACTCGACAAGTAGCTTGAGCTCGGCTCGCGTTTGTTTATTTAGTAAGTGAATCAAGCTCAAACAAATTTTTTTTGGCTCGATTCGTAAATGAACCAAACTCAAACACGTGTGAGTTCGGCTCGAAAATGTTCGGGAACAAAGCTCGTTAACATGTTCACAAACAAAGTTTGAGAACATGTTCATGAACAAAGCTCGCTAAAAGTTCGATTATATATATTTATATATATATATATATATGTATATATATATTTTGTGAAAATAATATATATGCATATATTGTATTGTGTATATAATACTACTTTTAAAATAATTTTACTTATTAGTTTTTAAAATTTAAATATATGACAGAATTTGAAGAGACTCACTGCTAATAAATTACAAGATAACATTGTACAAAAAGATGGATAGAGAAGAAAATTTGAAGCAAATTACTCGTCTCACATGCATCCATGAGTATCCAAGAGAAATTGGTATAGAATTGTATGGTTTGGTTTATTCTTTATCTCACATTTGTGCTGTAGTGAAGTAGTTGCATACTTGTCCCTATAAAGAAGTGATGTGTTTTGTTGAAAAGTTTGTTCCACATCGCTTGTGTAGTCAAAGTTAGGGATATGTTATGTCTATAAATATATTATTCTCTTTAGAATTAAAGTGTTTGAATGTTTTCTATAAAATTTTGTCAACAATCAAGTATTAATGACATTATTTATAATTAAATTAATTCAAAAAAATTCAATCATTCACTTTAATTGTGAATGACATCAAACAAAAGTGGTTTATCAAGCCGAGAGCCAAGCGACTTGTCGAACTGAGCTCGAACACTTAAAAGCTTAGTTTGGCTCATTTACAACCATGTGTGTGTGTAAATAGAAATAGCCTAATGTTAAACGAGCCGAACCGAGTCGAACTTTTAAGTATTCAAGCTCGAGTCAGCTCCCTCAAAGGGGAGCTCGACTCAAGCTCGATTAAGTTGTGAAAAACAGAGCTCAAGCGGCTCAATCAAAAGTTGATCGAGCTCGAGCGGCTTGTCGGCTCAACAAGCCCCTTTTGCTTGTTGCCATTCACAATTAAAGTGAATGATTGAAATTTTTTGAACTAATTTAATTATAATTAATGCTTTTAATACTTGACAATTGCACCAATTTATAAAAAACACCTAAGCACTTTAACTTCTAAAGGGAAAAATATATTTATAGGTATAATATATTTATAACTTTCACTACACAGGATAAATTTTTAAACAAAACACACAACCTCTTCATAGGGAGAGGTATACAATTAATCCACACGTTTATGGATTTGTGCAAGATAATAGAACTATGGGAACTCTGTCGATAGCTAGAGTGACCATCCTCGACATAAACTGCAATAGTCTAGAGACCAAGGGCTTGGTTTTAGGTACGGCATTAGTTAAGGAAATTAGAATATGCACTAATTCAATCTAAAAGATTATCCACTTCAGGATCATTTCCCATTGCCATCCTGAATGTTCTATGTAGTCATTTTTGACGCAATCTCCAGCATTATTTGTTGTAACCCACCATTGCATATTATCAAATCATCCTAGTGGAAATGCAACTATAGTCCTAGTTAGAACCATCATAATACTATGCTATCAGCAGCAACTTTCCTCCCCCAAAATTTATGAGTTATTGATTCTTCAAGTAAAATTGTTATTTGTCATGTATATTTCACAGTCATGCTATTGTTTAGACCTTTGTTTGTTGTCATAAAAAGTGTTTTAGAGGCTCAACCGAAATGCATATATAATATTATGCGAGTTTACAATTTGCATAAACGATATGTTTAATTGATGGAGAAGGTTGCAATGTTGATGGGGAAGTGGGATGAGGCAATGTAATCAAGTTTTTTATTAAGCTTTGTTCACGAACACGTTTGCGAATATGTTCGTGAATATTTTCGAGCAGAACTCATACATGTTTGAGTTTGATTCATTTATGAATCGAGCCTGAAAAAACTGCTTGAGTTTGATTCACTTACTAAATAAACAAACGCAAATCGAGTCTGAGCTACTTATCGAATATTTGGTTCGTTTACGGTCTTACTTGTGATATCTAAGCAGGGAAGACTTATTTTTCAGACATGCAAGTATGCAACAGCTAGACCATTGTCAATGAGGGGAAAAGAATAGATATATACAATTCTTACTCGTCATGAACTTGTTTTAAAATTAATGTATAAATATCATAATATTAAAAAGATTGTCCTTAAAAGTTACCCCAAAAAAAATAAAAATTTGTCTTTGTATATTTCAGTGTGAAATTTTACCAATATAACTATTAAAAAGATGAAATAAGGCTGTGATCTCATAATAATTGTGCCATGATCTTAATTTTATTTAGATTTTATATACTCTTTTTGTCCCATATTAGTTGTCCATTATTGTAATTTTACTTATTTCAAATTACTTGTTCAGTTTTGAATTTTAATGTAATTTAATCTCCCACTTTTTTCAGCTATCATTCTTCCACTAACTTCAAACAAATACCGGACTCCATCATAATACTATATTATTAAGAGCAAAATTAAAAATTGAACACTAGTCAATCTCAATTCATAAAATATTAAAAAATTAAAATTGAACAAATATTGAGGGTGGGAGTTTGTAACTGATTCATCAAATAATCTGTGTACTTGGGGAGGAAAATGGCTAGTGGCTACTAGCATATTTGACTTATAAATGTCCTATTGTATTATAGGGATTTGATATTGATACTACACCACACGATTGAAATCTCATTCTCTATTATTTGATTCTGAAAAATAAAAAATGGGCAGACTGTATTGTTGACTAAATAATAAAGTGACAACAATATGGAAATAATAATTTAGATTTTATAATATACAAAAATATATGCCTCTGATATAAACATCATGGGCTTGGTTCGGTGGAGTCCATGACCTGTCCATGTGCAAGCAATTAACCTTTTGACATAATATGGGCACAGGTCTCGTCTGTGGCCCATGGTCCCATTAAAAGTGGTGCACCATTTCAATCATTGCAAACTACTGTACTTCTTTCAATAGATATTTTAAAGCAAATAAAATCTAATTTCCCCTAAAAAATAAAAATAAAATAAGTAATGAAGAAAATTTTGAGTTCTGAATTTCCCAAATTAGGATTAAAGTAAATAATAAAGAACGTTACATTCTACAATGAATTGACCATCTTCTCCCTCCACCTTTTTCTAATTATACATTTTCCTCCAAAATTAAACATCATCTAAACCTTTGAAAATTAGGAAATAATTGTTAAAAAACATGAGAGTTCCACGATAACATTATACTCACGCACACACTAGATAACGCGCCTGAAATCAGGACCGTTCCTGTTTTTAATCTACTATTCATCGCCGTTGGATGATCCGAAACCCGAGTTTTGACTCCGAAACTGCTGGTGGAGCTCCTTCTGTCTCCGGAGCTCCAGAACCTTCCGGTGAGAGTTGGAGTGCTTCGCCGACACAAATGTCGGGCTCGCAGCGGGTCGGTATTCGGGGACCAACCGACCCGACTTGAACCGGACCCCACACGCGTTGCAGAGCGTTTTCGGACCCATCGGCCCGGCCCGCCACTGCGGGGTCTTCTCGGACCCGCAGTGGAGGCACCTCCGCCCGGTAGCCTCCGCCGCCTTCGACGGCGTCGTCCCGGGAGTGAATTTGTTGGTTACGGCGTAGGATGGTGGCGGCGTGATGGGAGAGAAGAGGAGGAGCCGGGAGGACCAGTCACAAGGGGCGGCGCGTGAGCGCTTGCTTCGGGCTTTGGCGGGAACGGACACGTGATTGAGAAACGGAGGCGAGTAGCCGGCGGCGGAAGGCGTTTTCCCGCGAGTTTCGTGGTGTGTGGTTTCGGAAGAGGAACTGTCGGTGGAAGGTTTAGCTCCGGAGATGAGTTGGAGGTTCTGTAAATCGTCGCTCGAGAATGATTCTTCTGTGATGTTCGAGAGCCATTCCAGCTCAGCCAAGTCATCGTACTGTAATTCATACAAATATCAAATTTCAACTATATATATATATATGTATATATCTTTACCTTGAAATTACTGTTTCCTAAACCATTTTATTTTAAAAATTGAACTCATGGTAACGCAAATGTAGCAAATTCAAACGATTTTAATTTGAATTGCAAAATTTTAAAGCGTTTTAATTATGGCATATTTTATACGTTATATAAAATAAGTATGTGTAATACAATATATATATATATGTGTGTGTGTGTGTGTGTGTTTTAATTTTACGTTGCTTTTGAAGCGATTAGGTATAGAAATTACCGGAACACAAAGTTCGCCCGCGAATTGAGAATCAGCGAAGCTGCGGCAGCTAATGTTGCCGGACACGGAGGAATTGCAGCTATCAACGGCAGTGATGGTGGAGGAGTCGGTGGAATTTCCGGTGAAACAATCAAAGAAAGCGTCGGTCATGAGTTCGTCTTCTTTGGGGAAATCGAGCAGGTCGTCAATGGCGAAGTGGTTGTTATCGGAGGGTTTTTGGTCGAAATATGGGTTTTCTGGGGAGAATTGGGCGTTGCCGGAGCTGAAATAGCCGCCGATGAAGAAGTGCGGTGCTGCCATTGGGGTGTGTGTGGTTACAAGTAACGGTTTTGTAGAGAGAGAAAAAGAAAAAGTTAGAGAGAGAAAATGTATAGGCGCTGTGGATTGCGTTTGAAGACGAGAGAGAAGTGAAAGGGGGTGTGGGTTTTGAGGAGTGAGGAAATTGAAGCACCTTTACTTCTCAATTAATAATGCATTAAATAAAGGCAAGTCACTTAGTTTCTTCTGTAAAAATCTTATTCCACTCAGCTTTTTTTTCTTTTCTTTTTGTATAATATGTAAAAAATAAAAAAGAAACACAATAAATGGAATTGATTTTGACCAAATTGAAGAGATTCAATTCATATATGATACACATGTAGGATTATGAAATACAAAATTTTATTTTAAGGTTATTCTAATTTTATCTTATACAACCAATTTCGTATATATATATACATATATTATTTATAACTTATGTAACTATATTTAAGTCCAGCATACAAAAGGTCCAACTTACATTATTATTGTTTCACAACCCAACCCAAATACTCTCTCCTCTCCCCTAGCCGAAGCCCATAAAGCTATCAGGCCCCTTCTATTGCGAGTATATACAATATAGATATATTTGTTCATTCCTAAGTACAAGTTAATCTCTTTATCTTATTTGCTTTAATGATTGATAAAGACTTTGATAATAGAAATTTTTATTTTTGAAATGGAATATTATTTCCACTTCAAATCTATATAAAACAAAAAAATTACACAACCTAATGAATTACAAAGAAGAAACTTATTAGTATTTGTCTTTTGAAACTTCATTATGTTAAAAAAGTTAATGTTGTAAAGTGTTGAATTTGATATTTAATCTTTTATTTTGATACCAATTGTCAAATATGATATTGGATGAATATTAAATCCATTCATAAGGCTCCTCGGTCATTATAATTTATACAAAACCCTTTTTATAAATATTAACTTTTATATATTTTTAAAAAGAAATATTAACTTACGTATATTATAATTGAGCTAACTTGGTTTGAATAATTCATTCAAAATCCCTTTTATAAACATTAACTTACGTAGATTTTCAAACAAAAACATTAACCTATGTAGGTCGTGAAGCCACATGATCAGTTATGCCACATAGTTTAATCAAATGGTCAACATTTAACGAATACATGAAACTTGATACATCATCAAAGAGAAAAGAATGAGTTGGGAGCAAGACCAATGCATTATTATAATTCAGAAAGGTACTTGATTTAGTGGTTGGAGTTTAGCGCTCGACTAATTAAATTTAACACGCTTTGTTCAGAAAAATTATCATTTAACTATCGTACAACTTAACTCTGACATTATAAAGATTGTTTATAACATTCAAATAAAATATTGTAATTAATTTTAACATATTCACAATAATCAGTTTGGTTGCGCAAATTTGAAATTGTATTAGAATTGTAATTTCATGATATTTCAATTTCATAAATGCAATTCAAAATACATTATTTGGATGTGTTTTGAAATTCAAGTGTAATTGGATTTAAATCTCAAACACAATTTGAATGTAAAATATCATAATTTTAAAATCAAATTAAACAATATAGATAAATATATATATATATATATATATATACCTATATATATATATATATATATACAAGTATAAGTATATAAGTATAGGTATGAATATATATGTGTGTGTGTGTATGTGTGTATATGCATGTGTATGTGTATGTATATACATGTGTGTATGTGGTGTATATATGTGTGAGTTTAGAATCTAGATGTGTGTGTTTATGTGTGTATATATTTTTATGTGTGTGTGACTATATATTTGTGTGAATGTGTATTTATATTTGTATTTATATATCCTCTATGAGTACATATATATACATATGTATATATGTATATATATGTGTATATATAATTTTATATATAAGTGTGTGTCTATATAGACCTATATATATAGGTATTTATGTATATATATATATATGTATATTTGTGGTTGTGAAAATTTTGTTGTTAGAGATAGAGTATTTAGTGGGTCAAGGTTTGGAGAAAATGTGGAATTGAAAATTAAAACTTCTCATTGTGGAATTCAAGTTGTAGAATTGGTGTATTTGGAATTACATTTCAATTACAATTCTAAAGTATTTTGTTACATCCAAACAATAGATTTAGAATTGCATTTCAATTCCAATTTCAAATTATTTTGTTCCAATGCTCCAATTTCATGCTCCCAAACGAACCCTAAATAAGTTTTTTGGAATTCCTGATCAATAGCCATAGCGATGCTCTTTGATAATCCAAAAGTCTACAAGTACAATAAATATCTATAAGACTTAATAGTGGATGAACTTTGGTTCATTTCTTTTCATTAATCAACCAATAAATATATACAATCGAAGAGTAACAAAATGTTTGTTACAGATCCTATAAACTAGCATTGCCGAGAAACTAAAGCCTAAGTCAGTTATGTACAGCTAGTAAATAATTTGAATAATACAAAACAGAAAATGCAAATAAGTCAGAGGAACTTGTTAAAACTTAGGACAACATGTAACAATCTTTTATTATGCCCCCTCAAAATGGAGCTCGGGAGAGAAGTCCAATCTTGAACTTGAGTTGCAGAAAACGTTGTCGAGAGAGTGGCTTTGTAAGTGCATCAACAATTTGATCTTCAGATGAGACATGAACAACACGAAGAACACCATTTTAAACATGATCTCTAATAAATTGAAAACCAATTGCAACATGCTTCATTCTGGAATGAAAAACAGGATTTGAACAAAGTTGGTTGGCGCCAATGTTATCACAATATATTACTGGACAACAAGGAAGTTTAACACTAAGATCAGATAAAAGATAGCAAATCCAATTTAGTTCAGCTGCAGTTTTAGCAACAAATCGATATTCTTCCTTGGTGGAGGATCTAACTACTGTCATTTGCTTTTTAGAACTCTAGGACACAAGAGTTTGGCCGAGATAAACAACATAAGCACTTATGGAGGAAAAATTTTCTTTGTCTCCTGCCCAATCGGCATAGGAAAAGGCATGCAAACTGAGAGATGAATCCTTATAGATTTGTAAGCCATCATTAACGGTTCCAGCTAGATAACATAAGAGTCGTTTTACAAAGGACCAATGCTCAGTTGTGGGGCAATGCATATATTGTGATAACTTGTTAACGACAAAGGCAATATCTAGCCTTGTGATTAGTAAATACTGCAAGCTGCCAACAACTTTTCTACACTCAGATGGATCAGATAGAGAGGAGCCAGAATTTAACATGAGTGAAGGATTGGTTGGCATTGGAGTGAGAACTGACTTAGCTTTTTGCATCTATGTTTGAGCTAAAAGATCCATAATATAGCGTCGTTGAGAGAATAACACACCATTTTTGTTTGGGACAACCTCAACACCCAGAAAATAAGTTAGCAAACCAAGATCTTTAATAGAGAATTGCTTAGCAAGAATAATCACAAACCGATTCACCGTGGCAGTATTGTTACCTGTGAAAATTATGCCATCAACATATACAATGGGATATAGAGTATGATCATCCGCATTAAAAATAAATAGAGAAGCATCAACATGGGTATTCTTAAAGCCAAAAGTAAGAAGAAAGGTTCGAAGTTCCTTATACCAGGCCCAAGGGGCTTGTTTCAGGCCATAGATTGTTTTTTGAAGTTTGCATACATGGGATGGGTTGTCTTTATCAACAAAACCTGGTGGCTAGGACATATAGACATTTTCTGAAAGGCTATCTTGACGTAAGGCATTATTGACATCAAGTTGTCTTAATGACCAACCACGACTTACAACCAAACTGAGCACAACACGAATTGTGGTTGGTTTGACCACAGGGCTGAATGTATCATGATAATCTATTCCAAGACGTTGGTGAAAACCCTTTGCAACCAAACGAGCCTTGAACCTGTCAATAGAGCCATCAGATTTTCGTTTAGTTCTAAAAATCCACTTACATCCAACGAGGTTATGACTTGTATTAGGTGGAACTAACTCCCATGTGCCATTCTTGACCAACACATCATACTCTTCAGACATAGCTCGACGCCATTTATGATTTTTGAGAACTTGAGTCACCGTGGTTGGTTCAAGGTCATTGGATTGAGAGAGTTGAGTGTGAAGGTTCAATTTTTTTAGGCGTTTGTGAATGTTGTTCTTGGCTCGGGTGGTCATTCTATGAGTAGTTTGGGTATTATTACTTGGTGTTGGTTGATTGTAAGTGGTGTGAGTGACGGGTTCAGGTAAGGGTGATGATGAGGGTAAGGTGTCGGCCATGGGTGATTATGATGGAACTTCACTAGGCAATTGCTATAAGTGTCCACTTCAGATGGGTTATTGAATTGTGATGACAGAGATGTTGAGGAGACACGAAGTGGTCGAGGAATCCAAGTAGCAATAGAATTGGATTGGGGATCAGATGATTGTTTGCAGAGATAGGTGAAAGGAAACGAGGACTCAAGAAACTTAACATGCCGTGAAACGTAGATTTTAGAGCTGGAGGGATCAAGACAATAGTAGGCACTTTGAGTTAGAGAATATCCAATGAAAACACATGGTTTGGAACGATAATCTAGTTTGTGAGTTGTATATGGTCTAGGCCATAGATAACATAGACATCCGAATTTTTTTAGTTTAGAGTAATTGGGAGCAATTCCAAAAATATTTTCATATGGAGATGAGAGATTGAGTGTGGGTGTTGGCATGCGATTGATTTAAGTAAACGACGGTGGCAAATGCATGAGACCAGTAAGCTAGAGGTAGAGGAATAGAGGCATGAGAGAGTAATGTTAAACCAGTTTCAACAATGTGAAGATGTCTTATTTCAGAGAAGCCATTGTGTTCAGGTGTGTGAGGTGGTGTAGTGAAATGAGAAATTTCATTGGTTGCAAGAAAATTGGCAAGAGCTATGTATTCTCCACCATCGTCAGAGTAGAATGTCTTAATGTGTTTATCAAAATACTTTTCGACAATGGTTTTAAAGCGAATAAAAATAACTTGGACTTCTGATTTCTGTTTAAGAGGGTAAAACCAAATATATTTTTGTGAAATGGTCAATAAAGATTACATAGTATTTAAATACATCATGTGAAATTATTGGTGAAGTCCACACATCTGAAAAAATAGTTTCACGAGGTTGAGAGGAAACAAATGTGGATGTGGAGAATGATAATTTGTGGCTTTTATTACAAATACAAGCATAACAA
Source organism: Cornus suecica (assembly GCA_963922005.1). Lineage (NCBI taxonomy): Eukaryota > Viridiplantae > Streptophyta > Magnoliopsida > Cornales > Cornaceae > Cornus > Cornus suecica. The sequence goes on from OY998238.1 coordinate 94,922,986, forward strand.
GGAATATCAGATGACACAGAGGAAGTTAAGCCTAGTTTATTACGGGAAACAATATGTTTCAAAATTGGAAAGGCTGGATGTCCTAATCTATGATGCCACTCAGATGAGGAAGTCTTGATGCTGGAAAATGCAAGTAATGGGAATAAAACTGGTCACTCATATACTCCATTTTTAGTTTGACCCTTCAGAAGTGTTGCCCCCGTGCTAAGTTCCTTCACAAGAAAAACAAATGATAAGAATTCAATTGAAACATTGTTTGTGTTACAAAATTGAAAATTTGAGATTAGATTCTTTTTCATATCAGGAACACAAAGGATATTGTTTAGCTGAAAAGTGTTTTGAGAAGTTGTGAGAGAAGTGGAACCGGTGTGAGTAATGGGGAGATTCGAGCCATCTCCGATCATAATGTCATCTGAGCCATTGTATAGAGCATACATTGAGAGATTGTGCAGATCAGAAGTGACATGGTGAAAGGCACCACTGTCCAAGAGCCAGGATGGATTGGTAAAACAACTAGCAGCATGATGTGCCCATGGTTGCCATGGTGAAGTATGATTATTGATTTGAGCATTGAAGTTGTTGGTGGGTGACTGAATTGGTACCAGCCGGAATGAGGGACACATTTTTACAGTATGGCCTTGTAATCTGTAGATTTGGCAATATCCCAAGTATGGACGAGAAGGACGAGTTCCTAGAGTTGAGTTTGGTTCGCCATTTATCGGTGTAAATTTTTTATTGGCATTGGTGTTAGAGGGATGCCAGGAGGTATTGTTGTTGCCGGAGCCTGATGGTGGACGCCAATTTGTTATGTTTCGGCTGGTGGGATTCGCAGTAGCTGGAAAGTGAGATGGTTCTGTTTTTGTTGTCATCAATAATGCTTCAAAGTTTTGCAATTTTTCATGAAGCTCTTCAAAATAAATTGAAGTATCTCTGGCTTGGACAACACAAACTAGTTCCTTGTACTCATCACCAAGTCCATCGACTATTTTCTCGGTAAGATCATCTGCATCAAATGGTGCTCCAAGAAAAGCAAGTTCATCAGCTCTTGTTTTTATTGTCTGCAGAAATTCAGTCACGCTTTCAGGACCCTTTGTGATTTTCTTTAGTTGACTTTTAACCTGTTTGATACGTCCACGATAAGGCTTGGCATATGTGTTCGCCAAGATGGTCCATGTTTCACGAGAGGTTTTGGATTAGGCAATGAACGTGATAATAGTTGGGGAGAGGGAACCAATGATGGCATTGAGGATAAGCCGGTCCTGTCGAATCCAGATAATATGATATGAATTTGGTATAGTGGTGTTATTCTGAGTTAGGGTGGTTGTTGAACATGATTTTGATCTATCAACATGTCACAACCAATGAATAAGGTTTGAAATTGCAGCTTCTAGGAGATGTAATTGTTGGATGTGAGTTTAAGAGGTGTTTGTGCAACCACATTAATGGTGATGAGGGTGTTATGAGTTTCATTGGTGTTGTGAATGGTGATTGGGGAAGGATCGGTGGTCATCACTGTTAGAGGAAAAAAAAAGAAGTGAAATTGGATCGGCTACCACTTAGAAAAGCTCTGATACCATATAAGACTTAAGAGTGGATGAACTTTGGTTTCTTTCTTTTCACTAATCAACCAACGAATATATACAATCAGAGAGTAACAAAATGTTTGTTACATATCTTATAAACTAACACTGTTGAGAAACTAAAGCCTAAGTCTGTTATGTACAACTTGTAAATAATTTGACAAAAAATGGAAATAAGTCAAAAGAAGTTGTTAAAACTCAGGACAACATATAACAATCTTCTATTAATATCTCTCAAATATATTGGTTTCTCTCCCTTAGTCTTAACACACGTTAGAGCTGCAAGACGTGTTGTATATATTTTTTTTGGTACATAAATGATGAATAACATGTATTATATATAGGTAGATTGAGATCCGTTAGCACAAAAAACCTTAATTCTCACTTTCTATCAAAGTGGGTCAATAAAAATAAATAAAAAATTCTTACAATAATATATAATATAAAATTATAATATTAACCAAATCATAATTACAATCTAATATCTATTTATTGGAACACTATATATATATATATATATATATACCAATACTTCCAAATAATCACGTGAGCCCCAGGATATTCTTACAAAACAAACCCGAATTCATCCTAATATGTTGATTAAACTAACAGCTTTAAATTGTACTGAGAAACTTTTTACTCTTGGGACTGTTCAACTTTTGAAACTAAAATAGAGTAAAACAAAAAGTGAAACATGACTTGACCATTCATCAGCTACTCTGTTAGCTTTAAGCCATTAAGCTTATCATAACCATTGTTGTTATTATGGTTTAAAGAAAATTAGGTACTACTTTAGTGCGAGGACACACTCGAGTCTATAATTATACTTTGCATCTTTGGAGCTTAATGAGTGCAACACAAATTAAGTATTGTATTGTCATAAATAAATGTAACTTATATTATATTAGAATGTATTCAATATAAATGAAGGGAGGCCTCCTAATAATTATTAGTTAACAATCCATTATCAAATTAATTACCCAAAAAAAATCCATTATCAAATTTTATCATACAATTCAACAAGGAATCACCAAATATAACTCGAACAGTAGTGCAACACAAATTAACTCACTTACAAACCAAGTTTTTGACGGGAATATGTATCATGTATGACGATTGGTCGAGTAATCTTGTGTGTGTTCTAAATTCTAATGAGCGAATCATAAAAGTCCCACTTGCAATAGTAGAAAGAGGCTAGGTTTTGCATACATGATTAAAGGCCCATTTCCATGGCCTATGGGCCTGTTCAGCCCAGTCGGAGAGCCCTATTGGATCCTATGTCCATCAACTCAAACTCGTCCAGAAAAAAACATGGATATGGGATTTCGTCAATCATATACATTCTCACGACGGAAACAATATTCAAACAAAGGGGTATTATTAATTCAAGGGATAACTTCATTTACACAATGAGGTTTGTCTTATCTTTATTTGGATTTTCTCAAGTTTGTATATCTTCATTTACATCCCTTACTTTTCAATATTCTCATCACTTAGACCCCCTGAACGATGACATCAGCCTGAATTTTTTTTAAAATTCCTAAACTACCCTCAATGTCTTATCCTTATTCTGTTTGGAAACAAGGATAGTGCTTTTATCAATTAGACCCCCTCCCATCATTTAATAATTTAATTTGTATTAAAATTTGAAAAATATTATAAATTCGAAAATAAATATAAAATTAAAATATATATATAAATTTTGAAATTATTTTTTTTTCAAAAAAACATATTAAATTTCAAAAATAAATATAAAAATCACAAAAAACATAAAAAATAAATATATAAAATTTTAAAAAAAAACATATAAAATTCAAAAATATATATTAAATTTCAATAAAAATTATAAAATCGAAAATAAATATAAAATAAAATATATATATAAATTTTGAATTTTTTTTTAAAAATATATTAAATTCAAGACAAATATATAAAATTAAAAAAAATCATATAAAATTCTAATTATATATATTAAATTTCGAAAATAATTATAAATTTCAAAAAAAAAAATGAAAATAAATATAAAATTCAAATATATATATATTAAATTTCAAAAAAAAAAAACTAAATTCGAAAATAAATATAAAATGAAAAAAAAAATAATTCTCTCTCTCTTTCTCTCTCAAACGCGCACACCACACACACACACACACACATACACACACACACGCACACACACATATATATATACACACGTATACACACACAAATATATATATATATATAAGTCGTCGGCCGACTCCCACCATCTCCCCGTCGGCACCGCCCCCTCCCACCACCGCCTCCCCCCTCCCCCGATGGGTCTATATATATATATGTATAGATCTATATGTGTGTATATATATATGTGCGTGTGTGTGTCTAGAGTTAGAGAGAGAGAGAGAATAAATATTGAATAAATATTGAGGTGTTTGGTATGAGGGTTAGATTGATTCTAAGGGGGTGTTTGGTTTAGGGTTTAAATTGATTTAAGGGGTGTTTGGTATAAGGGTATTTTAGACATTTCTCACCATGAGGGGTGTAAATGAAGATATGCAAACCTGAGGGGTCAAAATGATGATAGGACAAATCTCAGGGGGTGTAAATGAAGTTCTCCCTTAATTCAATTGTTGTAATATCAATAATAACAAAATTAATTAATAAATTTATTTATGTTAATTGACATTTTACATTAGTTTTGTGATCGTCACTATGTTCCTCTTAATTTCCTATCTAGGCATAAGATGTATATTAGTACTGCACTTTTTTAGAATAGCTAGTTCAAAAATAATTTTTTTTTGAAATACTTCAGCTGTCAAACAAACACGATAAAGGCATAAGAGCAGTAGAAATCATTCACAAAATTTCATCCCCTTCTAATTTGGGTAGAAAATATTAGATAAAACAGGTCAACTTATTAAAACTATTTTAAATTATTATATTTCCCATAATAAATGCAAGATATATCCAGAATACTACAAATACAAATGGTATAATAGTAAAAAAATTCAAAACTTTTCTCTTCCCGTCACCTAAAGATTTAAGTAAACTATTTATTTAATCTTTTCTCTTTCATTAAACCGAGTAAAAATAGAAATGCATAACCCCCTTCACTAAGGATGGATGAGATAATCCTTTATTTTCCTCTTGCCATCCAAATTTCTTTTGTTTTTACGAAATGAAGTATTATTATTATTTTCAAATAATAGAGAAAGAAAGCATTCTTGTTGATAACATATTCTAATTTTTATAACTTTGCAGTTAATTTTGAATCATTTGTTGAAATAATTCTTTTGAAAAAAGATTAAATAACTAAATGAAACTTTAAATTTTCATTAATATATTTGATGAATGAAAATGCTCTCTTTAAGTATTTTATTATTTTTTCACAATATATTATTGGCAAAAGAATGTATTTTTTTATGTCAAGAAAGTTTTAATTAAGTATAACACATTTTATTTGAAAAATAGATATTTATTTATAAATTAACTACTTTTTAAAAACATAGCTACAATTCTGTTTATTTTATTTATTGGTTGTTAGAACAAAAATTCATATTCACAGTCAAATAATGATAAATAGTATAATGAATATTAAAAGGAATTACTTGCAAAAATAAAATATTTACCAAGTTTTTTTCCCGCTTTAACTAATATGAATGAGACAATAACATGATTCTTAAGTTAATTAGTAATGTGATTAAGACATGAAAATTATAGTAGAAAATGGTTAAACGACAATTAATATAATGATTCGAAAGTTAATTATTAATAATGTGATTGAGACATGAAAATTGAAATGGAAAAATGGACAGAGCTCACTAGAAAACAGATGAGCCCACCCTCATCCTAAAATAGCCCATCATGGTTATCAACCGTTGGGCCTCGCATCAAACTACAAGGCCTACCAACCAATTAAATGTCCCCACCTGTACTACATTACACCCACCAATCCATCATGATTCACATGTCATGTCATGTGTCATCTCTTATTGGGTCATGTCGTATGTGGGTATGTTATGCTGCAGACGTATGTGGATAAAAGTGCCATCATAGCATACCCTATAAAGGGCTACAATTTCAGCTACCAAATTGGCTGGTTTTACTTGTTAATTGATGATTTTTGGGTAATTTGCAATAACACCCCTGAGGTTAAGGTCAATTCCACCTTTATGCCGGTCAACGCAATTTTTGTCCCAATGCCCCCTGAGGTTTGGTTTTCCTTGCAATGACACCCCATGGGCCAATAAAATGACCAAAATACCCTTGATAAAATTCGAAAATATTATATGTAATGTGAAATGACCTTTATGCCTGAACCCCAAATATATAAAACTTCGAAAAACATATATATAGTTCGAAAAAATGTATAAAATGCGAAAAAAAAAATTTAAATTTTGAAAAAAATATATAAAATTCGAAAAATATAAATAAAATTCAAAAAAAATATAAAATTTGAAATATATATAATTTGAAAAATATTTAAATTCGAATATATATATATTTCAAAAAATATATATAAAATTCAAAAAATATATATAATTTTGAAAAACATATATAAAATTAAAAATATATATATAATTCGAAAATATATATATATAAAATTCGAATATATATTGTAATGGTTGAAATATTTGGCCCAATTATAGATGGGCCACTGGACTGATGGGCCGACAACTGATGGGCCGAAGACGGATGGGCCGGAAGACGGATGGGCTGAAAACAAGCAGGCCGAAATCAACAATGGGCCCATGGAAATTTCTAGAAGTTAAAGTGTGGTCCACAAGGCAAGAAGTAATCCAATTATAGTATGAAGAGTCCAAAAAAGGTGAGGGTTTATCAAATCCCTTGATTTAAGGGGTTGATAAACCTGGGTACATGGGTTTGACCCATTGATCACAATTTGTATAAATAAAGGACTTTGATTAATGAGGAGGGATCCAATTTTTTCGATCTCAATTTCTATTGTGTAACTTTTCTGCATTTACACAATTGGCGTCGTCTGTGGGAAATCCCTAGTATTGAAATCCTTTTTCAATAAGTTTCTCACCCTCTGCAAATAAGCTAAGATTCGTACCAACAATGGCGATCACACGTTCACAACATACCGATTTACCTCCAAACGGAGGCCAGCAACCAGAAGATCCGATCAGACGAGCCCTAGAGGAGAGGACTGCCGAGTTAGAAAAGCAAAACGCTGAATTGACGGCAAAATTGGCTCAACTACAGAATCCACAGGAGGTCCATGACGACAAGCAGTCCGGCTAACGCGAACGGTCTGTAGGCCGCCAGACAGACATGGATGACCTACCCGCTAGAGCCCACAACGATCGTGAGGAACAGGCAGAGTCATCCCTACAAGTTCTTGGGGCGCGTAATCCTGAGGAGGTCCTGACCATGAAAAAACTGGAGGAAATCATGTCAAGATTTCAGCGAGACGTGCTCAGGGACCTGAAAGTACAGACCCCAATCGATCTGGCCTCCGAGGCATCCATAGACGCCGTTCAGACACCATTCACCGTCTCGATCACCAGCGTGCCCTACTCGGAAAGGTTCAGGTTACCGAAGTTCACCCTGTTCGATGGTACAAAAGATCCAACCGAACACATCTATCACGTCCATACCAAGATGAATGTTTACAACGAAAACGAGGCCTTACTCTGCAAAGTTTTCCCCACCAGCCTGACCGAAGCAGCCCTCCTGTGGTTCAGAAAGCAACCGACCCGATCGATCGGTAGTTGGCTCAGACTCTGCGAGTTATTTATCGCACAGTACTTTGGCAATAAAAGGCAGAAGAAGACTATCTCCAGTCTGTTCACCATGATCCAAGAAAAGGGCGAATCCCTGAAAAGTTTTGTCTCAAGGTTCAATGTGGAGATGTCTTCAATTGACAACTGCGATCAACATTCAGCCGTCGAAGCCTTCAGAATGGCCCTGATACCTGGAACAAAGTTCCATCAGTCCCTAGTCAAGAGGCCGCCAGCCGATATTGGAGAGCTCAACTCTAGGGCACAAGGGCACCTCCGAATAGAAGAGGAGTTGGCGATACGACAAAGAAGGACCGCCTTTGCAACAGTAGAGGCCAGAGCGTCCGAACCTTCCAGGGTAAAGGATCGGGCACCATACCGGAAAAGACCGAGCGCACCTCCTGCTCCTTCCCAAGCCCCGATGAAACGACCAAGGTTTGAGGAGAAGGTCACCCCCTTAAAAGTGACCTTGGCAAAGCTATACCAGGAAACAAAGGGCAAATGAATCTACCGGTCGCCACCTCCCATCAGACAGCCGATGGACCAAAGGGATATGTCAAGGCACTGCGCCTTCCATGGCGAGTACGGGCACCACGCTAATGAGTGCAGAAGCCTCAGAAGACAGGTGGAAGCCATGATTGCAAAAGGAGAATTGACCGAGTATGTTGCCAAGGAAGGAGCCCGATCAGATCAAGCAACGCATGCCCCTACCAGGGGGGCTATGGGACAACCCGTACGGGTCATTCACATGGTCCATGGAGGGCCCAGTCGGTCAGAAGCAGAAGAAGCTCGTAGATCACAGATGCGGCAAGCCCAGAAGTTACGAAGGGTTGGAGAAGTCTCCAAGTTTCAAAGCCCGAGAGAGGATGCCCGGATTACTTTCACCTCTGCGGATATGCAGAATATTCAGACACCTCATGACGACCCCCCTGGTCATCTCCCTCATGGTCTCCAACTGCCTGATCAAGAGGGTAATGGTCGATCCAGGAAGCAGTGCCAACATTATCACCAAATGGGCCTTTGAGAAATTGGAGATCAACCCCCAAGAAATAGTCCCATCCAGAAGCCCGATAGCAGGATTCGATGGAAAGAGAGTGGAACCAGTGGGGGAAATCCAACTGCCAGTAACGGCAGCGAGGCGCACACTCTGAGAGACTTTCGTGCTGGTGGATGTCAAACCTTCCTATAATCTCCTCATGGGAAGGGGATGGATCCATCGTATGAACGGAGTCCCTTCTACCATGCATCAGGTCATGCGGTGTATTGATCCGAACGGAGTTGACATAATCGATATCAGGGGCGATCAGGTAGCGGCAAAGGAGTGTTATGCAGTCACTATGAGAAGTCTAAAAAGGAGAACGGAACCAGAACAAAAGTCGCAGTCCAAGACAGTACTTGATGCCAAATAGCAATTACAGGAGGGCGGTTCGGGATCACCGATAGCAGTTGAACCACTACTGGAAGTTCAAATTTGTCACGATCGCCCTGAAAGGTTTACCTATGTTGGTTCAGGCCTTAATCCACAAGAAAAAGAGGAAATGGAATCCCTTCTCCGATCCAATGCTGACATATTTGCGTGGAGCCATATGGACATGACCGGTATTGATCCATCAGTTGCCCTACATTCTCTCAATGTGGATCCCGGCGCAAAGCCCGTTAGACAGAAACAAAGACGAATGGGAGCCCATCGAAACCAGATCATAGCCGAAGAGGTTGATCGACTTCTGCAAGCAGGATTCATAAAAGAGGTTCAGTATCCTTCCTGGTTGGCAAACGTGGTGGTGGTCCAGAAGAAAAACGGCAAGTGGATGGTATGTGTTGACTTCACTGATCTGAATAAAGCATGCCCGAAAGACTGTTTCCCTTTACCAATGATCGACCAGATGGTAGATGCCACTGCATGATTCGAACGCCTGAGCTTTCTGGATGCATACTCTGGCTATAACCAGATCCAAATGGATTCGGAGGACCAGGAAAAGACCGCCTTCATCACTGAGTCAGGTACATTTTGTTATACGGTTATGCCTTTTGGACTAAAGAATGCAGGTGCTACCTATCAGAGGTTGGTCAGAAGGGTGTTCCAAGGGATGATGGGGTCCACCATCGAAGCCTACATCGATGACACAGTGGTCAAAAGCAAGGAAAAAGGAGACCATCTCGCCGATCTGCAGCAGGTATTCAACACCCTGCGGAAGTTCAATATGAAGCTCAATCCAGCCAAATGTTCTTTCGGAGTATCCTCAGGCCAGTTTTTGGGGCACATAGTTGATCAGACGGGAATACAAGCTAGCCCTGCACAAGTCAAAGCTCTCGTAGAGACAGCTGAGCCAAAGTCTAGGAAAGAAATCCAGGTGCTAACCGGGAGAATAGCGGCCCTCAGTCGTTTCATCTCTCGGTTAACCGATCGATGCAGGCCGTTCTTTCAGGCAATAAGAGCGGCACAAGGAGAAGTCTGGGGGCCCGAGCAAGCAGAGGCCCTGCACCAACTCAAAAGTTACATGACGAAGCCCCCGATCCTGGCAACCCCTGAAGCCGATGAGCCGCTGCACCTATATCTGGCCGTTTTAGTAACATCTACCAGCGCCGCTCTGGTCAAGGAGGGCAAAGGGTACCAGAAACCAGTCTTCTACACCAGCAAATCCCTTGCTGATACAGAAACCCGTTATTCAAAGCAGGAGAAGCTAGTACTATCGCTGGTCAATGCTAAACGACGTCTGCGGCATTATTTTGAAGCACACCCAATCATAGTACCTACCGTAACTCCGATCAGGTCCATAATGGCGAAACCTGAGTTATCTGGGAGAGTATCAAAATGGGCGATTAAATTGGGAATTTTTGACATAACCTATGTCCCCCGAACGGCCATCAAAGGACAGGCAGTAGCTGACTTCCTGCTGGAAACAGAAACTACTGACTGCACAGAAGAAGTTGAGCCTGGATTGTGGGTCGTGTTCGTGGATGGATCATCCAACATTAACGGAGCAGGAATTGGAATAGTACTCGTGACACCGGATGGTACTAAAATCTAACAATCCGTTAGACTGGAATTTCTTGCTTCTAACAACGAAGCAGAGTATGAAGCCATCCTTGCAGGAATTCGGTTAGCCCGAAGCCTTCAAGTTCAAAGAGCAGAGGTGCGAAGTGACTCCCAGCTAGTCGTGCGACAGTTAAATGGGGAGTACGAAACCCGAGAGCCGAAGATGGAAGCCTATAAGAATCTGGTTCTAAGGGAGGCCGAAGAGTTCCAGCAAATAAACTTTGAACAGATTCCCAGAGGGGACAATTCTGCAGCAGATCATCTGGCCAACCAAGCCTCTGCCACAAAAGAAAGCACTCGCACTGTGCCAATGGACTTCATCGCCCAATCTAGCTTGAAACCCCCCGAAGAAGTAATGGTCATCCCATGGGAACCAAGTTGGATGGATCCGATAGTAGATTATCTGAGATTTGGTACATTGCCTGAATCTAAATCAGAAGCCCGGAAGATAAGAATGAAGGCAGCCAGATATGCCCTATACAACGGCCAACTATACCGAAAGTCTTTTTCCGGACCATACTTGAGATGTCTCACCCCCTCCGAGGCATCGGCAATTATAGAAGAGATTCATGCAGGAGCATGTGGCAATCATTTCGGAGGAAGATCCCTAGCTCATAAAGTCCTCACCCAGGGGTATTTCTGGCCCTACCTGGCAAGGGACGCTGAAATTTATGTCAGACACTGCAAAAAATGTCAGTTTCACGGAGATGCCATTCACCCACCGTCGGAGTTCTTAAACCCAACTATTATTCCTCACCCTTTTACCCGATGGGGCATGGACATTGTAGGTCCTCTCCCTCAGGCAATAAGATGTACCACACATGTTCTCCTGGCTACCGATTATTTTACCAAATGGGTGGAAGCGGAGGCATATCCCACCATAACAAGCAGTCATGTTATAAAATTCATCTGGAGCCACATCATCTGTAGATTCGGCCTACCCCGAACCATAATGATGGATAATGGCACCAACCTGGACAATAGAAGGGTTCAAGCATTCTTAGCAAAGCATGGGATCAATCAAAACACTTCTTCCGTCGGCTACCCGCAGGGAAATGGGCAAGCCGAAAGGACGAATAGAACAATTTTTGACACACTGAGAAAAAAACTTGAAGACGCAAAAGGGGCTTGGTTGGAGAAATTGCCTGAGGTGTTGTGGTCCTATCGGACTACTCCGAGACAGCCAACTGGAGAAACCCCTTTCGCCATGGCTTATGGGGCCGAAGCAGTTATCCCGACCGAACTAAAAGTACCTACTTTAAGGAGTCAAGCCTGGGAGGAAGGTCCAAACAATCAGCACCTAGCCCATGATCTAGATCTCCTAGAAGAAAAACGGGAAGCCGCCGGGATAAGATTGGCTGCCTATCAACAGCAGGTCAGAGCACGTTTCAATCAGAAAGTCAAAAGAAGAGAGTTCCAAGTGGGCGATATGGTGCTCAGAAAAAAGATTGGTATTGTAGGCAAATTACGAGAGACATGGGAAGGACCTTACACAGTGGTTGAGGTTATCGGACGTGGTGTTTATCGGGTTCGGAAGAACGAAACAGGCCGCCTCGAGTCCAACTCTCAGAATGCTTATCGGTTAAAGAGGTATTATCCTTAGATAGTTGTTTTTCTTGTTAAGAAAATAAAATTGTGTCTTTCTATGACACCCTTGTTACGAAGCATCTGTGCCCGATATTGGTACCTCTGCTTCATGATTTTCAAGTTCATCTCAATAAAGATAATTTATATTTTTATGCAAGGCTCTTGGATTATAAAATTTCCTAAGTGTTTGAGTTCAAACCTGATTTGAACAAACCAGAGGATGAAATCAAGCCTCAGGGGCCAAATGCCCGAAGGCTTCACAATTTGCTAAAATTTCCTAAGTGTTTGAGTTCAAACCTGATTTGAATAAACCAAAGGATGAAATCAAGCCTTAGGGGCCAAATGCCCGAAAGGCTTCACAATTTGCTAAAATTTCCTAAGTGTTTGAGTTCGAACCTGATTTGAACAAACCAGAGGATGAAATCAAGCCTTAGGGGCCAAATGCCCGAAGGCTTCACAATTTGCTAAAATTTCCTAAGTGTTTGAGTTCAAACCTGATTTGAACAAACCAGAGTATGAAATCAAGCCTCAGGGGCCAAATGCCCGAAAGGCTTCACGATTTGCTAAAATTTCCCAAGTATTTGAGTTCAAATCTGATTTGAACTAATCAACGGATAAAATCGAGTCTCAGGGGCTCATTGCCCGAAGGCTTTGTGACTCACTGAAATTTCGTAAATGTGTGAAGTTAAAATAAATAATAAATAGCCTCAGGGGCCATATGTCCGAAGGCTCGATTGTTTCATAAAAGCCAAGTACGAAACGATAAAAACCCACACAAAGGACGAATAATTACTGGAAAAAAGGGATAAAAGTTCTTGTTCATTAAAAATAAAGGAAGTTACAAGAAATTAGCCCATTGGGGGAATCAAAAACATATAAAGTCCTGGCTACTGTTCGGGAGGATGGTATTCTTTCCCCTTCAGGATGGCAGCAAAACGCTCCTCGTTCTCAGAGGCAGGAGGGTTTTCATAAGGAAAGGGTATTCCCATATGGGCATCGAATGCCTCTGCGGTCTTGAATTCTCTAGATTCCAGAGGGATATGCTCCATTTCATGCCTACATCTCCAGGCCCTGACCGCTCGGAGGTCACAGATGACACTGTATCTTTTGAACATGTCAAGCCCTCCCAGATGGCACACCTCTACCTTCTCCCACTCAAGGGAAAGAAGCCTTTCTAATTCTGCCAAGAGTCTATCAGACTCAGTTTTTTCAGCTGCCATCTGCCTAGCAACCTCTTTCGCTTTTTCCAGCTCGGCAGCCAGAACTAGCTTTTCGGCAATCAGGGTTTGCTTTTCCGCCTCACCGGTTTCCAGAAGAGTCTTCTGTTCAGAAACGGTCTGGCGAAGACCATCCGCCTCCTTGACCAAAGAAACCCGGTGGATCTCATTCTGCTTTATTTGGGCCTTCATACCGGCCATCTCTCTGACATCAGTCTCAATGAGGCTGTTGTAGGCCTGAACGCCGTAGAGAAGCTGCGCAACAAAGATTGGATTATTACACAAATAACGGTCAACAAACGAAATAGAAAACACAAACTGATGATTGAAGTCTTTTACCTCCATAACCATTATCGAAGTCTTCTTAGCCAGATCAGTCCTGGTGATTTTTGACTGAGCCGCCCTATCAGCTGGTGTCCAGATCCCTTTGGCCATAGCCCGAAGAGCTTCCGGATGGTTAAAGGTGATTTGATCAGCACAAACTGGAGTTCCATCTGGCAGCAGAAACTTAGGCTCCCAAGGGATCAGAGCTTGGGATGATTCAGGGGCAGAAGGAGCCTTGCTTGAAGAAACATTCTCGGCTTGTGCCCTGGCCCTTTTAGTACCCACTCCACCAGTTGTATTGGATCGGGTCCTCACAGTCGGAGCATTGACAGAAGGCGGAGGAGGAACCGATGGGTTATGCGCTAGTGGCGCTGGCGGACTCCGAACAGGAGGAGGCACCGAAGTCGAAGGCGGTGCTGTTGACAACGGCACAGCATCAACAAGCGTAATCCCTTCGGGAACTTGAGGGATTCTGGCGGACATAGGTTTGTCAGGCAAGTCCATCCTGTCAACACCAGTGCCCAAGTTAGAGATCGATTCAAGATTGTCCATGGTCAGCAGGTCAGTAGCCGATCGGGTCTTGCCCCAAACATGGGTTTTCAAGAGGCCTATCCGCTGTTTTATAAAGGTAAGGGGAAGATCCTTGTCCTCGTAACCTAGAAATTTGAAGGCATAGTCCCCCCGGTGAAGGTCACAGTGGTCACAGAGGCAAGAAGCCTTATGAAGGGGGCGGTAGACAGGCAAGCGAATGGGACCGAACTTATTGGGGATCGGGAAAATACGAGAAAAAGGGTACGACCAATTGCCACTCACTACTACCATTCGTTCCTTCCATCCCTTGTCCGATTTTTCAGTATCGGTACAGATGCTGCGGCCGTGAAAGGGGAAAAGGTTGTATCTACCTCTACTCGCTCTGGCATTTTGGAAAAAATAACAAAAGAGGAGGTCGGCTAGGCCTAAGTTCAGATCCATATCCCTATTGTACAACAGAAGCATGGATATGATCCTAATACTGTTCGGGTTCAATTGAAGAGGGTGCAACCCTAGCATGAAAAACACATAGTGAAAAAAGGGATGAAGAGGAAACTTTAGAACCCTAAGATGAGATGCCGATAGCAAAATGCTACCGGGGGCTAGGCCCTGGCTCTGGGAAAAGTCTAGATAGCCAAGATAGGGGGACACATCAACATCCTGGGGAACTCGGGTCTCAGCCCGAAGGTGTTTCACGTCCACTTCAGGTCGGGTCTTCTTAAGTGGGGCCACTACGAATGGTTCAGAAGGCTTGGATTTCGCAGGACCGGTCGTTGAGGAACCCGGAAGGTCAGTACTTTTAAGAGTGGTCTTTTTAGGTCCTCTAGGAACAGGCTGGGGAGTGTCACTGCTAGTGGAATCGGTGCCTGAGGCAGAAGGTAAAACTACTTCCTCTACCGACCGGGTATCATCACTATCGGACATAATGTTAAGAAATGTAGAAGAGACAGAAGGAGGTAAAGGTGATAAATTAAAGAAAGAAGAAAAGAAGAAAACCGATCGACTTACTTAGTTGGTGAAGGAAGAGTTACAAAAGCTCTGAGTAACAGCAGGTTTCTACGATATCTGAGATGAGCGACGGAATGAGCAGCGGCAATGACAAAGAAGCAAATCCCAGTAATGAAGAGCTAAAGAAGACAGAGACGAGAATAGGGAGTTACAAAGTATGAAATGTGATTAGAAGTGAAGAAATAAGGGGTTTTTATAGAAGGAGAGAAGGAAGCCAAAAAGGCTGCACGAAGTCCGAAAGGCACGCCAAAGCCGTCGTGGCGCGGGATTTAAGGGAGTAATGGCCTCACGTTTTGGCATATCAGTTAATAGGCAATAATGACATGCCAACTCATTATCTTCATTTCCCATAAAAGCTATTAGTGTACATATACATAGGTATTTACATTTATTAGGTCATGGGCTTTAGAAAGAATATCAAGCCCATAACCTCAGGGGCCTGTGTAATGGTTGAAATATTTGGCCCAATTATAGATGGGCCACTGGACTGATGGGCCGACAACGGATGGGCCGAAGACCGATGGGCCGGAAGACGGATAGGCTGAAAACAAGCAGGCCGAAATCAACAATGGGCCCATGGAAATTTCTAGAAGCTAAAGTGTGGTCCACAAGGCAAGAAGTAATCCAATTATAGTATGAAGAGTCCAAAAAATGTGAGGGTTTATCAAATCCCTTGATTTAAGGGGTTGATAAACCTGGGTACATGGGCTTGACCCATTGATCACAATTTGTATAAATAAAGGACTTTGATTAATGAGGAGGGATCCAATTTTTTCGATCTCAATTTCTATTGTGTAACTTTTCTGCATTTACATATATATAAATTTTGAAATATATATAAATTCGAATATATGTATATATTTCAAAAAATACATATAAAATTCAAAAAATATATATTTTCAAAAATAAAATTCCAAAAATTATATAATTTTAGAATAATATATATATATTGATAAAATGTCATATATTTTCTAATGAAGTGAATCAAACTACTTACCACCAACATCAATTACTGGTCTTCTTTTAAATATATTTTTTCCAAAATTTATATAATGTTTTCGAAATTTATATAATTTATCCGAATTTTATATAAACAATTTGAAATTTATATATATTTGTTTCAAATTTTATATATATATTTGAATTATATATATATTTCAAATTTTATATATTGTTTTTGAATTTTTTTTTTTTATAATTTTATATATATTTCGAATTTATATATATATAATGGGTAATCTCAAAATATTCGTGGACAATTCATCTATGACAAGCCGAGTTGCTGGGTAAAAATTCAAAAAATATATATAAAGTTAAAAAACAATTTCAAAAACAATATATAAAATTTGAAATATATATATATATATATAATTCAAATATATATATAAAGTTTGAAACAAATATATATAAATTTCGAATTGTTTTGATAAAATTAGGATATATTATATAAATTTCGAAAACATCATATATATTTTGGAAAAATATATATAAAAGAATGTCACTAATTGATGTTGGTGGTAAGTAGTTTTATTCACTTCATTAGAAAAAATATGACATTTTACCAATATATATATATTTTTTTTTCTAAAATTATATAATTTTTTGAATTTTGTTCTTGAAAATATATATTTTTTGAATTTTATATATTTTTTGAAATATATATATATTCGAATTTATATATATTTCAAATTTTATATATATATTCAAATTTTATATATTTTTTGAATTATATATATTTTTTTAATTTTGTTTTTGAAAATATATATTTTGAATTTTATATTGTTCTTTTGAAATGTATATATATTCGAATTTAATTATTTTTTAAAATTTATATATATTTTTGAATTATATATATATTTCAAATTATATATATATTTTTAAATTTATATATGTTTTTCAAATTTTATATATATTTTTTTAATTTTATATTTTTTTTCAAATTTTAAATATTTGTTTTCGAATTTTTTATTTTTTTCGAATTTATATATATGTTTTTCGAAATTTATATTTTTTTTCTATTTTTATATATTTTTTTCAAATTTTATATATTTGTTTTCGAATTTTATATTTTTTGAATTTTATATATATTTTTCTAAATTTATATATTTTTCTAATTTTATATTTTTTTTCAAAATTTAAATATTTGTTTTCGAATTTTATATATTTTTTCGAATTTATATATATGTTTTTCGAAATTTAATATATTTGGGGTTTTGGCATAAAGGTCATTTCACATTACGTATAATATTTTCGAATTTTATTAAGGGTATTTTGGTCATTTTATTGGCCCAAGGGATGTCATTGTAAGGAAAACCAAACCTCAGGGGGTGTTGGGACAAAAACTACGTTGACCGGCATAAAGGTAGAATTGACCTTAACCTTAGGGGGTGTTAGTGCAAATTACCCATAATTTTTAGTGGTTTAATTTCAAGAAATCCCAATATACTATTAAGTTTAATCAACTCTCATTATTTTCACTTTATCTTCTATACTATTCAATTTTATTATTATGCCCTCTCACCTCATATTTTGAGTCAAAATATATAAACTATCATCAATAGTGTAAGGGGGTTTAGTGAAATCAACCATTTAAAAAAATTATTTTTCGAAAATCAATTATATTTTCCGCAAAAATTATAAATTCAAAAAAATATATATATTTTTTGAAGGGAGTATATTATTTTCCAAAATATGAATTATTTCAGAAAAAATAATATATATTTTTTGCAAAAACATTATATTTTGGAATATAATAGTATATATTTTTCGCAAAAAGAATCATATTTTGGAACATAATATATACTTTTTCGCAAAAAAATTATTTTTCAGAAAAAATTCATATTTTGGAACATAATATATAATTTTTCGCAAAAAAAATATTTTTCAGAAAAAATCATATTTTCCGAAAAATATAATTTATTTTTGAAAAATAATTTTTTTTAGGGGTTGATTTCACTAAACCCCTTATACTATTAAGGTATGGTAGTTTAGACATTTTGACTCAAAATGTGAGGAGGAGGGGGCATAGTGATGAAATTGGATAGTTCATTTTGTATCGATTATCCCCATTACTATTCCAAATGTGTGCACTGTTACCCCTTTAACACTGTTCCGTTCATTTTTTTGTTTGGAATTCAGTTACGTAATGAGCACAAAACACCCCTATGATTTCATAAATGTGCAAAAAAACTCCCTTTCAGTCACCAAAAAAGGGCTAGGAAGGTGTTATTTACACTATTTGCAAAATATAAGGATGTTTAAAAATCATAAAGGGGTTTTTCGCACACGTTTGAAATTATACTGATGTTTCAAGTCATTTACCCAATTATATATATAGTAGTTTGAAATTTGAATGGATCTAAAAGAGAAAGAGGAAGGATGATATATTTTAGGGTAGAATATATTGAATTTATTCCAATTTGATTCCATTATTCATGAGAGTCATATTTATTATGGTAATTTATACAAAAACCTCTTAAGTTTAAGGATTTTATCACCAAACCCCCTGTTGTTTGCCAAATTCCCTAAAATTTTAGATTTTAATCAAATACCCCCTCAAGCCAATTTTCATCTCAAAATGACTTAAATGTCTCTAACATAAATTACAATTTCACCCCTCTTTCTTGGATATATTATACTTTCCCCCCTCTTATTTGGATAATTACATTTTCCCCCTTTTATAAAAAATATATATAAAAATTCGAAAAAATTACTTAAAATTTGAACAAATATATAAAATTTGGAAATATATATATATAATTCGAAACAAATATATAAATTTTTAAATATATATATATATAATTTGTAAACTATATATTAAAATTTGAAATATATATAATTCAAAACAAATATATAAAATTCGAAAAAATATATATCTAAAATTAGGAAAACTATGTAAAATTTGGAAAACATATATAAATTCAAAAAAAATTATATATAATTCAAAAAATATATATAAAATTCATAAATAATATATTAAAATTTGAAAATATATATAAATTTTGAAAAAATATATATTAAATTTCAAAAAAATAGATAAAATTAGAATATATATATAAAATTTGAAAATTATATAAATTTCGAAAAACATATATAAATTTACCCCCATAAAAAATAAAAAGGAAAGAAAAAGAAAATGATGATGCTAATATCCAAGAAGAGACAAACAATCAGCCAACCATCTTACCCTATCTCACTTATTCTTTTCCAACTTTCACACATTTACCGCTTTTTCCTTTAATTTTTTGTCCATTTAAAACAATACAACAAAAATTAAATATTTAAGTACACAACATGACATGAGTCCCCATTCAATCTCATCTGTCTGGTCCAAACCATACATCATGTCACATGCCACTCACGTGGTGACATAAAAAAATAAAATTCATTTTTTGAAAAATATATATATTTTTTCAAAATTTATATATTTTTTCAAATTTTAATATATTTTTTTGAATTTTATATATATATTTTGAAATTTTAATATATTATTTATGAATTATATATATATATATATATATTTGAATTTATATATTTTTCTGAATTTTATATAGTTTTTCTAATTTTATATATATATTTTTAAATTTTATATATTTGTTTTGAATTATATATATATTTCAAAATTTATATATATTTTCGAATTTTATATATTTTTTTCAAATTTTAATATATTGTTTATGAATTATATATATATATTCAAATTTAAATATATATTTCGAATTTTATATATATATATATATATATTTATAGATGGGGAAAGTGTAATTATCCAAACAAAAAAGGTGAAACTATAATTTATGTGCGGGATATTTAAGTCATTTTGACATGAAAATTGACTGGAGGAGATATTTGATTAAAATCTGAAATGTCAGAGACTTAGCGAACGACGGAGGGTTTGGTGATTAAATTATGAAACCTCATGGGATTTTGTGTAAATTAGCCTATTTATTATGTTATATATTCTTGACATTTGATATGATTAGAATAATTATTTTTTGTTATTTTAAAATCGGATATTTTTATATTTATATAAAAACATGAATACTTTTAACTATATAATATCATATTATTTAATCTTTTCAAAAAAATGTATATCATATTACTTTAGGTTTATTTAGATGTTATTGTGGAATATTAGGGTAAACAACGCTCAAAGACATAGTGTGAAATTGAATAAAATTTTAGGAGAAAATCGACAGATCAATGTAATTTATTCTATATTTTTCATTCTGCAGAACTTTAGATCAAATGTTATTCTTTCTTGCACTAATGTAATCTTTGCTTGTACTTTTATTATTTTTTTAATATGATAATTTATGAACAAATAGCTTACACAAGAACTGGATACAAAGATTATTTTTCAGAGGAGGGTTAAATTGAGTTTTTTTATAAGCCCAGTGAACTAAAGTTTGCAAGTGTATGGCTATTTCATAAGACACAAGAAAATAATTATTCTGCCGCGAGCAACAATATGAATAAATTTTACTAAAGTGGTGTGGTGTTGAAAGGGATAGAGAATGCAGAGAAGATAAATGAAGTGTGGATGGAAATGCAATTAATATAAAAATCAAAGAATCATTTTTATTCTATTATTGGGTTATAATTTATAAAAATATGAAAGAAAAGATAATGAAGGAAAGTTAAATAGAATTAGAAGGAAATACAATTAAAATGAAAAGCAAAAATCATTCTCATTTCATTATTCAGTTAACAATAGGAAATAAGAAAATTATAAATGGAATGATTATCAATTTATCACCATATTTTAATAAATGGTTGAACCAATTCAAAAGTAAAAATACAATTATTTCAAATTGAATTCCCCTAAATACCTCTAGTAACAAGTAAAATAATAGGCAGTTATAATAAGAATTTATTAGAAGAGTGAGGTCATCTTCACATACAAAAATTTAGAAGAATATAAATTAAACGAATGTATAAAAATAATCAAAATACTTACAAATATTTACAGTCCTATTCTGATGAAAGAAGTTCCTTAATTATTGAGAAGAGTAAAATATTAAATTAAAATTGTAAAAATAAAAAATACATAAACGAATGTATAAAAATAATCAAAATACTTACAAATATATAAGTAAACAATAAGTTTATGAAATATCATTGGTGTAAGTAAACAATAGGTTTATGAAATATCATCGGTGTCTTATTAAATTTTAATGAGTAATGGAAATTAATATAGAATTTGATAATATCTAAAATCTTGATGACATTTATTGTAACAATTAATTGTTGATAATTAATATTACAAATTTGAAAAATGTATAAAAAAAAATTAAAAACCCTTCCCACTTTTTTAATAGGATAAATATAACTATAGATAGATAGATTAGTTATTGTTTCTTAAAATAGATTGACATAAATATGCCAAAAAGAAAAGAAAAAAAAAAAGCCTTTAACATAATACTTTCTCCGTCTTAAATTATGAAAAATTATACAATATAGATCATTCCTAAAGTTAATTGGTATAAAGGGACCACCAAAATATGAAAAGATAAAAAGGGATCAAAATCAAAACTTAATTGATAGAAAGCAACCATTTTTATTGAAGTTTGTGCTCTAAAGTTTTTGAATAAATTAGTTTTTGAATAATTTTTTTATTGAAACACCAGTATATTTGCCTTTCATCAATTTTGCTATTTATTCACCCACAGTTTTAATTCTAACTTCGTGGATGGTAGTTGAACCTCAAACAACCCATTTTCAAAATTGAAGCCTACACTATCTATTGTAGTTAGATATGTACAATATAATGAATCAATCAATTCTTTGTTGTAATCTTTGTTCACCCGCACTATTTTTATTTATTTTTTTCTTTCTTGATATAATATTTTGAAAAAGTTAAATGTTTTTTTTTCTTTTTCGTATTTGCTAAGAAGGTTATATAATTTTTTTTATTTATATGTTGGCAATTTTTATTTTTTTTTGGAATACAATTTCAATAATATTATATATCACTTATATACAAGTATATATATATATATACTAGCATAAAGCACGTGCGATGCACGTGATTGAAAAAAATTAAACTTTTGTAATCATACAAATCTAATATTTTAAAATCCTAAAATATGGATAAACCCAGTTTTGCTCGAATTGGTTTACATACCAAAACCACCAAATATATTAGAGTTTAATAATATTTTGTTTTGAAAAATCTTTAATCCTTGATCATGATTCTTTCCTTGATACTGATTTAAGTAAAAGTGGCATGAATATAGATTCTTGTGACATAAAGAGAAATGGAAGAAAATTAATATTGAAAGTCTATTGAATAAAAAAGAATATAACATAATTGAATAAATTGTAATTAATTATAGAGTTTAAAAGTATATGTATACCTTTAAATAAATAACTCGAACAATGAAATCAACCTGCTAAAAATTAAACAATAGTTAGAGAGAAAATAAATTACACTGAATGATTAGTGTAAAATAATTTATGATAGTGAAATTTCTTTCACAATTTTTTAAACAAAAAAGTATGATGCAAATATTAATATTAAAAACTGTTACAAACTAATGGAATTATGAAAGCAACAATGAAACAATATTCAATTTGACAAACAAAATCATATGTTCCCTCCTCTTCCTCTCTATTTCTTGCTCCTTGAAGTCACCAGTGGTAACTCAAACACAGTATATAGATCTATATATTTTTAGAGAGAGAAAATTATAGAATTATAGAGTTCTAGAATTTTAAAAGTCTGAAAGTGTACTTTAAAAAAATTAAAGAGTCATAAAAATTGATTACTCTATAAAACAAATGTATGAAAATATTTCACTTAAATGCTTAGGACTATTCAACTTCAGAATTACATTTTCTCATCCAAAGATGGTGAAAAATATCACGTGTACATGGATGGTTTTATAAGTTTTCGTTATTAATTTAATTCTTAAATGAGAAAACTTGAAATTTTTTTACATTAAAGGTGGTTTAATTCTTAAGTATTTTTTCAATTAATAAAATACAAATAATGTATAGAGATAAATGTTTAGGACTGTCCAACTTCTAAGTTATGTTTTCTCTTCCAAACAATGAAAATTATCACGTGTAATGAAATGAAACTTGAAAATGTTACATAATGGATAATAAGTTTGATTTAAAATTTATATAGAGAAAATAATGTTTTTAGTCCAAAATCAATGGGGGCATGAAAATATTTTGGCATTTCTATACATGCATGTAAATTTCTATAAAATAAATATTTTTTTTATTTAAAATATTATATTAAAGTGAGGAGAAATAATCCAAGGGTCACACTTCTTTAATAAAATAGATTTAATAAATAATAAAACAAATATTTTTTTTAATTTAAAATATTATATTAAAATGGGGAGAAATAATCCAAGGGGCTTACACTTTTAGAATAGTATAAATATAAAACTTTACTTTATTAATAACTAGTATTAATTTTTTTGAAAAGCAGTGGAATTTTGAAAGGTAATGCAACTTACGTATGGGTATTTCGGTTATTACAATAAAATGATCCCTTTCTACCAATTAAGTTTTGATTTTGGTCCATTTTCATCTTGATGGTCCCTTTACACCAATTAACTTTAGAAATGATCCATATTCTATAATTTTTCTCCCAAATTATAAGTCCTTTTGGGGAATCCAACTTTTTAAGAAAATAACTTTTATTATAGTGTTAGTGAATGAAATACAAACTTTACTCATGGTCTCACCATAGTGATGTGATGACTTATAGTATATATGATTTATAACTTTAATACTTGAAGATTAAATTGGTAAATTGACCAAATAGAGTGCTTTGATTTTTCAAAGTGAATAGTTATTTTGGGACGGAGGGAGTATTAAAAAGCTAAGTACAAAACGAAATCTCCATGGACTTTCTCTGGAGTTCAAATAAAATTTAGTCAAAAGTGCATAATACCACTGGGCTTTGCCACAGTTACAAAATACCCCCTGAGCTTTTTTTACCCCCAATTCACTATCCTATATTTTTTAAAGGTTGCAAAATACTCCCTTGTGTTTTGTTTAACTCCAAATTACTACCTTGTGCTTTTCAAAATTTATACAATACCCCCCTTGAATATGTTTTACACAAAATATTGATCATTTTACCCCTTGTCTTGTAATAACCCATTTTTAGTAGTATTTTTTTTACCTTTTTTTATTTCTCTTTCAATAATATAATTAATAATTCAAAATTTTATACACATATTTATTTCTAGGGGTGTCCAAAATTGGTTCGGTTCCTTAAAAATAGAAACCAGAATTGGGAAAAAAACTACCAAAAATATTTCGCGAAAAAATATATATAAATTTGTATATATTTTTCTATAAGAAAAATTAATAATAAAGTGATAATATGGTGTATTATGCATTTTTTCATGAAAAAAAAATTAATTTGTGAAAAAATATATATATTTGTACATTTTTTTATAAGAACAAATTAATAATAAAGTAATAATAAGGTGTATTATGCATTTTTTTCAAAACAAATAATTAATTTGCGAAAATATATATATAAATTTGTATATTTTTTTATAAAAAAACTTTAATTTCTGAAAAAATATATATAAATTTGTATTATTTTTATATAATAAAAATTTAATAATAAAGTGATAATAGGGGGAATTATGCATTTAAAAAAAAAAAATCAATTCGTGAGAAAATATATATAAATTTGTATATTTTTTTTATAAGAAAAAATTTAAAATAAAGTGATAATAGGGGGTATTATGCCTTTTTTTACGAAAACAAAATTTAATTCGCGGAAAAATATATATAAATTTGTATATTTTTTTATAAGAAAAAGTTAATAATAAAGTGAGAATAGGAGGTGTTATGCATTTTTCACGAAAAAAAAATTAATTCCTGAAAAAGTATATATAAATTTGTATATTTTTATATATATATAAAATAATAATAAAATGATAATAGGGGGCATTATGCATTTTTTTCACGAAAAAATTTAATTCATGAAAATATATATATAAATTTGTATTTTTTTATAAGAAACAAATAATAAATAAGGGGTATTATGCATTTTTTTCATGAAAAAACATTTAATTCGTGAATATATATATATATATGTATATTTGTATATTTGTTTTATATATATAATAATAATAAAGTGATAATAGGGGGTATTATGCATTTTTTCACGAAAAAAAAAATTTAATTCATGAAAAAATATATATAAATTCATATATTATTTTATAAGAAAAATATAATAAATAAGGGGTATGATGCATTTTTTCATGAAAAAAATATATAAATATGTATATTTTTTTTTATAAGAAAAAATTAATAATAAAGTGTGAATGGGGGTATTATGCATGTTGCTATGGAAAAAAAAATTCTAATTAGTGAAAAAATGCATAATACCCCCTATTCTCACTTTATTATTATTATTTTTTTATAAATAATATACAAATTTATATTTTTTTCATAAATTATTTTTTTTGGTAGCTTTTCACGAAATATTTGTGGTAGTTTTTTTACTTATATTTTTGGTATCTTTTTTTGGTTATGGTTCCTATTTTTAAATAACTGAACCGGTTTTGGACACCCCTAAAAATAAATATATGTGTGTGAAGTTTTGAATTATTAATTATATTATTGAAAATGAAAAAAAAAAGTAAAAAAAAAATACTAAAATTGGGTTATTATAAGACAAGGAGGCATAATGATCAATATTTTGTGTAAAACATATTAAAGAGGGATATTTTGCAACTTTTGAATATCACATGGTAGTGATTTGAAGCTAAGCAAAACACATGAGGGTATTTTGTAACATTTGAAAAGCATAGAGTATTGAATTGGGAGTAAATAAAACTCAGAGGGGTATTTTGCAATTGCTGCAAAATTCAGGGGGTATTATGCACTTTTCCCTAAATTTAATATGTTGAACAAAGAGAAATTAATACATTATATACTTCCAAGCACCTAGTAGAATTCATGTTTTCTCAAACTTAACAGTAAGTTAATAACATAATTAAATTCATATATGTTGAGAACAAATTGAATAATATTAAATCCTTACCAAACAATCTAGAAATACATATATATGTATGTATATATTTACTTATCGGTTAATGGCGCAACCCCCTATGATTTGAAAAATGTGTAGAAAATTGCCTTATAGTTCATTTTGTACAGATAAACCTCATTACTATACCAAAAGTGTACAGATTGACCCCTATGACAATATTTTGTTCACTTTTTGACTTTCATATGTCATATTTTCTTCTCAAATACCAAAAATACCCTTATTCCTTTAACCAAATATCCTTCTTACATATATAATTAATTTTAAAATTAAGTTAACAATAATAATTATATATATATATGTATGTATATATTATTTTAATAGTTAGAGACTTTGCTGTATTTGTTGAAAAAAATAAATTATTTATATAAATAAAATATAATTTTAAAAGTAGCAAAAAAATGAATGAATTATGTCCGAATATATATTTTTTTGTTTATAATTCACTTTTTAAATTTAACAAAAAAAGAATATTTCGGACATTATCTGAATTTTTAATACCCAAAATATGTCCCATTTTTTGTTTGTTTGTTTATAGTTCACTTTTAAAATCTAACAAAAAAAATATATATTTAAGACATTATTCAAAATTTTAATGTCCGAAATATGTCCGATTTTTTTTTTGTTTATAATTTATTTTTTAAGTATAATTGTTTAAAGAAGTTTGACAAGATTAAAAAGGAACTTACCGCTTTTATCACAAACGAATTTGATCTGATTATTCAAATGACATGATTCATATTTTTTTATTTTAATTAAATTTCTCTTATGTAATAGTAAGTATTATTATAATAATACACAATAATAAAAAATAAAAATAAAAGGCAAAGTGGTACAAGCAAGGGCAGAGTTAGGAAAATTATCTAGGGGGCCAATGTAATTTTTTATAAATTTATTAGTAACATATATATTTTTATGAGTTACCAAAGAATCTTTTAAAAACTTTTGGAGAAGGCAATACATTTTTTTATAAATTTATTGGTAAAATTATAATTTTTTAGGCTATCAAAAGTTTTTTAAAAAAATTTGGAGGGGCCATATGCCATTTTTATAGACATATTTATATTATATATATTTCTTGGGGCTAAAAAACATTTTGAAAATTTTTAGGGATACACCCTTGGTACAAGATTAAAATGTCTTTTGAAAGTAAGATATTGGGAATTTGGCATCTAAAAAGACTTGGAGGGGACTATTTACCCTAATTATAAAGTGTAAGGAGGTTTAAAAATCATGAGAGGAATTTTTGCACATGTTTCAAACTATAGGTGGTTTTGCGCAATTTACTTATATAATCAAGTTCATAGTTAAAGTAATAATTTTGATAACTTTGGTTCATTAACATGATAAGACAACAAAATCAATTTTATGACAGTCACCTACACCACTGTCTGCTTTGAGGAGGGAATAGGGATGAATAAACTTTCCGGAAAAGGATAGGGATGAATAATGTAGAATAACAATATTAATTTAAAAGAGATTCATTACTATGTCCAAACTATTAGTTTGGGTAATTTGCATTGACACCCTTGAAGTTTGAGTCAATTAAAGGTAGATGTTGGTTAATTCACTTTTTTACAGAGACACCCCCTGAGGTTTGTAAAATGTTGCAATAATACTCCTTAGAGACATAAAATGACTTTAGTGCCCTTCATTATTTTAATTTTTATGCGAAATGTCTAAACTACCCCATGTCTAAACCCTAAACCTCACCTATTACACCAACCACCCTTATCACCATACCATTATTATCAAAAAAATTATAATAAATAAATAAGATATATAAATATAAATTTATTTTAACTATAAAAATTCAAAAAACATCTAAAATATTCTGAAATTTTTATTCAAGAATAAATTCGACCACTAAAAATATTTCATCTAAAATTTATTCAAAAATAACTAATAATCATTATAAGTATTACATACCTAATAACCTATACATAAATTTTGATGAACATATAGAAAAACATATATATATATATATATTTCAATACTATTGTCAATCAACAATTTTTATGAAATTTGACAATATAATTATGTATTATTAAATATGAATTAGTAAGAATTTTAGTGGGAATATCAAAAAAGTTTTGTAACATTTAAGTATAAATATAAAATAAATAAATATGTATAAGTATTTAAATAAGTAACAAGAATAAAAAAAAAAATGTAGGGTTTAAGTATTGGTATAACTTAGACATTTCGCATATAAATTAATATATTCAAGGGTATTTAAGTCATTTCATGCCTCCAAGGAGTGTCATTGCAATACTTTGCAAACCTCAGGGGGTGTCTCTGTAAAAAAATGGATTGATCAACATCTGGGTGGAATTGACCCAAACCTCAGGGGTTATCACTGCAAATTACCCTATTTGTTTTTCTGTTTGTAGCAAATCTCTCAACTTTCCCTTTATGAGTAGAACTGGCAATTTCTGACACGACTTGACACGTTTGACACGATAATATTTATTGTTATATTTATTTGCTGATTTTTTTTGTTATCTAATTGATCATGTATTGAAATATATTAATAAACTATTACTGAATTGTGTCAAATTCAATTTCAATTTCATTTTTATTTTTCGTGTTGGATTGTGTCATATTTAAAATGTTTAATTTTCATGTCGACTAGTATCAGATTGCACTGTTGACATGTGGGTCGACCTGTTGACACGAATTGCCAGCTTTATTCATGAGTGACAAGTTTTTTTTTTTTTTTTGGTGCTGTGTGTAAACCCGTTCGTAGTCACCGAACGAATTGTAACTTTTGTAATTTAAACAGAAACAATGTATTAGAAAAATGACAAGATTTTGCTAGATATTTGAAGAACCAACAAAAAGGGGAGAAATTTTGGATCCCCTTTCTTTTTCTCTTTCTCTCTTTTTATACATGACTTGATCTTACCCTCATAAATGGGTATTAAAACATATTCAAAACAATATCCCTATATTAAATACAGATTTACTGTTTGTAAAACTGTCACATTAAAATTCATATCAGTTTTTATTATGTGTAGAGAAACGGTCGGTTTTTTAAGAGATTTTATCCTGAGATGGGCTTCTATTATTTGGGCATTGTTTTCTATTGGGCTTACTAATATATGTTGATCCAATGTTGCTTTGTCTGATGGGCCTGATGTAGAAAATAGGCCTACACTTTGCCCCCAATTCCCAAGCTCATTTCGTATTTTAAAATAGGGTGAGAATTCGAAGCGCCATGTGTAATTGCCACTTTCCTTACTTCATTCTTCTTCTCCAACATTACTTATTCATTTACAAAAGCAGACTCCTACTCTTTGAAGGTGATTCCAGCAAGAAGCTTTTAAGGTTAGTCTTATTTCTTCCATCCTTCACTTTTCTTTCTTAAATCAAATATCATGAGTAGCGATAGTAGCCGAACCCCTTCTCAAGAAGTGGTGATGATGAATGATGTTCCCACTGTTTCCTCTTCTGAGGTTGCCCCCAACTTGATTGAATCGAAACCCCAAAAGTTTTCCCTAAAACAATTGCGTAAACTTTCCCTATCCGATAGGTGTAAAATAGAATTTGAGATTCCAGACGACGTTTCAATTTCTGAGTATTCCTCCGATCTGAACTTCAAATCATATAAAGAAGTTGGAGCGAATGAAGTTCTATTTTTTGCGCATCATTTGGCCGTACTTAGATTTCCTCTTCATCCCTTCTATCACTACGTTCTTTTTTCTTTAGGGTTTACACATTTGCAAGTGAACCCTAATTTTTCAGGGTTCTATCTGTAATGCTCGTTCTGAATCACAAACGAGATTTAAACTTAGGTTTGGGTGACTTCTTGCTCTGTTACAAAGTTGATCAGATCAGAAAAAAACCCTGGTCAGTACCATCTGCACCCTCATTCAACCTTGAAACTTTGTGATGGGAATCCTTCTTCTGAGAAGGAGTGGAAAGACAAGATGGTGAAAATTGGGGAAAATTGGAGGGTGGATGGGTTCGGCCCGTATCCTTTGCCTAGGACCTTCGGTATTTGTAAAAAATACAAATGTGGATTCAAGAATCTTGGTAAGTGCCTCTTTATGCTTTTCGAATTTTAACTATTTTTCTTGAACTGCGTATTGATTTGTTTTTTATCACATGTTCATACGTTGTTTACAGCCGAACGTCTGGAATATCTGAACGAGAAGGTTTTTGCAACTCTCCCCTCTAGTAAAACTCTTATAACTCCTCAGAATTTGAATTCCATTACTGCAAATGCCTCAGAAGCCACCATTATGGAAATTCCTGTAACAACTTCCAAACTCGCAGTGGCACAAAAATCTCCTACCCCCATTAGCTCGTCTGGTGACAAAGGAAAGAGTAAACTGATCGATCTGACTGAGGATCCGAAGAAAGCAAAAGGGCTTCTAAAAAGGACAAACAATGAAGATGACGCTCCCGTTCATAAAAAATTACAACTTGCCCCCATTCAGAGCATGCAAAAAAGAATGACTCTGAGAAGCATGAAAAGTTATTGAAGAAGGCCAAATCTATGAGCGGCTATACTATTCCAGAATGCTGCTTCCCTCCAACATTTGATCCTGAAGGTGATTGGATCCCTAAGTTCGAAAAAAGTGATGGAAGTGTTCTGAATCGCCGTTCGCTGGCCATGTCGAATCTGGATTCTCTGATGGCACTTGCTCGTGGAATGTGGCCACAAAAAGATAAAAAATTTCAGCAGCATGTCGATCAGAACGAGCTTTTAGCTAGGGCTCCTGTTTCTATTTTGGAGGTACAAAGTTTTTTTTTTTGTAATGAGAACGTTTCTTCTTTCTTCAGTCTGTGTTTGATGTCCTAGCTCTCTACAAGGCTGTTGAGGTGGGGGAGTACAAGAGAAAAAACATGGATGCTGCATATCTAAGGGTTGATAAATGCACCATGTTAGTTGAAAAACATAATAAGATCTTGGAAACTGAGCTGGAAAGCCTAAAGAAACTCCATAAAAAAGAAGCCAATCAGAATGTTGAACTGAAGAAGCAGGTCCACAACCTTGAGACTTCGAATGCCATTCTAAAATCCGGCTTGGAGATTTGCCGAAGAGGGGGTATGGAAATGCACCGGAGGTATGTGAGCATTTTTGACATAAAGTTCTGTGATGGGTTTAGATTTTGTCATGATCAAATGTTAATGGACCCATTTGCTCGTACATATGAATATCTGGCAGCTCATGACACTGCTCGCGGTGTCGTTCACCCGTATGTTGAGCTTGAGCCTTGTAGAGATGAGAAGGGCTTCGCTCAATTTATTTTGCATGGGATCATACCGGCTGAACGACCAGAGCCTATTTCTGCAATTCCTTCTACTGCTAATGAAGTGTCAGTTGGACCTTTCATTCCTCCTCTAGAGAATCAACAGTCAACCACCAATAAGTTTTACCTTCGACTTATTGATTAGAAGTTTTATTTTGAACAATTTTCATGGTCTGTAAAACAATATATATTTTTGGTGCTCTTGTGGTGAGCATCTCTGAACAGGTTTTGAGATGGCATTTGATGTGCTAAGTATTTTTTAACAGGTTTTAAGATGGCACTGATGTGCTAAGTATTTTTGAACAGGTTAATGTGTTTCTAGAACACAAATTTTTTGAGGCGCTTCTTCATACGTCTTTGTTAAAGCAGGAACTTGGTGCCATCTTTTAAGATGGTCTTTTATTCTCGCCTATATGGCTTATATCTTTTGGCCAAGTTATTTTACTTGGACTTTTCATGAACTTTCTTTTTGTGATTGTTTGATCAAGAATATTGGAAGATATGAATGCAATATTTTTATTGATTTGGTACGGATCTTAACATATAACCTTTGAACGAAATTTAAGGTCAACAAATTTTTTATTGAAAATACCTCTTCAGGTGGATTGCATTCCAAGCTCATTCGATTTGTTTTCCATTTTGTTCGGCCAATCTGTAAACTCCTTTGCCGATCACCTCTGTGATTGTGTACGGCTCATTCCATGTAGGATCTAGCTTATTTGATCTTTTGGCCAACACCTTTAGTACTCGATCACCCACTTGGAATGATCTTGGCTTCACTTTTTTGTTGTAACTCCTCATCAATCTTTGTTGATACTCTGCCAGCCTTATTGAGACCATTTCCCTTTTTTCCTCCATGAAATTACCTTCAATTTTAAGAATGTCTTCATTATGTTCTGGGTCAAAGAGTTGTGTTCTTGGTGTGGGAACTTCCAATTCAATTGGAATTACTGCCTCAACGCCGTATGCTATAGCAAATGGAGTCAATCCGGTCGGCTTTCGGTAACTCCAGAGGACCCTTGGCAATTCCTCTAACCATCGCCCTTTTTTTTCAATCCCTTCTAATTTTCTATTTATTCCAGCAAAAATCATTCTGTTTATTATTTATGTTTGTCCGTTAGCTTGTGGGTAGCTGACTGATGATAACTTTTGATTGATGCCGTACTCATTCAACAATTCCCGAACGTATTGATTGTCTAGGTTTTTGCCGTTGTTCATCATTATGTACTTTGGCACTCCGAACCTGTAGATTATATGATTCAAAATAAAATCAATCACTTGAGTGTGCGTGATTCTAACATAAGATTTCGCCTCCACCCATTTAGTCAAATAATCTATGGCCAGAAACACATGTTTTTGATTTGATGTCGCCCTTGTTAATGGTCCGACCGCATCCATTCCCCATCGTGCGAACGGAACAAGGGAAACCATTGTTGTGAGAAGCTCTGCTGGTTGATGGATTATATGTGAATGTCTTTGACATTTGTCACATCTTCTCGCGTATTCTTTCGCATCTCGGATCATATACGACCAAAAATAACCTTATGTTATTGCTCTATGGGATAATGATCTACCCCCAATATGGCCTCCGCAGGTTCCATCGTGCAACTACTTGAGTACTTCTTGTGCTTCAGACGGGGTCAAACACCGCAGGTAAGGCACAGTCATCGATTGACGGTATAAAAAGCCATCGATAACTGAATACTTGGTAGAAGTTGATCTTACTTTCTTTGCTTCCCGTCGATCCTCAGGTAAAACACCGATCAATAAATATTGAAAGATTGGGTCGATCCAACTCGGCTCGTACGGAATCACGCAAACCTCCTTCTTTTTACCGATCGATGGAGCGAATAATTCATCCACGGGAATTATCCTGATCATATCATCCCCAGCCGATGATGCCTGATTTGCTACATGATCAGCCCCATGATTTTCCGCCCTTGGAATTTGCTTGAAATTTACTACCTGAAAGTTTTGTGCTTCTTCCTGAACAACCTTTTTGTACTCCAGCATCCTTTCCTCATTTGTATTGTAAATTTATGTGATTTGATTTATGACTAACTGCGAGTCACTGAACACGGTTAATTCTTTGATCTGGAGCTCCTTCGCCAACCTTAATCCTGCTAGAACGGTTTCGTATTCAGCCTCATTGTTTGAACTTTCAAAGCACAGTTTAATTGATTGTTGCAACTTGGTGCCTTCTGGGGATATTAGCTCAATCCCCACACCTGCCCCTAGGCTATTCACTGATCCATCCACATAAAGCGTCCACCTTGGATTTTCACTGTAGATCTCATCTTCGGTTGCTTCATATTCAAGGAGAAAATCTGCCACCGTTTGACCTTTTATGGACGTTCGTGGTTCATAGGTGATGTCGAACATGCTCAACTCTATTGACCACTTAGTCGTTCGTCCAGAGAAATCAGGTTTTGATAAGATCGTTTTGATCGGAAATGTTGTAGGAATCCTGATCGGATGGGATTCGAAATAATGTCGTAACTTTCGTTTGGCCTGAACTAAAGCCAAGATTATTTTCTCCGTCTTCGAATACCTTCTCTCGGCATCAAGCAATGTTTTGCTTGCATAGTAAATTGGGTGTTTCCTGTTCCCATCATCTCTCACTAACGTTGAACTAACAGCGTTCGGTGAAACTGCTAGATATAGAGTTAAGGATTCATGATCTTTGGGTGCCATCAGGATTGGTGGTTTCGCCATATAGAGCTTCAGTTAATCGAAAGCTTTTTTTTGTTTCTCTCCCCAAGCCATCGTTTTCTTAGATTTCAGCACATCGAAGAACGGCTTGCATCTATCTGATAATTTGGAGATGAACCGGCTTAGAGCTTATAATCTCCCTGTAAGTACCTGGATTTCTTTTGGGGACTCAGGTGCCTTTATCTCGACCAAAGCCTAAACTTGTGCGAGACTTGCTTTGATTCCATCTTTATTAACTATGTGACCCAAGAATTGTCCCGAAGTCACACCAAAAATGCATTTATCCGGGTTCAACTTCATTTTATTCGATCGCAGGGATGCGAACACTTCCTCCAAATGTTCTAGGTGATCATCCTTGCATTGGCTTTTGACAACCATGTCCTCTATGTAAGCCTCCACCATGTCTCCAATCTGGGTTTTGAAAATCTTGTTGATCAGTCGCTGATAAGTTGCACCTACATTTTTTAGACCGAACGGCCTGACCTTGTAGCAATAAGTCACTCTTTCGGTGATGAACGTCGTTTTGTCTTCATCTTTTGGGTTCATTGGGATTTGATTGTATCCTGAATAAGCATCGAGGAAAGTGAGTCGTTCGAACCCGGTAGTTGCGTCGATCATGCGATCAATCTTTGGTAAAGGAAAACTGTCATTCGGGCATGCTTTATTTAAGTTGGTGAAGTCCACACACATTTGGAACTTCCCATTCTTCTTTTATACGACATCAACGTTAGACAGCCAATCAAGGTAATGAACCTCTCTGATAAAATCAACTTCTAACAATCGATCAACCTCTTCAACTACAAACTTTCCTCGTTTGGTTCCGATCCTTCTAGGTCATTGTCGTACGGGTTGTGCACCAGGATGAACACTTAAAGTATGCATCATGGTTCCGGGGTCAATCCCGGGCATGTCGCTATGCTCCCAAGCGAAAACATCAACATTTGATCTTAGCATAGAAATCAAATTGCTCATTTCATCAAAATTTAAGCTCCTTCCAATTCGGGTGGTCTTTTCTTTGCTCCCGACAATCAGATCTACTGTGATGGTGTCCTCTTCCGTCTTCTCTTAATCGTCAGTCTAATCACCAACGTTTGGTAATTGCTATAAGTTGTGTTCGACACTTTCGCCCTTTAAACCCTTGGTGACAATAACATAGCATTCTTTCGCCACCATTTGATCTCCTTGGATGTCAACAAATCCCTTCCCGGAGGGTTCAACACATTGCATCACCTGATTCAGAGTTGAAGGAACCCCCTGCATTCGGTGAATTCATCATCTTCCCATGATCAAATTGTAGGAGGGTTGTACGTCCACCAGCATGAAATTTTACGTCAAAGTTCACTTTGTAGCTGTTACAGGTAAATTCAGTACACCAATCGGGCATATCCTCTTTCCATTAAAACCTGTCAGTGGACTGGCGGTCGGCTTGATCAATTCTTTGCTGATGTTGATTTTTTCAAAGGCTGATTTGGTCAGGATATTCGTGTTGCTACCTGGATCAACCAATACCCTTTTAACTAGACAATTTGAAACTATGATCGAAATTACCAGTGGATCTTCAAGTGGTAGTTGTACACGTCTCAAGTCCTCCTGGGTAAATGATATTATCGGCATTGGGTAGTTACGAATTACGTTCACCTCCCCAACCCTTCGGATCTTGTTAGCATTATGCATTCGTGAACGCTGAACGGAATGGCTTTCCTCATCCTCTTCTGGTCTTCCATGGATCATGTCAATGATTTTCACCGGTTGTCCGCCCACAATTTTATTAGTCTTCGGACGATCAAAATTTTTCATTCCATTGTCCACTTACTCCTTCAAGTCTCCTTTGGCTATTAATGTCTCAACATGCCTTCTTAAATGTCTGCATTCATTAGTTAAAAGACCGAAGTCATTGTGGAACGCACAGTGCTTCGAACGGTCCTGCTGTTCTGGTGGCATTCTCAGCGGAAATGGTGGACGAAAGATACCTTTTGCCTTATTCTAGTTGTACAATTTCGCTAAGGTTGTTCGGAGTGGAGTTTCAGGTATGTCATACCTTGGCCTCCTCTCCTGCTACCGGTACGGAGCTAATCGCGAGTTGTTCGTACTATCAGCTTTTTTGATGATTCTTTCTTTCGACATGTTTTCCACAATGACCAACGCCAAACGATGACCCCTTTCTTGTTCATCCTCTTCCAATCTCAAATATCCCTGTGCTCGAGAATTCAACTGACCCATATTGAGGGGTGTTGATTTCACCAAGGATCTATGAAAACTGGTCCCTTATTCGATTGCCACTTTGAAAGCTTCCACTGCCGCTGGTTGATCGCAACTTGGTATCATTCCCATTTCCAGATTCAATCTGGATAGAAATTTTTTCAAAGTTTCTCCTTTTGCCTGCCTCATCATAAACAGGTTAGAAATGGTCATCTTCTGCTTCCGATTGCCAAAATACTGAGCTAAAAACTTTTCCATTAGAGTTTGGAAAGAATCGATCGACCCCCTAGGTAACTGTTTGAACCATAACAAGGCTGAACCCGTTAAACTTGTAGAAAAAGCTTTGCACATTAGCGCATCATCCGCCATGTCGAGAGTCATCATCTGCTCTATATGAAAAAGGTGTTCGATTGGATCCTGCGTTCCATCAAACATGATGAATTTTGGCATCCAGAACTTGTCTAGCCTTCTTGTTTGTTGTATCTTAGTGCTGAACAACGATTTAATCATTTTTGCCGTCATCTCGATTGCTAAGTCAGCTAGTGATTGTGTTATGAGATCTTTTACTTGCTCATCTACGATCTTCTGTAGCCACACCATGTCGAGCGGAACTGCCCGATTATTGGCGTTTGTCTCATCTCCAATTTGCTGGGTTCGAGTACGATTCGCTGAACTGGCCTCTTGATGGTTGTCCTCTTCTTCAGCATTGGGATCATTCTGTCGTCCTCATGCTCGCAATTCTGGACGTTCTGACTGATCAAGCCTTTCCCTCAATTCCCGATTCTCTTTTTCAAAAGCCTTCAGGCGTTGAAGGATAACATCTGTGTTTCTTTGCTGCATGGTGGATTCTCCCGCCATTGATCTAATAGCTTCTGAATTGAACCTTCGTTTCCCACAGACGGCACCAAAAAGTGTAAACCTGTTCGCAGTCACCGAACGAATTATAACTTTTGTAATTTATACAGAAACAATGTATTAGAAAAATGACAAGATTATGCTAGATATTTGAAGAACAAGCAAGAAGGGGAGAAATTTTGGATCCCCTTTATTTTTCTCTTTTTATACATGACTTGATCTTACCTCATAAATGAGTATTAAAACATATTCAAAACAATATCCCTATATTAAATACATATTTACTATTTGTAAAACTGCCACATTAAAATTCATATCAGTTTTTATTGTGTGTAGTGAAATGATCGGTTTTTTAAGAGATTTTATCCTGAGATGGGCTTCTATTCTTTGGGTCTTGTTTTCTATTGGGCTTACTAACATATGTTGATCAAATGTTACTTTGTCTGATGAGTATGATGTAGAAAATGGGCTTACACTGTGGTTAAGCTTTTCCAAAATCAAAAGGCATTTATTTTCAACAAAAGTGAGGAAAGAGTAATATGTAAATACCAAGCTTACCAGCACCCTAGCGTAAGAAAAGGAAAAGAAGTATCCCTTGATTTCAGTCTTCATGAGACTTCTGATCGTAAAACAAGTTTGGGAGCCATATATTCTTCAAAATCTATTTTTTTTTTTATCAAGATTTGCCGTATCATTAAGTTCATTATACTTTTAGAATGTAACGATACGAATACGTAATATCTTGATATTCGCTTTAAAATCGATATCATCCTGTCCCGTGACAATGACTGATATGTATATCACAACTACGAACATGCCCGTTATGTATTTGAATATCAAAGTTATTCATGTTTATTATATTATTTAATATATAAAAGTATGTATATATGTTTGTGTGTTGGATTTTTTAAAAATAATTGTAACTCCTATACTTTACTTTATTTTTCTTTTCCGAGAGAATAACAATACATGTTCATCACCCTCCAATTTTGATCTATATTATTTTTGCTTTAGGAACTAATATGGAATAGAAGATATGTTTTATTTTGATACCTTTATTCGGCTTCTCTTTCTTCCAACCTAAATGTAATCTAATTTGTTCATCACAAATTTATCATTTTTCTTTACTTCATCCATTCACCATAACTCTTTCATCACTTACATAACATGTATTTTTTCCTAGTTAGAATATATCATGCTTGATTTCAACAGTTTAATATAACTAAGAATTTTACTTGAAATACATTGATAACATTTAAGCCAAATCTTATTATGCTTCACTAATTCTAGTTCCAAATTCCAATAATCAACTAAATCATTTTGTAAATAATCTAAACTTCGAACGATATAATCGAGTTCAAATTTGAAGTGGTGGTTTTGTATTAATATATTGAAGTACTGATTCAATTTATTTATCTTAATAAAACAAATCATTTGATGTGATAATCATTGTAGAAAGCAAAATTATAAAAAGAATTATGAAATTCTCCAAGGACTTATATTATGCAATACCTAGTAAGCCCCAACATCACACTTAGAAGTGTCTGACACGCAAACACAGTTGAATTAAAATTCAATACCAAAAGTGCTTGTGGCAACATGGAGTGGAGCCAAAATTTTGGGTTTGGTTTGAAAATTTTGCTTCACTTCATGTTTGACAAACATGGTGCAACACAAATGGTGTGTGAATAGTGTCACTCCATTGGACCCAAATCCATCAAATTTCACACCATCTCAAATGATGGTTTGGTTGGAGTTGGGTCTAAATGGTTTGACACTATTCACATATAATATTATATATATATATATATAAATTCGAAATTAAATATTTTGAAAAAATAAATATTTTGAAAAAAATTAAATATTTATATATTTTATTTTTTAAAACATATATATTTAAATGTTATTTTAAATAAATTAAATATTTTGAAAAATTAAATATTTATGAAAAATTAAATATATTATAATATTAATATATTTTAATATATATATTAATATTAATATTAATAAATTTCAAAAAATTAAATATTTTGAAAAAATTAAATATTTATGAAAAATTAAATATTTTGAAAAATTAAATATAGTAATATATTTTAATATATTAATATTAATATTTATTAATAAATAAAATGTGAAACCCATATATTAATATATTAATATTTATTAATATTCAGAATTTCAACCCATACCAACTCTACCAAACATGGTTTGGTTTTTCAGCATCATTTTTTCTCACACCAAAACCATCTGCACCAAACATGGTTTGAAACCAAAATAAAACCACACCAACTCCAACCAAACCAAAACTAAAAACTAACTCCACACCGTCTACCAAACAAGCACAAAATGTCTTAAACTTCAAGTAACTTGTTAGTTTCTTGTTCCATGCTACATGAAAATATTTTAGTTACTTTGAGGATATGACTTGTGATGTTATGTGTTTAAAATATATTGAAGTGCATAAAATAATAGAATAATGAATATTAATTTGTAAGGTTTAAATTAGTTCTTTAATCACAAGTACATGAATAAAAATAAGGTTTATTTCAAGAAACCCCCTATGCTATTCAATTTAATCAATTAATCTTTATTGTGTCCACTTTGCCCCATATACTATTCAATTTCATCACTATGCCCCATCCTCCTCATATTTTATGTCAAAATGTCTAAACTACCCTCCTTTAATAATATAAGTTCCTTTAGTGAAATCAACCCTAAAAAAAATTATTTTTTGAAAATAAATTATATTTTTCGTAAAAACTATAAATTTCAATATATATATATATATATATATATTTCGGAAAATATGATTTTTTCCGAAAAATAATTTATTTGCAAAAAATATATATTATGTTCCAAAATATGATTTTTTTTGCGAAAAATATATATTATATTCCAAAATATGATTTTTTTTTGCGAAAAAGTATATATTATGTCCCAAAATATGATTTTTTTTTGAAAAATATATATTATGTTCCAAAATATGATTTTCTTCTGAAAAATATTATTTTTGCGAAAAAGTATTAATTATGTTCCAAAATATGATTTTTTTTGCGAAAAATATATACTATTATGTTTCAAAATATGATTTTTTTTTGAAAAATAATTTTTTTGCGAAAAATATATACTATTATGTTCCAAAATATGATCTTTTCCGAAAAATATTTTTTTTGCGAAAAATATATACTATATTATGTTCCAAAATATGATTTTTTTTCGAAAAATATTTTTTTTGCGAAAAATATATACTATTATGTTCCAAAATATGATCTTTTCCGAAAAATATTTTTTTTGCGAAAAATATATACTATTATGTTCCAAAATATGAATTTTTTCCGAAAAATAATTCTTTTGCAAAAAATATATATTATAGTTTCCAAAATAATTCATATTTTGAAAAATAATATATTCCCTTCGAAAAATATTTTTTTTGCGAAAAATATATATATATAGTTTAATTTATAATTTTTGTGAAAAATATAATTAATTTTTGAAAATTAATTTTTTTAAATTGTTGATTTCACTAAATTTCCTTATACTATTGAGGGTAGTTTAGGCATTTTGACTCAAAATATGAGGTGAAGGGATATAATGATGAAATTAAATAGGGTTATTCCCACCGACACCCCCTAAAAGAGACCATAATCCCACACGGACCCCCTCTGACGGACGGTCGTTAATTTTATTGACGTTTTATTGCAAAATTACTAATTTGCCCTTCGACATATATTTAAAAAAAGGGTAAATTGCAGTAGCACCCCCTAAGGTTTAACTTATTACATTAGGATAATATATAAAATATAAAATTACCCATATGCCCAAAATATATATATATATTACGAAAATATATAAATATATATTACGAAAATATATATATATTAGAAAAAATATATAAATTATAAAATTCAAAAAAAATATATAAAATCTGAAAATGCAAAAAAAATATAAAATTCAAAAAAATATAAAATTTTGAAAAATTATATTAAAATCTGAAAATATATAAAAATTTAGAAAAATATATAGATTCAAAAAAATATTTAAATTTCAATAAACATACCTAAATTATAAAGTTCAAAAATAATATATAAAATTTGAAAGAAATATTTAAAATTCAAAAAAAATTGTATTAAATTTTCAAAATGTATATAAAATTCGAAAAAATATATTTTAAAATTTGAAAAATATTATAAATTCGAAAATAAATATAATATTAAAAATATATATAAATTTCGAAATTATTTTTTTTTCAAAAAAACATATTAAATTTCGAAAATAAATATAAAAATCGCAAAAAACATAAAATTTTAAAAATATATATTAAATTTCAAAAATAATTATAAAATTAAAAAAAACATAAAAAATTCTAAAATTTGAAAATAAATATAAATTTCAAAATATATATATATTAAATTTCAAAAAAAAAATACTAAATTCAAAATTAAATATAAAATTAAAAAAACATTTAATTTTTTTTTCATTCACTCTCTCTCTCTCTCTCTCTCTCTCTCTCTCTCACACACACACACACACACACACACACACACTGCCGCACACATATATATATAGATCTATACATATATATATATACACACACATATATATAGATCTATACATATATATAGCAGGATCTATATATATATATACGGGTATATAGTATATATATATACGGGTATATAGATATATATATATACGGTTATATGGGTATATATAACAACATATATATATATGTATATATGGGTATGCAATATATACAATCCCCATCTTCAATCTCTTTCCCAATTTCTCACTTCCAGTCTCTCTCTATATATAAATTAGGGTTAGGGTTTTAGGATGCCCAAATTAAAGAAGAAGAAGGATATGCAGGTCATTTTATATCATTTTGAGGGCAAAATAGACAATTCACAGGGTGGTTAACGGTACAATTTAACGGCGTAGAGACGAAGGGGGTCTTTGTGGGACAAAATTCAATTTTGAGGGGGTCTGAGTGGGAGTAGTGAATATCGAGGGGGTTTATGTGGGATTAGGGTATTTTTAAGAGGGTGTCAGTAGTATTTACTCAATTGAATAATATAGGGGATAAAATAAA
Source organism: Cornus suecica (assembly GCA_963922005.1). Classification (NCBI taxonomy): domain Eukaryota; kingdom Viridiplantae; phylum Streptophyta; class Magnoliopsida; order Cornales; family Cornaceae; genus Cornus; species Cornus suecica. Next base: position 94,965,147 of record OY998238.1, read on the forward strand.
TATAATAAAAATTAATTGATTAAACTAGATAGTATAGAGGTTTTTCTTGAAATTAACCCATAAAAATAAGTGGGAATTGACATCATAGGTGGTGGCGGCATTTTGGGTTGTACTTGTGAATACAGATAATTATTTTAGATATATAATAGGGTTATTCTCATCGACACTCCCTCAAAGATACTCTAATTCCACACGAACCCTCTTAATATTGAGTATTCTCACACGAATCCCCTCTGACAGACGGCCGTTAGTTTTATTGATGTTTTATTGTGAAATTACTAATTTGCCCTTCGATATATATTTAAAAAAAGGATAAATTGCAGTAGCATCCCCTAAGGTTTCACTTATTACATTAGGGTAATATATAAAATATGAAATTACCCATATACCCAAAATATATATATATATATTACGAATATATATATATATATATATATATATATATTAGAAAAAATATATATAAAATTTGAAAGAAATATTTAAAATTCAAAAAAATTATATAAAATCTGAAAATGCAAAAAAAATATAAAATTTTGAAAAATTATATTAAAATCTGAAAATATATAAAAATTTAGAAAAAAATATATAAAAAGGGGAAAAATATATAGATTCAAAAAAATATTTAAATTTCAATAAACATACCTAAATTATAAAGTTCAAAAATAATATATAAAATTTGAAAGAAGTATTTAAAATTCAAAAAAAATTGTATTAAATTTTCAAAATGTATATAAAATTCAAAAATATATATTTTAAAATTTGAAAAATATTATAAATTCGAAAATAAATATAATATTAAAAATATATATAAATTTCGAAATTATTTTTTTTTTCAAAAAAACATATTAAATTTCGAAAATAAATATAAAAATCGCAAAAAACATAAAAATTAAAAAATATATATTAAATTTCGAAAATAATTATAAAATTCAAAAAAAACATAAAAAATTATAAAATTTGAAAATAAATATAAAATTCAAAATATATATATATTAAATTTCAAAAAAAAAATACTAAATTCGAAAATAAATATAAAATTTAAAAAACATTTAATTTTTTTTTAATTCTTTCTCTCTGCACCAGACGCACACATATATATACATATACACACACACATATATATAGATCTATACATATATATATACACACATATATATACGGGTATATACATATATATACTGGTATATATATATATATATATATATATATATACGGGTATATAACTATATATATAGCAGCTATATATATATATATACACGGGTATATGTAATAGCATATATATATATGTATATATGGGTATGCAATATATACAATCGCCATCTTCAATCTCTCTCCCAATTTTCCACTTCCAATCTCTCTATGTATATAAATTAGGGTTAGGGTTTTGAGATATCCAAATTGAAGAAGAAGAAGGATATGAAGGTCATTTTATATCATTTTGAGGGCAAAATAGACAATTCACACGGTGGTTAACGGCACAATTTAACGGCGTGGAGACGGAGGGGGTCTTTGTGGGACAAAATTCAATTTTGAGGGGGTTCGAGTGGAAATAGTGAATATTGAGGGGTGTCAGTGGTATTTACCCTATATAATATATAAGTATTATATTACTAGTTTTTTTAATGGATACATATGGAATCCATGCCTTTCTCTACAATTTATTGTATATCATGTCAGCGCTTCTAGCTTAATAGCATACTCCGGAAGCCGCAAAATTGAAGTTTTCTCTTCTGAAAGTATCTCTCTATATATATAGCCTGTTAGCCTAGACTGCATAGTCTAAGATACGCTCGATTCTTGTTTCATCAATTTGAATTAATTTTATTCAATTATAATTTCATCAAATAGACTTAACTAAAAATTAAAAATTAAGTTGCACTATGTTCTGTTGGGTGAATAATTTGAAAGCTTATCGGGCCTGTATTTATAGAATGTAGAGAAATCAAATCCCTCATTACAAATTGCATGTTAATTATTTTCTAATAACAGTGATTCAAATTCTATTTTTTCAACTTGAAGAACTGAACCTATCCAAGCAGTCTTCGAGAATTTAGAGGTAGAATTATTTTGACTCCGTAGAATAGAAATTGTAGAATTGTAAGATCTTATCTAAATTTTAAAAAAATATTAAATATTTAATTTAAAAGTCTAAATCTTATTAGAATTTTCAAAATTTTCTAATATATTGGGTCTTTAAATGTTTTTGCATAAATTTAAGCGATATATTGGGATATTGGACTAAGGCCCCGTTTGACATAACTTTTGCTTCTGATATTTTTCAGAAGAAAAAAATAAGCAAAAGCCGTTTTGAGATGCTGGTATCCCTAACTTCTTCTAAACGCTATTCCAATACCCATTAGCTCTTTTAAATTTTTTGTCAAACACTGTTCAAAATAAATTTTCTCTTCAGAAAGTCAAAAGTAACGTTTGAAAAGTCAATCCAAACATGACCTAAATCATTAAGTTTTTGGTCATTTCATATGGAGGGCTTAACCGTCCAATCATTATTTTAACATAGTAGAATCATGATAAAATCGTACAGAATCATAAAAATAGTAAAATTTTATCAGTTATAATTGAGATTCTCACAACTATGCATATCCTTCACTAATTTAAAATTGAAGATTTGACTTAAAGCCAATTGAAGTAAAATAAAAGACTTCTAAAGAAAGAAAAAAAAAACGTATTTTATTGATTGCTGTGTAAAAATCCTTGATATTGTGAATCAGTGTTAAGCATGATTCGCTTTATTATTTGATATATCACATGTCATCCAGTTTGTGACGTTTTTTAAGAGGGTCTATACTCATATAGAATATTAAGGCCTCGTTTGTTAAGAGTGATTTTAAATAATTTAGAAAAAAATGATAGTAATATATATGTTTAGATTGATATTTTGAAGAGAAAAATAATAATTTGGAGGGATAAACATATAATTACAAAATCATTGGTTTCTATCTCTCAAAAAATGAGAAAAATTGGAGAAAAATGATAGTAATTTAAGTAAAAAAATTTAAATGATAGAACTACTCTCTATTATTAAAAAACAAATCTTATTAATTAAAGAATATAATAATAATTTGATTATTATATTTTTTTTTATTTTCTCTCATTTAACTTATCCAAACAAAAAGTTATCATTTATTTTATTTTCCTTCATAATATATCTAAACATATGTTCGCTCAAAAAAATAATCGGCCGAAGGACCGGGCCAATAATTTTCATTTCCGTAGGGTACGGTTTGCCAAAACCGGTGACGGAATTCAACCCGTTCAAAAGGAACGATTTTCGTCCCTTTTGAACATGTGGAATAGAATCAAGTGATTTATGCGAAAGATAATTCAATTCACACGAATGGGTTTTGATTGCCTCAACAAATAGGAATTTTGGTAACCAAAAGAAAAATAAGAAGAGGGATATAAAATAATTGAAATGTGCGATTGCAAATAATTTAAATGACTTGGAATTGAAAAGATTTGTAGTAAAGTAAATTGGTTTTGAAAGTGCATGATAACAGAATTGAAAGTAACGATAATTGAATTTTACAATAAATTAAAGGGTGCAAGAAATATAAAAGAGATGATAAAAAAAGTAAAATATAATGAAAATAAGGACTAATATTGTAATAGAGATATTTTTGTGTTTGGTCATGAACCTCTAAAATAGAGGTTTACATATGTAAAATATAATCTAGAAATAAATAACTAAAAATAAAAGATAAAACAAACTAAATTCTAAGTCTATTTAAACACTAACATCAACTCAATTACAACTCATTTTTCAACAGTATCCAATACTCCACAAACTTTGTAGTCTTGATCAGCAAGAATTCCCTTCAATCATATGGGCTTTAAAAACTAGGGCCGAATTCTTTTATAAATGCCACTTTCTAGCCCAACTTCTTATACTTTCGACCCTTTATTTGGCCCATTTTCGACCTAGCTCTCGCCCCAATTTTGCGCCACGTTCTTTATGCACGGGTTGTCAATTGTTTTTCTAACATCGCGAACGTTCCCCTTTTGCGATCATTCACAATTTATTTATTAGACGTTTTGTACTTCTAGCAGGGCGAATGTTCACAAAAATGCGAACGTTTGTAATTCTTTAGTGTTGTTGTGTAGTTATTTTCTCAATTCTTTGGCTTGGGTTCACTTTGTGCATCTCCATGTCATTACCTTAGCTTTGCTTAATATAATGTTGGCTCATTTAGGGTAGGGCTGACAATTCGCGTCAGTTGGTCGTGTTCGTGTCGGGTTGAAATGGTGTCGTGTCGAAAAAGACTTGATTAATATACGTGTTAAATATGTTCAACCCTAATTCAACTCACATGTTATCCGTGTCGACCCATATAATTCATTTAGTTTATTTATTATAATATATTAAATTAAATTTAACATAATCTAACACGAAACGAACTATTTAACATATTATTAAAAAAATTAAATTGAATTTGACACAATTCAGTAATAATTTATTGATATATTTCAACCCATGACCAATTAGAGAAGAGAAAAAATAAAAATAATTGTGTCGTATTCGGGTTACTCGTGTCGTGTTCGGGTCGACTCCTTATACAACTTTAACCCTTTTATGGTCAACTTTAATCCTTTTAATTCATGTCGTGTTCTTATTGTGTTTCATTTTGTTAGCTCTAATTTAGGGTGTCAACAACATATATTTAAAATCTTGCTATATTTTTTTCTCTCTCATAATTAATGTTATTATTATTGATATATATATTTTTATCTCCTGCCCATCCAAACGAGGCCTAATATTAAATTTTTTAGATTTGTTTTCACTGTTGATGCATGACTCAAATTCTTGTTACTTGTTTCTGCACCTTATCACTCAAGTTGAATGTGTTCAACTAAAGTTGACTTGCTATGTGGGCCTTGGGCAAATGAAACTCATTATTTCTCTTAAATATTACAATTTTATTGTTGTCATTTTTGTATTGAAATAAATATCTATTAACTGAGAAAAAAAACATATATACCCATAAGGAAACATTATTCTGCATTTAACAGGGCAGGGTTGCTAGTTGACACTCATGACTTAAACCCTAAACTCAGCCATGTGAAATGGACCTTGGTAGCTAATTTAATTAATGAAAATTAATGTAGCTGTTAAAAAATTAAAAAAGGTGGGAGTAGTAAAATAAGAATATATATATATATATATATATATAGTAGTAGTAATAAATACAGCCTTAGATAGAATCGAGAGGCGCATGCAAAAACCTCATCATGCTGTCCTCTGTGACCCACGCCAACCTTCCCATGCCCCATGCCCCTTCTTTATTACGCTTCTCTTTGCGCTTCTTCTTCCACTATTGCCCCTCTTCTTCTCTCTATTTACCTTCAGTATTTCACATGCTTTGTGTGCTCCAATGTGTCACATGTTTATCATTTTTGGCTAAAATTAAGCTTTAATGCTGCAAATCACAGTCTTTAATCATGACCAGTTTTCACAATAAATCCAAACGATTTATCCACTCAAGTCCTCTCTATCTATTATTTAGAGAAACATAGCCCCGGTTTGGATATGAAAAAATAGTTTTTGTTTTTTTACTGTTCACCGAGTTAAAAAAAAAAACACGTTTGGCAAACACGTTTACTGTTCACTTTTTTTTCCCCAAGAAAACTGTTTTCTGTGAATAATGTGTAAAAGTGGTAAAAACATCAAATACAACTTTTAATTGTTTCTTGAGTTTTTTTACTGTTTAGGGTACCACCTCCGCCACCGCCCCCACCACCACCGCCACCAACCACCACCACCCCCCGCCACCAGTCGCCGCCGCCAGCCCCCACCACCTCAGGTCGCCGCCGGGCCCCACCGTCGCAGCCTCCGGCCGCCGCCAATCACCCAACACCACCTCCCCCCGCCGCCACCGGTCACCGCCGACCACCACCGCCGCCCACCAATACCATTTTATTTTTCAATATAAATTTTCATCCAAACGCTTTTTTGGTTTTAGTTTTTTGCTGAAAAAAACAAAGACAAATACAAAAACAGTTTTTATATTTGAAGATAGAAAACAAATACAAAAAACAGGCTATCCAAACGCACCCATAGTATTTTTACCAACAATTTTAACTTTTATTCGTCATAATATAGACATACTTATTTATTACGGAATTATAAAACTATAATGTATTTAAAATGTACGGGTTAAATTATTTCAATAGCTTTTTTCTAGTTAAAATGCTTATATAAATAATAATAAATTTTTTTATTTATCAGAATACACCTATTAAATTCTTACAAGATTAGTTGTGATTAACTAAGATACTCGTTGCAATGAATATCATTTTTTATCATATGTGATTTATATACTTTAAGGTGGAACCGTGGTTAAGTTTTTAACCAATGGCAAATCTGCAAATGCATCAACTTTCTAGGGCATTTGGTCTCACACTTTGATAGGGCAGTTTTGTCCTGACAAAAAAAAAAAAACTACTATTCAAATCCATATCTCTGCACAGTAAAGTGAAGACCTCTCTCAAAGCCGAAAGTGACGAACCAATGAAAAAACACAGCAACCAATACATACACATTCATATGAAACCAAACCAAAACGCGCAAACATACACATACTAGCTACTACTAATACAAAAAGCAATCACTTTCTCTCTCTAGAATTAGGGTTTCCTTTTCCAGCTTTACTGACCCTTTTTCCCACTTCCTTTCAATGCATCTCTCTTTCGATTCTCACCAGCTCACACCAAGATCCACACTCTCAGAGAATCGCCATCAAACAGATCTCCTTCATTAACTCCATCTCTCTCTCTACAAATACATATATCTATTTTTACATATATATATATATAGCTCTATATGAATATGTATGTATTCATATATGTACGTTTATAGCTGTTCAGTTTTCATAGCTCAAACCCTAGAAAATATGTTCCAGAGATTGGGCACGATTCGCGAGTACGAGTAACGGAGACAATGAAGATCGGTGTCTGGTTACGAGCTGTGAGAATAAAAAACTCCGATCCCGCGTTGAATCGCAATTTCGAGCACTCGTTTCAGGTCTCGGAGGTGTATATCGTGTAGAATATGTTTGTAGGACTCTGTGTTTGTGTGCGTGTATTAGTGTAGTAGTAGTGTGAGTGTTGGTGATTTTGGTTTGTTTGAAAAGCTGTGATATTTGAGGAAAGAAAAAAAAAAGGATTAAATAATTTTCTCGTGTTTGGCGCTTGCGAGGAAAGGAAAGGGAGGGAAAGCGAACAACGTTTCGGATTTCAGTAAATCTGTTCCCTCTTTGTCGGTTTCTATCAAATTATTGCAATTTGGGAGTAATTTAACGTGTTAAAAGAATCGGAGGGCACTGAATATTTTTGGACACATTCTCTAGAACTCCATTTGTTTAAAGCTTCACTTGTCTGCTTCTGATACGGGTATAGAGATTTTTGGGGTATGCTAGGTTGAAGTATTGGGAAGAGTTTTATATTAGGGAAGAAGAGAAGGTACTTATTTGCACCTGGGTTGGGTTGATTTTCACATAGTAGTGTGTGTTTTGAGGTGATGATGGCTATGTCCTGCAAGGATGGTAAGGGAGTGATGGACAACGGCAAGTATGTCCGCTACACACCTGAGCAGGTTGAAGCCCTCGAGAGGCTCTATCATGAATGCCCCAAACCCAGCTCGATTCGTCGCCAGCAGCTTATTAGGGAGTGCCCAATTCTCTCCAACATCGAGCCAAAGCAGATCAAAGTTTGGTTTCAGAACCGAAGGTATGAAAAATCCATCAATCAAAATTTTTATTTTGGGTTTTTGTATGTGTTATTTCCAGAAATGCAGGAATTTATGTGATTTAGGTTTTAATTTAGTGTCTTTGCAAACAAATTTTTGGCAACTATACCCAGTTTTTGTTTGTATTTGTGTTCTGATTTATGTTTGTATATTTGTTGTGTTTATTTGCATACAGATGTAGAGAGAAACAGAGGAAAGAGGCTTCACGGCTTCAGGCGGTGAACCGGAAGCTGACGGCGATGAACAAGCTTTTAATGGAGGAAAATGATAGGTTGCAGAAACAGGTGTCTCAGCTGGTGTATGAAAATGGCTACTTTCGGCAGCATACTACCAATGTCAGGATTTAAGCTTCTCAATAATAATTGCTTCTAATTACTTGATTTGTATTTATAAGAGTATCATTTTATTTATTTATTTAGTTATATGGGTATTGATGTTGTATGAGGGTTGTTTTCATTGCAGACGACGCTTGCTACCAAAGACACAAGTTGTGAGTCGGTGGTGACGAGCGGTCAACACCACCTGACACCTCAGCATCCGCCAAGGGATGCTAGTCCTGCAGGGTTAGTGGGGATATGGTTGTTGGGTCCTTTTCATGTCATTGTTCTCTGTGACCTTGTTTTGTGTGTGTGTGTGTGTGTTTGTGCGTGGATAATGGACTTGTGTGCTTTTGTATATTTTTCCAGGCTTTTGTCCATTGCAGAAGAGACTTTAACAGAGTTTCTTTCAAAGGCCACTGGAACCGCTGTCGAGTGGGTCCAGATGCCTGGAATGAAGGTATCTCCCAAAATTTAAAATAGTGATATACACATTTACACATGTACCATGCCCAGAGAATGATATGTTGGGATATTAAAACAAGTATTAGTATCACCTTGGCATAATGCATTGTAGTAGTGGCATATCCTCCTCCCCTTTCCAAAGCTGAGGTTTATGGGGACAATATACATATACACTGCGTGTGCTAGCATTCTTGCTCGAACTTTTCGGTAAAAAAATGTTGGTATGAACAGCATTGAAATTGGGTCACCCTAATAGGAAATGTTGTTCGTGCCTCTTGAAGTGCAAGAATTGTGATTCGCAAACTTTGTTTCTTTGTTTTTTAAGGGTACTCTTGTAATTTTTTTTCTTCAATACTTACTTGATTATCTGCATTTAGTTAATCTCATTCAATGGTGTCTATAGCCTGGTCCGGATTCCATTGGAATCGTTGCTATTTCTCATGGTTGCACTGGCGTGGCAGCACGAGCTTGCGGTCTTGTGGGTCTAGAACCTACTAGGGTAAGTCCACTTAGTTTCTTTCCATCTTTTCTAGCTATTGTATTAGTCCAAAATTGAGCTTATGGGAAGAAATGATTGGCTATGTCGCTTCCAGGTTGCAGAGATCCTCAAGGATCGGCCTTCATGGTTCCGCGATTGCCGAGCCGTGGATGTCTTGAACGTGCTACCCACTGCCAATGGTGGAACCATTGAACTGTTGTACATGCAGGTAAGTATTGATTTATTGTGTACTTGTTATGTTTTGCGGACCATTTTGTGTATATTTTCATAATTATTTTTCGCTTCTGTTGATGTTTTAGCTGTATGCGCCGACAACCTTGGCGCCGGCTCGTGACTTCTGGTTGTTACGTTATACTTCTGTCATGGAGGATGGCAGTCTAGTGGTATTTGACTAATTTAATCTTACAAATCAATGAGACTGATTTTTGTGGTAGCTATAGCTGCTGTTCAAGTCACTACTTGCCTGTTTTAGCCACTTACAGAGTTGTTTTTGGTTGGCTAATGGAATGCCCAGGTCTGTGAAAGATCACTAAGCAATACTCAAAATGGTCCAGCCATGCCACAAGTTCAGAATTTTGTGAGAGCTGAAATGCTTCCCAGCGGATACTTGATTAGACCTTGTGAAGGGGGTGGCTCAATTATCCACATCGTTGATCATGTGAATTTGGAGGTATAGCAGTCATCGTGCTTTGTTTATTCAATTCTTTTTTCTTTATCAGATGAGTTCTGTATGGTTTATGTCTGTATTCTTATATTTGACTAGGCATGGAGTGTGCCTGAAGTGTTGCGTCCATTATATGAATCATCAACAGTGCTTGCTCAAAGGACAACAATGGCGGTAAGAGCTATATTATCATGACATTATGCATGGTATATTATTAGTGAAAGGGCAATTCATGCTTTGGTTTCTACTAACACCTCGATTTATTGTAGGCTTTACGCCAACTGAGACAGATAGCACAGGAGTTTTCTCAGTCTAGTGTCACGAATGGGGGCAGACGACCTGCAGCTTTACGTGCACTTAGCCAGAGATTGAGCAGGTATGCTATTCTACTTCCTCGATGTCATCTCATTCAGTTGGTCTGAAATCCTCTACTGTGCCCAATCTGACTTTCTTATGCCAGGGGTTTTAATGAGGCTCTTAATGGGTTTACTGATGAGGGGTGGTCAATGATGGGAAATGATGGCATGGATGATGTTACCATCCTTGTGAACTCTTCTCCTGACAAGCTAATGGGATTAAATCTTACGTTTGCGAATGGATTCCCAGCTGTCAGTAATGCTGTCATGTGTGCAAAAGCATCAATGCTTTTACAGGTTAGCGAACTGAATTTAATTATGAACACTCCATGAAGATAATTTGCAAAAAGAAATTGTTGAGCACATTTTTCTAAAGATGGATACCCTGCCTCGGTTGTTTCTGATGTCCCAATGACGACGGCTGATATCCGTTTGTGCTGTGCAGAGAATTTCTTTGGTTTTTCTTCCTTTTTTTTCCTTTCGTGTTTGCTGGGGTTTGGGATGTTGGGTGGGTTGAAAAGATGTGCTATTCCCTGAGAGCTTGGCGGAGTTGGCGTTGAAGCTTATTCCTCCTTTAATAGAACAAGAAAAATACCTTGATCCTTTGAAGAAGGAGCTTGTTTAGAAGCATCACACCAACCGTGAAAAATATATTTAGTTTTCATGCAGTCATGGGATGACTTTTTAGGATTACTATGTAAAAGTGCAAAGTTGATGTAATATCCGTGGCTGATGAGAAATAATGAAGTGAATCAGAATAGGGAGTATATTTGTTGCTATCACTAATTTGAAATAATGGTGATAGGCCTGAGAGACCTAGCTTTAATCAGGGGACAGAACCATTTAACTGCTTCATAGAGGGCATCACTTTCTGACATGGTGAGAATTGAGAGCATCTGATAGATTGGGTTCATCTTGCTGAGCGGTTTTGTGCTGTGTCCCCAGATGCTATACTGTGGATTATTTTTACATTGCTACATCTCCCTTGAGTTTGAAATCTGTTTGATAATTGTAGTGACCCGTCTAATCTCTACAAATATTATACATATATATATATGTCCTTCCAACCATTCTCCTTTTACATTTCTTTCTGGATTTTAGTAAGAACAAAAACATCTAAGCAATTGAAATAAATTTAAAAAACTTTTTGATCCTGGTACATTAAGACAATATTTTGGGTCTCTTTTTTCTTTATTCCCGTTGTTCCATTTCTTACAGCTTTTCCCCTTTCTTTCAGAATGTCCCCCCTGCAATACTTCTTAGGTTCTTGCGGGAGCACAGGTCAGAATGGGCAGACAACAACATTGATGCTTACTCAGCTGCTGCTGTTAAAGTTGGTCCCTGTAGCTTTCCAGGGTCTCGAGTTGGAAATTTTGGGGGTCAAGTTATTCTTCCACTGGCACACACTATCGAACATGAAGAGGCAATCCTTTTTCCTTTTTGTAATAAATATTTTGATACCTGATTTTAGTTTCAAAGTGTCTTTTTGAGGTGCTTTTGTTTTCATTCTAACATAGTACATATTTTCCTCTTTGTTTAGTTGCTGGAGGTTATTAAGTTGGAAGGGGCTGTTCATTGTCCTGAAGACACAATAATGCCGAGAGATATGTTCCTCTTACAAGTAAGCTTAGTCGTTTTGCCCATTTTTTCCTCTTTTGGTATGTGCTATCATGTGGATGATGGTGGTTAGGGAAAATACGATGTTATCGGCTTGGATTACCATGACTGTTCATTATAAACATATCTATGTTTTGAACTGCAGCTAGCCTTTTGAATGTGTATGTTTAGTCTTAACTTGTATAAACTAGATACCCATCTTCTTCCATACTGATCTTGTAAATAAATATTAGGCAGGCACACACACACACAGCCTATTGGGAAAAAGGCTTCATAGAGTTTAGAGTCATCTAGCCCAAATATATTGTCTTACCTCTCGATATATGTAGTAGTAAGGAATCAATGATTGTTGGACTGACAAGACAGCACAGGTAATGTCTTGTAGTAGTAATTAAAGCTTGAGACCAAGAAAAAATGTCAATAGATAGTAAGTTTGATAGGGCTGAGTCACTAGCCCTCAGCCTTTTTGACTTTTTTTGCATACTAAATACTGCTGTGGAAAGTGAGGAAGCATATTGTTTTGTTCAGACTACTGGCAAGTTGATTGCCATTGGACGATGCAAATGTATGGAATTAAAACCAAGTATAACGATTAAAGAGACGATGCCATTTTTTGTGTGTTAGATATGGGAAGGAAAATCTCTTATTGGCAAATTCCAGAGATGCGATCACCAAAAAGAAGACCTGTAGACTTGGAATCTAAATTAGGAATAATTGTTTGATCGTCATTTGTATGCCTTGTATATTTGTGCTTATTTTTTCAATCTATTACTTTTTTTGACAGCTATGCAGCGGAATGGATGAAAATGCTGTTGGTACCTGTGCGGAACTCATATTTGCTCCAATCGATGCCTCTTTTGCTGACGACGCACCTCTTCTGCCTTCTGGCTTTCGCATTATTCCTCTTGATCCTGGAAAGGTTAGATTTAGATCACATTGTAATTTATTATTATTATTGCTTTCCAATTTAATTGTTTTTCTTTATTGGATAAGTACTCACACACGCCTTTGCCCACCCCCAGGCGAACCCCTCCCTTCCTAGTTGAGGATAGGAGGGTATACCAGGGGGCTAGAAGCCCTTTGGTATCACATTGTAATTCTGTGTTTCATTACCTTATAGTCTCTCCCTTGTACATCCATTTATTTGATGAACTGCAAACTACTCTGCAGGATGCCTCCAGTCCGAATCGTACTCTTGATCTTGCTTCTGCTCTTGAGATTGGGCCAGCAGGAAATAAAGCATCTTATGATTATACTGGTAATAGTGGCAGTACAAGATCTGTGATGACGATTGCATTTGAATTTGCATTTGAGAGCCATATGCAAGAAAATGTAGCATCAATGGCCCGACAGTATGTCCGCAGCATTATATCATCAGTTCAGAGGGTGGCATTAGCACTCTCTCCATCGCATTTAAGTTCCCATGGTGGTCTTCGGCCACCACTAGGGACTCCTGAAGCGCATACACTTGCTCGGTGGATCTGCCACAGTTACAGGTTAGTAACGTAATTATTGGTCATATACACGTGTTCGCATTAATATATTCTTGATCAGGTGGATGTGTTCATAATTTGCTTAGGGGCTCAAGGGGTCTTTTCCAGATTACTTTTAATAATTAATTTGACAATCAATAAAGTTTTTAAGCTGAAGTTCTATGTATAATTTGCTAACTCAGATGATGTTCATCATCTAACCTTCTGTTTCAAAATTCCATTTGATGTAATAAAACGTTTAAGTGATAGTATTTTATAAGTCATCTCCTTTTGCCCTCTTCTTAAAAGCTTGGTTTCCTCCTTTGAAATTATGAAATAAACATCAAGTTCAATCATCGGCCCTTTTGTAATAACAAAAAGTTCGCAACTCCTTTTTTATAGTTGCCTCCTTGGAGTTTGTACTCTCATACTGTGTAGTAGCATTTTCTCGGTTAGTAATCCATCAATAGCAAAACTTCCAATGTTTGCTTAATATACATATATATAATTTCTTTTTTTCTCTTGGCAGGTGCTACTTGGGTGTGGATCTACTCAAATCTGGAGGGGAAGGAAGTGAATCCATCCTGAAAACTTTGTGGAGTCACTCAGATGCTATCATGTGCTGCTCGCTAAAGGTGTGCGGTTATACTTTTTCATTCCTTACAAAGAGGAAGAGTCACAATGTGTGCTTCTTTTTATTGAAAACCACCTGCTAATTACAATTTCATATCTTTTCAAATGTTCATTCAATTAAAATTTGGAAAAATCCTAAAATGAATTGACTCTTGTTTAGTGAGCTATGAGTCCGTCACTAATTAAGATAGCATAAAGAGTCTGAGTGTATGCCTGAGCCCCATAATTGTTTTAATAACTTCATGTTAGCGAACATTCACATGTTGATATGCAAATTGGTATACCTGTGAGGGCTTGTCGAGTCGAACCTTTATATTTTGCCATTTTCTAGGATATACTTGCCTAATTAAAATTTTCCCATCAAAATGATGGTGACGGCTTCAATATTTGACATCTAGGCATTGCACTTGACTATGCAGGCATTGCCAGTTTTCACTTTTGCAAACCAGGCTGGTCTTGACATGCTTGAGACAACCTTGGTTGCACTTCAGGACATAACTTTGGAAAAGATATTCGATGATCATGGAAAGAAAAATCTCTGCTCTGAGTTCCCACAGATTATGCAACAGGTTAGTGCATTTCTCATAGGCAGTTCAAGGTAATGCTCTTACAGCAATTCTAACATACTTATGGTAGTTAAATTTCGCACTGCGTTGGCTGTGTTTTGGCAGGGTTTTGCTTGTCTTCAAAGCGGCATCTGTTTGTCGAGCATGGGCAGGCCTGTTTCGTATGAGAGAGCAGTTGCTTGGAAAGTGCTGAACGAAGAAGACAATGCCCACTGTGTCTGCTTTATGTTCATGAATTGGTCGTTTGTCTAGCGTTTAGAGGAGTCAAGAACTCTTAGAACCTCCTTTCTCTATTTTGAACTTAATCTGCTACTACTAAACTTATGAAAACTTAATCAGGATCTTATGCTATGTGTTTGTCGGTACTTTCCAGTGAGATTTGATTTTCTATTCGCTTTTGATGCTATATTTGCTTAATTAATCACATGCATATTTTGGTTAGAATTTATCTAACTTGAATGAATGCAATTGAAGAAGATTGTCACATGAAATGAGTTTAAAAATCTATGAAGTTGCAAGCTGGTAGCTTCTTATCCTGCATAAGGAAAAGGTGTTTAGTAGAAACCATGCATACCAAAATCACACACACATACATATATATATATATATATATGTCATCGTAAATTGGGCATCTGAATGTGATATGATATTGCAACAATGGTGAAGGAAGAGAGGCTACTGTCTGTGGTGGTTTGGAGGGGCAAATTTCAAACTTGTTAAAGGATCCATTTCAAGCAATGTAAGATTAGACTAATGATAAGTGCTTTATTTATTGATGAATCAATTGTCTCCAACAAATGCTGATTAGTTGGGGTTTTATTACTATTAAATAATTAACTCCCTTATTTATTTATTTTCTTCTTCTGTGTGTCTTGGTAAACAAGCATGCAAGACATACCAACAACTGAATGGAATTTAACTTGACAAGGATGGATGCAACTAAATTGAGGAATAATATAAAACAAAACTATATTTTCCTCATGAAGAGATTGAAAAATTCAATGTTAAGGCAAATTTAACCGTAGAAGTATATATTTCAGTTTATGATTAGTGGGAATAGGGCAAACAAGACATGATTGTAATTAAATTACAATTTGTTTGGTATTAATTTAGATGGTTTTAACCATCAAATTTTACTTTCTGTAGGGAGAAATTTTGAGTTCTGGGTGGCTAAAACATCAATTGGAATGATTTGTTAGGGAACATGAGTAATAATATTCTAGATGCAACAAATGAGTTATATAAGCCTCTTTATAGTACAACAGTGTCAGTTGATGTGCTTATTAGCACCTTTTATTTAGTTATATATGCTTCAATATTGTTAAGAATCAAGGGTTCACTATATTCACTAATACAACCTATTTTTATTTTATTTTTTTGAAAGATAAGCTTTTCCCACACACGTACTTTGTCTATTAAGAGACTCGAACCCCTCACCTACTCAATTGGGAGAAGATGGGGGAAATATCTTTGGACCATTTGATCCGCTGGTACGAACCTGATGTTTCTGAAGATCGAATTTCAAGTCTTTCCTAACTGATCCAACCCTTTCGAACTCACTCTAAAAAAAATTTCAATGCCCTTTATCTTAACAATGAATTCTGTGACAAATAATTATGGCAATGAGATATTTTAGGGCCATGAATTAGAGTTTGTGGCAAAAAGGTTCTTTTTAGCATGAAAGATCTTGAACCCGGCCGTGACCCGTGAGTGCATAAAAATATCTAGATGTTTTTTTTTTTTTTTGGTAAATAAAATCTGGATGCTTTGATGGCTCCATAAAGATATAATCATATATATAATTAATCAATCCCCTAAAACAAGTTACATTTAATTGTGTGAAGCCATTCACAAGCATATTAGGGTTAATACCATTCAGATGTGCATCTGGAAATTGATGCACGACACCTTGTTGCTATATTTGGCTAAGGCCTAAATGGTTTATGATTTCTTGCAATTGGATTCTCCATGTCACATATATATATATATATAGATATAATAGTTGATGGTTGTGTGAGAATGATGAAATTTTTACACCCAATTAATATATATAGGATGTGAAAAACACAGATGTGATATGCTAATAAGCTGATCATTGAAAAATCAATGCTTATTGAACAAAATAACTAAAAACAAAGAAGTAATTAATATAACTTCCAAATGACATATATAAATCAACAAATACATATCCATTAATCAATTCTTATGATAATAGTTACATGTGCATATTATTAGAACACTTGAAAATGCCAAATTACAACTGATGGAACACCATCTGTTACGAATATTGTGAGAGCCTCATAGAATTTCTTACTACAAACAGAAGCTTTATTAATCTTACATGCAAAGGGATAGGGACAAATAAAGTTCATAATATACATTGAACATGGAACATGTACTTGAGAAGACTGATATTTTTTTTAAATGGTAAGAAACTCACACACCACACCCACAATGCCTCCTAAGAGGCTCAAACCCCTCACCTTCCCAATTGGGGGGGTGAGATTATACCATTGCAACACATGTGCGCTGGTGAGAAGACTAAAATTAGGTGAACACTAACCACACCTAGGAAAAAAGAGTTACGTATTGTTCATGAAGCTTCTTGAGGAAGTGCTGGTGATTGCAAATTTCTTTAGAGCTTGGAGACCGTGCTGGTAAATGGCACCAAGTCAGGTGATATTCAATGCTTTTTTGATGACAATGCCAAAGAATCCTCAGAAAGTGAATGAAAATATTAGAGCTGGCTAAACCCTAAGCAGGGAAAAGGATGACTTGGACCAACCTAAAAAAAACCTAATTCTTTGGGTGCACTAATGGAAAGGTTGTGTCCTTCATCAACTAAGGGATGGATAAAAACCTAGAAAGATAATATAAATGGTAAAGTTCGATTCCAACCCAATAGCCCTGAAGAAAAGTAAAGGTTATTCTGAAGATTAGAACTAGTCTAGCCACCTAAAAGTGTAGGGAGGAAATAGATATATAGGTGAAAACTATATATATGGTGTGTGTCCATATATATATATATATATATATATATATATATCAATTAGGTATTTTGAGGTCATTCATCTCCCTAGTAATGGCTGGAATGCAGCTTGAGCTCCTTGCAATCCCACCTTTCTTTGGGGCACCTTTGTCCCTAGGACTAATAGATTTAGCCCTAATTCCTCTTCCTTCCAAACCTGTGCTCCTCTTAAACATCTCTCTCATTGCTTCAGCTTGGGACAGTACTGGATAAGCCCTACCAAACTTATTAAACCTAACACATGCACTCATATGAGCACTCAAAGCTTCCTCCCTTTTCCCTCCATTCTTCTCCATTTCCTCCTTCACTGCTTCAGAACACAGCCCACATATCCACTTCCCCAAGAACTTGTCACGAATGCGGTCTATGTATTCGGGTGTGCACTCTTCACTCATGCCACAACACTCACACTTGGCATCTTCAACCTCGGATATGGGTGGTAGGTTTATGTCCACAGCCTCTTTGCTCAGCTCAAATGAGATGTCGGAGACGGTTCGATGGAGGCTGTCGTTGGACAGCCTTGGTGGCTTAGTGAAGTTGTTAGTCCTAGAGTAGGACCTAACAATGGCCTCTCCATGTGGTGCCATGTATGGTGTTGATAGTCTTCAAGGAAGGGGAAAAAACACCTAAGTTGAAGCTTTGTAGGATACAAAGTTCAATTATAAAAAAAAAAAAAAAAAACTTGAGATGGTTAGAGCAATGGAAACAAACAATGGTTGTGTGTGTGTGTAGTTGCTATAATCTCATGGTGGAAGATGGTAAGTATGTGGAGTCTTATTTATAGCACTTGTTTAGAAGCTATTGAGGTCATCTAGTGGTCCATGGACACTCACATGTCACTGTTGGAAGCAAGTTTGCATGAAGGGTCTTGAATGTGCTGGTTAATTTTCTCATGAACCACTAGATGACCTTAAAGTGAAGAAAGTTCATTTCCTTTCTAGGTGCATATAAATTAAAGTGATTATGTATCACTTTAATTTGTGAGGGAATAAATATTTCTAGCAAGAGGGCATGACTGCCTTGAAATAAAAGGTGTGAATATTTGCTAATTTATTAGCTAAATATCAAGAAATGTGGTCCTCGATCGTTTTATGCTAGACCTACTTCATTGCCTAAAAAAATAAAATAAAAATTAATTCTTAATATAATAGTAATGTCCTTTCACTTTTGAATAATTTAATCTATGGTAAATTACACTTTCATTCCCTCGAGATATGACTTATTACAGTTTCACTCTCTCAAGTTTGGAAGTTGTAACAAATACCTGTCTGGGATGTAATTTCGACATGATAAAACCTGGTCAATACTAGGTGAAATTTCTAAAATACCTCCAGATTTATTGTTATGAACATTTTTGCTTCAGTCTACTATAATATTACTTCATTTTGCCTTAATTTGGACACACTAATTGGACAATTATGGACAAATCAGACAAAAAACTCAATTTTTTATACCATAATTGAGAAATATTCAGGGCTATATATGTCATTTAACTTTTTCAATCATCGGAATTGGGCTCTGATGACCTAGAGAGGGGTGAAACTGTAATTATCCAAAGGACAATGGGTAAAATTGTAATAAATCATATCTTTAGAGGGTGAAAGTGTAATTTACCCATCTATAGAAGTTAGTAAATTGAGGTGCACAACAGCGCAAGTAGGATTGCATACAAAATCGAAAAAAACGAAAAACCGAACCGAAACCGGCGGTTCGGTTACGGTTTTAAAAATTCAAAAACCGAATTTTTCGGTTAAGTTTCGGTTTTTACTCTCCAAAAACCAAACCTAACCGAACCGAACCGATTTTATAATATATCATATATTATATTATTATATGTATTATCTACATGCTTATTGTAAGTATCAAGTCTTCTAAAAAAAGTAGACATATAACTCATTATGGAATTAATTTACTTCTAAATCGAAGAAAAGAAGATAATCTACCTTTAAATTTTCTTTCAAGATTTTTTCTTTATTTTTATATTAAAAATGTATATATGCATAATGATTTATTTATGTCTTTTACCCTTCATAAGTTCAATTCTTTCTAAGAAGTGAAAGTTACAGCTTCATATCTCATAACAATATGAACAAAAATATGACACCTTCCACAGTTTGGTTACAGTAATGAACAAAAATATTATAGTAATAAAAATTTTACTTATAAATTTTAAAATATCTAAAAAATGTTAAAAACCGAAACCGAATCGAAAAAAATAATTTGGTTTGATATGGTTTCTTTTACTAATGATTTGATTACGGTTTTTATTTTTAGAAAATCAAAAATAATAATTAGATTATGATTTCGGTCAAAACTGTACCGTACAGCACCATGCGCACCACTTAGCACAAGTCACATATCAGTAGTCTATGCTCGTTGAGGGAAAATTGAAGGCACACAAATTAAGAACTCAATTTAGATTATTTTAGTAAAAACACTGTGTCGAAAACCAATCAACTAATATTTTTGCTTCTAATAAGAATGAGAAATAAATTGGAGTGAATGACTATATACATCACCTAGCCATGTAGTGCGGTAGCATTTTCCTAATTAGTAAGAAGTCATATGCGCATGAAGCACATTAGTAATACATTCGTTGAACACTTTTGCTTCTAATCAAAAGTCTCTCTAATATGCATGATTTGTTTTATTAAGTGGGTAATGTTGTATTATTGCAACGTTACTATCTATAGTGAATTTTATTACGCTATACTGTTATGAAATTTATTTTTAATAAGTGATCCACACCATTATAGCAGCCAGACATTGATGACTCTAGTCAAATTTGGTAAGGAGGAATGTAATGAAATATCTATTCAATTCATTTCTTTATTTGGTATAAATATTTGAATAAGAATGACCATTTTTAAGGAATAAAAAATCATTTAATTAATAAACCTATGAAATGGTTCAAACATAAAATTACTTAAAAACCCACTCACATTCCAAATAAATAAATCACCACCACCACCACCCCTTTTCCTCCACCACCACCTCCACCCATATTGTCCGCCACTACTATTCTTGTTATCTACCACTATTTTTTGGGAATAAAATTATGAAATAAAATTATTTAATTATAATAATATATTCATTACTAGGGGGAGTATTTTTGGAACATTTTTATTCAAATTGATTCCATTCCTAGTTATTACATATTTTTAACCAAATAATATAATGAGATTGGTTATTTCATTCGATTTTCATTTCATTCCATTCCATCATACCAAACATAACCTAAGTGAATGAGAGCTGGGAAACCACGGTTAACCTAAAGTATGACAGTCTGCCGAAGGGAGAAAAAAAACAGTTTACCCCAAAAAAAGTATGACATTGGAACTTATAATTTTAAAGGGTAAAGTGCATTAAACCCCTTGAATTATATTCTCTCTCTCAAGAAACCCTCTAAATTTTAAAAATAGCATAAAGCACTCCCAAACTATATTATTCTTGTGCAATAAACCTCCTAAACTATCACAAAAATGACAAAAAAAAAAAAACCATTTTCTTTAAATTATTTGTTAAATGACTATAATACCCTTTTAATTGAATTAACTTAATACATTTTTGTTATTAACAAAGATTATGATATAATTGATACAAATTTGATGGCATAATCTCTATTCAAATTTGATAAATTAGTACATAATTTTTATAATTAATCAAACCAATAATTATTTTAGCTTTTTATAAAAAAATTGAGTATATATTATAAAAGGATTAATTAATTATTCAACAATATTTATATACATAACTTGAGAAAAAATATTTTTATTATTGAAGTAATAAAAATAGTTTTTCGTATGAAAATAGAAATATATCATTTCTCTTGGTTATATTAGACAAATGATATAATAAAAAATGTAATATGTTATAATTACTTTATTTTAAAAATTAATAACTTATTATTAAAAATTAATTGATTTAAATTATAAAATTACTATCCTAAATTTTAAAAAATTCACCCTAAATAAAGCTTCTTTTGATACGATATATATTCATAATGAATTTACAAATTATTTTAATAATAAAAAACATTTTCCTCATGTTATGTATATAAAAATCTTGAATAATTACTTAATCTTTATAAACTTTATACTCAATTTTTTTATAAAATTCTAAAAGCTTTATTTTTTTATTTAATTATAAAAATCATGTGTAAATTTACCAAATTTGAATAGAGAATATGGTATTAAATTTGCAATAATTGTTTCATAATATTTGTAAATAATAAAAGTGTATTAAGTTAATTCAATAAGAAATGGCATTATATAGTGATTTAACAAATAATTTGAAGATAATGGGCTTTTTTTTTATAAAAAAAATTGGTGATATTTTAGGGGGGTTTATTGCACAAAATTAATTTAGGGGGTTATTTGCAATTTTTTATATAGTTTGGGGAGGTTTTCTACCATTTTCAAAGTTTAGGGGGTTTAATGCATTTTACCCTAATTTAAATGCTAAATATTTATTATATTAAGAAGGAAAAATATCACTAACCTCCCGTGAGATTTAGTGATATTACAAGCGGTGCCCCTACTGTTTCCAAATCGAGCAGATACTTCCCTCCAGGTTAGCTCTGATATCACTTTCACCCCCATGATCCAAAGTCAACCCGGTCAACTCTGATTTCATGTGTGAGTTTACCTAATTGCCCAACTGTTTCCAAATCGAACAGATACTTCCCTCCAAATGATATATTTCTAAAATTTGAAAAAATAATTAAAATTTAAAAATATATATATATATAATTTTTTTTAAATATATATAATTTTTTTAAAATATATATAAATTTTGAAAAATATAAAAATTCAAAAAAAATATAAATTTCAAAAAATATATATTTCAAATTTTGAAAAACATTATAAAATTCGAAAATAAATATAAAAATCAAAGAAAATATATAAATTTTGAAAAAACATATAAAATTCAAAACAAATATATAAAATTCGTATAAAATATATAAAATTCGGAAAAAATATATATATAATTCGGCAAAAAATATATATTAAATTTTGAAATACATTATAAAATTCAAAAATAAATAAAAAAATTGAAATATATATATAAATTTCGAAAACAAATATATAACAAAACAAAAATACATATATTTTAACAAAAGGTCATGGAATTTCACCATTTATTTAGTCTAAAACCTTAAAAAATACAATTAACTAAAGTACAATATAACAAAACTACATTTAAAGTAACCAAAGTACATTACACCAAAACAACATTTTGGCATAAACATTTTTTTTTTGAATTTTATATTTTTTTTTTCAAAATATATATATATTTTTGAATTTTATATATATTTTTAAAATATATATATGTTTTTCGAAATTTATATTATTTTTCAAAATTTATATTTGTTTTCGAATTTTATATTTATTTTCGAATTTTATAATATTTTTCAAAATTTAATATATATATTTTCGAATTTTATTTTTTTTGCAAAATTATATATATATTCTCGAATTTTATATTTATTTTTGAATTTTATAATTTTTTTGAAATTTAAAAAATATTTTTTTTCAATTTTATGATTTTTGCCGAATTTTATATATATTTTTTGAAATTTATATTTATTTTCAAATTTATAATGTTTTTCAAATTTTAAAATATATGTTTTTTTCAATTTATATATTTTTTTCAATTTTTATTTTTTTCAATTTTTATATATATTTTCTAAATTATATATATTTTCGAATTTTATATATATATATTGGAATTAAATATATATATTTCGAATTTTATATATTTTTAAAAAAATTAAATATTTTTCGAATTTTAGGGAGTGAAACTGTAATTTACCCATTAGGGTGAGTGACAATATGAAATTCAATAGCTTAGGAGGTTTATTGAAAGTAACCATAAATTATAATATAATATGAAGGACAATTAGGTAAAATCACACCTGAAATCATAGTTGACCGGCTTGACTTTGGACGGAGGGGTGAAAGTGATACCGGAACTAACTTGGAGGGAGGTATCTGCTCGATTTGAAAACAGTAACGGTACCATGTGTAATATCACTAAACCTTAGGGGAGCCATTAATTAAATCCCTGAAAATTTAGTAATAGAAATTAGTTTGTTGATCTCACGAGTAGGCCAACTACAACCATACAAATTCGTAGGTCAGTGTTCTAGTGGGAGCACGAAAGAGTGACTACTTCCTATGGACTCTTCCCCACTAGCACAACCTTCCCTTCACGTGAAACAAATTGTATACACACATATATATATTACATCCATACGTATATGGAGAAATAGTTGTGGTAAAAGACCAATTTTCTATGATTCACGGACATCTTGAAATAAAGAAGAATAGTTGGCTCTTTGAATGTGTGGGTGTTAGTGACCCCATACTTATCTTAACTGTGCAACAATTACCAATATTGGTATATATGGATTCGTTGGCTATGGTTTGCTTCTATGGGTTAATGGTGCCTGTGGACTCTCACGTGACTGATTGCAACACAAGTTTACAAATATCTTTACCTTTTCAATTAGGTTCTGGTCGGCCAGGTAAAAAATAAAAAATTAGGTTATGGAGACATGGGCTGGGCTAGCTTTAGGATTGGGCTCATCTTTATAATGGGCTTCATAATTTCATATTAGCTACCCTTTATATCACTCATTTGCTGGGTCCCCCAAGGCTTTTAATGGCCCAATTATATAAACAAACCCAATAAAAATCAATTAAATTAACAGGTTAAGTAAGGTTATGTTCGATAAAACTGGGAATTATAAAAATATATATTTCTAATAATTTTATAAATTTTTAGTTTTCATACTTCAGTGTTAAGGGGTAATCATGTTATTTAAAAATTTATTTTATTTTAAGTTGCATTTAATATTTTAAATAATGTTTAATTTTTTTATTAAATGTACTTAACTGAATAAATAATAAATATATTTAAATTTAAATAATAAATAATTATTGCCAAACAGACCCTATAATAAAGAAATTGATATTAATGTCCCAACAAAAATCAAAGCAATCATAAGTACGAGTATAATGTTGCTACATGTAAGGAACAATAGTGGCACCAATTAAGCACCTCGAGATTAAGGAAAATTATCATTAACATCTCCCAATAGAAAATCATAAAATATCTTTTCACTTCTTTTTTTTTGATAAATTCTGAAGGACTATTTCGCTTCGAGTCTCTTTGAGACAAAAGAGTGTCTGAGGGAAGAAAAAAAAAACTTATCTTTCAAAATATATATATATATATATATATATATATATATATATAACTCGGTATATGTACTTTCGGATCCACCCACTAAAACATCTAATGTTTAGTTAAATATATGTACTCACATATTATTTTATATCTTCTTTGTAAAATTGAACATATTAGGGATAACTTCATTTACACCCTCTGAGGTTTGTTCTATCTTTACTTTGACCTCCTCAGGTTTGCATATCTTCATTTACACCCCCTACTGTTCAATATTCTCATCACTTAGACCCCCTGAACGATGACATCAGCCTGAATTGTTTTTAAAATCCCTAAACTACCCTCAATGTGTTATCCTTGTTCTGTTTGGAAACAAGGATAGTGCTTTTATCAATTAGACCCCTCCCATCATTTAATAATTTAATTTGTACTAAATTTTCAAAATATATATAAAATTCAAAAATATATATATTAAAATTTGAAAATTATTATAAATTCGAAAATAAATATAAAATTAAAAAATATATAAATTTCGAAATTATTTTTTTTTCCAGAAAAACATATTAAATTTCGAAAATAAATATAAAAATCACAAAAAAACATAAAAAATTTGAAAAAAATATATAAAATTAAAAAATATATATAAAATTCAAAAATATATATTAAATTTCGAAAAAAATTATAAAATCGAAAATAAATATAAAATAAAAAATATATAGAATTTTTGAATTTTTTTTTTTAAAAACATATTAAATTCAAGACAAATATATAAAATTAAAAAAACCATATCTTCACTTTGATATGGGGATGGAGTGGAGCGGGCATGATCCGAGTTCAGAATCGGGCGGGTGTTGGCATTCAGGGTGACCCGGACCAACCCTGTGGGTGGGGACGGAGAGCTCGAGGAGGAGGGAGGGTTTGGTGTTGAGGCGATCGTGTTTGACGCAGAACCAGACGTGGTCGTGACGGTGGCCGAAGATGGTTCCGATGACCATTGTCTTGGAGGGTCGCGGCGGCGCCAGGGGGTGGCCGGCAGCGGTGCTGGTGTCGGTGGAGGTGGAGTCGTCGTCTTCTTGGGTTTTGGGGGTTTCGATGTCGTCTCAAAGCGAGGTGTTTATGCGTCTCTTGGTGGCGGGAATGGTGGTGGTGGTGGTGGTGGTGGAGTGGGAGGCGAAGCAGGGGAGGAGGAATCGACGAAGGGCATCGATCTTGGTCATGGTTGTTTCCGATTGGGGGCTTGGAGATTGAAGAATGAAGAGAGAAAATGGATGGGTTGGGTCAAGATTGAAGAACGACGAGTCTCTACAATATGTGTGTGTGTGTATATATATATATATGTGTATATATATATGTATAGATCTATATATATGTGTGTGTGCGTCTGTGTAGTGTGTGCAGAGGTGTGTGTGTGTGTGTGTGAGAGAGAGAGAGATAGTTGGGGTTGGAGTGTTTGGTTTAAGGGTTAGATTGATTCTAGTTGGTGTTTGGTTTAGGAGTTAAATTGATTAAGGGATTAAATTGATTTAAGGAGTGTTTGGTATAAGGGTATTTTAGACATTTCATACCATGAGGGGGTGTAAATGAAGATATGCAAACCTGAAGGGTCAAAGTGAAGATAGGACAAACCTCAGGGGGTGTAAATAAAGTTAACCCAACATATTATTATACTATGGTATTCACGATTGTATTTGTACAAATGTCATCTTTAAGTTCCATCAATCATTATGCTTATACACATGGGCGGAGCATGTCCACTTAGGATGACAATTTTTACCCGCTCCTTTATTCAAGGGCATGTGAGTGTTTTTAATTTCGTAGAGACGGATATGTTATTAAAAATTGAACCCGTCATGAGTTATGAGGCGGATACTAATTTTAGTAGATACCCGCCCTGTTGGAATTTGACAAAATTTCATTTACTAGTGTGATATGATTTTGCTAGTCAAAGAAAGATAATTTGGTAGATTTGACAAAATTAGGTGAAGACTTTGAAAGTTAGTCAAGTTAGGTGACTAGTTTGGTATGAACTTAAAAATTCATGCTAGGAAATGTGCTATATATAGATGCATGGTAAAGAGAAGAATAACAACCAAAAATGTAATCTTAAAGAAGAAAAAAAAATTAGAGATAAGCTTTGTGAGAGAAAGAATTTTGTGGGGAAATTCTCTTGGATTTGTATTTGTTATTGTGGGTTTTTTGGGGTGAAAGAAAATTAATGAGAATGTGGTTGTAACAATTTTCCACATACTGAATCTTTCTCTGGTTGTCTTTGACAACTACAGTGGTTTTTCTCCGGTTTGAAGTTTTTCACTATAAATATTTGTGTTATATTTTCTATTTCTCGATTCTTTGATATTTTGCAAAGGAGGATCCTGGAATAGAGAATTTGTGATTGTCCAAATAATCCAAATTTCCTAACCCACCCCGCCCCGACTCGACTTATTTATATAAATTTATCTTATTTATTTGTTAATGTATATATTGACACGTAGTGTACGGATATTCTTTGATTTTTTATTCATGCGTCTAGTGTTGGCTTATATTGACACTATTTGAATTTCTAAATTTAAATTTTTGGGATTGATATTATTTTATAATTCATTTTATTTTATATGTTCTATTACTTAGTTAAAAGAAAATTATGTTTATGCTATGTAGTTAGTAAATTTGTTTATTTGTTCGAAACAAATGTTGAAAAAGTTTGCGTTATTGGGGCGGCACGGGTCGGGTAAGGGTTTAATAAAGTTTTAATGGGACGGGTATGGATTAGAAAAGGTAACCCGTGAAGGGTATGGTATTTAAAAAAAATTTAATGAGGTGGGTACGGATATAGGCAAATCCGTTTCGTACCCACCCCATTGTCATCCCTGTGTACACTCCAGCGGGGCCTTGTCCCTTCCCAGACTTTTTAAAAAAATTCTTAATAGCTTAAAATAATATGTATTATATGAATAACATCCTAAAAAATGACACATGGCCCTCCTAAATTTTTCAAATTTTCCTTTAAGAGCCCATAAAAATATATATTTAATAAATAAATTCATACGAATTTGCAGATGCACCCCTAATTTTTTTAAAAATTCCTTCAAAAGCCCATAAAAATATATATTTTATAAATTAATTCTTACAAAATTCCATATGGCTCCCTTAAAATTTTGAAAAATTCCTTCAAAAGTCTATAAAAATATATTTTATAAATAAATTCATACAAAATTACATATGTTCCCCTCTAAAAACTCCGCCCCTGCTTATAGAGGAAGTACTTCATGAAAGTAACTTTGATGGATGTATTTTATTTTGCTACCCTAACAATTTCAATTAGGTATAAAGGCACCAAGTAGGTAGACTTAATTTATCATCGATTAAGTATTTAACAAAAGAGAAAAACAGCGCAAAAGAGGTAACTTAAGAAAGCATTCCAAGGATATTCAAATAAACCAAGGACAAAACAATACAGTTTAGAATATAATTATATATGAGAAGTAACACATGCTTAATTGTCTTTATGATTTGCAAAGTGCAAACATCTATGAAATGTGGGTCTGGATAATAAGCTAACAGGTCACAACTTGGTGAAATCATTATGCTATTGATTCCTTCTTTGGCTTTGTGTTGAAATAAATGAAAGCAGTAGAACACTTCACGACAATACTTGTTTTGACAATAAAGATTAATTTGAAATTTGCTTCTCGAGAAAATTGAGAAATTTAAGAGTGTACGTTTGAACACGAGTTTTTTTTTTTGGATATGTTACCATATTAATTATCCATATATATATATTAGAAGTTTAAGTTATTAAAGAGGGTGTAACTTAAATATTTATAAATTTTTAGAATAAATGGGTAATTAACGTGGTATCAAAACCAAATATCTCGTGTTCAAACATCACCGCCATGCATCTTTTATTAAAAAATTGTTACAAGTATTGGACCAAAAAATAGGCCAGACATGATGGGACGTGTTGAAAGGATTAAAAATTAAAGTTACACCATCTCTAACAACTTAAACTTTTAGAGTAGATGGGTGGTTAACACGATATTCAGACATGAACCTGTATGGGCTCAGCCCCCATTAGATTTTTTTTTTTACTATATCCCCTGAATATTAGCATAATTTACAATTGCGTCCCCATTGAAATCTTCTTAAAAATTACATATAGCCCCCACTGAAGCTAAAACTACATCGTTTAAACCCATATTCCATATTGTATCTATATGTGAGAGATAGAAACGCGAAACAAGAGCGACTCTCACTCTCTGGCCTCTGCCATCACATAGCGACAGACGACTCTGTAGGCGACCATCGACGACTACTCCTGATTTCTCGGCTTGGAAGCTTCACAACCGTTTAAAAATTTGAGATGGAGTTGGATCATTGAAGAAATTGAACAGGTTAGGGTTTTCAATCCTTTTTAAAAATTTATATGAAATTGGAGTTAGGGTTCTAAGTATTTCCTATGTATTCATGAAATTGAGTTGGATTTTGTTAGTTGTGCTAATTTGTGTATGAAATTGGGATTGAGATTATCCATATTACTATTCTTGAAATTGGGGTTAAATTATTCAACTATGTTTTCATTCTCATTAGATGAACATAATATGATTTAGAGGATCGGTCAATTTAAAAAGACTTTCCTTCAAGTTTATAAATCACCTATAGACCTATAGCTGAAGGACACCTTGCCTCGGGCTTCATGCTCATACTGATCAGGCCGACCTACCGGTTTAAACTAATTTTTTTCAATTCTACTCCCAAGATGAAGATTTCTCAATAGTGCACATACTCAATTTTCAAAAATGTGTCGAGCACTATTGAATCAAGACGAACACATTGCCTCGGTTTTATCCAAGCAATCAAATAAGATGCGAACTGAATATCGAATACGATTGAATGCTTCAATCGATTGTATTCGATATCTTTTACGCTAAGGGCTTGCATTTCGGGGTGATGATGAATCCGAAGATTCAAGCAACCAAGGAAATTTTCTTGAGATGTTGCGGTTTCTTGCGGATCATAATGAGGAAATTCGTTCGGTGACTTTGGAAAGTGCTCCTGAAAATCACAAATTAACGGCACCCAAGATTCAAAAGGATATTGTTAATGCTATTGTATGGGAGACTCATAATGTGATCATCAAATATATTGGCGATGGATTTTTTTCTATTCTAATTGACGAGTCCCGAGACATATCAACAAAGGAACAAATGGCTTGTGTTTTGTGCTATGTGAACAAGAATGAGCATGTTGTTGACGTTTTATAGGTCTTGTACATGTTAGTGATACCACTTCCATATCCCTTAAAAAAATAATTGATAGTTTACTTTTGAGGCATGGGTTAAGTATTTCGAGATTGCGCGGTCAAGGTTATGATGGGGCAAGTAAAGGCGGATTTAGGCCTTGTAAGGATTGACTTTTTAAACGCTGCTTTTGGCTTCCTGGAGGAAAAAGTTATTTTGAACGGTGTTTGACAAAAAATTTAGAAGAGTTTTTTTTATGAAGTTAGGGGGTACCAGCTTCTCAAAACAACTTCTGCTTCTCTTTTTCTTCAGCGTAAAATCGAAAGCAGAAGCTATGTCAAACATGACCTTAATGGTCTTAAATCACTTATCTTGAAGGAAAATGTATGTGTTTTTTATGTCCATTGCTTTGCCCATCAACTTCAATTAGCCCTCATGGGGATGGAAAAAGAGTTTGAGGATATTGTTTCTCTCTTTACTTTTATTTCCAATATTATGAATGTAGTTGGTGGTTCATGCAAACGTCGTGAAATTCTCCAAGAGAAGCAAACTTCCATAGTTAGTGAGAGACTTCATAATGATGAGCTTTCAAGTGGGCAAGGCTTAAATCAAAACACTTATCTTAAACGATCTAGTGATACACGTTGAGGTTCACATTATAACACTTTGATTAGTGTGACTACCATGTTCGAAGCAATTATTAGTGTACTTCAGACAATTGAAATTGATTGATCATCCGAACAAATGTTTGAGGTAAATCTTTTATTGGACTCCATGCAATCTTTTAATTTTATCTTTAGTTTGCATTTGATGAAAACTCTCTTGGGTATTACAAATGATTTATCAAAGGCACTTCAAAGAAAAGATCAAGATATTGTGATTGTCATGTCCTTAGTTAAAGTATGCAAAGAGAAATTGCAAAGGATGAGAGAAAGTGGACGGGATTCACTACTGGATCAAGTTTCTTCCTTTTGTGTCAAACACGAGATTCTTGTTCCTCTTATGGATGATAAATTCTTAGTTCGAGGAAGGTCACGGCGTAATGCACATGAAAATTCAAACTTGCATCATTATAGCGTTGAGTTATTTTATGCCATCATTGATATGCAACTTCAAGAGCTCAATAATCGTTTTACTGAAATGAATACGGAGTTGTTGCTTTGTGTGACAAGCTTGTGACCGGATGATTCATTTTTAGCTTTTAAAAATGAAAAACTAATCCGGCTACTCAATTCTATCCTAAAGAATTCTCTTCCACTACTCTCATGAGACTTGGGTATGAACTTGATAATT
This sequence comes from Cornus suecica, assembly GCA_963922005.1. Classification (NCBI taxonomy): domain Eukaryota; kingdom Viridiplantae; phylum Streptophyta; class Magnoliopsida; order Cornales; family Cornaceae; genus Cornus; species Cornus suecica. Next base: position 94,996,247 of record OY998238.1, read on the forward strand.
ATATTGAGGATGTACGCTCAAGTATCAAGTTTGAAATTACCTAAAAAAAAAAAAAGTATCAAGTTTGAAGGGTTAAAAGGAATTGGTGATCTTGCAAAGAAAATTGTTGAAGCCAAGAGGGACAAAGTGTATCCACTCGTTTATTTGCTTGTGACATTGGCGTTAATTCTACCGGTTGCAACTGCTACAGTGGAAAGACCATTTTCAGTTATGAATATTGTGAATAATCGATTGTGTAATAAAATGGGAGATGAATTGATGAGTGATAACTTGATATGGTACATTGAAAAAGAGATATCTATGGATATTGATAATGAAGTTATCATACAACGTTTTCAGAATATGAAAAGTCGTCGTTGTCAATTATAAATGTACTTAATAGAAAAATCCGTGGACTTGAAGGTTCTTTTTTGCTTATTATATTTAAACTAATGTGAATGTTCACCGGATTTGAACTTTTGGTTGTAGTTGTACTTTTGACGATAAATGTACTCAATAAAACTTTCAATGAAGGAGAAGTTCTTTTGGGTTATTAAATTATTTAAATTTTTTAGTTTTAGCCATATTAATGTATGCCCTCACTAACCAAAAGTTCTAGGTCCGTGCCTGACGGTATCAGAACTGTTAAAGATGGTCTAACTTTAATTTTTAATCATTCAATAAAAGATAATTGCATTGAATATTGTAGGATTTTTAATTAATTTATTTTTTTTAAAAAAAATAAAGTGAAATTCACGAATATATAAAGGGATAACTTCATTTACACCCCTGAGGTTTGTCTTATCTTCATTTGGACCCTCTCAGGTTTGCATATCTTCATTTACACCCCCTACTTTTCAATATTCTCATCACTTAGACCCCATGAACGATGACATCAGTCTGAATTTTTTTTTAAATTCCTAAACTACCCTCAATGTCTTAGCCTTATTCTGTTTGGAAACAAGGATAGTGTTTTTATCAATTAGACCCCCTCACATCATTTAATAATTTAATTTGTATTAAAATTTCAAAATATATATAAAATTTGAAAAATATATATTAAAATTTGAAAAATATTATAAATTCGAAAATAAATATAAAATTAAAAAATATATATATATTATTTTTTCAAAAAAACATATTAAATTTCAAAAATAAATATAAAAATCACAAAAAACATAAAAAAATTGAAACAAATATATAAATTTTTTTTAAAAAAAAACATATAAAATTCAAAAATATATATTAAATTTCAAAAAAAATTATAAAATCGAAAATAAATATAAAATAAAAAATATATATAAATTTTGAATTTTTTTTTAAAAACATATTAAATTCAAGACAAATATATAAAATTCAAAAAAACCATATAAATTTCTAATAATATATATTAAATTTCAAAAATAATTATAAATTTCAAAAAAAAATATAAAATTTGAAAATAAATATAAAATTCAAATATATATATATATTAAATTTCAAAAAAAAAAACTAAATTCGAAAATAAATATAAAATTAAAAAATAAATTAATTCTCTCTCTCTCTTTCTCTCTCAGACGCACACACCACACACACATGCACACACGCATATATATAGATCTATCTATATATATATATACACACACATATATATATATAAGTCGCCGGCCGACCCCCTCCCACCGCCTCCCCGTCGACGCCGCCCCCTCCCCCCTCCCCCGATGGGTCTATATATATATATGTGTGTGTATAGATCTATATATATATATATACATGTGTATATATATATGTGTGTGCGTGTGTGTGTGTGTGTGTGAGTTAGAGAGAGAGAGATAATAAATATTGAATAGACATTGGGGTGTTTGGTTTGAGGATTAGATTGATTCTAAGGGGGTGTTTGGTTTAGGGTTTAAATTGATTTAGGAATTAAATTGATTTAAGAGGTGTTTGGTATAAGGGTATTTTAGACATTTCACACCATGAGGGGGTGTAAATAAAGTTACCCATATATAAACATTATTTAAGTGCATGCGTCATTTCTCTATGCATTGTTGATGGAGTATAGAGTAGCAATATTATCAAATCAAGTTAAAATATTATAAGGTGGGGTGAAAAATATTCATTTGGTGGGCTAAACTAGTTAATTATACAAATGAAATTCACACTTTAACGTACCAAATTAACAAATTTTCTTATTATACTAATTCCGAATGTCTATTCTTAAATCCTATTACGATGATACAATGCTTAAATTTTCTCAATGGGTAGAATTAGAGGCTGATCTCATAGCCTCGTGCAAACCTAGGATAGTTTGTTTCGTATTCATTATAATTAACCTAAAATTTGAATATAATACAACTTAAATAAACAGATATTGGACACTATCAAGAAACCTAGAATATGACAATAGTCATATAATGAGACATTTGAGTGTGGAGCATTCCTTCTAAATTCATATTACCTAATAAACATATGCGTACATACATATATTGATGGAGTATAATATTGCTACTCTCTAATTTTCCATTATGTTTGGATCGTCATAATTAAGTTAGACAATAATAAATACATTAAATAAATAGGAGACCTCGATAAACAAAGGTTTGAAAGTATTTTGAGGGGAATCATGGTATATATGAAGTATGTTCAAGATAATCACAACTCGGAGCAAACAAAACATTTTATACAAATTAATTTATAATTCAAAGTAGCATCCCCACATCCTAAAGTACACTCCAACGTGAACAATAATTGACCCTATAAATATATACACCCAAAGTGACATAAAGGGGTAATTATAGTTAGATCCTCTCGAAATATGATATATAATATTTGTATCTCTTATTATTTAAATAATTAAAGTCAAACCTTTCAAGTTTATAAATTATAATAAATACTTCTCTCAATTCAGTCAATGCTTATGTCATTATTATTTTTAAAAATAAAATATCTAAAATTCTCTCAACTATATGTAAAAAAATGAAAAATAATCATGGGTAGATAAGTCATTTCACATATCCGATCACCTGAATTGAACGTTGATCAACTAAAGATGATAAAACTGTAATTATCCAAACAACATGAGATGCAAGTGTAATATATCATATCGCAAGGGATCAAAATCATTTGGGTAAATTACTCTAACCTCCCCTGAGATTTTGTATAATTACTCTCAGATTAAAGTTTATGTAAATTTACTATGACCTCCCCTGTAAGATTAATATTACACTAATATTTTTGTGCATTTACTAAAGTACACATAACTTTAGTGTTTTAAACTGAATAATTTATATTAAAATAATATAACCAACTTGCATGAGAATGGATAAGGATGTTTTGAGTGGTGTCAAATGAGGGGTATTTAAATTATAGGAGATCATTAGACAGACAAATCATAAATTACTTCAATTTGAAATACTTAATTTAAGGGTAGTTTACAATATGCACAAAAATATTGATGTAATGTTAATCTTATAATGGATGTCAGAATAAATTTATACAAATTTTAATTTAAGAATAATTATGTAAAATTTCAGAGGAGGTCTGAGTAATATACCCAAATCATTTTTATGTACAACTTTGTGTTCTTTTCCCTTGTGGCACCCTTTACACTCCCCCCATGGATTAAGTCCACAATATTAATAATTGAGCCAATAGAATATACACTAAAATAACATAAAGAAACAATGCACCACCAGGACACTCTAGCCAATTTTAAGTACTAGTGTGTCCTTTTCGCTGAGTACACCCTTTATATAGCTCCCCCATGCACCCATACCTCCACCCACAACAAAAATAACACACAGTCATACATACAAAAACACACACACAAACACATTCTCCTTCTTTTTCAAACATAGAACTGTAGAAAATGGAACCAAATGTGATGGCTAAGAGACTATGGAGCATAGTCCGTGTAGTCTTCTTCATGTTGAGAAAGGGCATATCAAAGCGTAAACTCATGCTTGATCTCAACATGATGATGAAACGTGGCAAGATCGCAACGAAGGCCATGCACAACCTCATGTTCCACCACCACACCAGATCAAATTCCCATGGACGCTCACCCGACCGCCACGTGTCCCTCCCCTCCCCACTCGAGTTCGAGTTCAGCTGCAGTAACAGCCCAGCATTTCCCTTCCACGTCAGCAAACGCAAACACCACAACCATCACCACTCTCACTTCTTCGGCGCGTGTGCTCAGGCGCCGCCCACGGAGGAAGACTTCGCCACCGTGAACGCTGTCAAGAGGGTGCTGGAAATGCTGAACAGCGAGCCGGCGTCGCCGGTGCTGCAGGGGTTCGGGCGGAGCCCCGCCGTGAGGCAGCTAAGGATCACCGACTCGCCGTTTCCGTTGACGGACATCAATGAGGATAGCCACGTGGATGAAGCAGCGGAGGAGTTCATAATGAAGTTTTATAGTGAGCTGAGGAAACAGAACCTGGTGTCTCCATTGGGGTGGCGCTGAAAAAGTTCCGGCAGTGTTGTCAGATTCCGACGTGGCAAATATCAGCTTCATGGCAATGATTAAGAAGGGTTTTCATGAGCATTAACTGTTTTTTATATCTCGGAAAAAGGCCAGTTGTATGGATTAAGAGCTGTAAATCATGTATGCTGCAGAGTTTTATATTTTCTATATGTATGTATATAAATATTTGTGTTCATGTATGTTGTGCTACTTAATTAATTGTATTTAAGGGAACACTTTCAATAAAAAATTGAGAACTTTGTTCAAACTTTACTACCCAAAATGTTGATGTTAAGAGTGTTTTCTCCAAAATGTGTATGCATATTTGCAACAAAATATTGTGAAGCACTACTCTTTTTTTTTTTTCTTTTCAATTTTCATTGTTTTCTTATTTGTAACATCCAAAATGTGCTTGGTAATTTTTTTTACAATACAATAAATGGATCTATATAGCAGTTTGAGAAAGCATATTTTTGGATATATAAAATTTTCAGCCAGCTTACAACATTAACATTAATTAATAGTTGCAATAGTGTTTTTTTCTCTCTAAGTACCTTTAAATCTATGTTAATTGACGTTTACAAAACACTACATCTATTTCTTTGTTGCATTAAGTTGTCTGTAAAATCAGACATGATAATTTATTACAAAACTGATGATGATAATTTACTTTTAAGAGGATTCTGAATATAAAACTCAATAAAAACATGTTTTAACATAGAAATTTGTTATGGACGTATTATTGTACTAACTCTATTATACTAGATGACCTGTTTTAAGATTATATTTTAGAATTTCATTCAATAAAGCAATTTCTTGGCAGAGATTTTATTTTCTAATAAATTATAATTATTGTCCGACAAAAATTAAGATTGTAATACTTAAATTTTGAGTTAAGACTTATCAGAATTAAAGAGACTCATAAGAAATTTAATTTATGATTTGATAGAGTGAGAAAAATACCGGAATTATTGGTAGCGACTCTATCATCCATAGACAAGGACGGACCTACTCAGGCCCCATGGGGGCCAATGCCCCCACTGAATATATATATATATATATATATGTATATTTTAGGCTTATTTTTTTAAAATTTACTCCCATCTAAAATTACCAAATGTCCTCACTAAAATTACAAATATACCCTTATGCCCCTCTTCAAATAAAAATATTACCGAATGACAACTTGGCTCAACGGTATAACTACATCTTCTTCCAATAGAGAATGTATGGGGTTTGAGTTTCCTTAGAGACAAAATGAGTGTGTAGAAAAAACCCTACAAAAATCTTTATCTCTCAATAAATAAATAATATATATATATTATTATCCCCTTACTCAATTAATTTTCTAAGTCCGTCACCTGGTATAGATGTTGTCATGTAAATTTTTTCTTGCTCCAACATGACCATTATAGCCTTCATATTTAGGCCATGTTTGGTAGGCGGTCTTTCTGGTCTAGTTTGGTCTGGTCTGGTCTGGTCCGGTTCGGTCTGGTCCGGTCTAATCTGATCTGGAAAAGTCTGTTTGGTAAGCGGTCTGGTCTTACTATTTATTTATTATTTCTTCACTTTATAATATATTTTATTATTTTATTATTTATATTATTAAATTATTATTTATTAATTTATATATTAATTTATAAATATATTCTATTTATTTATTATTATTTCATTATTTAATTCATTTTATTTATAAATTATTTATTCATTTTTAATTATTTAAAAATATATTTTATTAATTTAATATTAATTTATTATTATTATACTCATTTTTTATTATTATTATGAAGTATTTATTCATTATTATATTTACTTATTATTTATTATTATATCTATTTATTATTTATTATTATATTTATTTATTATTATTATTTATTTCATTTTGTTTATTATTTATTATTTTTATTATATTTTTAAATATGTTTTATGTAATTTATTATTTATTTTATTAATTTATTATTATTATTTATTATTTAGTCCATTTTTTATTATTGTATTCATTTATTATTATTATTATTTTTATGCTTTATTTAATTTATTATTTATATTATTAATTATTTATAAATATATTTTATTATTTATTCATTTATTTATTATTATATTTATTTATTATTATTATATTCATTTTTTATTATTATTAGGTATTATTTAATTCATTTTGTTTATTATTTATTTATTATTTTTAAAATATGTTTTATTTAATTTATTATTATTATTTTTATTATTATTATTTATTCATTTTTAATTATTTATAAATATATTTTATTAATAAGACCAGACCGGATCACCAGAAACCACCTTTTTTTTTTTTTATCTGAAATGAGGTCATTTTGGTCTGATTTGGTCTTACTTGGTCTAACCAAAAATTTGTGACCAATACTACCAAACATGGTCTGATCCCATAAAACACAAGACCAGACCAGACCAGACCAGCTGGAACCGAACCACCTACCAAACAGGGCCTTAGTGCCACAGGTTGCCAGATCAACAAGATACCTAATCCAAAAATATAACCCTTTTTTCAGAATAGTACTTCAAAGTTCAAATCAACTTCCTTTCTTTGTAGGTTGGTGACTTGCGAGCCTTTTTGTATTAAGCACACCCACACACACAAATTAATTATGCAAATGAATGATTTCTATTAGCTTTGGTTTTGATTTAAAAAATTAAATAGCTACAAAAGTTTCATGTAATTAAGAACATTTATAGTATGAATAGTGTCTGACATGTTCTAGACAACAACTATATTGAGTGGAGTATCATGTAGATAATTTTTTATATTTGAAATCGAGTTGTTAGTATGTTCGTTTATATTTCGAGAAATAAGTCAAGGAGTATGTCAAAGCAAAGAAAGCTTCCGGAGGGCAAAATTGTCATTTTCAGACATTGTCACTTCACCGGAGGGCAAAAATGTCATTTCCAGACATTATGACTTCAACCAAAACTATCGGGATTTCGAGATGACCAGTCTAGCTCAAATATGAAAAAACTACAAAAGATACAACATACTTACGTTGGCAGAGGCTGAAACATGACAAATTGACTCTGACCTACGTTGTGGCTTTTGGAGCTGGGAGGGAACCTTACGCCCTAGACCTACGCCCAAGCGTAGGTCCTAATGCTTGGTCACGTGATCACTTGTTATGCAAGATTTGTTTCGGAGTGCTTTCGGATTTTTCCAGTTTGGTCCCTACTTCGAGTTTTTAAGTGATCAAAGACTTCAGACTTCTATGTATTGGCGTATACACATATTTACATCAGATTTTAGAGGATTTATCAAGGTATTGTGAAATTATGTAAGAGGGCAAGATTAGGGTTTTCTTTGATTTGGTCTATAAATACCAAGGTTCTACAAGAGAAGAGGCTACGGTTTTTTACAACGATTTTTCAAGAGGGTTTTTGGTGAGAGCTCTGCAATATTTTATCGTTCATATTCTTCTACAGCGTGATACATAAAGATAGGTGATTATGGAGTGATCATACATATTGGTGTTTTTTCTTGTGTTGAGGTTCTCCAATCGTGCTTCTACACCGAAGTTCTTTAGGCACGATTGGATGAGTGGTTGCTGAAAAATCATCACATCGTCCATTGCAATGAGGTTGCATTGATCCATTGGGAAGTGTGTGACACCCCCAAATTTCCATGCATAGGTTGGCCAGGCCCATACACAGAAAACTAGGAGCATGAGTAATTGATAACATAAGCACAGAATAGAAGACATAAAATAAAAATATAATAATAACAACAATAACAAAATAATGATACAACTTATACATGAAGAAGACCATTCTCAATACATCCTTAAATAAAATAAGTCTCACACAGTACAACTTGGAAATCCCATAAACATGGACCCCTAGAAACACACTTATAAGAAATACAACATATGACATTTATCGGATCCTACCCTGGAGTGGAAGGAAAATATGATAGAACCGGACGGATAGATATGAAGTCCTCAACCCTGCTGGTGAAACTGTCGAGGACCTGAAACAACAAAAATGTGGGTTAAACCCACGAGCAAGTACAACTCCCCTTTCCTAGTGACACCTAATCCCAAAATTATATTATAAAATAATAATATATTTAACTATAAATATAGTCACTAATATACCACCATTTAATATAATTATGTTTATAAATTTCTTACATTAATATGATTTTTCCATACAACATCCAATCCATGCCCTACCATAACCACGTACCCGACAACTCACCCATGCCGTGACAACTCACCCATGTCCCGTGGTACTAGTTAGACTGCAGTAATAGTCAGCCTCCTTGTGGTTCCTTATAAATTTCCAAAACATAATCATTTAATTTAAATCTTATGATTTTACGAATTTAATAATTCACTCATAATCTTTAATCGGGAACGTATAACAATTTATAAGGTCGAGCCTGGGGGGTCCAGGGGGGGCGGCGCGACCATTACCTGAGCGCCCCCCTGGTGGGGTCTGGGGCAGCGCCCCAGCGCCAAGGTATACGGTATTTTATACTGTCGAAACTATTCATTTATACGGTCGAAAATACGTAATCTAGTATAATTCGTGATACACATAATAACAATATAAATCAATGTCCAGAGTCTGATAACAAAGAAAATAGAGAAAAACAATTACATAAATATGCAATATTTTTCTAATAACAGTTTTGAAATCTTTGTCAACATTGAAACCTAAAATATTTATGTATTCAGATATTTATACTAAGTTTCAACCATATACACATCATCGGAATCATACCAACAAGACACATAACCACGAATCCATACATGTATAGCTACACATGGTAAAAACAGATTTGTATGTATAGCTAGATATAAACATAGTCTCATGCATATATCAATATATCACCACAAATCTCTATATATATACAAGATATGTACATATATGTATAACCAGAATATAAATCATCATATATATATATGAATATAAATATACTCTAACAGATTTGTACATATATGTCTATATAAGTCTATTAATCTCTACCTATATGCAAGATCTGTACATATGATCATGGATCTATACATATACATATAAACATAATATATATCATCACATAAATAAACATGAATATGAACATACTCTAACAGATCTATACATATATGCCTATATAGAACCACGAATCTCTACATGTATACAAGATCTATATATATACTTACGGATCTATACATATATGTACAAATAGAATATATAAGTCACATAAATAAACATAAATATGAATATACTCTAACAGATCTATACATATATGCCTATATAGATCCACGAATCTCTACATATATACAAGATCTATATATATATTTACGGATCTATACATATATGTATAAATAGAATATATAAGTCACATAAATAAACATGAATATGAATATACTCTAACAAATCTATACATATATGCCTATATAGATCCACGAATCTCTACATATATACAAAATCTATATATATACCTACGGATCTATACATATATGTATAAATAGAATATATATAAGTCATATATGAACATGATTTACACATACATATACATATATGAAAAATATTATTTAGCAGATTATAGATGCACAAAGTAAAGGCTACGAAATTTTAGTACAAAGAGGAAGAGTAGAACATATGTTTTGCCTGTAATGTAGAGCTGAATCCACCACAAGTATAGATCCAAACCAATTCTAAGCTCTCAACCTCTCAACCCTCACAATTTCGGGTATAATTGATGAAGAAGAAGAAGAAGGAGTAGTAGAATAAATGAGATGGGGGCTAGATCTGAAGTTAAGGATGTTTATATAGAAGATGCTAGGGTTAGGGAAATGTCCAAACTAACCTTGTATTATGCATAAATCACCAAACTGCCCAAACACTAATGACAACATTGCCCCCCTTCAGATCACAAAATTTTATTATAACCTACTAGAGTTAAAAAGACTAAGATGGCCTCATTCAATAATTTAAACACCCAATATGCCATCCAAAATAATTAAGGGAATAAATATCCATCCAAAATAATTAAGGGAATAAATATCCATTAAATACGGGGTATTACAGTGGAGCCGTCCGAGTACGAAGCAATTCGAGGATTTCAGACCGCGAGTAGGGAAAGACAAATCAGGTGTGATTTGTGAGTCTCTCGTAGTGTCTGGTGGAGCAAGCGTGCTTTGTGAAGTACGGGTGATTCAAGGGTTTCAGACTGCAAATAAAGGAAGGCATATCAGGAGTGATTGTAAAGTCTAAAACTCTCATAGAGTCTGTACTTGTTGATTCATAGTGCATCAGTACCTGAGTGTACCCATAATTTTTTTTCTTGGAACGTTTCCTTGGTTTCTTCATGTATAATTCTCTGTATCGTCTCTTGCTTTATTTTCTGCACTACATTGATGTTTGCTTGAATACTGTGATTTGAGAATTAGGGTTTTGTGATTGGATTAAAATTGACTTTTTCGCAATTAAATATTAATTTATCAATAAATCCAAAAAAAACCTATTCACCCTCCTCTAGGGTATTTTCACCATCGTGTGGGTAATTTCAATTCAAATTCAAGTTAGTTCCCACCCTTTTTTTCCCATGCTTAATTAATAAATGAAGAATCGAGATGGATTTCATTGTTACACCAATATGTATATATCCTCCTTGTACACCACAAAGATTTGAAGCTTTAATAGAAAGGTAGAATTGTGGAGATGAGACTAGGTAATACATATGTGTTTGTCTGTGGGTATTAATTAGTTGTCCTATATATTGGCACGAGCATAATCAATAATATGAAGTACCAGTTAACACCTATATCTGACTTTCTGATTACTTATATATAAACTTATATTTATTTTCCACAACCGTACAAAATAACTCTCCAAATCCATATTCATGGGATGCGTCCTATTCGTGACAAAAAAAATTGTGACAGAAAACTTATGTTTTGAGATTATAATTATTTCACACAATATTCTAAATTTATGATGAGTCATAATCATAAGTTTCTGGAGAATTATAATTATTTGCGTCCAAAAAATTTAACGATGATTTTCTTTTCACGATACAAAAATTTGTGATTAAATTAAATTATTGTTATCGTAGCGGCGTGTGTATATATTTATATATGCATATTTACAATGATATACAGTCATATTAGTTTTTTGTTGGTATGGTGGACACGGTACATAAATTGTGAATCTGTGGATATACAACGAAATTTGTGGAAGTGAGCTGGATTATTATTGCTTGTGTACATGATCAACTAGTTTAAAAAGGGCTATGCTTTGCGGGAAAATCTTTGAGACAGGTAAGATGATTTAACTTTTTATTTTTTATATTTTTGTCATGCATGCAAAGGTGGCAAGCAATGCGACCAATTAAAGCTAAATTTTAGGTAATATGTTAGGTGAAAGGGAAAGAACAAGGCAAATGAGCGACACGTGTCACAATTTAAACTTTTTTATCCTTTTCTTGAAAGTTATTTCTTCCTTTTATTTTTGCAAAGCTGATCAATTATTTTGTATTTGATTGTTATCCACAATTTTTTATATTTTAATATATGATAGGAAGAGAAAAGAACTGTATTGAGTGTTACCCACAAATATCTTTTTTTTTTGGGTAAATATATAGGGAAAAGATTGGAAGGTATCCAATGAAGAATCAAATATGCATTGAATTGGCACGTATGTATCAAAATCATTTCATGGATAACCTTGTAATAATATAAATATAATTACATATATTTATCTAGGCTAATATAACTATGGGTACATGTGGGACACTATATATATATTTGTCAAATCTTTGTTTCATATTTATAGGCCACGTGCAGAAGAGCCTGAGATGGTGGTTTAGACAATGCCAATTCTTATTTTTGTTTTTTTATGAGCAATCCAAACATGAATAATGGAATTACATTTCTTTAAAAAATTGATGTCCTTAGCGAATATTACGATTCAATCATTTGATTTTCTTTATTTTGCATGTTTCTTTTGTAGCTGATTATTTGACTTTAGCGTCCTTTTATTTTGGAAGTGACCAAAGAGTCAATTCAGACAATAAGTGTACTTTTATCACAAGTATATTCTGTAAAAACGTGTCTCTAGTTATTTATCGAAAAAAGAAAAAAAAAATTATCTCTAGTTATAAATCTCTCTCTAGATATACGCACATATAGATATACAAAAATCAACTAGTGGAGCCCATGCAGAATGTTGAATCGGAAATTCTAAAATTGTTATGTCATATTGGGATGAAAGAATGAAATGGAATGTAATGAAATATTCTATTCCTATATATATATGAAAATCATCTCAGTAGTGGAGCACACAATGTTGAATTGAAAATCCCAAAATTGTTATATAGTCTTTCATCCTTAAGTGGCTCTCCTTGGTACACAAGGTGTGCGCGCGCGCTTTGAAATATTTGAAAGGATTATAAGTTAGGTTGGGTTGCCTTGCGTGTGGTTTTATTCTGAACTAAAATTATATTTTGTGTAAATGGTTTTGGTGTGAGAAAAAATAAAACTAAAAAATCAAACCATGTTTAGTAGCTTGGAATAGTTTGATATTTTATTTATTTATAATAATATTTTGTAAATATATATGTTTTAAAAAATAAAATATATAAATAAAAATACATTAAGGATTAATTTTTTTAACAAAAATTATTAATATTAGATAATAATATTTCACCATATTGCAAGAATTATTCAATTTTAAAAAAAAAATTGACATCACCTCCCCATAAATTATTCAGTACTTTGATGTTATATTTGTCACAGATAATAAAACTAATAAATCTAAATAAATTAAATTTTCAGGAATCTTACATTATCATTGTTCAAAGAACTACAATAACCAATAAGTGATGCATGAAAACAATCCTACACAACAACAACAATAACTATAATAGACAACAAGAGAAACATCATAACAATAAACAAACATCCCATTACTTGTATTATTTACTAAATAATTATATACAATTATTATTAGCAAATAATTATTTTGAATTGTAAAAGGTTGTCTATTTTATTAAGTTACACTTAATAGAACATTTCAAGAATCTAAAATGCACAAGATTAATTACATAGACTTCCGAATTATAAAAGTTTCCGAATTAAATAGACTTCCGAATTACTAAAAAAAAAAAAAAATGAAGTAATTTAAATATTTATTTATTTATTTGTACAAATTTATTTAATATTTAAATGTTTAGTTAAATATTTATTATTTATTATTTTATTTTTGTTTATTATTTATTTGGTTTTAATTTATTTATTATTTGTAACTATTTATTACTCAATTTTTTTTATTAATTATTAATTCTATTTTATTTATCATTTTTATTTATTTATTTATTATATTAAATATTTATTACTCAATTGTAAATGGGTTTGGGTTGCTACAGTTATTTGGGGTGGAGCTACAGTACCAAAACCAATACAAACCATGTCTTAAGATGGTTTGATTTTCAGCCCATCTGGTACACCATATTTCAACATTGTTGACTCAGAACCAAGGTACCCAAACATGGGTTGAGCTACTCTTTTCAGCCCAAAATCATAAAAATGGCACCAAAATCATTTACCAAACACCCTTAAGTACCCCATGCATTTTATCAACTAAAGTATATTAATCAAGTGTCTTGATAAACTAAATGCATAGGTATATTCATACATATATTGAAGTCTACTTTATATATGTCCATCCGGGTGTACATCCATCTAGGGATGGCAACGAGTCGGGTTTGGGACGAGTTTGGCCAATATCATTATCATCCGATTTAAAAATTATTAATATCAAATACACCCCAAACCCACGACGGGTTGTAATCGATAATACCATTACTACCCCGTCGGAATAAACGAATTACATCGGGTTACCATCGATTTTACTAAATTATTTCTACGAAATTATAAACTTAATTTTTTTAATGGAGTAATATGATTAAAAAAAAAAAAAAAAAATCACTCACTAAAGCACTAATCCAAAATTTTCCAAATAATAGAGAATCATGAAAAGACTATTAAAATTATGTAATTCTTTATTATTTAAAAGTCATTATGCAATATTGTAAGTTTATTGTATTCATATCAATCTAGTTATTACAGTTTTATAGTTTGATTGCATTACTGATAATCAAACTGAATCCCCCAATTGGGTTTGTGAATTCTCACATTTTGAAGATTGTCGCTAAGAGAAAAGAGAATCACACTTTGAATTATTTATAAAAAGTGTGATTATATATATATATATATATATTTTTTGAATGGAAAGAAACACACACATCCATTTTAGGGAAGAAAGGTGATATCATAAGGCTACAATGTCTTTGGTCGTGATTATATATTTTTGAGTCTTAGGCATATAGAATTTTTTAGTTACATGAGCTCTAATTTAATATATATATATATATGTAAATAAAATTGCGTAAACGAGTTGAGTTACCAACGAGTTTTGCATAAAACTCAAACCCGACCCAAACCCACTTTAAATTTTGATTTTTTTTATACCAAATCCATCCTATTCGGGTTGGAACGGGTCAAAACCCGCCCGGATCGTATCATTTTACCATCCCTACATACATTTCTCTCTCTATATATATATGCAATTATGCATATCACACAAACGGATACATTGATTGAAAACTTATTTTGGACAAATGTTTTTAAATGAAAGTGCAAAACTAAAGCACTCTCATCCATTTTTTGATAAAATAAAGTAGGGACCTGAACTTGGTTAAAGAATTCGGTGCCTATGGCCCGTTTGGGATTTTGGTTTTGGTCTTGGTCTTGTGATTTTGATTTTGGTGGTCTTGGGTGGTTTTAGGTAAATCTAAAACCTATATATAATGTTTGGTAAGGAGTTGGTCTTGGTTTTGGTCTTGGTATAATTATATATATATACTAATATGTATTAAAAATATATAAATATGAAAAATATATATATAAAATTGGAAAAAAAATATTAAAATGAAAAAATATATATAATTAAAAAATATTTAAAATTCCCGAAAACATTTGACATTTTTATTTATTTTATTCCAAAAAATATATATATATATAATCAAAAAAAATATTTTAAAATGTGAAAATTATATATAAAATTCAAATAATATATCTTAAATTCGAAAAAATATATATAATTCAAAAAAAATATAAAATTTTGAATAATTTTATTATATACTGAAAAAAATTAAAAATTTAGAAAAAAAAAAGAATATAAAATGGGGGAAAATAATTTTTTTCCAAATATTATATATTATTTTTTTCAAAATAATTCATATTTTCGGTCATATATATATATAGAGAGAGAGAGAGAAAAGTCAAAATTGGTAGGCCAAAACCTTGGTTTTAGTGGTTGGTTTTAAAAACCCCAAAACCAAGTCCAAAACCCACCAACCAAACATGGTTTGGTCTTGAAATCAAATATCAAAACCAAAACCAAACCCAAAACCACCTATCCAAACAGGCCCTATATGTATATATACCACTAATATAAGGATTATAATATATGATCCATTAAAGAAAAGGACAATACTTGCCTCCAATCCTAATTGGAGGAAGTTCATAATGCCATGTGACTTGGTCCAATAAAAATTTATCAACTAGACAAAAAAAATGAAAATTAAAAGACTTTAAATTAGATCTGGTCATTAAAATATGAGATTCTTTAATATTTACTAGAATCCAAAATTTCCTTTTTGGCAGTAGAGATTGCCTTCTTCGATCCATCGTTGATTAACAGTGATTTTTCTCGCTCCGCTGCATGCTGTAACTCTTCTTCTTTCCACCGTGGCTCTTCTTTACTATTTTCTTCTTTTATGTCAATGATCATACAAGTTTTCCTCTAAATCAATGCATTTACAAGTTCTTTGTTTTAGATTATGTGAACTAACCATTAATTGTGAAGGTCAATTGTGCAATATCCTGAAGTTAAATGCGTGAGATATAAATTTTGGAGTGAAATTGAGAATTGCTATATGATAAAGGAAGGAAGAGAAGAAAATAAAATTTATGAACATGAAGGAATTTGGAACATACTTGCATGAATGGAAGAAGAAGAGTAAAGAAAAGACACGACAAAGCAAAGAAGAGCCACAACAGAAAGAAGAAGAGCCGCGGTTAATCAGCGGTGGATCTAAATGAATTTTTTTATTCTAGAAAATATTAAAGAGTCCCATTTTTTAATTACACGATTCATTGTAAAATCTTTTAATTTTTTAAAACTTTATTCAAATTGGCAAATTTCTATTGAACCAAGTCAAACTAAGCAGTAGGAACTTCCTCCAACTAGGGTTGGAGACAAGTATTGTTCAAAAGAAAAAAGAGATGCTAAACATGTAGGGCCCGTTTGGGAATTTGGTTTTGGTCTTGGTCTTGTGATTTTTGTTTTGGTGGTCTTGGGTGGTTTTAGGTAAATCTAAAACCTATATATAATGTTTGGTAAGGAGTTGGTCTTGGTCTTGGTTTTGGTATAATTATATATATATACTAATATGTATTAAAAATATATAAATATAAAAAATATATATATAAAATTGGAAAAAAAATATTAAAATGAAAATATATATATATAATTAAAAAATATTTAAAATTCCCGAAAACATTTGACATTTTTGTTTTTTTTTTATTCCAAAAAATATATATATAATCGAAAAAAATATTTTAAAATGTGAAAATTATATTTAAAATTCAAATAATATATCTTAAATTCGAAAAAATATATATAATTCAAAAAAAATATAAAATTCTGAATAATTTTATTATATACTGAAAATTTTTAGACATTTAGAAAAAAAAAGATATAAAATGCGGAAAAATAATTTGTTTCCGAAAAATAATTTTTTTTCCGAATAAATAAATTTTTTCCGAAAAAATAATTTTATTCCCGAAAATTAATTTTTTTTGGGAATAAAATTATTGTTTCGGGAAAAAAATTATAAAATGGGGAAAAATAATTCATATTTTCGGCCATATATATATGGAGAGAGAAAAAAAAAAGTCAAAATTGGTAGGCCAAAACCATGGTTTTAGTGGTTGGTTTTAAAAAACCCAAAACCAAGTCCAAAACCCACCAACCAAACATGGTTTGGTCTTGAAATCAAAGACCAAAACCAAAACCAGGCCCAAAACCACCTATCCAAACAGGCCCTAAGGGATGGGCAAAAACCCCGCCCCGCCGGGGAACTGCCTCGAACCGTCATATTTTTTTACGGTTTTTAACCACACCATTTAAAAACGGGGTGATTATGGGGGTTGAAAAAAAAATCGACAATTATGGGGTAGGGGACAGTTTTAAGAGTTCCTCCATTGGGGACCCGCCTCGCCCCGCATAATAATTATATGATTTTTTTATATTTTTAATATCAAAATTACATAAATTAGATATATATATGTCTGGTTTGTTATATATGTTGATTTGTTATATGTTGTTAGATTCGTAAATTTTTTATCAAAGTTTGTTGATTTAGATTTGAATTATTTGTTGGTTTAAAATTATTAAATTTATTTTGGTGTTAGAAATTATTGCAATTGAATTAATTGGGTATTTTCTTATTTCGTATATAAATCATATTGTTATGGTAAATTAATTATTATTTATTTGATTTAAGGAAAAAATAAAAAAAATATAATTTAATGGGGTGATTATGGGGGACAAGAGAGACGGTGTGGGCGGTTATGGGGGTAAGAATAAAATTTTTAAACGGTTATGGGGTGATTATGGGGATAAAAAATTTTACGGTTTGATTATAAATTTTGAGAAAATCACCCCAAACGAACGCAATTTATTATATATATATATATGTGAAACTGTGAATATTTACACAAACATATCTTACGGCACCCATATTAAATGTATTGTTATGTGACCATATTAAATGTATTGTTATGTGACTGCATGCATGCAAATAATTGAAACTTAAAACACATAAAAAAACACGGGTACTCGTAGTGGCCTACAAATTTTGTTGAGGAATTAGGTTTTTCTTTAAAAAAATAAAAATAAAAGTAAGAATAATATAATGCTAGAGTATGTTTCGATGTGATTGAAATAAGGATTATTATCATAAAACTCTCGTTTGATTTTTAAATTATTCAAAAAAAAAACACGTGGTTTGAAAAAAATTCTATAATTTTTAATTTAATCAAATACCTCATCTTTTTATAAAATTACAAAAATACCCTTCAAAACTCTAATTCATTCAATTTAAATTTTAATTAAACTCTAATTCAATCATGAGTTAACCAAAATGAAAGACAATCATGAGTTAACCAGGTTACACTTGTAATAAAAATTTAATTTGAAAAGGATAATTTAGACACACCTCACATTTTAATTAGAGTTTCCTACACTTGATAATGATGATATTAATTGCGTGCAAATTTTTGCTCTGAAAAGTATGAGGACAGTTTATCATTGGATTAGACCAATCTTAAGGGCACATTAATTATTCATATATTGTTAAATAATTTGTCACATCAACATTGAACATCTTTCACAATTACAAGAAATTGTGGGCTCAGATTGTTTCGTGACACACATGTAATTAAAAGGAATGAAGGAAATTATAATATTTTAAACACGGGGAAGTAATAGTGATAAATTCTATCTAGAGGGGAGGTAAGTATAATTTGACCATTTAAAAAGTATAATTTTTTTATTTAATTTCCAGGCTCACTTCCTCAATTAAGAATTACTAAATTGGAAGCCAAACAAAGCGTAGGCAATAATACCTAGACGATTAAGCTTGACTTTTGCTTTTGCTTTACATTAATTAATGTTTATATTATGCTGCAAATAAAGGGACTTTAGTTTCATGCTTTTGGGTCACACAGGCTGGGAAGTTATTCCCTAATCTAAAAAGCTAAAACCAAAAGTGGAATCTCTTTACCACTCATCCAAACAACATTCTATAGATCCTATCTTTATCAGTGTTAGAGATTTGGGTGAGTATCCTTTCTAATCTCTCACACAAGTTGTGGGTCCCACTGATTAGTTGGCTAATATATAAGGAAGCATTTTAGACCAAGGTTGTCGGAATATAGAATTTGGTAGAATCGTTTTAAGATTCGTAGAATCGGAAATAGAATTTTATGATTCTACCTAAATGTATTAATTTTTTTAAAAAAATATTTAATATTTAATTTAAAAATCTAAATCATTTTAGAATTTTTAAAATTTTATAATACATTATGTCTTTAAAAGTTTTTTCATAAATTTAGGCCATATATTAAGATATTGGACTAAATCATTAAGCTTTTGTACATTTCATATGGAGGGCTTAACTGTCCAACCATTATTTTAACGTAGTATAATCGTAGTAAAATCATAGCAGAATCGTAGAATTTTAAGATTTTACCGGTTAGAATCGGAATTCTGGCAACTAAAAACAACTATGTTTTAGACACAATCGAAGGAAATATTATATGGAAGTACATTGTTAACTACTATCTTAATTACCAATTATTCTCCATGAAATATATATTTTTTCTTTAGTACTTTAACAATTAATTTATAAATATGAATTTGGTTTAAACGGGATGTGACACTATTGAATAACAAATCCCTTTAATTTTGTGAGCACATGATTTACAATTGGAGCAACGGTAGGTCATGTTTGGCATAACTTTTGTTTCTGGCTTTATGATGAAGAAAAAGAGAAGCATAAGCTATTTGAGAAGTTGATAACCCAGTTTCTTTAAAACACTATTTCAATGCCCAAAAATTCTTATAAAATTTTTGCTAAACACCGTTAAAAATAATTTTTTCTTCTATGAAATCAAAAATAACGTTTGAAAAGTCAATCTAAACAAGGCCTTAGTACACTGGCATGCGTTGGGCTTGTTCTATGGGTGCCTTCTTATAAGAATTTGATAAAAGTGCCATTTACAAATGACAGGGCCCATTAATCCTAATTATGGGCCATCGGATTAAATTACTTAATTCTTCTTACCATGGCCCACTCGGTTAACTAATCCATTACCATTTGGACCATTGATTCGTTTTCTTTTGGCCCATAAGCTTCAGGCTATGATGTTTATTAACTTTTGAGGCCTGTCTTTCACTATCAATGTTTGGGCTTATTGATCCAACAAACAATAACTATTGGGCTATAGAAATGAAAACAAAATTTGAAAATTATGATCCAAGTCCAACAATAATTATTGGGCTAAAATAGTAAATTTAAAATAAAAACGCCCACCGTGGGGCTCGAACCCACGACCACAAGGTTAAGAGCCTTGCGCTCTACCAACTGAGCTAGACGGGCGGATATACCAGAGTCACTAATAGTTTGTTGAGATCAGTTACATAAATTGAGTAAATAATTGTGTTAAATGTTAATTGAGTTCTTATATAAATTCGCATAAAATGACGCCTATTAGAAATGAAACAACGAGAGTCAAAGTCCTAAAAAAATAGGTAGAGACTACAGAGTCAATTGTCCAATTAAAAATACTAGAATCATATATAATATTTGGTTCATATATATATTTTTTTATGATATTCGTTTCAAATGGAAATAAGCTACATCTTACGTGTGCATGTATACTAGGAAAAATATATGCAGACAAAATATGTACACTGCATGCGTGGACAAAACTTTACGATGAATTAATAAAGTATAAAATAAAATTGTAATACTATATGTTTATACAAATATATTGATGCATCTCCTCTTAAGGTCTTAACAGTAACTTTACCTCAAACAACATGGGATATAAAATTCTGTAGAGGTTCCCGTTTGGATAACAGTGATTTTGTTATTTTGTTTTTGTTTCTGTCTTTTAGCCCAAACGTTTTTTTGTTAACAATAGAAAAAACAATAACAAAAAATTGTCAATTTTTTAGAACACCTTTTTGGTGTTTTAACACTGTTCTTCCCTCTCCACCATCAGCCGCCACCACAGATCTATATATATATATATATATATATATATACACACATACACACCACCACCACCCAGACGTACCCAGATTGCTCCACCGTGAACTTTCCTGACGCGATTTGTGCCGACAACTCCGCCCGCCGCTTCTCCTCTAGACGCCTCTTCACGCTCTTGATGCCGTCGTTGCCAGAGTTGGGGACTCGGCCATTGGAGGAGTTGCAACAGCTAATTACTGAGCTCCGAGGTGTTTCTAAACACAAACAAAGCAAAACCCATATTCAATTTCACAACACAAATTGGGTAAATAAAATGACTGAGATGTGAAATTTGATTGAAGAGAGGAAGAGACGTTTCAATTTGGGAGTGCATGGTGTTGAAGACAGAGTGACTTTGGGGTTGTGAAGTCTAGTAGGGACATATTTGTTTCAAATTGGTTCCAAATATATATTTGTTTTTATTTTTCTGGAGAAAAATACAAATACAAAGATAAATATAAATACATATTTTTATTTTTATTTTTTTCACCCAAAAAACAAATACAAAAACACTGGTTTTCAAACGGGGCCTAAGTGAATGAAAAAGATGTTCTATGAACAAAAATAATTATAATTTGGAACAGAGAAATTAACAAATTTCACTTATTTTATTTTAAAAATTGTTACTACATTTTAATTGTATGTTTTAGTTAAAAATTGTAATTAGAAATGTGTAAAAAATATTTTTATAAGAGATACACTTTATTTATAAACTTTTTAGGATTGAAAATAAGTGTAAATTATACTAATCTTCCTCAAAGTTTGGATGAATCTGTAATTTACTTCCAAATTCGAGAAATGATGAGAAGTCATTGTAAATTGTAATAAACTTCAAATGCTACCAAGGTCTAATGGCGCTGCGGTACTAACCCTTTACTTTCAAATTCGAGCTTCGATGGAGGCAGTGTGCGACAATATGTTTAAATTTTAATAATAAAAAAAAATTCAAACCTGAAACGCTTTAGATGTGTAAAATCTGTCTGAACTTTAAGGTGGGTAAGTGTAATTATATATTAAAATTAGTAAATGATAGAAATAATAAAAAATCATCTGACTATTATAGGTAGTGTAAACCTAGATAGTTTTAGTGAGAGAATACCTTCAAGATGACTAAACTAAGTTATGAAACTCAAATTTTATTTTCTTTACTCACAAAGTGATTTTGAAATTCAAAACATGACAAGTTGGTATTAGAGTTTCAGATTACAACGGCTTAAACATCATCGCTAGGGATTGGAAATACATTTTTTATTTGGATTTATGGGTTACTCTGTATGTTGTGTTTTCTGAACAAACTATATGTTATTAATATTGATGTGCTAAGGTTATGTTTGGTATGGATTTTTGTTTCTGTTTATTTGCTTTTGCTTTGTTACTGTAGCAATTTTTAAAAGTAAAATATGTTTGGTGAGGCTTGCTTTGCTTTGAGCAGTACCGATGCAAAACTTTTTAAATGGGTCATTATTTGGTTGCTTAAGTTATTGTAACAATGGATTAGTGGAAGTAATATTTTGAGATTAGATAAATATGAATAAAATAAAAAACACACACAGTAGACACGGGTAGATTTTATGCTTGCGGGATTTTTTTGATGGCAGGTATATACCACCGATGCCTTTAGGGTGCGTTAGGTAACGGTGCGGTGCGGTGTTAGTTTTTGATTTTGGGTTGGGTTGGGTTGGATTTGGTTTGGTGTGGTTTTATTTTAAATTGGAACCATGTTTGGTGCAGATAGTTTTGGTGTAAGAAAAAGTGATGCCGAAAAACCAAACCATGTTTGGTAGAGTTGGTATGAGTTGAAATTCTGAAACCAAACCATGTTTGGTAACTTGGAATGGTTTCATATTTTATTTATAAATATTAAAATATATAATATTAAAATATATTTAATATTAATATATTAATTTTTATGAAAGATAATAAAACTATAATATTAAAATATATTAAATTTCCAAAAATATATTTTAACATTAATATATTAAAATATATTAATATTATATTAATATTAATATATTAATTTTTAGGAAAGATAATAAAACTATAATATTAAAATATATTAAATTTCCAAAAATATATTTTAATATTAATATATTATAATATATAATATATTATAAATCTATACCATAAACGGAAGTAGATTATTAAACGGAAACAGATTATTTGAATTGAGCAAGAACAGATCACGGCGTAAATATAGATTTAAATCAGAGAAATACAAGCAATTGCATAATATAATCAGTAAACAGTAAATAAATTAATATATAGGACACAACCGTCCAAGCAGTTTATATAAGTATATAGGCAGTTTAATATATAATAGTAGTATAAGTATATATGACACAACCGTCCAAGCAATTTAATAAATTGAAGTGGTTTAGGCAAAGCGAGACTCAAAGTCTGTCATACACCGTAACTCTCTTCAAATTTAATTATAGAAGAATTTAAGACAAAGTAAGTAATTGCAATTGACTGAAAATCTTAACTGAATATTATTACGATTCAAAAATACATTTGACTATGATAGACGAACTTACAAGTGGATGTATAACAATCTATCTGGGTTCGGAGGCTTAGTATGCTTTCAGAAGAGAAGAGAATTGCGCAAAGTAGAAAGAAAATTGGGAAACTAAAACCTACCCTAAGACCATTACATTTGACTGCTTATATAGATGATATAATAGAGTTTACTGTAGGTTTTGCACTGTTGATTTCTTGACTTTCGGGGCAGACAACTGTTATCTTTTTGACTTTTGGGGCAGATAACTGTGTCATTTTACTGTTTGCAATAGTAGTCTGTCGGTACTGTTGAGCACTATATTTGTTTTTTGTGCCGACGGTTTACTGTAGCAAAAAGTCACTATTCAATATTCACTATTCTTGTCTTTTTGTGCCTTTTTTTGTATCTGTTGACTTGAGCTTGACCGTGCTTGACTGTGTTCCTTTCTCTTAATTTTTTGACAGATCAAAGAGATCTTGGGCATCCTGGTATGACCTGTATTTGGATTTTGTAGACGATTCATCTTCTTTATTACTGCTTGAATCTCCTTCTATTTGGGCAAGGAGCTTTTCCATTTTTTCTTTGAGCTTTGCTTTGGAAGTTGACTTCTTGGAAGCTGATTTCTTGACTGCGATTTCAGTAGAAGAACTTGATTGTGCTGTTTCAATGACTTGTGTGACTGGGCTAGCCTTGAATGGCTGAGAAACTTCTTTTGGGAATTCCAGTTGGACTTGTTGAATGATTCTTTCGATTTTGAAAGGATCCCACCATTTAGTATAATGGACTCTACATACTGTGCCAATATCACATTTAAGGTTGTAATGCCATTTGAAGATCCAAGGAATTTTGTATTTTTTGGCAAAAATTAGTAGTAGGGGGAATTGATGATCATAGGAAGGGATTTTGAACTTAGTTTCAAAATAGTTGATTTGTTCCCAGAGGATTTCAGGGATCAAATCGTCGTCTGAGCCATGGTCATTCCACCACTTAACAAACCAAGAAGGGAGTTGACTGTTAAATTTACTATCAAAATTTACGAACCAAGAATGACTAAAAGTTTCGGTTTGAAAAAGGAAAATTTTGAACCAGGCATCAATGTAGTCATAGTAGGTGAATGGGAGTGAGTTATCTAACTTTTTGGGTTCAGATGGATGTTTGCCCCACTCTTTAAGGGAGACAACTCTTAAAATGTACAAGGAGTGGTAAATGACTTTGGTTGGATCATTGCGATCAGGGACATGTTTGATGAAGACAGAATTGGTTTAGTAAAGGATATCTCTGTAATATTGCAAGTTATGACTAGGGGTGTGTGGTATCTAATGAGAATTTGGGGGGGGGGGGGGGGGGGGGGGGAGGGGGGGGAATGTTTTACTATGGCAATTGGATCATTTGTGTGAGAAAAATGAGATTCGATGTAGAAAAGGGTATGGTAAGTTTTTTGAAGATATTCTGATCTTCCTGGAGGGTTGTATCTGGGGAGATGTGGAGTACTTGTGACTGGGGCATGGATGGTGAAAGGATCATGTGGAGTTGTTAGAGCTGAATTAAAGGTAGGACGAGAGAAGTAGAGGGTTTAGTTTTTACTAGGGGAGGAGGTCTGACCGGAGGGATCCCTCATCTGGGACGTGGTTGTGGTTGTCTGTTTGCCATCAGGGTTCTGTAAAAATTATCTGGTAAGAAAATCTGGGATTGAATTGCCACATCCACGAATGTATTCGATATCAAATTGGAAAATGCTTAAAATAGATTGTCATCTGGCAAAAATATGCTTAGCAGTTATATTTTTAACATCTTTTTCTAAAACATATTTGACATTTTTGCAATCAACTCGAAGTAAAAATTTTTGATTTAAAATATCATCTTGGAATTTACTGATACATAGAAAAATTGCAAGAATTTCTTGTTTAATAGTGTTATAATTACTTTGTGTTTTGTTCCATGCTCCAGAATGGTAACGAAGAAGCTGTTCTTGAGAAGTAGCGGAGAGTTTTTGTTTTAAAATGCTTCCATAACCAATGTTGGAGGCATCGGTTTCAATGATTTTGAAAGAGTTGACTGAAGGAATTCCTAAGCAAGAAAGAGTTTTGACATATTTTTTAATGTCCCTAACTATAGTGGTATGAATATCAGTCCATGGAGGGGGGTTTGATTGTAAACGATCGAAGAGTGGTTTACATTGTTTTCTAAAATCTTTGTAAAATTCAGCAATGTAATTTAAAGAACCAAGGAAACGTTGTAACTGGGTTTTATCAAGAATTTGGTATGGGAATTTACCTGCAAATTTTATGGAGCGACTGATTGGGTGGAATTGTATTTGAGATATATCATAACCAAGAAATCTAATTTTGGTTTGAAAAAGTTTTATCTTAGAAGCAAATATGACTAAACCATTGATTTTGATAGTGTGGAAGAAAGAATTAAGATGTTTCCAATGAGCTTCAATGCTATTAGAAAAGATAAGAACATCATCAATGTAGACTATGGAAAAATGACTGAAAGGATTGAAAATATCATTCATAATATTTTGGAATTCACTTGGGGCATTCTTAAGGCCAAAGGGCATGACATTCCATTCATAATGGCCAAAAGGTGTAGTGAATGCAGTTTTGTACTTATCTTTTTCTGCAATCTGAATTTGCCAGAAGCTGGACTTAAGGTCAAATTTGGAGAAAATGGTTGCTTGCCCTAATCGATTAATTAAATCTCTCTTTGTTAGGGATATGATATCTTATCCATTCAAGAACTTGATTAAGAGGCTTGTAATTAATGACTAGACGTGGTACCCCTCGTTCTATTTCGAAATTTTTCTGGACATAAAAAACTGAGCAATACCAAGGTGATTTGATGTGACGTATGATTCTCTTTTTAAGAAGGTCATGAATTTCTTTTTTACAAAATTCTAAGACTTCAACATTCATCTGAATTCGTCGGGCTTTAGTTGGAATATTTTTATTAGTGAAGGACTTGATGTAAGGAAGACTAACAATATGTTGTTTTCTATGCCAAAAATCATTGGGTAGTTCCGAACATATTTATTGAATAAGTTTATTTTCATATTGTTTTATATGATTTTGAAGGGTAGGGTTTTTTAATTGTGTTTCTGTTCGTTTGTGAATTATTTCTTCTTTTAAAGAATTTAAATGTTGTTATTTATGATGGAGAATGTAAATATTTTTAGAGACTGAAAAATAAATGATGCTTTCAAGTTTTTTACTAGAAGATTTTTGCAAAAAAGGAAAAGTAATATTTTGACCAAAATGTGTTGTAGAGAGACTATAATTATTTATGGTAAATGGGTAAAGAAGATATAAAAATGGAAGGCCAAGGATGACTGTGCCGGTCATATTTTTTACTAGGACAAATGTAGTTTTGAAACAGACATTATCTTGATAAATATGAGCTTTGGATAATTCATACTTGATTTTCATTGCACTACCATTAGCAGAACTGAGTTTCTCATTTGTTTTTTCATAGTATTTGTTAGGAATCAGACCTTCTTGTATACAG
The DNA here is from genome assembly GCA_963922005.1 of Cornus suecica. NCBI lineage: Eukaryota > Viridiplantae > Streptophyta > Magnoliopsida > Cornales > Cornaceae > Cornus > Cornus suecica. Next base: position 95,023,568 of record OY998238.1, read on the forward strand.
TTAAGATCAACTCCAGAGTCAACTAGAGCAATGACAGTTTTTTGGTATTCCTTATTAATAACTAAGGTGACTTTTATTTTTCATTTTTTAAATGAGGTTCGGTTAATTAGATTCAAACCATTGGTTTCCTCTTCAGTACTTTGAAAATGATTTGTGTTGTCATCATCTTCATTACTGTCAGAGGAAGAGGAATCAGAAACTGAAAATTGGTGTGAAGTTTTAACTAGCTCTTTGAGTTAGGTGTGAAAGAGGGTTTTTATATCTTGATTTTCATTTTTCAGGGTTTTGGTTTCTTGTTTAACGATGTTGACCTCTACTTGGAGGTCTTGCATAGCGACTTCTTTTTTAGGAGTAAAACGTTCAAGAGTTTTGTGAAGACTAAAATTTGGTTTGTTTATGGTAGGGGGTTGAGTATATTTGTTTATGGTGAGTAATTTAGTAAGCTTTTGAAGATAAGAATTTTTTAAATCTGGGTCTTCAACTTTAATTATGAGGTCTAGAAGAAGATGTTGTTGTTCTTCTGACTTGGTGAGAACATTAAGGGTTTTATGTTGGTGTCGATTTAACATATTGACTGTTTTTGTACAACAACTATCTTTGCACCCAAAACTAATATCAAGTGAACTGGGACATGAGGCAGAAGATTCAGTAGAGGAACTAGATTCAATTTCAGTATCACTGTCACTTGTGTTTTTTAACTCAAGAATTGTGTAAATTTGTTGTTTAGTTTCATCAGGGATTTCAAGCTGATTAATTTTATTTTTTACAGGACAATTTCTTGCGTAATGACCTTTCTTACTACACTTATAACATGTAACTGTAGTTAGATCATTTTTATTGTGCTTCTCAAAAGATTTTGTTTTCCTCGTATATTTTTCGTTCTTTTTAAACTTTTGTTTATCATAGAATTCATTATGTTGGAATTTTTTATTATATCTTTTATAAGGGCGAGTATATCGTTTTGGGAAGAATTTTGTTTATTTTGATTTCTTTGTTTTCCGAGATGGTGCAATTGGGGGTAATCCATATTGTTGACAGAATGTGCCCATTTCATATTTAGCCTTCTTTTTATCTTTACTAAGCTGATTATTAATTTTCATATCTATACACATTTTGAGTCCTAGTTTCTGGATTAGACTAATAATATTACCGTATGTTAGACTGTCATATTCAATAACACCAGTTGTGTTACTAAGTTCTGGGCGTATTTTATGAGAGAAAAGGCTGGACAATCGATTAATAAATTTTTCTTTCCAAAATGGTTTATTACTATCTTCTCGTAACATAACTCGTGACAAGAAAGTATCTTTGTACCATCTAAAATCACTTAATGTAGGACATCTAAGGTTAGTAAGTTGATCATGAATTCTAGAAGTAATGTCACTTGGTCTGCTAATGAAATGATCTATAATTGTGTAAATTAATGTATTGACTCCATCAGGGAGTCCGAGGCCAATTTCTTCATTAAAAATAGGAGTTTCATCTTCTGTTTTTTGGACTGCATGTGTTATATTATCTCTTGCTTCTTGGGTATGATGTTTATCCCCCCAATTTCTTAACATGCCTGAAAATCCAGATGCTAGTAATTTTACAATATCAGGTTGACGCATATTGTGATGTGTAAGGTAATTATTGGCTGCCATAGAAAGGTGGTTTAATTTGTTTAAAATTTATTGTTCAGGGAGTCCATCAATATTCCATTCATAAATTTTTTTAGATGACACGAAATTGGTTTTGGAAGATTTTTTCTTCATATTGAATATCGACAGGAGTAGGTTGGATATACCAATTTTTTGTAATACTGGTAGGGTTAATTGGTCGATGTGTGATCCTATTGATCTTAAAGGCATTTTCTAACTTGCGTATATCTTTATCTGTGTCTTCTTCAGATGAGGTTTCAGAGTTATCAGTATCTTTATGAGAATCAAAATTGAGAAATGTGAGGGATTTTTCGTCCTTGATTAGTTGTGATTCTAAGGTTTTTAACAATTTATCAATTTTGGCAGAGGATGACGAAAAATTTATAAATTTATCAATTTAGTAAACAAGTTCACAAGCTTAGGGACTCCCTTAGGTCCTCGTCCTACCTTTAGTTCAGCTCTAATAACTCCACATGATCCTTTCACCATCCATGCCCCAGTCATAAGTACTCCACCTCTCCCCAGATACAACCCTCCAGGAAGATCAGAATATCTTCAAAAAACTTACCATACCCTTTTCTACATCGAATCGCATTTTTCTCACACAAATGATCCAATTGCCATAGTAAAACATTCCCCCCCCCCCCCCAAAATTCTCATTAGATACCACACACCCCTAGTCATAACTTGCAATATTACAGAGATATCCTTTACTAAACCAATTCTGTCTTCATCAAACCTGTCCCTGATCGCAATGATCCAACCAAAGTCATTTACCACTCCTTGTACATTTTGAGAGTTGTCTCCCTTAAAGAGTGGGACAAACATCCATCTGAACCCAAAAAGTTAGATAACTCACTCCCATTCACCTACTATGACTACATTGATGTCTGGTTCAAAATTTTCCTTTTTCAAACCGAAACTTTTAATCATTCTTGGTTCGTAAATTTTAATAGTAAATTTAACAGTCAACTCCCTTCTTGGTTTGTTAAGTGGTGGAATGACCATGGCCCAGACGACGATTTGATCCCTGAAATCCTCTGGGAACAAATCAACTATTTTGAAACTAAGTTCAAAATCCCTTCCTATGATCATCAATTCCCCCTACTACTAATTTTTGCCAAAAAATACAAAATTCCTTGGATCTTCAAATGGCATTACAACCTTAAAGGTGATATTGGCACAATATGTAGAGTCCATTATACTAAATGGTGGGATCCTTTCAAAATCGAAAGAATCATTCAACAAGTCCAACTGGAATTCCCAAAAGAAGTTTCTTAGCCACTCAAGGCTAGCCCAGTCACACAAGTCATCGGAACAACACAATCAAGTTCCTCTACAGAAACCGCAGTCAAGAAATCAACCTCCAAGAAGTCAACTTCCAAAGCAAAGCTCAAAGAAAAAATGGAAAAGCTCCTTGCCCAAATAGAAGGAGATTCAAGCAGTAATGAAGAAGATGAATTGTCTACAAAATCCAAATACATGCCATACCAGGATGCCCAAGATCCCTTTGATCTGTCAAAAAATTAAGAGAAAGGAACACAGTCAAGCTCAAGTCAACAGATACAAAAAAAGGCACAAAAAGACAAGAATAGTGAATATTGAATAGTGACTTTTTGCTACAGTAAACCGTTGGCACAAAAAACAAATACAGTGCTTAACAGTACCGACAGACTACTATTGCAAACAGTAAAATGACACAGTTTTATGCCCCAAAAGTCAAAAAGACTATAGTGAAAGATAACAGTTGTCTACCCCGAAAGTCAAGAAATCAACAGTGCAAAACCTACAGTAAACTCTGTTATATCCTCTATATAAGCAGTCAAATGTAATGGTCTTAGGGCAGGTTTTAGTTTCCCAATTTTCTTTCTACTTTGCAATTCTCTTCTCTTCTGAAAGCATACTAAGCCTCCGAACCTAGATGGATTGTCATACATCCATTTGTAAGTTCGTCTATCATAATTAAATGTATTTTTGAATCGTAATAATATTCAGTTAAGATTTTCAATCAATTGCAATTACTTACTTTGTCTTAAATTCTTTTATAATCTGCTTCCGTCAAACAAGATATCCTATCCCTAACAAGAGAGAATTTTAAAAAATAATTTTTAATATTAATATATTAAAATATATTAATATTAATATATTAATTTTTAGGAAAAATAATAAAACTATAATGTTAAAATATATTAAATTTTCAAAAATATATTTTAATATTAATATGGTGCAACTATTTGGTTTTGGTTTGGGGTGAGATGGTGCAACCATTTGGTTTTGGTTTGGGTTGCTAGTACCGCACCACCAAAAACCATCATTCACATGGTTCCAAATTTTGGTCATTTGGTGCTAATGGTGCCAATACTTTTGACCCAAAATCATTTTACCAAACATGGGTTGGAGTCAACTTTTCACATCAAAACCAAAAAAATGGTACAAAAACTGGTTACCAAACCGGACCTTAGCCTTGCCGTTATAAATCTTAGGAATAATTACAGTTATCTATTCTCAGGATTTATCAAATTATGTTCGCACCCCCTTTTAATTTTGATAATTATTACTACCTCCCCCTCCAATTTATAATTTGTAACAAATATCCTATTCGACTAACTTTCAACCCTCACTTATTTGTAAAGACATATATGCTCATGCAAAAATCTCATAAGGGTAATTTTATATTTGAGGCGTTCAAATATGATCCAAGATCACTTAAAAAAGAGAAAATTGTACTTAATCGAAGGATAAAGGGTGTGGGAAATCTGGAAATAATGTAACCGTAACTATCCATAGATCTTATTGCTTAGATTTACATCCAAAATGGGAGTACAGAGAGTCAATGACTTATTTTTGTCCTAGTCCCTACTCACTAGGGTCATATGAGGAGTAATTTACTTCAAGCTCAATACACTTGCAGTATTTTGTCCTAACATATGCTCGCGAGATCTATAACAGCAAGGTTGAAACCTATCCCAACTATAATTTTACCATCTTAGACACTCTCCTACAATATTCTTGTTGAAAACCCTATTTCTTCATATTATTATCCAATACCTCCCACCCCTGGAAAAAAAAAAAGCATCCATCATTTTTAACATTTCAATTATAAGAAAGAACAACCTAAAATAAGACATTACTATAATATATTTTAACTTCTTTCATTAGTAAGGAAAAAAAAAATTAGTTCACAAAACAAGGAATTTTTTTTAGTTCACATATATACATTATACCAGCGTATATTCATTTACATAAAATAAGCCCATATACTCTTTCTTTCTCTAATATACAATACTTATATATATACATGTATACATTTTTGGGATAATTATACAAACCTCCCCCGAATTATGGCATAATTGTACGCAATTTTGCTAACATTTCAATAATATCCGAAACCTCACTTAATTGCATATTTGTTGTAACATTTAATCCATTTTTGTTCAAAGTCAACGTCGAAATTTATTTTATTGGTTAATAAAGGTATATTATGGACCAAACTCCTTATTCTACCTTTACTATCCTTACAATTATAAACCTTACTTTTGTATTCAAAATTACTATAATACCCCAACATCTTTTACTAAATTGCCCTCATATATATTCTATATAAACCCATTTGAGTGATTGTTTATATAGTCTCTCTAAAAACTACTCATTTTCTCTTTACAAGCCTTCTGACATGACTTGAGAAAGATAAGAGAAGTATATGAAATGACAGTTGCTGATATACATAATTCTTGCCAATATATTTTAGGGCAAAATAGTAAATTCATCATCCTCAAGAATATTCTTTAAATATCTCTAAAAATAGAATGATATATACGTTGTTTTACTATTATTTCTTACCGGACCAATATTATGATAATACTAAGGAAATTTATGATATTATTGAAACGTTAAGGGAATCGCATGCAATTATGTCTTAGTTTAGTGGATGTTTGTGTAATTATCCTTTTTTTTAAGGGTAATTTGCAGCCACACCACCTAATGTTTGCATCTATTCCACCTAGATGCAGATTTTCGGAATTTTGACACAAACACCCCGTGAGGTTTGGTTTTGCTTGCCATGACATCCCAAATGACGAAAATACCCTTCACAAAATTCCAAAATATTAAGGGTAATGTGAAATGACCTTTATACCCCAACCTCAAATATATAAAATTTCGAAAAACATATATATAAATTCAAAAATATATATAAAATTCAAAAAAATGTATAAAATTCGAAAAAAATATTTAAATTTTGAAAAAAAAATATAAAATTAGAATAAAATATATAAATTTCGAAAAATATATATAAATTTCGAAAAATATACATAAAATAAAAATATATATATAAAATTCGAAATATATATATATATATTTTTTGAAAAATATTTAAATTTGAATATATATATTTCAAAATATATATATAAAATTCAAAAAATTATATAATTTCGATAAACATATATAAATTTCAAAATATATATAAAAAATTCAAAACAATATATAAAATTTGAAATATATATATAATTCTAAAATATATATATAAAAATTGAAAAATATATAAACTCGAATATATATATATTTCAAAAAAAAAAATTAAAAAAATATATATTTTCAAAAACAAAATTCAAAAAATTATATAATTTCGAAAAACATATATAAATTTCAAAAAATATATATAAAATTCAAAAACATATATAAAATTTGAAATATATATATAATTCGAAAATATATATATAAAATTTGAAAAATATATAAACTCGAATATATATATATATATATATATATATTTCAAAAAAAATAAAAAAATTCAAAATATATATATTTTCAAAAACAAAATTCAAAAAATTATATAATTTCGGAAAACATATATAAATTTCAAAAAATATGTATATTTTGTTTTGATATATATATATTTTCAAATTATATATATATATATATTTGAATTATATATATATTTCAAATATTATATATTTTTTGAAATTTATATATGTTTTCGAAATTATATAATATTTTGAATTTTGGTTTTGAAAATATATATATTTTGAATTTTTTATTTTTTTTTGAAATATATATATTCGAATTTATATATTTTTCAAATTATATATATATTTCAAATTTTATATATTTTTTGAAATTTAATATGTTTTTCGAAATTATATAATATTTTGAATTTTGGTTTTGAAAATATATATATTTTGAATTTTTTATTTTTTTTTGAAATATATATATTCGAATTTATATAATTTGAAATATATATATATATATATATTTTCGAATTATATATATATTTCAAATTTTATATATTTTTTGAAATTTATATATGTTTTTAGAAATTATATAATTTTTTGAATTTTGGTTTTGAAAATATATATATTTTGAATTTTTTATTTTGTTTGAAATATATATCTATATATATATTCGAATTTATATATTTTTCAAATTTTATATATATATTTTCGAATTATATATATTTCAAATTTTATATATTTTTTTGAATTTTTTATATATATTTTGAAATTTATATATGTTTTTCGAAATTATATAATTTTTTTAATTTTGGTTTTGAAAATATATATATTTTGAATTTTTTATTTTTTTTGAAATATATATATATATATATTCGAATTTATATATTTTCAAATTATATATATATATTTTTGAATTATATATATATTTCAAATTTTATATAATTTTTGGAATTTTTTATATATATTTTTCGAAATTTATATATTTTATTCTAATTTTATATATATTTTTTCAAATTTTAAATATTTGTTTTCGTATTTTATACATTTTTTCGAATTTTATATATTTTTTTGAATTTATATATATGTTTTTCGAATTTTTATATATTTGGGGTTGGGGCATAAAGGTCATTTCACATTACCCTTAATATTTTGGAATTTTGTGAAGGGTATTTTCGTCATTTGAGGTGTCATGGCAAACAAAACCAAACTTCAGGGGGTGTTTGTATCAAAATTCCGAAAATCTGCATCTAGGTGGAATAGATGCAAACATCAGTGGGTGTGGCTGCAAATTAACCATTTTTTAAATAAACAATTTGGGATGACAAAAATTATCGCCCGCCTCGATTTAAACGGATTTGGGGAATCGATTAAATAAATGGGGGCGGGGGAAAAACTCGGTGGGTTTTGGGGCGGGTATGGGGGAGAGTCACCCTGCCCTAATTATGTTGCCCCACCCCATTTACATAGTAAATTACATACTTATTCTTATTAATTATACACATTAATTTAATTATTTTTACTTTTTATCACATACCAAATCCTAATTTCCTTACTTCGTCACTCTTTTTGTCTTAATCTCATATCAATTATGTAAAAAATTACATGTATTATTTTGATATTTGTACAATATTAAGTTAAAAGTTTTAATTAAGAAGTTAAACATTATTTTCATTTGCATGAGATTTTTTTTTAAAAAGTGGAAAATCGCCCCGCCTAGTTTTACCTCGCCCCGTTTATTAACCAGTTATAGGGTGAATATAGAGGTGACAAAGTTAAACAGGGATGAAAATGGGAATAAGAAGTGCGATCCCCACCTCGCCCCGCCTCATTGCCATCCCTATAAACAATACTCTAGTTGTTCTCTCAGAGGACGAAGTTTATCACTAAATACAATTTAATTTTCTTAAAAAGGAATTTAGTGTAATTCATTTTTGTTTTTTTTATATTCCATTTTTCATGTTCATCTTTTGTTTTTTTGGACAATACTTAAGTCAAATTTTTTTTTAAAAAAGGAATGTGAACATAAATTCATAAATACGAAAAAGATTAAGTATTGTCCTTTTTTTAAGAATTTTTTTGGGACATACTACAGAGGACATGAAATACTCATATATATATACACACATAAATTATCTGGAAGTACTCAAAGCCCCTCTGCTTTGAAATTATTTCTCTCTCTAAAGATCTCCAGATTTCAATCTTCAAATCTCTACAGTCCATTCTTCTTCATTCCAATTTCGATCGCAATTCATTGAAGAAAATTTCAGATTTTGATACATTCACATCATCATCACCGCAAATTCATCGTCTTCCGATACATCATTTTGTGATCATCGATATAGTTGTTAGAGTGCCCTTGATCGATTGAGGTTTCTCTATCTGTAATTGCATGTCTGAAAGGTTTGAGCGAAGAAATTAGGGTTTTAGTGATGGAAATTGGAGCATGAACGATGCCCGTACTGCGTGGCGGAGTGCGCAGGGGCCGGGCAGCGAAGCAGCAGCAGCCTGCCCCAGTGGATGGTGACGCGATTGCGATGAGGACACGGCGGCGGCGGGGGGCGGCGGCGGCGGAGGTGGTGCCGAAGAACGACCAGCGGGTTGATTTGAATGTAGTTCCGGTGGCGGCGGTGCCCAACGGTCAGCGGGTCGATTTGAACGTAGTTCCGGCGGCGGTGGCGGTGGCGGTGGCGGTGGCGGAGGTGAGGAAGGTTGAAGACAGGGTTTTGGAGGAAGTAGGGAGTGGTGATCGGAACATGGACAAGGGTCATGCAGGGGAAGATGAGGGAACCCCTTATCCGATTCCTGAAAAGGTGCTTTTTTTTTTTTTTTTTTTGCTATATTCATTGTGTATCAGTTCTTCTTCTTATTATTATTTTATTATTTTTATTTTAGGGGATTGTGTTGGAAGGATTGATGGCTTGGGGGTACTGACAGTTGATAAATTTATTGTTGATTTCTCTCTGGGTTTCATGTTATTGTTGGTATTGTTTGTGGTAGGTTATAATTCTGACTTGGGGGTGCTAACAAGAACTGAATTTATTATTGAATCTTTCTGGGTTTTATGTTATTTGCATTTGTATGGTAGGTTTAAATTATGAGATTTTTCGGGTACTGTTATTGAATTACGTGAATTATTTAATTGTGTTCTTTTTGGGTACTTGGTTTATTGTGTTCTTTCTCGGGTTATGATTTATGGTTGCAAATAATTTTTTTTTGATAGTAGCAAATTAATGATTTATTGTTTCTTTCCAGTCGAAAAACTAGGATCAAACTTTCAGTATGAGAACATCAAAAATTAAAAAAGGCAACTTTTTTCACCCATGATATCACCAATCAAATTCCAGGTTGGAAGTTTGATCGTATTTTTTGACTGTCAGGACATTTTTTCCTTGCATTATTCTTTGTATGGTGTTGCACCTGTAGAAAGTATTCTTTAGTTAGATCGTGGAGGTCTTTATCCATTACCATTCAATTAAATGTTATTTTTGGTGGCCTAGAATACTAGGGTTGTATATTATACTTATATGCTTTGGGGTGATCCTTGGAACCGTCTTTCAGATCTTCCTGTTTTTGGATTCATTGGAGGGAACATTTTAATGTGTTGATGGATGTGGTATCCCTCTGTATATTATGGCCTTTTTAATAAGTCATCATGACCTACAATACATGCTACTGTCCTCGTTTTCCTTACTTATTTGGGAATATTTTCCGGTTAATTAGATTGGCACTAGCCACACTACTATCTTTCTAAAACATGCGAGACCTAGTTATTTAGTTATGGCAACAATGGAATAATTACATTGCACTAAAGCGTCTTGTGCAATGTTAACTCAGTGACAAGAGGACCGCTTCTTGTGCAATGTTACCTCAGTGACATTGTTATTTAAGGCTCAAGGCGCACCAAGCAGCTAGAGGTCTTCTTGAGCCTAGGCACAAGGTGCAAGGCGAGGTGTGCGTTTGAGTGAGGGGAGGCACAATGAAAAATAAAAAATAAATGTAATTATTACTAAAGCATTCATATTCCATAATAAAGGCACAAATATTGGCAAATGTGCACCTGCTCACACAACACATGCAAGTCTTGCGCCTCTATAAGCTAGGATCCTAGGCGCTCCTTTGAAAACGCTGCTTGGTGGTTTCTGTTATTGTGTGCATAATGAGAACTTATACCAACTTTACTTGTACGGAGCAACAGTATTGTCGGAACCTTGGCAATATCAATAACCCCATTTATTCGGTTGGTTGGGCGTATTAGGATGAGTTGGGCATGTGAGTGGTTCTGACTTTGTCATTTAATGACAAGCTTTGTGGATACATGCAGCTGCATGTGTATAATATGGAATTTTGTAGAATTTGTCAAACCAAATAGGAAAAATATAGTTTATTACAGTATTGGAGCAATATGAACACAATTTTTTTTCCGCATGTTGATCATTGAATATGAGTGAATATGCATTTTCAGTACATGTCCTACTAAAAGTGTTGGACATATACCCACACTCATGTCCAAGGGAACGTGTCCAACACGAGCACTTTAGTATACGGAAGAGTCCATGTAACAGAGGCAATGTGAAACCATGTTTAGAATGTGACAAAGCTTTTAAACTGACTGTTAGATATCTAATGCAACGTTGAATCTTTTTCTACACTTGGGACGAATCGAATATGAAAAAGACACTAAGCACTAACATGTTAGAAAAGTTAAAATTTGTAAACTTATAAGTGTATAAATGAGTATTAGCAGTGACAGTTCTGTTCATATGCATGATGGACACGCCTTTCAAGTTGCGCAAGTTTTCGGGTAGAACTTTTAATACATTCATTAAAATTATATCCATCATATTTAATGCCATTGTGTAGATATGAAAGACGTACTTGTATGTTTATCGCATCTATGACTAATTTCAATTGGATTTTCCTCGTGGCCATATATGCATCATTTCACATGGATTAGATTTCCATACTTCATGGTTCATTAATTATTTGGATTGGGCTTTTTCTTGTATAGATATATAATTGATTTCTGATTGTAAACCCAAAGAGACTGTGTATTGTGAAGCTGGGTGGTTTTCATATCGACTCATTTGTTTCATGTGGTCCATCAAACGTGCTAAAATTTAGTTTTGGGAAGAGATTATTGAAGGTATAATAGAAAATTCTTGCTAATCATTTTTTAGAAGTGATTCCACAGAGATTTCGCTCCCACACCCTCTTCCTCGGTAAAATTGAGCTCACCTCCTGCTTCATGCTTCATACTTTTTTCAACAAGTATAGATAATTTTCTTTTCTGAAAGTTGGAACAAGAGATCATTTTATCTTGTATGTTTCCACATTCAGCGCCTCGGAAAGCATGGAGGTATTTGATTGATCCGTTGGATCTTCTACTCAAAGATTGTTACTAAGTTCTTTCTGTTCAGTAAATTTATTGGTGAAGAATTTGACGTTACACGAACATATAGCACAACAACCAATATGTGGGTTCTTGGATTCAAAAGTCTACGACTTACTCGGTATTTGGGGTTCCATTTTCTCTCTCTTACGTCCTTCATGGGACCTGCTTCTGACTTTTGGTTTATATTGGAATTTTCTCTGCACTGGGATGTGAATTAGCTAATTATAAGGATAAAACAAGTGTAGTTGAGCTAGATCTGCTACATGATGTCATATACTGTAAGTACTAAGTTTAAAAAGCTCATTCTTGTCTCCGGTTAAGGTTCTCTTTTATGATAATTTACTGAAGAAGGATGTGATTAGCCCCAACAGAAAATTTTGGAAGAAGACATTTTTGTGCTAAAACATATAAAGAAGTTCTGAATCTCATTTAATGAGATACAAGCAGTTGCAGAATTTAAGTGTATCTATATTTTATGGTAACAGTAATTTAAGTGTATCTATGTTTTATGGTAACAGTAATTTAAGCCTTATTATTGCAATATATTAAATTGCTTAGAATTTTGATATGATATTATAGAGGATATATGTTCTATTTCCTTCTTCACTCCCTTCTCTATATATAAATAGACGGCTGGGGTTAGCAGGGTTAGCACTGAGGAATGTTTTATATTGATTGATAATTAGGAAGTTATAAGGAGAAAGACAAGTTTAGAGCCCAATTTTTTTATGCCAGAGGGTTTTGTACTCCTTTCTACTATGGAATGACAATGTTATGACATTGGGGTAGAGCAAAGGAGTTGTTTTCTAAATGGTTGTGAATCAAGCAATTAGAAAGAGAAAGCATAAGAGGCTTTTGTTAGCTTAGGAGGTTGAATCCTCCTTCAGAAATTAACCATTCAACCTTACTCTTTGGTGTTCAATTGTTCATGTACATTGAGTAAACTATTTGCATGTGCTGATTTCATAATAACAGAACATAGTATCTGATTGAAGTTGCTTTCTTTACTTCTTTGTGTGTACACATATTGAGTCAACTATTAGCAAGTGCTGATTTCATTGTAGCAGAACATAATGTCTGATTGAAGTGTGTATAACAGTTGACTGTTGACATGAAATTATTAGAGGCCCTTATTAGATTTTGGAAATATAAATTTTCGAGCTGGAAAATAAAAATTAGAATCGGTTGCACTGTAAATGCTCTACACGCTTGGGTCTTATACTTGGTTCAATAAAGGTTTCTAAATTTTGTAGCAACAAGAAATTTAAGGTTGCTATTTAAATGTGTCTAATTTATTGGTTTCCCCACTACAGGTTCAAGTTGGTGGTTCCCCTATGTACAGAACAGAAAAAAAGCTTGGCAAGGGAGGCTTTGGCCAAGTGTATGTAGGTCGCCGTGTTTCTGGTGGTAATATCAATGACAGAACTGGTTCTGGAGCTGCAGAGGTAGGTAGAATATTTTTGAATCATTTGGTCATTATGTTTGACCTTCTTCTCATCTTATACGAAAACTCATTTTAAGTGGCCTCATCTCGTCCTAATTTGGCTCCTCCTCTTTGTTCCCCTTCTTCACTACATAATGGTAGAGTTTCCCGTGCAATTTTAGGTGGCTATAAAATTTGAGCATTCTTCTTCTTCATTAAATGACAATAGAGTAATCCTTTTCTTCATTAAATGACAATAGAGTAATCCTCTTCTTCATTAAATAGCAATTGAGTTTTTCTGTGCATTTCAGGTGGCCTTCATCTTCTTCATCTCCATTAAACAACAGTAGATTTTTCTTCTTCTTCTTCATTAACAATAGAGATTTCCTGTGCATTTTAGGTGGCATTAAAATTTGAGCATCAAAGTAGCAAAGGATGTACTTATGGAGCGCCATTGGAGTGGCAAGTTTATAAGTACGTTTTTATAGTTCGTAATTTTGGCTTCTATACAATACTTATCACACGCATGAATACTTACCTGTTTTTTTGTCATCCATACAGTATTCTTGGCGGCAGTCATGGTGTACCTCGAGTACACTACAAAGGTAGACAGGGTGACTATTATGTCATGGTAACCTATCGTTAATTTTGGTGGTTCTGATTTTGTGAAATTCGAGTATTTCATTTTCTCTGTCCACTGCCTGGATTGGTTGGATAAATGAAGATTTTGACTCCTGCAGGTTATGGATATGCTGGGACCAAATTTGTGGGATATTTGGAACAAAAACTCTCATACGTGCGTATCTTGAGCAATTGACTTATGTTACTTTCCCGATTTTCCATTTCAGTCAACTCTTCAATAGTTATATGGGAGACGTAGCATTATTCATTAATAGAAGTATTACATAATAATCTTTTTCCTTTTCTAACAAGCCTGCAATTGTTGGCTTCCTTTGCAAAAAATTAGGACAAGAATGAGGTTATGTATATTATCGTAGAAAAGGTATAGTATGTACAGTTATTCATCAAAAAGAAAAAGAGAACAAAAATGAATTACTAATGTTACGTTATTGAATTATTGATTGACAATTGAAAATATAGGCACTTTTTTCTTCAATCATTCATGCGGCTGCACCCTGTGCTGGTCCAAAGCTAAAAGTGACATAGTTATATAAGTTGTATTTATATAAGATTTTCTTTCCTGAAACAATTCATTATTAGGAGATTCATAATTATCCACCATGGAATTACTTGTTTAAACACACACAAATATAATTATATATGCCACCATTGATTGTTTATTCCTACAATAATTATAAAAACGGTAAGTAAGATCATTTGTTAGAGGGATTACCTTTGTAAGAAATTAATATTTCCATGTCTTTATGCACTGGTTAATAACTTATCAACTTCACTACACTGAAATTTTGATTGTGGTTGGGCAACTGTTGGTTAAGTTGGAATATCTGGATTGAAAGTTCCGGAAGTTCATACTTATCATGAAAATATTGGTTGAAAGATCCATAGAAATATGTAAAATGAATAAATATTTCAGGTTTGCAACAAGAGTAGGAAAACTTGGATTGAATTGGCGAAGAAAAAAGTTATTGTAATCTTGGTTTCCATTTTCTTACTACTGTATTTTTTATTGTTCTTTCGAGTTCCAGGATGTCCATTGAAACGGTAGCATGCATTGCAATTGAAGCAATATCCATATTGGAGAAGATTCACTCTAGAGGGTGAGGTTTTCTACTACAACCTTTTATTTATTATGTGTTTAGAGTCGTCTTGGTACGTTTTCTTTTGCCTGTTTCTTTTCTGTTTTGTTTTATTTCTGTCAGGTTGATATCTTTGTGGAAACATTTTGATCGGTTTTCCTTCTTTCCAAAGATTATCTGTACTCCAGCAGGGATGATCTGTAGAATTCTTTCACCTGTCTCAGTTGAACCCTATAAACAACTTTTTATTCTCATGAGGCAATATCCTTGTGCAAGTTTTTAGAATGTTAAACACAGTGGAAGCATTAAAAGTTACTGGGATGTTTTTTTGTGTTTTATTTTTTATTTTCTTTTATCTTGGGGCAGATGTTCTAGCACATGGACTTCCTACATGAAGTATTTATTTATAGTCAAGCTGTGCCAATAGCTAGATACTGAATTTATGGTTTGAATATGATTCTTGCCTTAAGAGTATGAACATGACTGACTGACTTGTTAGAATGTGTTTATGCTATTTTAGGAAATTGTGTATTGTACAGGAACTCCGGATGACTTCTTCAACTAACTTTAGGAAATTGGCAGGTATATTCATGGGGATGTCAAGCCTGAGAACTTTGTGCTTGGTCCTGCAGAAACTCCGCTTGAGAAAAAGCTGTTTTTGGTAGATTTAGGATTAGGTATTTCTTAATCATATTGTTCTTAATCTTAAAACTGTTTTTCCCTGGAAACTTGAATTATCTAATTGTTATTGTTTTCGGTTCTGGCTATTAGCCACTACATGGCGAGACGGTATAACTGGGCTTCATGTTGAATATGACCAGAAACCAGATGTTTTCAGGTACATCAATAGCTATTTTTTGTACGCTTTTAATTTCTCTCATGTTGCTTCTGATTCCTTTGTTTTGTATATATTCTTGTAAATTATTATTCCTCCTTCGCCGATATGATTTCTGGTCTGGCAGGGGTACAGTCCGTTATGCTAGTGTGCATGCTCATTTAGGCAGAACTGGTAGCAGGAGAGATGATTTAGAATCTCTTGCTTACACTCTCATTTTCCTACTTCGTGGCCGTTTGCCTTGGCAAGGATACCAGGTTGAATATCTGAATTAATTGGTATTGAAGTTTTCGTTCAATGGTTTATATTTTTTTGACATGATATTAATATTACTTTTCTTAGGGTGAGAACAAAGGGTTTCTTGTTTGCAAAAAGAAGATGGCAACGTCTCCAGAAACTCTATGTTGCCTTTGTCCACAACCTTTCAGACTATTTGTTGAATATGTGGTGAACTTGAAGTTTGATGAGGAACCTAATTATGCAAAATACATATCCCTCTTTGATGGGATAGTGAGTCCAAATCCAGATATCAGGCCAGTTAACACTGATGGTGCCCAAAAGGTGCTTGTGATGTTCTTCCGCGTTCTTTAATGTTCCATTATCAAGCTAAACTTTTATGTACATATTGATTTGATTTATTAAGTAAATTTCTTGTATGTACCTAATTTGAACTGTGTACCGATGTGAAGCTTATTTATCAGGTTGGTCAGAAGAGAGGCCGGCTGACTTTAGAGGACGAAGAAGATGAACAACCCAAAAAGAAGGTTCGAACGGGGATGGCTGCAACACAATGGATTAGTATTTATAATGCCCATCGGCCTATGAAACAAAGGTACATCTTTTCCTTAAGTCATGGGTTATATCTATCCCGGTCAAGCAAACTAAATGTTGACTGCTTTCTCTTCTAGTAAAAAAGGATAAAGTAAAAATAATAGAGAAACCTTTTGATTCTTCACTTTCATAATGCGTAATTCTAGTTGCTTATAGATGGATAGTTTTTATGATTGTTGACACTTCGATTTTCTTTGGTGGGGATATTTCAGTTTCTTCATCTTTTCTTCTAGTGTTTTGTATCTCTGAAAAATTAAGGCAGTGTGGCGCAGAGTGAAGATTGCTTGTGTTGCTATCCACGTGTCATTGCTTGTGTTGGTTTTATGATATTGCTTGTGTTGCTATCCATGAGAGTGCTCATGTTGCTGTCCTGTTGTAGGTATCACTATAATGTGGTTGATGCAAGGCTTGCCCAACACATCAAGAAAGGAATTGAAGATGGATTGTTTATCAGCAGTGTAGCTTCGTCTCAAAATTTGTGGGCTCTAATCATGGATGCAGGCACTGGTTTCACTGCGCAAGTTTATGAACTATCACCTAATTTTCTTCACAAGGCATGCTTTTATTCACCATATAAGCTAAAGCAATTTTAATCATAAATCTAATGCATTTCATTTAAATGGTATTATTATATAAACAACCTCAAGACAATTTCATAGTTTGTAGAACTGTATTTGAGTTGAAAAAGTAATATATCCATCTCGGGTCTCTCTCTCTCTCAGGAATGGATAACGGAGCACTGGGGAAAGAATTATTTTATCACTGCAATAGCTGGTGCTACCAATGGGTGTTCATTAGTAGTAATGTCGAAGGGTTAGTGCGCGATCTTAGATAATATCCTTTTGTTACTAGATTCATAGAAGTTTCTCTACTCAGTTGTGATTATTTAAATTCAGGTACACAATATTTGCAGCAGTCATACAAAATTAGCGAATCATTCCCTTCTAAGTGGATTAAAAAAAAATGGAGTGAGGGATTCTATGTTACCTCCATGGCCACCTCAGGGAGTAGCTGGGCCGTTGTGGTGTCTAGTGGGGCCGGATTTTCAGATCAGGTTTGAATACTGTATGTTTGCTATCAATATGTCCACTGTGCCATGTTATTGGTTCCTGGTTGACTCTGTTTGTACTTTTAGGTTGTAGAACTAGATTTTCATTACCCTAGTGACGGTATTCACCGGCGGTGGGAATCTGGATATCGTGTTACTGCTACTGCGGCAACATGTGACCAGGCTGCTTTCGTTCTCAGTGTGCCAAGAAGAAAACCACTAGATGAAACACAGGAGACGCTACGAACTTCTGCCTTTCCTAGTACACAAGTCAAGGTGAGTTACAAACTGTGTATACTAGTTTTGATTTCTCTCTGCTGCTGATTGTTCTCGGAATTTATGGCTTCTTTTGTTTGGGTTGGTCTTTGCAGGAGAAGTGGGCGAAAAATCTTTACGTATCGTGTATTAGTTATGGTCGTACAGTTTCATAACATTAAAGAAAAGTTGGTTTTGGTGGGGGTTGACTCCTGATGCTGGGAAAATTATGTAGCCACTCGGTTCAGCGATATGAGGCAATACAGGATTAGAGCAATTTTGGGAAGTCCAGATTTAAATTACATAATAGTTTTGGTAGTGAAGAAGGTAAAATATAGTGTCATGTAGTCTGTTAGGTTTGTGGATATTGTCCTTCTATGGTGTAGGTGTCCAAATGGATTGTACCCCTCTTTAGTTAATACCCTTAAGTCTGTATAGTCTTCAAAAATAAGTAGTTGGTAGAGCATTAAAAGTTTGACATAAGCTCTCAATCTGTGTAATTTCTTGGTGTCTCTCTCCCCTTTTTTTTTAATAAATTATTATTATTATTATTATTATTTGTGGCTTTTGCCTTATCTTATCGGAGTTATTACTCAATTGCTCTGCAAACAGAGGAGAGAGACTGAGAGTCTGAGAGGGGTACTACTGGGTTATATATATATTTGTGTGTGTGTGTGTGTGTGAGAGAGAGAGAGAGAGAGAGGCTACCCCAGGAGTACAGGACACATATTTCCTTCTCTTCCCTCACCTCAATCTTTTCCCTCCTTCCTTTATCATTAGTACAAAAACTACTAACAAGTAAATACATGCCAAATTAGGTATATTTAAGAAAGAAAAAAATTGAAATTTTGGTTTCACATAATGATTTTTGGTAAGAACTCAAAATCCAATTACTGAAAGCAAAATTTGAGTCTTTAGTGGGAAAGCACAGACACAAAGAGACAAGCCTCGGATTTGAAGAAGACTCAGTTTGCGAGGACATGAAAAGAGGAGATCATAAATCGAGTTTGAATTTAACCATTAGAGAAGATCGAAAATCGACTATGAATTTAACCATGAATGCCCTATACACAATGTGAATGTTCGCACTTGGAACCCATAAAAGAAGATTGAGAACAACCAGGAAAAGAATAAAATCCTAAAATTACTCCAAAATACTTGTACCAATTATCTTGTCAAATAAAGGATAATGTACGTGTACCAATTATCAAAATTATTGAGCAAGGATATTTTATTTTATTTTAAAAAAAAGTTTGATTTCAAGGTAGTTCCAAAAACCTCCAAATTTTGGTAATAATTTATCTCAAGTGAGTTTTCAAAAAGTTTGATTTGAAGGTAGTTTCAAAAACCCTTAATAGTTTGATAATAATTTATCCAAATTATTATCAAACATTAATTCGAGTACCTGACGCCAACAAAAATCATTTCATGATTCCGAACCAATCACTAACTAACATGCAAGCAATGATTCCGCCAAAGCTCACACAGTCATGCAGTGAAAATGAAGTCACCACATAGAGTTCTTCTTCAACATCAACAACTGTATACGCATGTCTCATCATCCATGGCAATGTGGTGAGACAGTTGGTGGTCACTGGTTACTATGTGTTACTATGGGCAATGGCATATGAGCTAAAGACATAAGAGCAAAATAAGTGTTCAACTAATTACAATAAGTGGGAAGTTAAAAATTGTAGTCTTCAAAGAAATGAAAACCGAATTAGTGCATTTGACGAACAAGGATCCTCTCTAGCCAAATCTCTCTCCTGTATTCCGTGAATCTTAATTTAAGGGTTTCGAAATAACTGCATATCACTTTTCAAACTGTATAAGAAGATACTTGTAATTATGACATACATTAATGCTGACGTGGATGCTTATACACCCTTAGATTGAGTTCACGAAAATCTGCAGAGAGTTGGTTTGAGAGCATCCAAGTTCGCAGTTGATATGCTTGTTGTTTGCAGCCTACCAGTTACGAAGACCAACCATACTTGTTCTTTTAAGTACCTGCAATGTTTTACATTAGGTGAAGCTGGCCAACCCTATTCCTATCGGAACTAAGGCAAGGATGACGATGACATAATGGGTGAAGCTGTTTCAACACTGCAGTGCATTACTTTATTAAAAAAATGTGAGAAGTAAATTACATCTTCGTTCCATTCACGTTTTAGTTCTGGAAATAGAAATAGAAATTGAAAACGATATTTGTTAATACTGGTCACCTCAGGTAGGGCGGTGAAATCAAGGTAAGTTGAAGAGTTCCTTTATGCTGCTCTTGCACATATTCTCGTCAAAGAAACATCTTCCTGGAATAAAAGAGAAAGATCAGGGGAGCGTACATATACATAGACCTGTCAATGGATTGGATTTTGATCCGAATCCGATCCGATTAGTCGGATTTGGATTGCAAAAAATATCCGATAACCCGAATATGATCCGAATCCGATAATCCGATTCCTTAACAAATTGGATTTGGATTAGCCTAATCCGATCCGATAATAATCCGATCCGATAAAATATAAATATATATATGTGTATATATTTAATATTGTACATGTCTATAAATGTTAGTTGTTAATTATTTTATTATTTATTAATAATGATTGATCATAAATACAATTATTAAAAGTGTGAATAATTTTAGTGTTTCAGTATTTATTGATTTTTGTATTTTTTAATTAAATATTCGGATCAGATATTCTATAATGAAGAAATTCGAATATGAATTAATTAAGTGAAAATCTGTCGAATTATCGGATTCGGATCGCGGATCGGGAGTTTTTGCCATCCTTATCAATAATCCGATTATGATCCGAATCCGATATTAACCGGATATGGATTGAAAATAAAATCCGATAATCCGATTAGGATCCGAATCCGATAATCCGATTTCTTAACAAATTGGATTTGGATTTAACTGATCCGATCCGAATCCGATCCATTGACAGGTCTACATGTACATCGCTTATTAATAACATATGCAACTTTTTTCTCTCTAAAAGTCTGTTTGAGTTTGCTAAAGTTAAGTATTATTAGGAATGTTATTCTCTATTTTTAGCTATTAGAAAGTATGGATTTCACAAGCTAAGGTAAACATGGTTTAGGGAGTTCATACTGTTGGAAGTAATAAACTTGATTGCTTGTTGTGAGAGTTACAATAGTTTTATTAAGTGTCTTAATATTTGTGTTAGTGGTAGACAATAAAGTTATGGTAATTAATAGAAATGTTAGTGGAAGTTACCCTATTAAGTATTGTGTTAGCGGGTTAGTGAGTCTTTATTTGCATTTAGATATGATAGTTATATGTATCTTTTGAGGTCTATATAAGGCTATGTACTTTACATGTTTTAATCAAGTTGAATAAGAGGAATAAAGTATTTTCTCTAATTCTTCTTCATACACTTATCTTCCTAATCTCTAGGCCACTATTTCCAACAAAGTGGTATCAGAGCTAAGTTGTGAGTGAGAGAGAGAGGAAATGACAAATAGTTTAATTCCATTTCGAATGCCTTAGTTCACCAAAGACAACTATGAAAATTGGTGTATCCGATTGAAGGCAATTTTGGGAGCACAAGATGTGTGGGATATGGTCGACAAAGGTTACAGTGAGCCTCAAGATGAGGCGGCCTTGTCTCAAGCCCGAAAAGAGGCTCTCCAAGCCACAAGAAAGAAGGACCAAAAGGCGGTCATGATCATCCACCAATGTCTGGATGATGCAATGCTACAAAGAGTTGCTAATGCTAGCAATGCAAAGCAACTATGGGAAATTCTTCAAAATTCTTTCCAAGGAGTGGAGAAAGTGAAGAAGATTCGCCTCCAAAGTTTAAAGGGTGAATTTGAAGCATTGCAAATGAAGGAATCTGAATCAGTTTCAGATTATTTTTCAAGGGTTCTAAGTATTGTGAACCAACTAAGGCGATATAGTGAAGTCGTCATGACGGATATAAGGGTCATTGAAAAGATCATTAGGTCGTTGGATTCTAAATTCAACTTCATTGTTGTCGCAATTGAAGAATCAAAGGATTTTGACTCCATGACTATTGATGAACTTATGGGTTCGTTGCAAGCCCATGAAGAAAAAGTGGTGAAGAAACAAGAGGCTTTTGAACAAGTGCTTCAAACAAAGCTTTCTTTGAAAGATGGAGATGAGAAGTATGGTAGAAACCAAAGGGGCCGAGGACGTGAAAGTGCACGTGGCCAAAGAAGAGGAAGAGGAGACAAAAGTGGTCATCACATAACCACTTATGAAGAAAAATACTACGACTCACAACAAGAAAGAGGAGGTTGTGGAAGAGGAAGCAATTCGAGGCCATATGGAAGTAGGTATGACAAGTCTCATATTCAATGTTACAATTGTCAAAAATATGGTCATTATGTTTCGGAATGCAAAAATGTTACTAATAATGTAGAATAATAGGCTAATTTTTTTTATAGAGAAGTGGATGCTACATTGTTATTAGCATACAAATGTGAAGAAGTGAAGATGCAGTTCTAGACAAATAGTGGAACAATGCTATGGATGGAGAAGTTATGTTAATCGAAAAGAATGACACATTGGAGATTTCATAAGCAAGAAGGAGGTGAAACTCAAAGTTCATGGAAAGGTTCAAGTTGCTGATAATTTCACCAAGTCCCTTAAGGTTAAAATAATTTCAGAATTTGACAAGTAAAATCAAATTTAAGGGGGAGTGTTGAAAATAATAAACTTGATTGTTTGTTGTGGGAGTTACAATAGTTTTATTAAGTGTCTTAATGTTTGTGTTAGTGGGAGTGTTAATGGTAGATAATAAAGTTATGGTAATTGATAGAAATGTTAGTGGAAGTTACCCTATTAAGTATTGTGTTAGTGGGTTAGTGAGTCTTTATTTGCATTTAGATATGATAGTTATATGTATCTTTTGAGGTCTATATAAGGCTATGTACTTTACATGTTTTAATCAAGTTGAATAAGAGGAATAAAATATTTTCTCTAATTCTTCTTCATACACTTATCTTCCTAATCTCTAGGCCACTATTTCCAACACATACGTCTCGCACTCACTCTTTTTGTAGAAAAACAATGGGTCGTTCATCATATCATTCAATGATCACCATTGAAGGGGATTTATGAGGACGATTACCTAATCAGGCGCTTAGATCTATCTCTTAGTCCTAAATGTTGTATCTATATTCTGATACTCACATAACCAGAAACGGAAGACTAAGAATGTCATCCAGGTACACGTACTACAAGGAGATAGATAAAAATGCAATACTTACCTCGGTGTTATCATATGCAAAGCGAACCACGAAGATGCATGTGCAGGCCTCGCTATCATGTTCTCTCCTTTGGACTGCCATAATGTGTGCATCTCCGTATAGTGCATGATCATCATTCGCCTGAAAGTCAACATAAAATGCAAAATCGAATTAATAATAATATATGGAGAAACTTTAGGCTACTTGGGGGGCTACTACAATATTTCCTATCTTTATCACATTAGATGCTGTTAAAGAATTGAATGTTGTAACAATTCTATGTCCACAAAGGCATCTCCTCCCAGAATGAAAAGAAAATTTTCTTTTGCAAGCAGCATCGAATGTTTCAATCAAATAATTACAGCAAATGAAAAGCGAAAACTTACCCTGTAGCATAACACAAGATCTCCAACCTTAACCTTGTGACACTCTGAAGGTACCAAAGGAACGGAACGTTCACGCACTGCCCTTTTTACATTCACCCACTCATCTTCCCCATAATGAAACCCAGCAAATCTTACGCGAACTTCCTATAACACAGACAAAAAGAAGTACATCATTCCGATGAATGACATCCACTCAAGGAAGACTTCTCGTGTCATCCATAGAGTTTTACATGAAGTGTTGTTGTACGAAATGCGAGATTCGAGAATGCTGTACCCCCATAAATCTAGAATTTCACAGTTGCCCATCATCCCACCAATGCAGTAGCAGCAGTATCACTTTACTAGTGGTAAATGCATGAAAATATTTGAATGGTATTTGTCCAGTATGATTTCTTTGCCCTTGGCTACTGAGTAATTCACATGGTCAAAGGAACAGGCATTTCAGAAT
The DNA here is from genome assembly GCA_963922005.1 of Cornus suecica. Taxonomy (NCBI): domain Eukaryota; kingdom Viridiplantae; phylum Streptophyta; class Magnoliopsida; order Cornales; family Cornaceae; genus Cornus; species Cornus suecica. The sequence continues at coordinate 95,047,515 of OY998238.1, forward strand.
CTTTTGCTATAGTTTTCTTTAGTACATTTTCTTCCAATGCCTCCATATCATCACAAAGTAATCATAAGCATGTGTTTGTACTTATGCGAAATGTCATTCATTATATCCAGTTTTTTAAATTTGAGTTAAAATTAAGTCTCCTGGGAGATATACCTATTATAATGATTTAAACTTCTGGTTGTAGTCTCGTGTGACTTGATACTAGAGAATTAGTACACCATTTGCCTTAGTAACATGATCCTAAACAATATATTGGTAACCTGTACAGAAGACCGGTATCTCTTCACACATTAATCCTGTAAAGAGGTGAAAAGAATAGGACGCAGAGGTGTCTGAGAAGAGTTGGACTGCCTGTCAAGAGATAATAGACGAGGCACGCCTAGGGACATGTTTTCTCAAAGGACTCTAGGCACTACGAGCTTTGCTCGTGGGATGAGGCAAGTTATGGTGGCCATTTGGCACTTTATCCTTCATCCATGCAAGCACTTAGACTACCTGGCCTTCTAGGCCTGTGATATGCATGCTAAGGTGATGCAGCTGCGACAGCATGCCTAATGCCAAAGTAGTGCATAATGCTGAATGCCTGAACGTGACACCCTTCAGGATGACGTGGTCTGTTCTATCTTCAGCCCAACCAGAACTGTATCCAACTGACCTCATGCCCTTAGAGATAAGTACTCCTGAGCTACCTCAAACTTTGGTCACCAAGTCAAATACCAGAGGATTCCATGAGACTGCATGACACCGAACTAGTGTCTCTGAACCTCAGGCAAGCATCAATGAGCCAGAGATGTGCTTAAGCTGCAGATCAGAGAGGCCCAAATCTATGGTTGGTACATGTGACCACCTTGGTCATTGCTCCACCATGTGACGTCAAGGACTGAGACAGCTCATGCAACTGATGTTCATTAGAGCATTAGGAAGTCCTTGTGATGTGGACCCAGTGAGTTGCCAATTGTGCATGCTCAGGCATGTGAGTTGGCATGGATAATGTAGGGTCAAGCAAACAAACTTGGTACTTTACTGCTTTTCCACGGTAAGGAAAATATACATGAGTAAAATATCGTAATGCAACAAATTATTATTATTTTTTTTTATCTCAATAAGTAGATTCAGTTCAATTTAATAATCCTAAGCCTTTAACACAATATTGAAGCTGTAGTAACTTGCCAATTGAGAGCTCAAAACTCGGTCACATTGAAAACAGATTCAAGCAAAAATGCACATCTCATCGAGAAACAATTAGGAAGGCAACAAAGCACAAAAATGGACACAATTGTGCAATATCCTCATCGAGAAACTCAATGCATTCTTTTCCTTTTAACCAATAATTTGATTAGTACTTTATACTCAAATTGTCACTGTGACCCCAAAGAAAAATTTACACAAATAGAAGAATCTTACTAGTTCCCCTGTACAAAGTGTTCTGTAGTTGAGGAACGCAGCAACATCAAACCTGGAAGAGCATGACAAGGACTTTTGATGTTAGTTGGATTTAGAAGGGATCACAAAATTCAGAACGGAATATATTTGATGCTGCTATCTGCCTTAAATCATATTGAAAGAAATCCAGACTTTTACTAACATGTTGGATACATAACATAATAATCTAAACCTGGTATGATTATTAGAGCTGCTTGAGATTTCATTTCATTTTGAAAAAAAAAAAATGTTAATTACAGGTCAGAAAGAGAGAGTATACGGCTAAATGACCAACTGCGATATAAATAAAATAGTAAGAGGAAGCTAAGAATGCAGATCTTTTTAAAGTTAAAATAAGGCCTCAAGAATCAGCAGCGGGCATCTAATACTGTCAAAAACAGAACGCCAAACTAACATATATGAGCCCCATGTCGCAATAGATATCTCGGAACTTTAGTATCTTCTGATTTTCAAACTTTATAAGAGTGAAGTTCTTAATTGAATTATGGCATAAAATATATCTTACACATTAGGGGAATATGGTATTCAAACTCTATCCAAAACCATATAGAGTTGTTTTAAATGACAGGCAAGAAAGGTTGTGCGATTTTGAACTTTCAAAATAAATAGGATAAAAAGTAGTATTCCATGGAGTGCTAGAGCTCACCAAGCCTCATCCTTAGCTGATTTAGCTTCAAATCTTAACTCTGAGAGTTCTGCAATCCTTTCAGCTGAAGAAAATTTGTTGCAACAATTTGTTAGACTAGCATAAATAGGAATGCAAGTTGTTCTATCGACTCTCCTGGTACTTGTGTTGATTGACACCTAAGGAGTATGGACATGAAATACGTGTAGGAGACATGAACCCAAATTGGACAAGCTGATCATCTACATGCCATTAAAATAGAGAAGAAAAGGCCTAATTTGATATAAGAGAAGGCTTCCAACTTCTTACATCGAGGGACTGATGGATACCTCTTTTTTTGGACATGTCTCATTCTAGAGCTCTTTAAGCCTCTTTTTTGAAGTATGTCTTGAAAAAAAAAAACATCACTAATTATATAGAAACAAGACAACACCATTAACTATGATAATATAAAACAAACAAAATATATTTTGCAAGAGGTGTCCGTGGACCAGAACCAACTTTTGGACAATTTCCAATCTGTATCTCCATATCCTAAAGATATTATTATGTTAAATTCATCAAAATGTGAGTTTTATTCTTTGTACTTGTCAAATAATATCAGCACATGAAACAAATCATAGTTACTGAAGTGATCATTATTGAACCGACCAACTTGCAGAGATAAATGACGGATCGGACAATAATTTCAGATTATATACTTGTACGAGAGCACTAAATGTGAATAAAAAGGTAACCATCTTGAGAAACAACTATAGAACATATATGCATGTGCATCCTATATTCAGCTCAACTGGCAGGCCAAAAAAAGATAACCTTTAGTCTTTCGAGAAATTTCAGGTGTTTTTATTGCCATGATTGGGGGAACAGGTGTTAAAGGGGCCTTAGCTTTCAACTCTTCTTCTCTCTCTTGGAACCAATCTTGCACCTACACACAAAATGAAATGAAATAATGTAAAACTGATGAAATCATTTAATAGGTATAAAGGATATAAAGCAATTTGGATGGGAATAAAATTGAGAAACCTGTTCCCATGGAATTTCTGGTTTTCCAGTACGATGTATTGAGCAACTGCAAAACCAAACAAGCCAAAGAAGAAGATAAAATGTTTAGACAAGAGAGTTGCATTGAAGAATAAAATTATATTCAATTCCAAACAAATATGGTTCATTAGTCCAAAGCTAGAAGAAGATATCAATATAGTGGAATGTACCTAAAACGGGTTGCAAGCTTCTCGCAGAAACCCTGAGTCAGTGCTTCTTTACCAACTTCCTTAAATGAGCTATCCAATTCCAAGATCTATTTACATAATGCAATTTTCAGTTTAATGCTAACAAAAAACATGGAGCAAAAAAAGAAAATCATCTTATTCCCCAAACACTTGATTCAACTAATGGGAATACTTTAGCTTGATTCTATATCAAAGTTACAGAACTCATATCACGGCAGGATGGCAACCGGTTTTGGCTATAGTGATGCATCTAAATATTTATTTCTTTAGTTATTATTATTATTCTCATATTATAAACGGTAAACAGGAAGCAAACATTGACAAGTTGAAACTCCGTTTTGCTTTCATGCATAATTTCAACCGAAAAACTTGTATTGTCTATAAATTAGAAATAGAAAGCAACGCAAGGCCCATGCCTCAATTAATGAAGAAATGGTGAATATATGCAAAGATGAGATGAACAGAATGAAAAAGGGGATTAGAGCAATAGTCAGTTATATATCACATCATGTAATACAATGCATTCAATATATTGTTTGCATAGCTCTCAAGGTGGTTTAACAAAAAATTCATTACTTATGAAAAATGCAAGTCCTAGATATTTAAGTAATCCTCCAACATAAATTCTCATTACATTCCTTGAAATGGCTAGAAGAAAATATAAGATAAATCACTTCACTTAATAAATACACAACTACAAAACAAAAAAAAATAAAAATAAAATACATCTAATTGAATTTCAACCCCTACACATACACTAGTTTTGAAAGTGTTGAGCCCCGCCTGAGTTTTTCACATGGCGGCCTAAGGCTAGGTTTGTGAACCAATGGGGTTTATTTTAGAGAAAACTTGAGCATGAAATGCGGTGACGTGAATATTATTATCAACGTGGCCACTGTATGGTGAGGAGCCTAATTGGTTGTTTTTAATTTTTATTATGATGGTGGGTAAATATGCAATTGACAATGTAAACATGATAAAGATCAAAGATGTTTTCAGATAAATAAAAGGTTTAGAAGGTAGTTTGTTACATATGATGAAGAATTTTATGTGGGTAAGATGTCTTTGAGGATGTTTCTTAAGACCAAGATAAAAATGAACCGGATGAGCCTTGATCACAGTTGATTGCAATCACTTTATTTAGGGATGTCTACAAATATGATAAGCTTGAAACTCTAAAAAAAGGTCGCATTAGGCTAATGTGGTATCACAAACCAACCAACAAATACCACGTTATTAGGCTAATGTGGTATCACAAACCAACCAACGAATACCACGTCATTAGGATAATGTGGTATCACAAACCAACCATTAGACGCAAATCTTTTTCCAATTGTAATACACATTATCATGTCATCATTCTGGAAACAAACTTTTTCTACTTTTATATCCATTTTTTTTGTATTATTTTATTTCTCTCCTCATCAACAGCATAGCATTTCATTACTTTTCAATAAAATCTTTCCATTCCCCTATCTTCTCATTTCGTTTCATTACCCTCTCTTCAAAAAGCCCTCTTTCAGGCATTTTCAACCTTCAAGGGAGTTCAAATTTCTCTAGTACTCAAACAAATATAGATTTTTTCCTTTTCTTTTATTTATTAATCATTTTTATTTTCAATTTGGCCACAAATATGGCATTGATTCCTAAAAATGGCGTGGCATTCACACCTCAAAAGGATAAAACAACTGTGGTAGTTTTGATGAAATTTTTGTGGGACAAAACACAGTAAACAAATTTCAAATTCATATCTTTTCAAAAAAAATAATAATTAAAATTCATAGTCCATTGGTCACTACCAGTTAGGTTCCTCTTTGGGTGTCACTTTTTTTCCATGAACATGGTAGCAATTGATTTGACATACCAGATATAATTGGAGCACAACCATCAAATTCGAAACCAACCCATCACAAAAAACCAAAATTAGAAACCAACCCATCACAAAAATCAAGCTAATTAACCAAGAGAGAGAGAGAGTATTCATCACAATCCCACCACAAGAAGAAGAAAAACATCAAACACATGTTATTAAGCACATTGAGGTAGGAAAAAAGAGTTGGGATTAAACTGACCTCAGCTAGGGTAAATTCAGGAAGATCATCATTCATGTCCATTGAATCAGACCAAAAATCCATTTTCACAAACAGACAGCGAGTGAGAGACAGAGAGAGAAATTTGGGGGTTTTACAGGGTTTTTGTGTTTGTGAGGAAGGAAAAATAAAAATAAATAAAATTGTAATAATAATATAATGGTTGAAAGAAAAACAGTTGAATCTCCAAGGTGAGAGAGATACTTTTTGTTGTGATATAATCTCACTGGGTCTGCTCTTCTGGGCTTCAGCTTTGTTATAACAAATGGGTAGTGTTTTCAGTGTCACCGTGAATTAGGAGTGGATACGGGACCGGATTAAAAATATTTTGAATTTTTAATTTTTGGAATCAATTTAATTCATTAGTCCAACGAAATCAATTCAAATTGGATTGCGGTGAGCCGGATCGATTTCGCGGATTAAAACACAAATTTACATTACATAAATTGAGGAAACAAATTCATATATTGCACATATATGATGTGAACCACAATAACAAGTTAATATCATAACTATTGTTGTTTTTTTGTAAAAAAATATGCAAAGATAGTAAGATATGAGAGAAAAGTTCATACAATGCTCCAAGAAATCTCACAATCGCTGGTCAATGACAAAGATACTAGAAAAAATTCAAGTTCATACAAAAATTCACAAGGATAGCCAATGAATCTGGGAGAAATTCAAGTAATCATACAAAAGTATTTAGGTTAAAACTTATTTTGGTATGTCTGTTATAAGAATACTAAAAGATAACTATCCAAACATTGAATGAAGAAATAAGAACATTTTTTAGTATTTATCATAAATAAATATTATATAAGAATATTAAAAGAATAACCAACCAAACATTAAATAAAGAAATAACTTTTTTTAGTATAATATTATATAAGAATACTAAATATTCATACGAAGGTACATTTTTTAGTAGTAATAATCATAGTATTTTTTTTTATTTCAATAGATCAAGTTTTATCTTTTATTATTCTAATATTTATTATAACAAATATTTTAATTGAATAAATATAATGCATTCTAATTAAACTAAATTATATAAATATTTAAAAATGAAATTAAAATATTTTAAATTTGGATGTACATCTATCTCTCTTTGTAATTGTTGGATAATTCAATTATACTTCGTTTTTTAAAGAAGATATAGATTTTTAAATAAGAAATTGTTAATAGTACATTTTAATTATAGTTATTTGAATATAATTTATTTTAAAATTTTAATTTGGGCATATATCTATCTCCTTTTATCTCTCTTTGTAAGGGTTCAAAATATTTTAATTATAATTACTTGCTTGAAGAAGATGCATATATTGAAACAACATATTGTAATAATGCATTTTAATGATACTTACTTGAATGTAGTTCTTCGAATCTTATATTTTAATTATTTTTATTTTTATTTTTATTCTTTAGTAGATAACTGTATAGAAATAATAAAAAATGTCTTACATGTTTATAATATTATAGATATAAATAGATAATTATTTAGAGTAAAGTAAGATATTATGATTTAGTTTAAAATAGTATATTAGTGATATAAGATATTATAATTTAGTTTAAGGTAATATATTATTTGATATATATTAATATAAATATACTAAAATATATATGAACAATACCGGATTTGACGGATTATTGAAAATTAAATCCAGAACCGATCCATAAAATACCGAATTCGGTATTTTTGGATCCATGTCCAATCCAATCCATAATTAAACCAATCCAATATGTCCGGACCAGATTGAATTTTCGGATTCACTGAATTTTTGTCCACCCCTACCATGAATCGCTCGAGTTATTAAATCCAATAAACAAGTTAATTATTTTATAGTAATGTCAAAAGAAACAAAAAAAAAAGGGGGTTAATTTCAGTAAACCCCATATACCATTGAATTTAATCAATTAATCCCTCATATGTCCGGATTATCCCTTATATATTTTCCAATTCCATCACCTTGCCCCCCACCCTCACATTTCAGTCAAAATACATAAAATACCCTCAATGTATATAATTTGAAAAATATATATATTCGGGGGGGAAAATATTTCGGAAAATAATATATATTATATATTTTGATTTTTTTTCCAATATATATATATATATATATATATATATTGAATATTTTTCAGAAATATGTATATTTTTTTTCAGAAATATATATACATTGAGGGTAATTTAGGTATTTTGATTGAAATGTGAGGGTGAGAGGGTAAGGTGATGAAATTAAAAAGTATATGGAGCAATCCGGACATAGGAGAAATTAATTAATTAAATTTAATAATATAAGGGGTTTAGTGAAATTAACCTTAAAAAACAAATTAGACTTTTTTAAATTAGTCACATGTCAGGATGAGTTTCATCCTCAATGTAGTAGTACTGTTCATAGACAAAAATTAGGACCGGGCCAAGGTATTATTCATTGTTTATTTTCGTGATAACATGTCCATTTTGGGTTCTCCCATGGAGGATTAATTTAAATCTCCTACTGAAGTGGTCTAATTTGGACGCATGATTAAAAAATTTTAATAAAAGAATGAAAATACAGTCTTCTTTTTATGATTTTTTTGTGCATTTATATATTTTAAAGTATTTTAGTCCCCTGCTCATATCGCAGTGGATCACATCACCAAAAAGGACCAACATCATTCTCGACTCAGACTCGAAGGATCATGTATTATCCTTACCAATACCAACCCACACGTGATATGCTCAGAACGGAGTTGATTAAAAGAGTTCATCTAATTGCAAACATTTATGTAGGAATCAAATGATGAATAGCCCACACACTAGTTTTAGAGATCTTCATCAATGTGCACTAATACTGTAGTGTAAACAGTTCCATCTCTTTACCTACTATATAATTGGTCAAAATTTAGTAGTTTAAATGACTTTGTTGGAATGTCGTAGACACTAAAATTTAAACAGTGTCATCACCCTATTCATCATATTATTTATAAATAGAGGCAAGATGGAGAATGAAAAAGATGAGAAAGTTCACGTGAAAATCATACTAGTTCTTTTTTCTTAAGATTCAACAAATTCAAAAAATCATACAAATTCAAATATTGAAGACGAAGAACAACAAACACATCCAAATTTGTGTCATTCTTCCTTAACAATTCAAAAAAGTAAAGAAAAATGTGAGATCAAGCTTCATCGGCCCTCTACAAAAAAATCAAAGAAAACATAAATTCAAGATCAAGCCCGCCGGACCTTGAATCTCTCTAAAAAAATCAGTTCAAAATTAAGCTACGATATCCCTTGAATCCGACCAACCAAAGAAATCAAATCAGGGGATTATTTTCTTTTTAATGTAAATAATAGAATAGAAGATTGTACTACCATTGTTTGATTTATAAATAAAATTATGATTTGTCACATATTTTGTTCATGTATTTTTGGACTCGAAATTTGTTGTCTAGCAATGCAATATTGTATTACAAATACTTTTTTTTTTCCTATGCATTTATGACATTTTTCTTTTGTAAAAGATGTTCATATGAAATTTTGTTTATATGAAACGCTATTCGTGCACTAGTGGGTCAAGATATGCAATGACTGAAAGTCATGATAAAATGTCACGTCTTTAACTAGGTGAGGAGAAGATATTGGGTATCGGGATAAATTCATGTAGTATCCTAATCCGATAAGAGAAATAGGTGTAATATACGCAAATATTTCATCCATGTGGTAACTCAATCCAATAGGAGAAATGGGTGTAATAGACACAGATATTCTATCACTTGAGCGTGATATGCACCACTTATTTTAATTGATTTGAAATATCACGTTATACTCATTCATGTGATAACCAATAACTTTTATGAGATATAATATATTCATTTGAAAATTTCAATGAATTCCCTTTTTAACTATTTAAAACAAAAAATGCTAGCGGACTAGGTAAAAATACTCTTTCAATCAAATCAATGTTTCAATAATTTCTATTTTCGTATATCTATAGGAAATGAAATACAATTATAGACGTAAAACACTTGCAATGTAAATAAGCTCTAGAAATATATCGTCACAAGCAATGGAGATGTTAAATGACAATCGTTTCATGTCAGTTAAGCACGACCAAAGACAATCCTCATCATTTCTATTTTTTTTTTTCGTTTATTTAATTCCGAAAAAAAAAGTTAATAAAAGAAACAAACTTTTAGAATAAGATTTAACCAAAGAAAAGTGATCATAGCAAGAACCATACATAGTAAATAATACAACTCTAAAATGGCTTATTGATTATTCGAAAAAGAGAAAGATATTATAACTAGTTATTATCTTTTAAATACAAATATTGTCTGCATTAAGAAACTTAAAATAACAGAAAGTTAAACAACAAGAGTTTCGAATTATCAAAGTCGAACAAAACTAATTGTAATAGGGGCTATCATTAACGCGAAACGCATTGGCAACCTTGTATCTTCTGATAGAATGAACATATACGGTCCCAGAAGTAGAATTACTAAATTCAGGTCCAACTAAACGGGGGAGAGTCGGTATTTGTTTGGTAATAAGATTTCCGACAGAGACTTGAAGGTCATTACTGTAATGAGCCACACAAAAGATTACTAAGCCATCACAACTAGCACAAACACGAAGAGGTAAGTCATATATAGCTTAATTGTGTTACCTGAACATCACAGTTGTTCATGAACTCCGCAAGTTTAACCACCTCTCGACGATCCCCAAGTTGGGGATGAGGAGGCCATTAGTTGACTTCTTAAGGTGCGCGTTAATGAAATCTCGATTTTTAATGATATTATACCACTCTTTGCAAACATATTTCATCACATTGTATAGAATATCAGCAGGAAGCAAAAGCAGAATTTGGAATATGATCCCTTCAGGGAAAAAAGGTAAGTTGCTCTTTGCATTTCTTTTCCTTGAACAAGCAGCTGACCCTGGAATATATATAATGTGTGTATATCACCAATTAGTTTTAAAATGCATGTATTGACACCTAATTTTTTTAGGATAAATGCTTAAAACATCCATGTAATATAAATATGATGTGTATAATATTCGTTAGTTTTAAAATGTGTGTTTTGACACCTATTTTTTTGGACAAGTGCTTAAAACACCACTGTAATATAAATATTGTGCTTATAACACCCATTAGTTTTAAAATATATATATATATTTTTTTGAAGAATTAAGATTTATATATAATATCAAAGAAAAGGCTTAAATCATACAAATAAAAATATGTGTATTGACACCTAAGTTATTATGAATCACTCAAATTATATATATATATATATATATATATATATATATATATATATATATATTAGTTTTATGAGTTTCTAAATTAAAATTATTTATTTATTTTTTGTATTCATATATTTTTATAAGGGGTAATCCTTGATTTTTCACATTAAAAATTCAAAACTATGATATCAACGATTATTTTGGTATTAATTAAACAATCCTATTTTTGTTTTTGGTAAATAAACCCACCCAGTTTCTCAAATAAGTTGATTTTTTCTAAAATGAAAAAATAAATGTGCAAATTGCCCCAATAATGGTTTGAGCTTTTAACCCCATATGATATGCATATAGTGCATTTAACTTCCCCTATGGTTCTACTTAGGGATGCACACGGTTCGGTTTGATACGATTCTTTAAAAATTTGGAATCAAACCATTATCAACGATTTCTTGAAAACAAGAACCAGAACCAAAATCATTAGTTAAGGAACGGAACCGAACCAAACCATAAAATAACGATTCGGTTCGGTTCCGAACCATAGTTTTATAAACATGTTATTTCAAGTTATACATAACATACATCAATATATATTATGAAAAATAATATTGTCAATTTCAAAACTAAAAACAAGACTCTTAAACCAAAAATTACACACACACGCACCCCACCTCCACCTGCATCCCCAAAAAATCTCACACATACGCACTAAGAGGATGAAAGAGAGGGAGAGAGAGAGAGAGTTTTAGAGATATTGTTTATGGAGTTTCATGATTTTTTTTATTGTGTTTTTTTTTTAATTGCAACCATAACTTCAGTCAAGAGAATTGTTGAATGTTCATGAGTTAAAACAGAAAAGTTATGAGTCCGTATTTGTGTGTGAACCAACACATATTTAGAGATCTATAGAGGGGGAGAGAGAAACTAATCGTTTGTAGAAAACTTAGAAGCTGGTGGTAATGAAAAGAAGAGTTATGGTGGTCGGCGGTGGGAATGGATGTGAGAGATGAGAGGGGCTAAAAATTATAATTTTTTTATATATATGCGTGTAATATTTGTTTGGATGGTAAAAAATTATTACCGTAAACTTAAAATTTTATTTAATAGACTAATTTGTATTTTTTTGGTGATATAAGTTTATATGAATTTATAATTTTATTAAATATAATGTAATTGTATAAGTGAGTTACACATATATATGTATATATAATTCATATCGGTTTCGTTTGGTTCCAGACAGTCTGAAATCGGAACCAAACCAAATTAAAACGGTTCTGTTTTTTGATAACCGGAATTAAACCAAACAAATTCAAAACTGGAACCAAAACACCGGTTCAGTTCGGTTTGGACCGGTTCTATGGTTCCACAATTTTTTTGTGCACCCCTAGTTCTACTTCACTCCAAACTCTTTTTTTTTTGTGCAACTGGGGACAATTCGCACTATATTAAATTTTTTTGGGTGAAGTAGAATCACAGAAGGTTATACACACTATATGCATATCATAGGAGGTTAAAAACTCATGACCCTAGAAACAATATGTGTATATATATGTGTGTGTGTGTGTGTATCAACCAGCAGACTACTTGCTTAGGGACCTAACAACGTGTAGTATAATTTTTTTTTCTCTGAGACATTTCATCAAACATTTCGAATGCATAAAAAAAAATTCTTACTCCCTAGTGAATAAGAAATTCATACTCACATATTATATAATGACCGTTGGATCTGATTGACATAAATAAATGAATTATTTTTCAAAACTTAAAAATCATATCTATAACAACTATTGTGCTAAATGAGTATGAATTTTTTTGCTCACCATGAACAAGAGGTCATTACTATGTATATACAAGGGCGGAGCCAAAGGTAAGCTAGGGAGGGGCATGACCCCTCCCATTTTTTTTTAAATTGTTTTTGGTACCTTAAAAATATATATATTTATAGATAGAGTTAAAAAAAAATTGCATGTGGCTCATCCCAAAATTTAAAAATTTCTTTTAGTGTCCCATATATATATATATATATATTATTGATAAATTTATAGAAAATTGCATATGACCCCTCAATTTTTTCTCAAAATTATTTTTAATAACCCACAAAGATAAATATATTTTATAGATATTGCATATGGCCCCTCCCAAATCTTTTTCCAGGCTCCGCCCCTGGATGTACATACATATATATTATGTATGTGCAAATTAATGGCCCTTTCTTTTAAACTCAATGCTTTCCGTTTTAGATCAAGGGCAAGCTCTTATAAGGGAAGGGATTAAAATCAAAATCTTCATAACAATTATAACATATTAAATAAATAAATCACAAAAACAACTTTATCTACGTGTGTATGTATATATATATTTGCATGCAAGGAAAAGAGAGAATTACCTCTTTTAGTTGAGCGAATTGAGTTGATGTTCTGGGTTGAATTGACGACATACTCAAGCCCACCCTCTTCACTACTGCTACTGAAATGGGGTATCAACAATTGATTTCAAATTCGGAATGACAAAATGTTGGTAGAGTCTTCAGTCAAATGGTACCCAAAAGAAAAAGAAATATACATGGATCTTTATGTTGATTTTTTTATCCGTTTCTCCATCTAACGGTGCACAGATTTTAAAATTATCATGTAATGTGTTATATGCCATTAGATAGAGGAGTGGATGAAAAAATCAATTTAGAAAACAATAAGAATACTCCTTTTGTTGGATTTGGATCCTCAACACGGTGATTCGCTTATAAATCCTAGGGCCAAAATTTTGCCATGTCAACTTAAAAAATTCAAAATGTCAGTTTTCCGAGATCTGATTCTGGATGATGTGTCAACTTATACACCGTCCGATCAAGCAACAAACATAAGTAGAAAGAAATATCCTCTTACTCTTTTGTCCCGTCTAGTAAGTTTATTTTTTCCCTTTGTAATGTCTCAAAATAGATAGTTAAATACATCTTTTCATTAATATTCATCTATCCTCTGAGATTTCCCTAAATAGCGGAAGCAACCATAACTTTAAAATGTTATATCCACTATCACCAAGTAAATAAATAATAGGCAAAAGTTCAAAAAAAATTCTAAATTAATTTTTTGAGAAGATGAGTTCCTAAATTATCAAATTATTGCATAATACACATTAAATTTATTAGACTCACTTTTTTAGTGCCTTGTAATGTGAAATTTTTTATGTACCACTAAAGCATAATTAACTAAAAATTATTAAAGTATATACATTATATAGTATTAAAATACCCTCAATGTATACTTGAAAACAAAACATATTAGTCTATAGACCCTAATTTAATTAGGATAAATTATAGTTTAACCCCTCAAGATATAATATATTATACCCGTATTTTCTGTCATTTGATAAATTATAGTTTGACCTCTCTAGTTGATAAGAAATTGTAAAATTACTTATATACCCATGTCTATATTTTATTTAAAAGATATTTTCATAAATAAGTGAAGGTATTACAGTCAATTCATCCCTGGTCAACTGCTTATGTAAGTATTGATCATGCCGGAAGTTCACCCGAAGAAATTTTTTACTACTACTTACAAACTAAACGGGTCAAATTATAATTTATCAAACAACATGAAATTTGAGTGTAATATATTATATCTCAAAGAAGTCAAAGTATAATTTACCCATTTAATTATTATTAAATCATCAAAGACCATAAATTAAAGTTACATTTATGTACATCATTCCCTTTTCATTTCTCGAAGGTACAAAAAGATACCTAAAAGAATAATTATTCCTAAGACTTTGGCTACACCTACTTAAATAATAATAGGGTATTATCATAAAAACCCCAATACTTTAATATTTGTATCAAATAACCCCATCACTATCATATGTCCCCTACACTATTAATTTGTCTCAAATTGCCCCTCCCTGCACTATTTGACTATGTTAAATGACTATATTAACCTTACCCTTTTAATTACTTATCTTAAAGGACAATAACAAAGTAATAATAGAAAAAAAAAAACATACGCACTAACAAATATTTTCATCACCTTCAACATAAAATTATTCGATAATTTAATTCATATTTTTTTTGTCATAAAAAATATTAATAGTAATGTAGACCCATTTCATTTTAAATAAAAATTTGGATTGTGTAATTTAGAAAAATGCTTTAATTTCGGATTGAGGCTAAATATGAGTTTATTATGAAACTAAATATGCTCATTTTTGTTAGTGCACGGTATTAAAGCAATATTAATTTTTTTTTCCAAAATTACACAATCCCAATTTTTATTTAAAAGGAAACGGGTCTACATTACTATTAATATTTTTTTATGAAAACAAATTATGAATTAAATTTTCGAATAATTTTATGTTGAAGTGATGAAAATATTTGTCAATGCATGTGTTGTTGTTTTTTTATTTTCTATTGTTACTTTCTTATTGTCCTTGAAATAGATAAATTAAGATAAGTAATTAAAATGGTAAGATTAATATAGTCAAATAGTGCATGGAGGGGCAATTTGAGACAAATTAATAGTATAGGGGCAATATGGTAGTGGTAGGGATTGTTTGATACAAATATCATAGTGTTGGGGTTTTTATGATAATAGCCCATAATAATATAAAGAGAAAATATTAAGATCTCCTTGAAATAGGTAAATTGTTGAGAAGAATGATAAGACGTAAGATATTAAAAATATATATATATATATAGTAATTAAAAATGGATTCAAAAACAAGTCACTGTATTGTATGGATCTGAAAATAATGGTTGATATATATATAATCTTGGCATGCATAATCATGTTGATAACCCCAACAAAGATTATGGGTAATATAAATGTGTGCATTCATGGATCTCAAAAATACTTAGATATATACACCAAAAAATGATAAGCAAGTGTCATAAGTATAGCCAATATGGCTTGTTGGCCAAGTGAAATAGTTTTTCCCTTGTTTGTTTTGAAGCTATTGTTGTCGAGTTTTGGAGGAGAATAGAGGAATGCCATAGAGATACAGTCCTCATCATTTTGGCCTTTATATATTGGCCTTCCAATGACATGCTTGTATTGCCCACCACTCCATGCCTGAGAGAGAAAAAGGAAAAGTTACATGGTTGTAAAGATGAATTATGAACAAAATATATATATATATATATATATATATATATATAACAAAGAAAGCTATTGTAGTACGACATTGTCATCATTTTTCTCCATAGCATTGATAACAATATCTCATGTGCAATGATCTCCTTTATGCACAAGTTTCACTTCAGAAATCAAAAGTGATAGCCCATTGTTGTACAAGGTTGTAGCTTAATTATTGATTTTTTTTTTGGCCTGGCAATTATTGATTAATGTACAAGGAATTTAACATATATACATGATTATGACTCATTCTCGACCCTATCAAATATATTGACCGCCACGGGCGGAGCCATAATTTTTTCAAAAAAAAATTTTAATCCCAAAAAATATATAATATGTTTATAAAAATTACATATGACCCCTCCAATGTTTTTAAAAAATCCTTTCATAGCCTAAAAAATAAATCTTACCAATAAATTTTTAAAAAATTACATTGCCCCAACAAGTTTTTTAAAATATTCTTTTGGTAACCTGGAAAAATAAAAAAATTATCAATAAATTTATAAAAAATTGCATTCCCCCAGGTATATTTCACGGCTCCGCCCCTGTTGACCGGTGAAATTCATCCACACCAAAATATATTGAAGAAAGGTGTGAATGAATTTTCTTACTTATGGTGATTAAGATCATTCATGCGCGCCTGTACACACATATATATGTATATAAATTGCAAAGTTTTGTTGCTTCATAGGCCCTTCTTGGCCTAAAGTACTTGTGTAACTAAAAATACCTGTATTTGATCTCCAAGAGTGATTATCAAGGCATGTTTATCTGGGCAAAAGGAGACCCAACCCTTCTTGGAGTAGACATGAAAGTCTGAACAGCCACTGCATATATGTAGACATAGTGCATGAGAATAATCTGATCCCCTTATCATCATTTTAATCACATTATATCTCAATGAGTTCACCAACTGCTCCTCAGTGGTACTTTTAGAGTGCTTGTAGATATAGCAAATTGATGAGCCCCCAAGGTCTTGCCCTTGTATCGTATCATTTTGATCAAGTGTTGATTTTCTTGGAGGACTCTTCTCCTTGAGGACTAGTACAATTTTTTCACCAACCTTGCCTATGTCTGACAAAAGTATTTCCATTTTATCACTGCAATACACAGAATGATTGCGGTTATATTGTTTATTAGGGTCGCACAGGGTTCAGTTTGGTCTGATTTTATAATGAGTCGAGGTTCGCGTAAACTGACTCGGACATCAGGGTTAAAAAAAATAATAATACATTACATTACATAATCTCATACTCATCATAATATATACTTTTTAATAATATACTTTTAGTGTTATTTTTAGGCACAACACATTGTAGGAGTGGGAATGGGTAGAATATATAAATTCAAAATGTTCAAAAAAAATATTTGTAATATGATTATTATTACATAAAAAATTATAATAAAATCTCCCAAAAAATATAACTAAATACTGATCATCAATGTACTGATTCGATGCTCCTTTCTTTTGTAGTAGTTAAATTCTCAGCGATGCTAAGAAACAAAATCTATGGCAACAAAAATAAAAGAATTTGCTATCGGTAAGAAATTGTATAATTACTTGAAATTTTATGATTAAGAAAAACTTTATTTTTCTACCAAAAAAAATAAAATAAAAAATATTAGTGAAATTTTCATACCTGAAATTTGAATATCCCTGTGGCCATATTCCCTCCATTTCCATCTTCAAACATTCATCTCTACACCAAACAAATTCTTCAGTCATATCTCTCTCCTCCTCAACCTCAACCTCCTCGAACCCAAACGCCTTCTCCGATGACCTCGAGATCACAGCCTTCTTATCCGGTGATATCCCGAATATTCCGGCACCAGAGGCCAACGCCGATCGGATCAAATCGCCCGGAATTCCATGGTTAACAATCTGAAAGCAACCGATTCCGGCAATTGAATCAAGAATTGCGCTCACCGAGTCAATTTCGAGTGAGTTCAATGAATTGAAGTCGATTTTGGGAGGGTTTTCGGTTGATTTTTGGCGCGGGAAGACTCGATCCGGTAGAATGAGGTCAGGAACACGGAGAGAGTGTTCGAGAAAATCGGTGAGAACTTCGGCGTTTGTGACCGATGATCGGCGACCGGAGGCGATCGGAGACGGAGGCGGTGCTCTGAAATTGATGACGTTTTCCGGCAACGGATGAGGCGAGATTGCCATTGGAGATAGTAGGAGGTGTCAGGTGAGTGATGTTTTAGCTAGTCTCAATTTGATGATATGTAAAATATATAACTATATATGTGTGCGAATACACACAGTGACTATGTGTAAGATATATATATATATATATATATATATATATCTGTCTGTAAAGAGAAAGAGGAAGAAGCAGCAATGATGGCTATGTCCTGGTGGTCTCCCAGGTAACATTCCCCAGTATCATCACTCTTCACCTTTCAATACTTTTCTTCCTTCCTCTGCTTTTTTGCTTTGCTTTACTTTTTCCTCTTGTTTTCTTAAATGGGCCAAATATATATGGGCTCAACGGTCAAATTTCAAATATTGGGCTTATTATAAAGATGAGGAAATATTTGTATTTGCTATGAATTTTGGGCTCATCTTATATATAATCGAAAGATTTAAATTGCGATTGACCATGAATGTTAGTTTTAAATGAAATTTCTCAACATCATACGGGCAATCGATAGTTGTATTTACCTATACATAATACTATCCTTGTTTTTTTCTTTTTTGGTTCCTATGCATAATATATTTCTCAAATTTTCTAATCATTCTTAAATAGTATTTTATCTATCTAATATATTTTGCTAGTCAACATCTACTAAGAGCTAGTAGCCCAGTACTACATGTGTAAAAATATAAAATATAGTTAATCCCTAACAAGATCTTGAAAATTAGAATTCTTGAAAATTTTGGTCTAATCCCCAAAACGATCTTCATGTGACTTAATCCCTAACAAGATCTTTGAGGGTGTCACGGTACGTAATAGTTAGGATTCAAATTTACGCTCTACAATTTGAATACGATTAATCCAAATTTTAAAAAATCTGTTCATACCTTGCGTTACGTCTGCATGACATCCTTAAAGATTTTGGTTGAAAGTCACCTAAAATAATATAAAATATAGGCCAATCCGAGTTTGATAAAGCAGTGGACCCGAGATACGTTGGGCTTGGATCATAGCATTAGAATAAAGGTTATTCTCATAAAATCTCCTGAGATTTGCAAATTTAATCAAATAATTCAAAAACCCCCCTCAAATTTTTAATTCCTATCAATTACTCCCTCACCCTCATATTTCAGTCAAAATAATTATGATTAATTTTATTTACACCATATAAAGTTTGTTTTATCTTCAATCAAACTTCTTTAAATTTAAAAAATTACATTCAGACCCCTTTAGTTTGAAAAATATATATATAGTTCGAAATATATATATATATTTAAAAAATCTATATTTCTAAAAATCCTTCAAATCACATCCCTTCATATATATATATATATATAAATTCCACATCATTTTTCATGCAAAAATCCACCCAAAAACGTACATAACCACACACACAACTCTACATCATGCATGATTTCTCCTTCATTTTCGTTTTTATTCTTCCATTCCTTAAATTAATTATTGTTTAGCCCTTGACTTTAAATATATCTATTTATTATCATTTTTTCTTTTTGGATTTTAGTATCCTTTTAAGTTTTACCTTTTATAAATTTCTCATTTTATTTTGGTATTATTATTTTTTCAATGTAAATTGATAAATATTGAGTTTGGCCAAATTTAATTTATTTATTTTATATATCTGCATCTATATGCATCATTTAGACAAAATTTATAAGATAACTTATAGACTAGATTTTACGCCATGTGCATTCGCACATGCTCTTTCCTAGTATGTATATATATATATACATGCAAACACATTTAAATTGTGATTAACTTTCATCTATAACACTTTTTTAAAATATAAAATTATTTTGTGCTCACACTTTAAATAATAATTTATCCAAGAAATTGTGTAATTCACTATAACTTTCATCTATAACATTTTTTATTAAAACTTGTCCCCCCCCCCCCCCCCCCCCCTCGTTCCCTCTTTTATAGCAGTTTTGGGTGGCTCGTTTATACTTATGGGTGGTGATGGAATTGGAAAAAAAAACCCGCACATAAACGGGGCGGGGAAGGTTTTTGGTGTCCCCGCCCCCTTTAGACATATTATAATATATATATATATATATAGTGAATAAAAAATAAGTGTAATCCACTAATCCAAACTCTATTTTTTTTTGTTCTCTAAATTGAAATGAACCTAATATTGGACAATATTCTTTTCTGTTATTATTTTTGGTAGAATGTATTATAATTTGGATTGTTGGATAATTTAGTGGTTTATTTAGTTTTTATAATATTGAATTTCGTGTTTTAAATATATGATTTTGTGGAGTTGTTTAATTTTAAAGTGACATAACGGATACCCGCGGACACCCAACAGTTTTAAAAAATCCCGACGGGAACGGGGTAGGTCACCCCGTTTAGCCAATTTTAATTGAATAGGGTGGGAGTTTCTTAACGATTGTGGGAGCAGAAAATGGTACACCCGCCCAGAATCGCACTCGTTGTCATCCCTACTTATGAGCAATACATCTTAAAATAATTCAAAATCTGGACATATTTTTATTACAAAATTTAACCATGTGAGCAACTCAAATTAATACAATTTTTTTTAATAATAATAAAAAATTGGTCCGGATTGCAAACCGGAGCCTAATAAAATTTTCGTGATTGGTCCGACTGGGTGAGCTACATAATAAAAGGTCAACAGAGATCAACTACACGAGTTTGAAATTTTTTTCATGCCGGTCTTAAAAAAGTTCATAGCACCACCTAACCTTAATGGGTTTAAGTCCATCTGTGTAGGGCTTTTCTATGACTAGTGACTCTTGGTATGTGAGTGGTCCCAATCATATAGATATGAAGGTTGGATAATACATTTCTTCATTGTGATTACAATTCTATTTTGAAATCTCAAACTATTTTTTTGACTATTTGTGAGAGCTGGATTGACTAGTATAAAGGGAAAATTAAGTTGTCAAAAAGAAACATATATGTCACTTTCTATCACTTAGAAGATCCATTGGATCAAAGTATGTAAATCATGAGTATTGAAAGTAAAAAAAGGAAATTTTCTAGTTAAATGTCAAGTTACGCTACCATTTTGATGTTTAAAGAATAATTTGTCAAAAACTAGAAAATAAACAGTTGAAAAGTGGTTTAGAGTGAAAATTCTGGAATACCATTATATTATAAAATTATATTCTATATAAAGAAAGGGTAGACTTGTCATTTTATAAAATTTAGTCAGTGGTCATGAAAAAAATAAAATAAAATAAAATCATAGATAAGCCACAAAAATAAGAAGAAAAGCAAGAATCACACTAAATAATCATTCTTTGTATGTTTACGAAATTTTGAGGAAGTACTATATATTGAGTTACAACAATCTCTTTGTATAAATTGTAGATGTGTGTGTATATGTGTGTTTTTTTTTGGGTGGGCAAGTAATTGTAGATGTGTGTTCACACGCTTCATTATCATGATTTCATGAGGAGCATTTATATATATATATATATATATATATAGTGGTGATGCGATGAAATCGTTTAGGTGACGAGAGCTTCCTCAGAAAACTTTGATCGCATGACCTAGAAAGCATGTTTTCTTCTCCAACAGACTCGGAAAATATAGACAAATACAATATTACACAACTCATAGAAATACATTATTGCAGAACTCATGACACAAGTCTAGAACATGATATAGTAGTAGTGATAGAGCTAGGCACATCGCCTTAATTATAATTGTCATTTTCAGTTTATAAAGTCATTGTACTTGCCTCTTGAATGAAATTCAAGAGGGTGGACCTATATATGTAACAACTCATTTTCCTTTATTAAAATTTTCAACCAAGAGGACTCAAGTGGTCCTTCTTTTAACGTCCATGGTTTAGTTTTGTCTCTATAATTAATTAGGTATATATTATTGAATTGTTTACCAGCTTTTATACGAAGACTTTGGAGGAAAGTTTAAATGAATAATGGAGTTTTATTCCCGTTTTCCACACCAATATTAGTGGGGGCTTAGGGGGCTCTAAGTGGGTGAACAATAAGATTAATTAACTCACTTCTTTTTCACCAATGGTTTTATGACTTATTTCCCATTGTTGTTGCTCATGTAATAGATGATAAAATTATAGTTTTGTTGATGTGTTTAACAAAGTTTTTCTATTTAAATAATAACACTCTCCTACTCGACCTAAGAATAGATTAATTCACCAAGAAAATGACATATTAGTAGTGTTTTCATGAGAAAAACTTAAATACTCTCATAAAATTGATGTCATAGTATCGTCCAATAATTAAATATCACCGATGACATTATGACTTTGGATTGGTGGCTCCCTTTCATAAATTATAAAACTATATTTTTCGCATTAATTGTTAAAATGTGAATTAATATTGAATTCATCATTTCCGAGATTTGGAGAAAATAGGGCATTGCCACTCTGCCGCGCCACATAATTTCTTCCGTGATCAAATTGACGACCGATATTGGAAATTTGCTTGAAAGTTTCAGGGAGCTTTCACTTTATGTTACAAAGAAGGGACTCATTATTTAGAGGGATCTCCATCCTTAATGATGGCTAACATGCATTTAATCTAATAGTACAATAAATAACTTATTTATAAGATACACAATTTTAATATAATTAATTACAAAATTAACAAATGATTTTTTAAAATTGACAATAATACCCTAAACTAAATTTTCGCCTAGAAACTAGGGTTCTTCCAACGAAGAGTTTTTTGCACACCACCTGATCCATCTCCGGCTAACACTGCTCAACTTCTGGGTTTGGTGCGGTGGTGGGTGGCACTCGTTGGGGTGATCCAAGGACTTTTGTAGTGGTTGTTGTACGAAGAGGGAAGAGAACCATTTTGGAGATGAAGATGTTACAGAGGAAGTGTTTGGTGAGCACGAGAACTCTGGGATCAATTTCGATGTCTATAAAGATATTCCAATGGATCTTAAAGGAGAAGATGACGTAGGTGTTTTTCAATTTGATGGGTGTGATTGCATCAATTGTGTAGGTTGTGGCTAGTGTTCTTGTTCTAGCTTGTGTTTTTGTTTCTGGAGAAAGTACTTTGAAACCAAAATTTGAATCGAAATTTTGACCAATATTTTGTTTCGACTTGAAAGTAAATTTTTTCATAAAAAATTAAAAATTGGAAAGGTTCAAATAAAAATTTGATAAGGTGATTTTTACGAACTAAAATTACAATAATTTTGTTTTTTAAGAAAACTTAAAACTAAATTTTGACAAGGTGATTTTTACACATTGAATAAAATTTTTGACAAAATATTTGTTTTAATTTGAAAGAAAATTTCACAAGCTGGAATTATAATTGTAAAACTTGAAAATAAATTTTGACAAGTTAAATTAAAATTTTGACAAAATATCTATTTTTTCTTGAAATGAAATTTTCGCATAGTGAAATAAAACTTGGATAAGTTGAACAAAATTTTGACAAGACGATTTTTAAATGTTGAATCTTTATTTATATATGGTGAATGATGATTTTTACATGTCGAATCAAATTTTTGACAAAGTATTTGTTTTGACTTGAAAGAAAATTTTGACAAGCCGGAATAATATTTGGACAACTTAAAAGAAGTTTTGACAAGTTGATTTTTACACATTGAATCAAGATTTTGACAAAGTATTTGTTTTGATTTGAAATGGAATTTTCGCATAACGAAATAAAATTCGGCCAACTTGAAATAAAATTTTTATAAGGGCATTATGGTCAACTTGTGTAATCTATAAATAAGTTTTTTCTTTCGTTGTTTGTTGTAATTACATTTTATCTCCGGTGGTATTTGTAATTTTCCCATTTTTTATTATTAGTAAATACACACTCACACACCACCCAAATGTATCTTTTAAAAGACTCAAATCCCACACTTCTTGTTGACACTCCAATTTGGCAAGTGATGTGGCAAGCAATTTGGATGAAGCAAAGTTGATAATATTTGTCGTTGCTTCACCAAACTTCGGTCAACAAAATTTATAATACCTACAAATACTTTACTTAAAATAGTATAGCAATAAGTAGGGTCGAACCACTCTCAACTTAGAAATCGGTTTGAGACTAAGATCCAAAACTATAATTTTCGAGATAAAAAGAAATTACTTAAAACAATTCTTGAATTTTTGAATAATAAACTAAAATAACTAAAATTATCAAATGGTGGAAGAAATCTTAAGGGATGAGAATCCACCACCCGGGTCTATATAAATAATATTATATATTTCTATTGCAAATTCTCCTCCAACCTATTAAACATAAACATAGATATTGGTAGGCATTCCCCGTATTTCCATTAATTGGTAATCACGGAAAATCCTCCCTCTAATGTTTTGGTTTAAAAATAAATAAATAAAAATAGTGGTAGGCATTCCCCGTATTTCCATTGATTGGTAATCACGAAGAATCCTTCCTCTATTTTAAACCTCTATTGTAGGTTTTGTCACTTGAAAGAATTATTTCGGGAAGAGAATTAAATAATAAGAAATAAAATAAAATTATGTATATCTTACCCAATGTGGTTTCATCACTCCCTTGAGAAGATGTTTAAGCTAGCATAATGATATAGAAATAAAACATGATGATAGAAGAAATTTTCATTAACTAAAAATAAGATTACAACAAAAATAAAAACTTGATACAAGACTAGACTCTCTCTACAATTTCTCACTCTCTACCATCTAACTCCATACAATTTTCAACTACTCTCCTATTTATAGAGAAAATTGGAATATAATGACATCTTGTAAAGTGAAGTTAAATCTATTTTTCTTTTCTTTTTCTTTGAATATTGATGTTTTCCAAGTCATTTTCTTATTTCTTCATGTGCATTATATTCTTTTTTCCATCCATGTGCATTCCTTTCTTAACTTTAATATATTTTCTTCATCTTTTCCAATTCAAACCTATAAGAAATAAAAAGATATATATAAGAACATTTATGCAATAAAATGGTGAATTAAATATTTATTTTTGACATTTAAAATAGTGATTTTGTGAACTTATCAAATTACCCCCAAACAAGTTCTTGCTAGTCCTTTAACAAATAAGGGCAAAATAGATTAGTTCGCAAAATTAGACTTTTATTAATTTTAACTAAAGATGTGTCACTTTCGCAGGCTGCTTTCGATTGCATTTACCATATGCAATAAGACCTTAAACCCCTAGGTTACCCTAGTGGACGAGCAATAGCCTCGTGAGAGTTGGATATATTACCCACAACTTCTTCATTCTTCATTTTCATGCATTCATACATTCACATACTCATTAATCAAGCCATGATACAATATATAGGATAATATGAATGCAAATACTACCACTCACTACCGAACAATAACTATCTCAAGCTAATGATATGAATGATCCCCACTGAAGTAAATAATTTCATTACTTTCTACTCCCAATCTAGACAATCTTCCGTGTTTTTGTGAACATTCTACTATGGTATGTAAATATCTTTTCTTCTATTTCATTGATCAAACTTTGCCATATTTTTCGTAAAAACTCATTATTTCCATCATTTCTCTTCCATCCCTTTTTGTATTTATAAGCTCCGGACTTTCCAACAAGGATTTTTAGTCCTGACCAACTGGGCTTGAACTTCTTCCATGGGATTTATGCTCATTAGTTTTCTCCTTTTTTTACGCGAACAATGATATTGATGATACCAAGGTCCGGTTACTCAGATCGAAGAACTACTTTTTGCATTTCTTTGAAAATAATTTTTTAAAATTTTCTCCATTATATCTCCCCTTCTCCCCTTTTATAGCGGCAAATCTAATTTTTCAACTCCATAGTCAAAGATCAACTGTTTTTCCCATAGTGAATGTGTTCATGTGCTTATTTATAGGTCAAAGTTGTCCTTTTCGGTTTCAATTTCACTAATTTATTAACCTATGTAAAACCACATCATTTCACTAACTCAATCTAATCATTACTCTCATGAGCGGGAATATCGCATCACATACTACTGATATATCATAAACACAAACTTAATCAACTTATAATGCAAAACACTCACGCATAAAAAAAAAAAACTTTTCCAAACGAAATCAATTTTTCAAATTTTTTTTTTTTAATAAAGAAATTCTATTTTGATTAAATAGATATCCACCCCCAAACAAAAATAACACTGTCCCTAGTGTTTAAAAATACATCTAAGAGACAAATTGGAACAAATTACCGCAATTGAGGTGGTGTTTTTGGAGTATAGTCCCTGCAAAGATTCTTAGCAAAATAAAAGTCAAGTGATTGAAAATATTATGATAGACTTTACCCCCAAACAAAATCTAAACATATCCAAATAAAGTGAAAAAATAAAATTGATAGAAAAATTTACACAACTGACTGGGCTGCCTCCCAGTAGCGCTAAGTTTAACGTCTTCAGCCAGACTCAACAGATGTGCTACCCCTAAATAGATCAGTCCGAATAAATCGGATCAATGAGGAAAATTTCCTCATTTTCAGAAGTTTCAAGTTCTAGGAAAGGCTTTAGACGATGAGCGTTAACTTTAAATAACTGTCCATTCTTAGGGTCTTGTAACTCAATGGCACCATGACTAGAAATGTGATGGATATAGTACGGGCCTGACCAACGTGACCTTAACTTCCCAGGAAATAATTGAAGACGGGAGTTATACAAAAGAACATTTTGTCCTATGAAAAACTCCTTTTTGAGAATGTGTTTGTCATGTTCCAACTTAGTCTTGGCTTTATAAATTCTTGAACTCTCATAGGCATCATTTCTGATTTCTTCTAACTCATCAAGTTGAAGGGTCCTACGTTGACCGGCTTTATCATAGTCAAAGTTCATGGCCTTGATGGCCCAATAAGCACGGTGGGTGTTCGAGTTCAACAGGCAAGTGAAAGGTTTTCCCATAGACCAATCGATATGGGGACATTCCTATAGGGGTCTTGTAAGCAGTACGGTATGCCCATAAAACATCCTGGAGACGAAGACTCCAGTCCTTCCTTGTGGGGTTAACTGTTTTCTTTAAGATCTGTTTAATCTCCCTATTAGATACCTCAGCTTGACCATTGGTTTGAAGGTGATATGATAGGGCCACTTTGTGATTGATTCCATATTTGGACAACAGGTTTCCAAAGACTTTGTTGCAAAAATGTGAACCATTGTCACTGATTATGGCTCGAGGTGTTCCAAACCGAGGTAAAACCTGGTCTTTGAAAAAACGCACCACAACTCTATGGTCAGCTGTTTTGGTGGCTAAAGCTTCTACCCATTTTGACACATAATCAACTGCTAAAAGGATGTAGAGATTGCCAAATGAGGATGGAAATGGTCCCATGAAAGTAATACCCCATACGTCAAAGATTTCAACGACGAGAATCGATTGTTGAGGCCATTCGTTTCTTTTGGTAATCTTACCTAGCAATTGACATCTATGACAAGCTAGACAGTATGTGTGGGTGTCTTTGAAAATGGTCGGCCAATAGAATCCTGATTGCAAGATTTTTGCAGCAGTTCGTTTGGAACTAAAATGGCCACCACATGCCTGGTCATGACAGACTTTTGATCTACCTCGGGAACACACCTACGAATGATCTGATTTGGACAATATTTAAACAAGTAGGGGTCATCCCAGAAATATTCCTTAGCCTTGGCCAAAAATTTATCTTTCTCTTGTTTGGACCAGTTGGAAGGAATTTGACTAGTCACAATATAATTGACAATATCTGCATACCATGGTGCATGAGATATTTCAAATAATTGCTCATCAGGAAAATAATCAGAGATGGGAATGGAGTCACTAGTGGATTCAATAACAAGACGGGACAAATGATCAGCGACTACATTCTCGGAACCTTTCTTATCTCGAATCTCAAGGTCAAACTCTTGAAGGAGTAAGATCCAGCATATCAACCTAGGTTTTGCATCAGATTTGAACAAAAGATGTCTTAACGCTGCATGATCTGTATAGATGATGACCTTAGATCCAACCAAATAAGATCAAAACTTCTCAAAGGAGAACACGACTGCTAGCAACTATTTCACAGTGGTTGAGTAGTTGATTTGGGCATCATTTAAGGTTTTGCTAGCATAGTATATGACATGTCGTGCTTTATCCACTTTTTGGCCTAAAACAACACCTACTGCATAATCAGACGCATCACACATAATTTCAAAAGGCAAGTTCCAATCAGGTGAGCGAATGATAGGTGCAGTAGTGAGTGCTGACTTTAAGTACTCAAAGGCGGACTTACAGGCATCAGTAAACTCAAATTGTGCATCTATAGCTAGAAGATGGGTCAAAGGTCTAGCTATCTTACTGAAATCTTTGATGAAACGCCTGTAGAAACCGGCATGACCTAGGAATGCTCTAATATCTCAAACAGATTTGGGGATAGGTAGATTGGAGATTAGATCAATTTTTGTTTTGTCTACTTCAATTCCTGCACTAGAGATATTATGACCTAGGACAATTCCATTTTGGACCATGAAATGACACTTTTCCCAGTTAAGTACCAAGTTATTGTCACGACAACGTTGAAGTACGAGAGAAAGATGGTCTAGACATTGCTCAAATGATGACCCAAAGACAGAGAAGTCATCCATGAAGATTTCTAGAAACTTTTCAACCATGTCACTAAATATACTCATCATACATCGCTGAAATGTAATTGGTGCATTACACAAGCCGAATGACATGCGGCGATAGGCGAATGTACCGAATGGACAGGTGAAAGTAGTTTTTTCTTGGTCATCAGGGTGGACAGGAATTTGATTGTAACCAGAATAACCATCTAAAAAGCAATAGAATGTCTGACCAGCTAATCTTTCTAACATTTGGTCGATGAAGGGAATGGAAAATGGTCTTTTCTAGTCACGTTATTCAGTTTCCTGTAGTCTATCCAAACTTATCATCCAGTTTGAATACGAGTAGGAACAAGCTCATTATGGGCATTGGACACAACAGTGATGCCAGAATTTTTAGGAACTACCTGGATTGGACTCACCCATTGACTATCAGAAATTGGGTAAATGATATCAGTGTCAAGAAGTTTGATAACTTCTCCGCGGACAACTTCTTTCATATTGGGGTTAAGCCTCCTTTGAGGTTGTCTACAGGTTTTTGCATTATCTTCTAAGTGAATGCGATGTTGCACCACTAGAGGATTAATGCCCTTGATATCATCAATGGACCATGCTATGTCTTCCCTATTTGTCTTAAGAACCTCAATTAATTGGGACTCTTGTTGCTCAGTTAACTCAGAAGATATTACCACTGGAAAAGTCTCAGATTCACCAAGATACGAATATTTTAAAGTCTCGGGTAAAGGTTTTAATTCAATATTAGGTGGTTTCTTTGTATTTTCAGATTCAGTGTTAACTGGCAAGGACAATTATTCGAATTTGGATTTATACTTGGATGCTTCAAAGGTTGGGGCAAAGTCTAGCAAATCATTTACTTGGCTAATGTTATTAGCTTCATCCAAATTATCATCAAAATGGGCTAGACAATGCTGGAGTGGATCCTCATGATATGAGTGGTTAAAGATGTGGTTGGTCAATGAATCAATGAGACAAACATCTTCAACACACTCTGATTCAATGGATTTTTTCATCAAATTGAATACATTGACTTCCACTTTCATGTTCCCAAAGGTTAAGGTCATGCTACCATTTATACAATTGATCAATGCATTGGCTGTGGCTAAAAATGGTCTACCTAAAATGATTGGAATTTGTTTACCTTGGGTTGGTTGAGTGTCTAACACAATGAAGTCTACGGGGTAATAAAAATCATTAACTTTTACTATCACATCCTCAATGATACCCCTTGGAACTTTGATGGATCGGTCAGCTAACTGAATTCTAACATCAGTTTTCTTCAAATCAGTCAATCCCAAATCCAAGTAGACTGAATACGGTAACACATTGACACTGGCACCAAGGTCCAATAAAGCTTGACCTTCAAAATTTTCTCATATCCTACAAGTGATAGTTGGACTACTAGGGTCTTTGTGTTTAACCACAACTTGATTTTGTAGGAAGGAGGAACAATGTTGGGCTATGAAGGCTTCTTTAGGGATATTGGTTTTCCTCTTGACTAAGTCTTTAATGAATTTTGCATAAGAAAGAATTTGCTTAATAGCAGTGAGAAATGGAATGTTAATCTGGAGATTTTGAAAAATCTCTAAGATTTCACTGTATTGAGAATCCTTCTTATTGTTGACTAGTCTAGAGGGAAAATGTGCACGTGGAATAAACAGCTTTGGAATGACCTCATCAAGCTTAGGACCTTGGTCCTTTTTGGATTTTTGGGAATTGGGTGGAAGAGATTTGAATGGTTCAATTTCATCACTGATGGGTGGCTCAACCTTATTATCAATTTTGTTTCCTAACCTGAGGGTAATGATGGAATTTACATTGGCATTTGATTGGTCAGAAGTGGAAGGAGTCCTTACAAGATTAACTCCTTGTATTTTTGGATTGATTTCGGGTTGGCTAGGCAATGTACCCATTTGTCTTTCAGACAGAGCTGCAGTGAGTTGACTCAACTGATTTTGGAAAGACTGCTGAAATTGCAGTTGATTTTGAGTCAAGAGATCAAAGTTATTTTCTAACTTTTGAAATCTCTGATTGGAATGCTTATTGGATTGATCAAGATTAAGGGCAAGAATTTTCAAAGTGTCATCATAGTTGGAAGTATTATTGACCGGTGGGACAGGAGCAACATAGTTGTTCATGGGATCAACTGCTAAATCTCGGCTTGGATTGAACTGGTTACTCCTAGGGAATTGATTTTGAGGAATTATTGGTCCTTGAGTTGGAGGTTGCCTATTAGAGTGACTTTGAAAACTAGACTGACCACTTAAGTTTTGTGGAGGTAAATTTTGCCTCCATGAAAAATTAGGATGGTTTCTAGTATCAGGATGGTAACTTTGGCTAAATGTATTAGGCAATGGTCTCCTAAAGGTATTGAAAGCACAAACTTGCGCATCCGAAGGTTCAGATGTACAAGAGACCGGACATTCCTCTGTTGGATGAGATAAACCAGAACAAACATTGCATTGTGCAGGGGTAGATATTAGGGCAAATGCATCAAACTTTTTACCTAAGTCTTTCACTCCCTCAGCAAGACTTTGCATCACAGATTTTAACTCATTTTCAGGTTTGATCTCATAAAAACCAGATGTTCTATTCATTTGATCATTCCTAGAAAATTCATTATCAATTTGGTTCCAATTCCAATTTTGGGCATTTTCAGCTAGTTCCTCCAAAAATATATATGCTTGGTCAGAGGTTTGGGCCTTGAACTTTCCTTGGTGCATTGACTCAATCATGGTTCGGTTCATAGGTGAAAGTCTCTTATAGAAGAAATGGACTAGTTGTGCTTTATCAAAGCCATGGTGTGGGCATTTGAGTAGCAAGTCATGAAATCGGTCCCAAGTTTGATGGAATTGTTCCTCAATTTTCCCTTTAAAAGTACTAATGGCATCTCTCATTGATTCGGTCTTTTGCATGGGATAAAACTTACTCATGAATTTCCTTGCAAGTTCATCCCATGATCGAATGGAGTTGGGTGGAATGGATTTTAGCCATGATGCAGCTCTATCTTCTAAGGACAGGGGAAAAAGACGCAGTTTGACACCCTCTTCATTCAAATTTTGATTTTTGAATGTGTTGCATATTGTTAAAAACTTCCCTAAATGGATATAGGGTTGTTCGCTTTCAAGTCCATGAAATTTTAGCAACATATTGATTGTGGCGGGTCTAATCTCAAACTGGGGTGCATCATTCTCAGGTAGAACAATACAATTTGGTGGGTTGACTGTGATTGGGGCAAAATAATCATTAAGAGTTCTCGGTGCAACCATTGATGAATTATTGGTGGTTGACAAATTTAACAAGGTAGTTGATTTTTCTTCTAAATCACAGAGTGAGAGATCGCTAGGAAACCTAACTAAACGCTTGTTAAATCGCAACCACTGGGGCATAAACAAAAAGAAACCTAAAAAGGCTAGATGATGGGCAAATCACACAATTTTTTTGGCTTTGTTATCTTGAGCTTAATTTCAAGGATGGTAAATTTTTAAATCTAATATTGTAGAGAATTAATAGGATGGTGTCCAAATTAATTCTCTCCTAATTAGACAGCTCCTACTCTATTCCAGATTAAGTCGATAGATTACCAGTTAAGGATCATCAAACTAACAATGGAGTAGTTCCAAAGAAAGTGTGGCGAGGCACGTGGCCTGCTTAATGACGCGTCAACCACACTCCTAGACAGAATTTCCTACCGTTGATCAATTTGATAATGACTCACTGGAGTGACTACCAACCTCTTCCTTCCTAGAGGGCCTATGAGCTCGTAACCCTAAATTGGATTATTGCTAATGAATTTTAAAATTAGGCTCATGGTTTAACAAATGCAAGGATTTTTGTGATTTGTGGGCCACGGAAACGGGTGATGAAATCCCGACCGTATCTTGTGGGAATTTTGCCCTTAAGTATCTTATGCAAAATGCTAATTAAAATATGCACACACAAGATAAAAATAAATAAATAAATAAATAAACACGGGAGCTTAGGGGAATTTCTAATGTTATATTATCCTAGAATTCGCATGCAAAATTTGTGTTCAGAAAAAAACTAAAAAAAAATAAAATAGAAATAAACTAAATACAAAGGATGGGAACTTAGGGTAATTTCTAATGTTATTCTATCCTAAAATTCGCATGCAAAATTTTCATCTAATCTAGGAAAAAAATAACAAGGGTTTAGAGATATGGAACCTGGTTGACGAACCGGTACTATTCTCCTGCAAAATATAAAACAACAAAATAAACAAATCAATAAAGAGAAGATAAAAAAAATGAATAAATAGAAGAAAAGTCTATTAGAGTATAAAAATAGTTCCAAAATTTGTTTGATATGTTATATGTAGTAAACCAACTACCGAAATCTTAAAGGCTAAATGGACAGAAGCTTTAAACTACTGCAGTTTGATTTTTGAAATATATATATATATATATATATTTTTTTAGAACTCAAATGTAACCTTACACTACTGCTGAAAGTATGGAACGTCCCAATTCGTTTTCATTTTTTTTTTTTTTTTTTTTTTTTTTTTTTTTTTTTTTTTTTTTTTTACAAAATAGAGAAACTTTGACTAAAAAAAAAATTACTAATTGTATTTTTTTTTTTTTTTAACTAGGAAATCACTAAATAGAGAAACATTAAGTAAATGGAATTTAATGTCACAGTAAACAAACAAACTATCAACTTTCCGGTTTACGTTTTTGTTTTTGTTTTTTTTTTTTTTTAAGAAAAAAAAAAAACTTCAATAACCTACTGTTGGAGTCTACTACAGTTTTTTTTTTTTTTTTTTTTCTTTTCAAAAATTAACAAAAATCACATAATATAGAAAAATTAAAATAAAGGGAGGGATAGAAAGTTCGGGTGGGTTCCCAAAAAATGTAAGTTGAGGATCTTGGACTCCGAATTCTCAATGTAGATGCGGCAATGACACCATTTGATGGTTGATGATTTGATAATATTTATCGTTGCTTCACCAAACTCCGGTCAACAAAATTTATAATACCTACAAATACTTTACTTAAAATAGTATAGCAATAAGTAGGGTCGAACCACTCTCAACTTAGAAATCGGTTTGAGACTAAGATCCAAAACTATAATTTTCGAGATAAAAAGAAATTACTTAAAACAATTCTTGAATTTTTGAATAATAAACTAAAATAACTAGATAAAATTATCAAATGGTGGAAGAAATATTAAGGGAAGAGAATCCACAACCCGGGTCTATATAAATAATATTATATATTTCTATTGCAAATTCTCC
The DNA here is from genome assembly GCA_963922005.1 of Cornus suecica. Classification (NCBI taxonomy): domain Eukaryota; kingdom Viridiplantae; phylum Streptophyta; class Magnoliopsida; order Cornales; family Cornaceae; genus Cornus; species Cornus suecica. Next base: position 95,081,207 of record OY998238.1, read on the forward strand.
TCCAACCTATTAAACATAAACATAGATATTGGTAGGCATTCCCCGTATTTCCATTAATTGGTAATCACGGAAAATCCTCCCTCTAATGTTTTGGTTTAAAAATAAATAAATAAAAAATAGTGGTAGGCATTCCCCGTATTTCCATTGATTGGTAATCACAGAGAATCCTTCCTCTATTTTCAACCTCTATTGTAGGTTTTGTCACTTGAAAGAATTATTTCGGGAAGAGAATTAAATAATAAGAAATAAAATAAAATTATATATATCTTACCCAAGGTGGCTTCATCACTCCCTTGAGAAGATGTTTAAGCTAGCATAATGATATAAAAATAAAACATGATGATAGAAGAAATTTTCATTAACTAAGAAAAAAATTACAACAAAAATAAAAACTTGATACAAGACTATACTCTCTCTACAATTTCTCACTCTCTACCATCTAACTCCATACAATTTCCAACTACTCTCCTATTTCTAGAGAAAATTGGAATATAATGACATATTGTAAAGTGAAATTAGATCTACTTTTCTTTTCTTTTTCTTTGAATATTGATGATTTCCAAGTCATTTTCTTCTTTCTTCATGTGCATTATATTCTTCATCTTCCATCCATGTGCATTATATTCTTTATTCCATCCATGTGCATTCCTTTCTTCACTTTAATATATTTTCTTAATCTTTTCCAATTCAAACCTATAAGAAATAAAAAATATATATATAAGAACATTTATGCAATAAAATGGTGAATTAAATATTTATTTTTGACATTTAAAATAGTGATTTTGTGAACTTATCAAGGTTACTAATTCAATTAGTCGTGCAATTTGGGCCAAGGCTTATCAGTAAAGTGTAAGGCTTAGTGGATGCAGTGATAAACATTTAGGAAAAATGTGTTTATTTTAAGGACTTTGAATTTCAACAGGAAACTAATAGATAATGCAAGCTAGCCGATTCAAAGATGAAGTCAAATGGTGAAGATGAGGTTGTTGCATCAACAAAATAGATTATATGAGTTTGAATTTAAATTATAGTTTTCTTTAAATTTTAAATTAGGTAAGTTTGTTATTCTTAAACAAATTTTTAGGAAGTTTGTTATCATGTAATATTATAAATAAAGACCTACTTGCAACTGTGCAAGATGTCTCACACCAATTAATCAAACACTACAATTACCTCAATTGTCAGTTTTAATTTCCAAGCTCTCATTGTTATTTTTATTTCTTGCAAAGTCTTACTTTTAAAAGTCTTTTAGTTTAATAAAACCTTTCTATTTACATTTCAATCAGTCATTCAATTCATTTTCCAGTCATTGCCTTCATTCAATATTGTTATTTCAATTACTCAAGTTATTTCAATACAATTCTCAAAGTTTTCATTTTATCATTCAAGTCTTTACTTTTATTCTACATTCAACACTTTTTCATCCAAACATGCTGATTATTTACGTGAAATTTGTGATTTCCAATGTTACATTCTCAACTGGTTTAAGTCCTCTTGATTTAGGTATTGAAAAGAACCCCAAGTGAGAGTTCCGTGTTTTCTCTCTCACGTGCGTCTGTAGAAGTCAAAATCAAATGAGATTATCTTTGCTTTCCGACAACCTCTGGAGCCAAGGTCAAGGTTCCTGGCACGCTCGCGTAAATCAACATAATCGGCTGACATAACCGATTTAAAAGGAAATAATTTTTGGCACGCCCATTGGGACCATCGGTTGGGAGTGACATTGGAAGCATGCCGCCTATGAGAAGTCCTAGGCTTTCTTAAGATGATGATACTGAAAATGAAGTATAGTTCTCGCCGGAACAACAAACGGAGGAAACGTTGCGGGAACCAATGAATGAAACCACTATTCAGGGACCACTATCGCTATTTCAGGATAGTTTAGTTCCAATAGTTGACATGATTAGATTTCTCAGCAAAGAAATCAAAGAAATGCGTAAAGAAGCTACGACTAATCGAAGGTGGATTATTGGTGAAGGATCTAGCACTCAGGGTTCAACCATTCCACCTACTGATCTTGCAGTTTAGTTAGCAAATATAGCAAGTCATCAGTAAGCAACGAACACGTCGGTGAACCCAACAACTTCTGCTACAGTTACAATTCCAGTGGAGGAAGTTCCGCTTCAACCGGTGGTCCCACCATATAAGCCGTTTGTACTGAGTCAAAACTAGCAAGGTAATCCTACATAAGAGTCCGCGAATGCTGGGGTCAACCAAATAGATGAAGGAATAACAACATCAATGTGTTGATGCTTGGGGGGCAACATATGCCGATTCGCAGCCATTTTTGCCTTTGGCGGACCCAGTTCCGCGTAATGGCTTGCTCGACAGGGGGCAAGTGCTAGATTTGATCCACTAAGAGCTTGGCCAAGGAATGAGATATAATGGTTGACCACTCTATAGAAAGGCGTATCCAAGCAAATAGATTTGCATGAGTACCCTAGAGGGTATAAAGTTTCTGATTATGCTACATTCAGTGGAGAAGGAAACCAATCGACAATCGAGCACATCGGTCGCTTCACTAATCAATGTGGAGAAGCTAGCAACAAACAGTTTTTCAAGATAAGATTGTTCCCAAATTTGCTGACAGGACCGACGTTTTCATGGTATATTCATTTGTCGGCTAATTCAATTTTTAATTGGTGACAAATGGAAGAACAGTTCCACACTCAATTCTATCGAACAGAAACTGAGTCTACCTTGGCTGACATTTCTCGGTTAAGCCAATTTCCGAGTGAAATTGTCGAGACATTCATCTCCCGATTTAGGCACGCGAATATGAGATGCCTAGTTAACCTTCCAGAAGCCGAATTTGTTCGACTTGCTTTGAATGGTCTGGAGTTTGCAATCAAAAGGCATTTTGAAGGAATTAAGTTCCATGACTTGTTTGATCTTGGTGATAAGGCTTCAAGGTATGAAACATTGCTGAAAGAGGAGAAAAAACACAAAACATCCTTAAAAGGAGCTTATTACTGTAATCCAAATTATGAGACTTTCCAAGTTGAAGTTGAAAAGAATTTGGAGGCAAATTTGGCTGAGATGTGCATTAAGAAGCCATATATGTGTGAAGCATTAAACAAGACGAAACCAACCACTGGAGGTGGCCAATCAGCAACATTAACAATCAAGAAAGGGTCTGCCGATACAGGGAAGAATTATTCTTTTGATCTTTCTAAAACTAAACAAATTTTTAATCATTTGCTTACTGATAAACGGATTTTTTTGCCTAAAGGACATAAGATTCCTACATCCAATGAGTTGAAAGGAAAATAATTCTGTAAATTTCATAATTCTTGGATTCATACCACTAATAATTGTACTATTTTTAGGAATACTATACAGAAAGCCATTGAAGATGACACCTTGCAATTTCCTGAGAAGAAAAAAGAAGCTATGAGGGTGGATGAAGATCATTTCCCAAAGATTGTGCAAGCCAATACCATAACTTTGGCTGATCGGCTAAAAAAGAAACAAGAAAAAGGTGAATCAAGCCGATCAACAAAAACAGTGGAAGAATTGGGAAAAGAGCTTCGAGAAACACGTGCAGTTCTAGCCCAAAGAAGGTGCCCAGATTTTAAGAACCGAGGCAAAGTTCCAGTTCAGATCAGGAGCCCTGCCGATTCTAGGAGGAATGTTCACGATCGGCTTAGCTATAATCAAACAAGGAGTCGAGAAGTGATTTTTGGTCCTCGACTGGGGGTAAGTATTGAGCCCAGGGGGCAAGATCGGTATCACCTGCCGATGCATAGACTTATGATGCGATCAGAAGTTTGGATACAGAAGGGTGATAATTATCAAAGATCGAGGACAGTACGACCACCAATTGTGCCGACCAACAAGTGGACCAGAGTTCGACATCCCAAATTCCTTGTACCAAGGGAGGAATGGCCAGATTGGCCATCCCGGAGTCAGAAGAGAATAATGTAGAGACGGAGAACCGAATATAAGATAAAGATGTTAGGATGTTCCCAGCTGATCTCACCAGAGAAGGAAGACCTTATGGTTATTGAAGAGTCAGGCAAGTCTGTCGATTCTAAATGTTCGACTGAAGTGGTTAACATCTTAAAAGGTGATGATGATAGTGATGAGTTTTCAGATCGAGATCCCAAACATTTTGTGAAGCGAATGTTGAATGTTGGTACTATCTTTCAAGATGTGAGTTGTAATATGGCATTTCTCTTGCTGGCCACATTACAAGCTTCAAATAAGTACCTGGGAGGAAAAGAAGAATTAGTTGTTACCGAGGCTATGTGCTCAGATCAGCGGGCTGAAAAAAGTGAATCAGTAAAGCCAAAATCAACAGAGAGGATCATGTTTGAAAAAACCCCATTGTCCATGACTCAGCAAGTAAGGCCATTGTACGTGAAAGTGTGGGTTGAAGGGCAACCAATAGACTGAGTTCTTGTTGATAACGGTTCTATGTTGAATGTCATCCCTTCTTCCACTTTGCCAACCCTTGGAAAGATAACGAATGATGTAGTACCAACTGATGATGTAATTAGTGTTTTCAATGGAAGTGTAACCAACACCAAGGGAGTTTTACCTTTGGAGGTATCAATCGGGGGACGAGCTTCAATTTTGGCCTTTTTTATTGTTGATTCTACTGTTGCTTACAACGTGTTGTTAAGCCGAGATTGGATACATCCAAATATGTGCGTCCCATCATCTTTACACCAGATGCTTATATTTCGGGATGGTAATGAAGTCAAAATTGTTGAAACGGATAACAAGCCTTTTGTAGCAATGGCTTATTCGGGTGAAGTTGTGCTCTATGATGAAAGGTGTGTGTCGATCCCAAATATAAGGACTGATAAGAAAATCAGAAGGCTTGTTGTGTACTATGTGTTGATTGATAAAGAGCTATACAAAAAAAATATAGAAGATGAATTATTGTTTTTATGTATCAGCAATGTCGAAACTCTTAAAATCATGGGTGAGGTGCATGAAGGAATCTGTGGGGCTCATCAGGCAGGGATAAAGATGATGTGGCTGATCCAAATGTATGACTATCATTGGCCAAAAATCAAAAGGGACTATATTGAATATGCTAGAGGATGTGCAACTTGTCAAAAGCATGGGCCGATTCAATGGTCACCGACCATCGAGATGCAATTGATTATCAAGTCGTGGCCTTTCAAAGGATGGGCAATGGATATAATCGGTATAATTAATCCTCCTTCATCAAAAGGACATCATTGGATTTTGGTGGCAACTGATTACTTCACCAAATGGGTGGAAGTTGTTCCATATAAATTCATTTCTCAAGTAACAGTGGTGAAGTTTTTGGAAAAATATATCTCTACTAGATATGGTTTGCCGAAAACAATCACTGCCGATAATGGGTCAGCTTTTAGAGAAGATGTGGTGCTAAAGTATGTGGAAAGCCAAGGAGTGAAAATGTTGGCCTCAACTCCTTACTATGCCCAAGAGAATGGACAAGCAGAAGCTTCCAATAAGGTTCTGATATAAATTATTGAGAAAATGATCGATGAGAAGCCTAAGGGATGACATGATACCTTACAAGAAGCTTTGTGGGCTTACCGAAAATCAAAAAGAACAAGCACAGGCACAACTCCTTATCGATTAACATTTGGTCATGATGCAGTGTTGCTTATGGAAATGAACATTAAATAGGCAAAGGGTGGCTTTACAACATAAGTTGATCCATGCCGATTATAATGAAACAATGTTGGCCGAATTGGAGAATGTAGATGATTCTAGATTGGAGGCTCTTAATTAGTTGGTTGCTCACAAAAAGAAAGTCTTGAGAGCCTACAACAAAAGAGTTAAGCCTAAAGGATTTGCCGAATGTGATTTGATTTGGAAAGTGGCACTTCCTTTGGGGAAAATCAAAAGGAAAATGGGCAAGTGGACTCTTAATTGAGAAGGCCCTTTTGAAGCTGTTGAGGTATTGAAAGAAAGAGCCTATAAGTTGAAGGATATGGATGGAAAGGAACACCCAAGGCCGATTAATGAAAAATACTTGAAACAATATCGGTCAAGCCTAGCAGAGATGAGAACTTTAAAGATCAGTAGGCTTTCACTCTTTTTTTTCTTCCTTTTAATCATTTTCTTCTTGTTTTTTGCTGTTGTTTTGTTTCCTTAAAAAAATTAGTGTTTGGTCGAATAAAATAAGTCAAGAATAAAGAAAGTTGGCTGCAAGTGGATCTCTTAAATTGTGCCAATTGAGGGAAATTGGGGTATATTCGTAATTTCAATACAAGAAATTTTGAATTGAAATATGGGGGCATTGTTGACACCTCAATTTGGCAGGTGATGTGGCAAGCAATTTGGATGAAGCAAAGTTGATAAAATGGGTCAGAAAACAAGCTTTGGGCCTTTTAAGTGGTTTGGGGCAAGGTTAGTAATTCAATTAGTCGTGCAATTTCGGCCAAGGCTTATCAGTAAAGTGTAAGGCTCAGTGGATACAGTGATAAACATTTAGGAGAAATGGGCTTAATTTAAGGAGTTTGAATTTCAACAGGAAACTAATAGATAATGCAAGCTAGCCGATTCAAAGATGAAGTCAAATGGTGAAGATGAGGTTGTTGCATCAACAAAATAGATTATATGAGTTTGAATTTAAATTATAGTTTTCTTTAAATTTTAAATTAGGTAAGTTTGTTATTCTTAAACAAATTTTTAGGAAGTTTGTTATCATGTAATATTATAAATAAAGACCTACTTGCAACTGTGCAAGATGTCTCACACCAATTAATCAAACACTACAATTACCTCAATTGTCAGTTTTAATTTCCAAGCTCTCATTGTTATTTTTATTTCTTACAAAGTCTTACTTTTAAATGTCTTTTAGTTTAATAAAATCTTTCTATTTACATTTCAATCAATCATTCAATTCATTTTTCAGTCATTGCCTTCATTCAATATTGTTATTTCAATTACTCAAGTTATTTCAATACAATTCTCAAAGTTTTTATTTTATCATTCAAATCTTTATTTTTATTCTACATTCAACATTTTTCATCCAAACATGCCGATTGTTTGGGTGAAATTTGTGATTTTCAATATTACATTCTCAACTAGTTTAAGTCCTCTTAATTGAGGCATTGAAAGAACCCCAAGTGAGAGTTATGTGTTCTCTCTCTCACGTGCGCATGTAAAAGTCAAAATCAAAGGAGACTATCTTTGCTTTCCGACAACCTCTAGAGCCGAGGTCAAAGTTCCTAACACGTCCGCGTAAATCGACATAATCGACTGATCTAACCGATTTAAGAGGAAACACTTCTTTATTTGGAAAGTGAAATTATACCATTGCAACACTTCTACGCGGATTATTCTAGAATATTTCTTGTCGGCATGTTGTCACAATAAGCTAAGCCCCACCAACATTTAAGAAAGTCTTTCTTGGCAGAAATATAAATCCATCCAGTGTTACAAATTTAGGTGGCTAACCTCCTCTTTTGTTTATTTTAGTAGCTCAATAATTTCAACCTGAAAAGAATATGTAGTTTCAAAATCTTATATTGCCAGTCATATATACCAATCTAACGTGACTTAACTTTTATGCGTATACTACTCTTCTTCTTCTTCTTCTTGAGGGGCCAAGTGTTGCTGTCAAATGAACCTCCAGCACTGCCCATTTGCAGACACTGACAAATCGATATAGTCCTCAATATATATTACATTGAACATTGACTTGAGTTGAAAATTAGGAATTTGTGAGTGTGTGTGATATGAAAATCCAAAGATATAGCAAGTGAGTAATGTTACTGAATATTGGCTAGATCAGAATTTTCTTGAAATTGATTTTTGGACTTTTATGCTTGTCAATCTGTGATATAGGGTCATTCAAAATAGAGGACCAACGACATCTTTGAAACTTAAACAATCTCAAAGTCTTGTGAATTTGTGATACTCCCTCTCAAGTAGGGGTGTTCAAAAATCTGTCCGAAAATTCAATCCGATTCGGACATATTGGATCGGATTCTTTATGGATTGAATTGGACAGGGATCCAAAAAGGCCCAATCCAGTATTTTATAGATCGGTTCTGGATTATATTTTTAATAATTCGGTTAATCCGGTCGAGTCCGGTACTATTTATATATATTTAATATATTAATAATATATCACATAATATATTATTTTAAATTATATTATAATATCTTATATCAATAATATATTATTCTAAACTAAATCATAATATCTTATTTTATATTAAATAATTATCTATATATATCCATACTATTATAAAAGTATAAGTCATTTTTAATATTTATATACATCAAAACATTCACCACTATTGCAATTCTCATAAAAAATTGAAAACTTTCTATTAGTTATTTATTCTATTATAAAAGTGTAAGACCTCTAGAATATTTCTATGCATTTATTCCATTAAAAAAACTAAAACTAAAATTTAATTTAATAAAGACTTTAATAACTACATTCAAAGAAATATAATTAAAATGCATTAATACATTTTAGGGTAATTTGCAGCCACACCCCCTGAGGTTTGCATCTATTGCACCTAGCGGCTGATTTTCGCAATTTTGACACCAACACCCCCTGAGGTTTCGTTTTGCTTGCCATGATACCCCAAATGACGAAAAAACCCTTCAAAAAATTCGAAAATATTAAGGGTTATGTGAAATGACCTTTATGCCCCAACCCCAAATATATAAAATTTCGAAAAACATATATATAAATTCGAAAAAATATATAAAATTCGAAAAAATGTATAATATTCAAAAATAAATATTTAAAATGTGAAAAAAATATATAAAATTAGAATAAAATATATAAATTTCGAAAAATATATATAAAATCAAAAAAATATATAAAATTCGAAAATATATATATACTTTGAAAAATATTTAAATTCGAATATATATATTTCAAAAAATATATATAAAATTCAAAATATATATATTTTCAAAAACAAAATTAAAAAATTTATATAATTTCGATAAACATATATAAATTTCAAAATATGTATAAAAAATTCAAAAAAATATATAAAATTTGAAATATATATATAATTCGAAAATATATATATAAAATTTGAAAAATATATACACTCAAATTTATATATATTTCAAAAATAAATAAAAAATTCAAAATACATATATTTTCAAAAACAAAATTAAAAAAATTAGATAATTTCGAAAAACATATATAAATTTCAAAATATATATATATAATTCAAAAATATATATAAAATTTGAAATATATATATAATTCAAAATATATATTTTCAAAAATAAAAAATTCAAAATATATATATTTTCAAAAACAAAATTCAAAAAATTAGATAATTTCGAAAAACATATATAAATTTCAAAATATATATATAAAATTCAAAAATATATATAAAATTTGAAATATATATATAATTCAAAATATATATTTTCAAAAATAAAAAATTCAAAATATATATATTTTCAAAAACAAAATTCAAAAAATTATATAATTTTGGAAAACATATATAAATTTCAAAAAATATGTATATTTTATATATATATGTATATATTTTCAAATTATATACATATATTTTTTCGAATTATATATATATTTCAAATTTTATATATTTTTTTAAATTTATATATGTTTTTCGAAATTATATAATTTTTTGAATTTTTTTTTTGAAAATATATATATTTTTAATTTTTTTTTTGAAATATATATATATTCGAGTTTATATATTTTTCAAATTTTATATATAAAATATTTAATTATATATATATTTCAAATTTTATATATTTTTTTGAATTTTATATATATTTTTTTAAATTTATATATGTTTTTCGAAATTATATAATTTTTTGAATTTTGTTTTTGAAAATATATATATTTTGAATTTTTTATTTTTTTTGAAATATATATATATTCGAATTTATATATTTTTCAAATTTTGTATATATATTTTGAATTATGTATATATTTTAAATTTTATATAATGTTTTTGAATTTTTTATACATATTTTGAAATTTATATATGTTTATTGAAATTATATAATTTTTTTAATTTTGTTTTTGAAAATATATATATTTTGAATTTTATATATATTTTTTGAAATATATATATTCGAATTTAAATATTTTTCAAAGTATATATATATTTTCGAATTTTATATATTTTTTTGATTTTATATATATTTTTTGAAATTTATATATATTTTTCGAAATTTATATATTTTATTCTAATTTTATATTTTTTTTTCAAATTTTAAATATTTATTTTTGAATTTTATACATTTTTTCGAATTTTATATATTTTTTCGAATTTATATATATGTTTTTCGAAATTTTATATATTTGGGGTTGGGGCATAAAGGTCATTTCACATAACCCTTAATATTTTCGAATTTTTTGAAGGGTATTTTCGTCATTTGGGGTGTCATGGCAAGCAAAACGAAACCTCCGGGGGTGTTGGTGTCAAAATTGCGAAAATCAGCCACTAAGTGCAATAGATGCAAACCTCAGGGGTGTGGCTGCAAATTACCCTACATTTTATTATTTCAATACATGTATTTTTTAAAAAAAGAAAGTATAGTTAAAGTCTTAAAGTATCCACAATAATGATAAAAAAAAGAAAATGAATGGATACCCAAATTTTATTTTATTTTTTAATTTCATAATTAAATAAATATAACACATGATCTTTTATAATTATTACTAAAAAATATTTGTGTTGTGAAATATCATTCATGCAATGTTGCAATATAAGTCACAACTTTAAACTATATGTATTTCATACATCAATATAAGTCAAGTTTTACGCCACTTGCATTCGCAAAATTATATTTATACATTTAAAATTATCATGTTTAGTTAAAAAAATAATTAACAATTAGTATTGGTTTGTTGATTATCAAGTATTGGTGCCATTCTTAGTACTTGTATTAAATAAGACTTTTGTTCAATTTTAAGTACCGGTGAGTGGTGGCTCTTGTTTTTGTTGAAGTCTTTTGTTACCTAATTTCCAATCCATGAAGTTTTATTTATTTTTTAATCTTTTGAATCTGTGAATTTGATCCGAACCAATTCGGCTCATCGCAGTCCGATTTGGATTGGATCCGTTGGGCAAATGGATTGGATTGGATCCATAAATGGTGAATTCGGTACTAGTGGATTGGATCCAAAATATGGTCAATCTGGTCCAATCCGATCCGTGAACACCCTTACTCTCAAATATGACTTTTCAACATATATATATATATATATATATATATTCCGATTATTTTGGATTTTTAATTTTATTTTTGGGTAAAGGACATAAAACACCCGTATAATTTGGCAAATGGGCGCTAAATACCCCTAACTTTTATTTTGGGCAAAAAAATCATCAAAAGATTAGAAAATGGGTCAAATAACCCCCATGCCGTCAATTCTCCGTTAGAAATGGACGTTAGTTGGTCATATGCATCTCAGATGACATCTGAAATGCCATTATTATCCCTTTTAAAAGAGTAGAAAGACCATTTTGCCCCCTTAATGTATTTTCATGATATAAGGACAATATATATGCTATATTTGCCTTAGTTTCTCTCTCCCACTTATTCACATCTATGCACTATCTCTCTCTCGCATTTCATCTATCCATATATATATATTTCGAAATAAATATCTAAAATTCAATATATGTATATATAATTTGAAAATATATATATTAAATTCAAAAAATATATATCAATTTTAAAAAATATATAAATTTAGAAAACAATAAATTTCAAAAAAAAAAATATATATATATATATATATATATTTCGAATAAAATATATAAATTTTGAAAAAAACATATAAAATTTGAAAAATAAAATATATATTTGAAAAATATATGTATTTTGAATATATATATATATATATAAATTTGGAAAACAATAAAAATTTCAAATGTATATATAAATTTTGAAAGAAAATATATATATAAATTTTGAAAAAACAATAAAAAATTTCGAAAACAATATACAAATTTCAAAAATATATATAAAATTTGAAATATATATATAAATTTCGAAACAAATATATAGGACTAGGTTGTTTTTCGAAATTTATATATATTTTGAAAAATATAATTTCTTCAAAATTTATATATATATTGAAATTTATATATTTGTTTCGAAATTTATATAGGACTAGGTTGTTTCGAAACAATATACAAATTTCGAAAAAATATATAAAATTCGAAAAATAAATATAAATTTTGAAACAAATATATAGGACTAGGTTGTTTTTCGAAATTTATATATATTTTGAAATATATATTTTCTTCAAAATTTATATATTATTTTGGAAATTTTTATATATATTTGTTTCGAAATTTATTTTTGTTTTCAAATTTTATATATTATTTTAGAATTATATATATATATATATATATTTATATATTTTGAATTATATATATATTTTTGAAATATATATTATTCGAATTATATATATTATTTTCAAACTTTATATATGTTTTCGAATTTTATATATTTGTTTTGAAATTTATATTTTTTTCAAATTTTATATATATTTTTTGAAATTTATATATTTTTAAAATATATATATATTTGAATTTTATATATTGTTTTTGACAGATATATATATTTCAAAATTTATATATTTTTTTCGAATTTTATATATTTATTTAGAAATATATATATATATTTTTTGATATATATATATATATTTTGATGAAATGCGAGAGTGAGGGTTAGTTGATTAATTTCAATATTAGAGGGGTTAGTTGATGAATTATGTTAAATATAAAGGGGTAACAAAGTAAATTTACCTTTTTTTTAATGGCAGCATGATGGTAGGGTTTTTTTTTTTTTTTTTTTATCATAATTGAAATTTTAGGGACATGTTTGAATATGTAGGGGGTTTAGTGCTCATTTGCCAAAACTATATGGGTGTTTTATGTCCTTTTTGAAGTAGGGTTTTTTTTTTTATCACAATTAAAACTATATAGTATAATTGTAGTTTGTAGTTGAGCTCACTACTTTTTGAAGTTACGAAAGATGGGTGATTTGAAAAAATTTAAGATTATATTTATTGTGATTCAAAATTAGATAAGTATTTTAAGACAAATATTGTTGAGAAAATGTACAATTAATATAAGACCGGAGTATATATATAATATGGGCTTCTTGTACGTGCATATAGGTCTGTGAAATTGTTGCAGCTATAAATCAGAAAATCGAGACTAGTAAACTAAGAAATCTAAAATAAGAAGGATAAAACAAAACAGAATTCTAAATCTAATCACTTGAAAAAGAAGATGAAAACATAAATAAATGATAGTATTAGACATTTGTACGTGTTACAGACCAAAAGTACCCCCATTGGGATCGTAGGTGGGATGAAACTACATACTGCCAGAGACAAAGGTTTTTGTGTTGTATAAAATTAGGGTTATTATCATAAAACAATTTTATAATAATTTTTAAATTGTTCAAAAAAAATTGTAATTTTTAATTTAATCAAATACCCCATGTCCTTTATAAGATTATGAAAATACCTTCTAAATTTAATTCATTCTATTTATCATTAATCCACTTTCAGTTTAAATCTCAATTTCAATCATATTCAACTCTAATTATTTTCATTTATCACAAACCCACTTTCTCTTACCCATTTACTCCAAAACTCTAATTCATTTCATTTATCACAAACCTAATTTCAATTTAAATCCTAATTTTAATTTATAATTATATCTATCTCTCTAATATCTCTCTATATTACTATATATAATTATATATACACACATATATATAGTGATATATACGCACATATATATATACACAGTTATATATATAATTGATTTTTTTAAAAAAAAATAGTTAATTGAATCATTTAAAAACAAAAGAAGAGGGGAGAAAAAAGAATTGGTGGGGTATATATATAGAGAGAGAGATTAGAGAGAGATATATAATTATAAATTGAAATTTGAAATTAAATTGAAAGTGAGTTTGTGATAAGTTGAATTGGGTTGAAATTGAGATTTAAATTAAAATTGAGTTTGTGATAAGTTGAATTTGGTTGAAATTGAGATTTAAATTAAAATTGAGTTTGTGATAGATAGAAGGAATTCTATTTGAAGTGTATTTTCGTAATCTTATAAATGACATGGGGATCTGATTAAATTTGAAATTATATGGGACTTTTTGAAACCCAAAAATTTATTGAACAATTTAAAAATTATTGGGGGTTTTATGATAATAGCCATCAAATTAAGTAGAAGCTACTAAGAAAATAAAATGAAAAATCTTATAGTCCTTGTAGAAATGAAATGGACTCCATTCAGTTTGGTTTTACTAATGAAATATTGTGTGTGTGTATGTGTATATATTGACATATATTTATATCTATGAAAAGCCGCAGACAACACCAAATTACTTTTTGTATTGTAAAACTGCTCCTACTGGATTTTGTCATTTTCTTTTGCGGGGTTCTCCGTTGTGTGTATTTAGTTGGCTTGGTAATTGTGGTTTCTTCTTGGTGTTTTGTTTTGTGTTCAAGGCCCGCCTAAATTCCGAAAATAAATATAATGTGAGGCTTTAAAAAATAATAAGCATAATTTTTTTTACAAAAATACATTGAATATATCAATATTAAATAAATTAAAAATAATCCCCTGGTGGTGGTGTGAAAAATTATTGTTTTTGGGTGAGTGCGGCAGTCACAAGTCTAGAGTGTAGTCGCGTGAAAATTTATTATGAGACGTTGTGCGAATGCGATAAGAATCTTTTAACCCTGTAAGCCCATTTTTCTCATCAGGCCCATCATACAAAGACTCACACTGGATCAGCATACCTGTTTTAAAGCCCGAATAGAAAACAAAACTCAAATAGAAAATAAAGCCCAAGGATATAAGCTCATTTCAGATTAAAGCCATTAAGGAAATGACCGTTTCAAATATATAGAATCAAAACTGACATAAGATTTTATTATGACAGTTTTTGATAAACATTAAATTTCAAATTAATGTAGATATTGTCTTTAACATGTATTAAAACTCATTCATGCGGGAAAGACCTGGGGTCATGTATAAAAAAAAGAAAAAAGAAAGGGAAAATGATCCGAGATTGCTCCAATATTTGCTGATTCTTGAATTTTCTATTTTCTTCTTGCCATTATTCTTTTTCGTAGCTTCTGTTTATTTTACAAAAGTTGAGATTCGTTCGGCAACTTCGAACGGGTTTACAAACCCTAATCAGAATAATGGTTTGATTTTGATTCCACTTTAGTTTTATTGAGTTAAAAATTTGAGTTTTTTTTAGTCTATAGTAATAGTAAGTGAAATATAAAATTTTTGGCCTTAAATTGTGAAATTGGATTAGGATTTAGTACAAATTTGATGTTAAACAAAAAAAAATAAAAATTAACCTATAGTAAAATATTTTTTATTTTTTAAAAAAATTAGACCCTAAATTGTGTAATTATATTAGGCTTTGTGTTTTAAACTGGATTGAGAAACTCATTAATTTTTTTAAAAGGCTATTGAATAATAAATAAATAAAATTAAAATACAATACAAAAAAAAAATGGCCCCAAGCCCAGAGGCCCTAGGTGGTCGCTGGCCTCGGATCGAGCCTGTTTGTGTAATTTGGCTATATTATCTATTGTTCAAATCTTATAAATTTTAAATAAGTGTTATTAAAAATAATATATAATATACCAAAAATTCCTTTTATATTTTTTGCACAAGACCTTTAATTTCATCTTTTACTTTTCGTCTGAAGCCTCCAATTTCATTAAGACGACCCTGCATATTGAAGATGCTTGATTGTGATCTCCTACTCGAATAGTCATATAATTGAATAATATTTGACTATATTTGTGGTCCTAATTTTAACAAATTATTTGCATTTACTAAGATTTAAAAAGGATATCAGATGTATTACGAGATAGTTATGGGCGGATGATCAACTTTTTATAATAAAAATCGAAAAGGGTTATTTTCATATTTTGAAGATGTCTTGGGTTCTTACAATATTTTAATTGCAAGACACTGAAAAGTCACATATACTGTTAAAAGGAGAGTATTGGTTCAAGGATTGTGTGAAATCATAGCAAGCTCTTTTTTATATATTTATAAGGTTTGAACAAGTCTGCTTCTGGATGAAAGTGATTAGTTAAAAATAAATTCAAACGATTAAATTTACACTTCTTGAACCCAATAAAGGCAAATAACATTCTAAGAAAGAATAAAAATATAAAATATATTACGCGTTCAAAACTAGAATATAAAATATGCTAATTACTTGAACAAAGCTATCCATACGAGAGATTATATAAAATGAGTTGCTACAGGTCAACTTCACATTATTGAAGTTGGAAAGGTGGACCTAGACCTAGACCTGTCAATGGATTGAATTTTGACCCGAATCCGATCCAATTAGCTGGATTTGGATTAGAAAAAAAATTCGATAATCCGAATACGATCCGAATCCGATTCCTTAACAAATTGGATTTGGATTCGCCTAATCCGATCCGATAATAACCCGATTCGATTAATTTTATATATACACATATATATTATGTTATTAATATATAAATATTAAATAGTATACTAAATTATGTTTCAAAATTTGTTTTCACTTTTTCATTTTTATGTTTTTATAGTCATGTATTATAAGTATTGATTGTAAAATATATAATTTAGTGTTTAATATTTTTAAAAAATAACATAAAAATATAAAAAAATTAATAACTTTTTGTAATTTTTTTTACCTAATCGGATCGGGTTATCGGATCGGATATCCGAAAATAAACAAATTCGGATTTGAATCAATTAAGTGAAAATCCATCGAGTTATCGGATTGGATCGGATCGAATATATGTTAATCGGATTCGGATCGGATCAGGACAGATCCGATCCGAATCCGACCCGTTTACAGGTCTACCTAGACCACAAGTTGTTCACTTAAATTTCACCCACTACTTTCTGATGCCTTCTTTATTTGCCAAATGCTAATAATCTTCTTTGAATCAAGCTAGCTATTTCCTCTCTTTTTTGTTTTTTATTTGTGGTTCTTATGATTGAGAGAGAGGAAGGAAAACGAACAATGAGATCTTAATCTTTAAACAAATGGCATTTAACTGAATTACCTTCCAAAATATATCCAATATTATATATATATAATATTGTATTATTTTAGTTTAATCTTGTGAAAATCTAAGATTAAATTTGTGAAAGAATCGTGTGCCTAAGTGGAGATCCCCTCAAGGGTTTCAAAGTGTAAGGGCCTGTTTGGTTGGGGTATTTTTGTGTTTGTTTATGTGTTTTGTGTTTATAAACTTGTTTGAATAGTGTTTTTGGAATATGTGTGTTTAAAAACACTTTTTCACTTTAGGCAAATTTTAGGCATATGAGAATAAACATGAATTTGGTGTTTATTGTGGTGTTTATCACTTACACTTTCTTCACTTTATAATATATTTTATTATTTTATTATATATTAATTTATAAATATATTCTATTTATTTATTTATTATTATTTTATTATTTAATTCATTTTATTTATAAATTATTTATTCATTTTTAATTATTTAAAAATATATTTTATTAATTTAAAATTAATTTATTATTATTATACTCATTTTTTATTATTATTATGAAGTATTTATTTGTTATTATATTTACTTATTATTTATTATTATATTTATTTATTATTTATTATTATATTTATTTTTTATTATTATTTATTTCATTTTGTTTATTATTTATTATTTTTATTATATGTTTAAATATGTTTTATGTAATTTATTATTTATTTTATTAATTTATTATTATTATTTATTATTTAATCCATTTTTTATTATTATATTTATTTATTATTATTGTATTCATTTATTATTATTATTATATTATATTATATTTATTATTTATATTATTAAATTAGTATTTATTAATTTATATATTAATTTATAAATATATTTTATTTATTTATTATTATTATTTCATTATTTAATTCATTTTATTTATAAATTATTTATTCATTTTTAATTATTTAAAAATATATTTTATTAATTTATTATTATTATACTCATTTTTTATTATTATTATGAAGTATTTATTTGTTATTATATTTACTTATTATTTATTATTATATTTATTTATTATTTATTTCATTTTGTTTATTATTTGTTATTTTTATTATATTTTAAATATGTTTTATGTAATTTATTATTTATTTTATTAATTTATTATTATTATTTATTATT
Organism: Cornus suecica; assembly: GCA_963922005.1. Lineage (NCBI taxonomy): Eukaryota > Viridiplantae > Streptophyta > Magnoliopsida > Cornales > Cornaceae > Cornus > Cornus suecica. Next base: position 95,099,382 of record OY998238.1, read on the forward strand.
TAGTCCATTTTTTATTATTATATTTATTTATTATTATTGTATTCATTTTTTATTATTATTATATTATATTTTATTTATTATTTATATTATTAATTTTTAATTATTGATTTTAAAAATTTCAATTTCAACCCAAAAAACATCTCAACCAAACATACTTCTGTTTTTGGATGAATAAACAAAAAAATAAAAAACGTGTTTTTTGTTTATTTCAACACAAACACAAACACAAACACAGCTCTACCAAACAGGCCTTGTGGTTTAGAATTGGAGCATGCTAGAAGTAAAGAATAACACATGGATCATGCCTCAAAAGTATGATGTTGGTTCTTTTTATTGATGTGGTTCAATATAATTTGGGTATACGGTCAAAATCTTTTTAAAAATGAACTGACACTAATTTATATTTTATGAATTTTACGTTCATAATCATTTTTTAAAAAAAATTTAGCCACTTGTGTCCATATTGTATTGGATTAAGTCGGTGGGGAGAATGAATTTTGTCTTCGTGAGGCAGGATCCAAATAGTTTTATTTGGAGTGTAAGCTAAAAACTATGTTCTTGTTTAAAGGTAGACTTATTGGGAGCGTAAGCTAAAAACTGTTTTTTTTTGGGTAATTAGCTAAAAACTGTGGTGTTGTTTAATTGTGTAATTTTTGTCATTGTACTGAATCTACTGGGCTGTTGTTTATTACTATAAGTTATACTACTATATTTTGTAATTTACGTTCTGATTTATTATTAATCGATGTGAAAACTCAAATAAATAATCCAACTATAAAAGAACCAAACCAAAGAGATAATTTATTAGTAAGGTTCCTACTATTTGTTTTGCTCCCCTACCACAAACTATACATACAAAATATTCTGAGAGAAGATCCACTAAATTATACCCCACGCGACGATCATACAAAAACATTTTAAAATTTTCGAAGCTAATTGCAAGGTAACAACCATGTATCATATGAATAATTTAATTAAAATAATTTATTACACATCAATAATAAATAATTTTTTTCACACGAAATATCATGGCGACATAATTGGTAAAAAATAAATCTTATGCTCACCCCGCCATGAGTGGAAAAAAAAATATCTCTCGTTATACAATATATTAAAGATAAGGGATTATTACAGTTAAACCCCTTTAGAATTATAAAATTACACTCACACCCCCTTTATTTTGATAATTACACTTTCATCCATTCTTTAAATGATCACCTTTCATAATAGAGGATCGGATACCTGAAATTACCTATATATTCATACTTATTTATCATATAAGTGAGGATATTATAGGGTTTTTTTACCAAAAAAAAACTGCTGACGTAAGCATGTATTCATTATCGTTAACTACACCGGAAGTTCACTAGAAGAGGGTATTTATTATGACCCACCAACTTAAAATAATAAAAATATATTTATCATAATGAGATGAGGGTGAGGGTGTAATTTTATAATTCTCAAAAGAACGAACATGTAATTATCCCAGAAAATAAAAACACTAAATTTAGCAAATTTTTCCTAAGGCCAAAAACACTGTATCTTGCCAAATGGTGGCTGCATCCACTTCAGTCAGTGAATATTACAAGGAATACGGCGTAAATGTCAGATTCCGTCGACTTTGACTCGTCTTACAAATAAGCCCATCATCTTTGAATACTGTTTGTTCATTAAATAAAAAAGTAAGCACATGCGTGCATTTCTCATTTCTCAATTGACACCTGCCTCCCTCCTTCCCTCCCTCTCTCTCTCACACACACATACGCACACATATTACAATATATATATATATACCCATAAACTTCTTTCAAGGATGGACTATATCCTCCACTTCTCTAGACCACCATTCTAAACTCTCACTCTTCACAACCAAAAAGAGAGACTATTTCAAATTTTCACACCTCCACCAACCCCAACACCTCTCTCTATATATCTCTAGAAACCAAAAAAAACTCCATTTCATATATACTCTCCCTATAACTCTATCTTTCATGAAAATCAACTAACTAAATACCCTCTCTTTTTCTCTCTTTTAAGAGAGCAAATTCAAGCACCAATATTTAAGTAAGTAACCATGGTACTCCCTCCTCTTTTTTTTTTCTTCCAATTAAAATGTTTTAAGGCTTTTGTCCCGACTAATTCGCGTAATATTTTTTTCTAGATAACCGAAATGGAGGCCATCCGAGGAGGGTTGGGGAGCCGAAACATGAGTAGAAGCAAAAGCAGAGGGAATTGGAATGTACCAGATGTGTTTGGGAGCCAAAATGGTACAAGTAGGCATAGTCATGCTGATGAGGATGAGGAAGCTCTAACATGGGCTGCTTTGGAGAAGTTGCCCACATATGATAGGTTGAGAACAAGTGTGATCAAGACTTTTATAGAGAACAACAATGGGAATAATCAGAACAACAAGGTGGTTCATAAGGAGGTTGATGTGAGGAAGCTTGATTACAATGATAGACAGCAATTCATTGACAGGTTTTTCAAGGTTGCTGAAGAAGATAATGAGAAGTTCTTGAAGAAGTTTCGGAATCGAATCGAAAAGTAAGTTCTAATTTACTCAACTTTATATATGAATGAGATAAATGATATATATACATACATATATATATTATTCATTTAGCTCTCATTAGACGTTTGCACAATAGTGAAAGTCTCGTGCACTGAGTTAATTCATATAATCTAATATAATAGCGTCCGATGTTTTTCTCCTTAATTTGTAGTCCAATCCATATGCATGCATGAGTTTCTTTTCCCAGGGGGGTAGACCTTTTGAATTTCTTTTCCAAGTTTTATATCACTTTTTATTTGATGATTTTGATTATTTTCTTTTACCCAAGAACACATTTTCTTAGTTTCACTCTTATTTTTGAAAGTTCTATATAACTAGATTCTTTTAATATATTTTCTTGTTGGTGCATATGTTTACAATTTTTATGTATATGCCTGTGTGTGTTCTTGTAATTGGGGGCGTTAGATTTGCATTACAACTTTGGTCTAATGATAACATATTTATTTATTTATTTATTACAAGGAAGCTAGCCAAAAAGAGAGCAAATAAAAAACAAAGAGAGAAATAGCTATTGCTTTAAGCACAAAACAAGTAGTAGAGTCAATAACAATTAGTGAACAGATGCATCAGAAATCACTATATCAATACAAATCCCTAGTAGTTCGGAATATGTCCATCTTTAGTGCACCCTTATTTTTTGCCGAAATTTCAAAGAATTTCTTAATATATATATGGGTAAATTACACTTTCACCCCTCGAGATATGACTTATTATAGTTTTACCTCTTATTCTTTGGATAATTACAGTTTCACCCCTCTAGGTCATCAAAACCCAATTCTGACGATTGAAAAAGTGAAATGACATATATACCCCTGAATATTTCTCAATTATGGTGTAAAAGATTGAGTTTTTTTATCTGATTTGTCACTAATTATCCAATTAGTGTGTCCAAATTAAAGTAAAATGAAACAATAATGTAGTAGACTGTAGCAAAAATGTTCATAACAATAAATCTTGAGGTATTTTAGACATTTCACCTAGTATTGACCGGGTTTGATTATGTCGGAATTTCATCCCAGAGGGTATTTGTTACAACTTCCAAACTTAAGGGGTAAAACTGTAATTATCCAAGAATATGAGGTGAAACTATAATAAATCATATCTCAAGGGGTGAAAGTGTAATATATATAGTCTCGTTCCAATGTTCAACTAAGTTAATGCAAAACAATAAAAATTTCACTTGATGGTATTTCTTCACATTCCAAAAGTATATTTATAACCGAAGAAACAAGTACATTAAAAAGCAATTATCCATATATATTACCGAAAAATAAAATTAAAATATACACAGTTGTTCAACTTATGACCAAGCAAAATAAGAGATAGAATGAACAAAATGAGTCGTTGTCATGGTATACATCACTAGGCATAGTATTCAAATGAAGAGAAATTTCTTATTCCAAAATCATTGGCTTGTTTTCAAAAATGATGTTAACTTTCTACAATATTATATATCATCTCTTGTCCTCGTTTTCCTTAAAAACAAGTAACAAACGAGTGAGTCCGGATATTTCAAAGCACATGTTTTACTAAGTCGTAGGAATCAATTAAGATTGACAGTTCAACCCACCCCCCCTAGTCACTACTTTTGAAAAGTAATATAGTAATTTTATACGTAAATCAAAACAATTAAATGTCATATCGTTAATATTTATTAAACCTTCCTTGAAATCCAAGTTGAATCCATTTGTTGACAAATTATCAAAACTTGGATTATCTTAATCATTCCTAGTGACAATTTTAATAATACATAATACCCGTTACAAATAAATATAATGATTAAAATCCAATCATATCATCTTAAAAAGGTATAGTCTAGCGCATGATATGGTAACTGAGCTAGTATATCAATATTTATTTACTTAGTTAAAAATAATTAATAAATATTCAAATTTATTTGTCAATTATATATAGCGATCAATATAAAGTAAGCATGTTTATCTTATTCCTTGGAACAAGAAATTATTTTCGTTATATCAATATTTCTATTATAAAATTCATTGTTTTTGCAGGGTTGGAATCAACCTTCCAACAGTAGAAGTAAGGTTTCAGCATTTGACAATAGAAGCCGATTGCTATGTTGGAAATAGAGCACTTCCAACACTTACAAACACAGCAAGAAACATTGCTGAGGCTGGTCTAGGTATGCTTGGGATCAGATTGGCTGAGAGAACAAAGCTTACAATTCTTAAAGATGCCTCCGGTATAATAAAACCATCAAGGTATATGTATATATTGTGTATATATATATTCATCAATTTTGTCACTTAATGTTGTCATGTTACAAATACTATTGCGTAATAAATGTGTACAAAAGTTATGGCGGTCAATATAACCAATCTAATTTTTAATTCCTTGAAAATTTATGCCAATAAAAAATGAACCACCATCCTGACTTTCTCTCTCTCACACACACAAATGAATTAAATAAATAATTGTAATAGTAAATAAATACTACCTATATCCCAATTTCCTTCTCCATTATTGACTTTTCAACTATTTTTTGTTTTTCATTTTGTCCTTTCAGGTATAGGATAATTATAGTTTTTAATGTTACACACTGCTTTTTTAAATTAATGAAAAGAGAAAATAGAAGATTATATTGTACTGAGATTCGAAACTGAACAAATATTTTGAGAAAAATAAAATTAAAAAAATGCACAAATAATATGAGACAGAAGGAGTAATAAATTAAGTATTGACATTATGGTACTAAATTATTTAATTTAACTTACAGGATGGCCCTTCTGTTAGGCCCCCCATCATCCGGGAAGACAACCCTTTTGTTGGCGCTAGCCGGAAAGTTGGATCCAAGCTTAAAGGTTGGTTACGAAAAAACAATCAAAAAAATCCAACAAGTTTTATAATAGTAATAAAATAGGAAATAAACAATAAGGATTTAATACATATATATATATATATAATGTTGTACTGATTATATGTGAATGTGGAACAGGTTAGAGGAGAAGTAACTTACAATGGGCATAAGTTCAACGAATTTGTACCGTTAAGGACGTCAGCATACATTAGCCAAAATGATGTTCATGTAGGAGAAATGACAGTTAAAGAAACCCTAGATTTCTCGGCACGGTGCCAAGGGGTCGGCTCGAGATATGGTACATGATTAATAAAATATGCAAAATGTAATTTTATTTTTTTTCCATTTTTCGATGAATTCATATTTTTATTTACTAATAAATAAATTATTTAGAACTTTTAACTGAGCTTGCAAGGAGGGAGAAGGATGCTGGAATTTTCCCGGACGCGGAAGTAGACCTTTTCATGAAGGTAAATTCAAAGTTATTTTACACATGAATTATGGCTAGCTGAATAAACAAGATTAATTTTTCTCAGGTGCACTGAAATTTAGATGTACGCAATCTATCATTGAGATTTTCACATATTGAGACATTGTTTTACCTATATATATGTATATATATATATATATAAATTCATACACCTCTTAGTGTTCTTTCGTACTTGCATGTGTGGAAATGTGACATAATTCTCCTTGTGCATTTTTGAAAATTTCAGGCAACAGCAATGGAAGGTATTGAGAGTAGTCTTATTACTGATTACACTCTCAAGGTTAGTTGGGACATTTCTTTAACCAAAGCTCTTTCTGGAATATTAATTAATATATCTATTTTTTAACTTCAAAAAAAAGTCGAATTCTCTATTTTATTTCCCTAGATAGATTGAGATCAAATGTATGTGACCAAATAGTGTGCCCTTTTTTGACTTTTGACAAACTAGGTGTTGTTACACAAGTCATCACCAACCCCAGCTCACTTTGATTCGTTTTTCTTCTGTAGTCTAAAATCTCAAACTCACCAACTCTACTTTCCAACTATTTTGTGGATGAGGACCTTGAGCAACTTTTTTTTTCTTTTTCTTTCTTTCTTGTATCTAGAAATGAATTTACAAATTCACCCTCAATATATATTAATTAAGCTCTCAACAAAATGTTGAATAGTGTAAATTAAAACCCCCAATGATTTTTGTGATACAGATATTAGGGCTTGATATTTGCCGTGACACAATAGTTGGAGATGAAATGCAGCGTGGAATATCAGGCGGGCAAAAGAAACGAGTAACAACCGGTAATTTATTTCTCTTTTGATACTTTGTTGTGATCAAATTTAGAATAATCTCCATTGATCAAGAGTATCAAAACAATTTTAAATTCTTTAGTACTAATACTCATTTTTGTTTGAATTTATTTGGTAAATGTAAAAAAAAAAGGGGAAAGTATTCGTAGACACTTTAAATTTAATTTAAAATTTTTTATTGTTTAATAATGTTTTTAAAATTTATTTTTCTATTTTTTTCTAATTGTATTTTTCTATTTATTAGTTACTATACATATCAAGAAGGTAAATTTGGATCTACATCTTCAACTCATATGACATATTCGCTATTTCTCTTCATTTTGTGTGAAAATAGAATATTTGTCGTCATTCTCTAAAAGGACAAAGGTGTAAAGTCTGTGGCAAAATAGTGCATTTATTGACCAAATGCTTAAGTTGGACCCGCAACCCCTTAGCCTTGTCATTGAAGGTGACTGGTGAGCCTCATCCTTTGGCCAACATGAAATATAATATACTTTTCGAAAGCAAATATATATATATATATATATTATTTAAAAAATATTATGTAACTTATTTAATATATATATATATATTAATACTGTATAATAATCAGAACAACTTTGACGACATACAGATTAATCACCCCCATCTTATTTAAAAAATAAAAGATTATCACATTAAACAATTTCTAATGACCTAATGTCACTTTGTCTACATGCATAACCAACCAAGAACCAACCAGACTACACATGCTTCATTGAGTGTATATTCTACATATATACCAACTTGTGACATAGCGATATGTACCCCACGTCGTAGTTGTTCGTGGTCCATCAATCTTATCGTATAGAATAACATATAGGGTAAATAGCTTAAACCCCCCCTAAATTTTACTCTCTTTCCCTACTATCCCCCCTCAACTATGAAATGAGCTTAAAACCCCCTAAAGTTTTATAAAATGTTGCACCATGGGCTTGCCTTCAATTTTTTTTACCCTTTTACCCTCCAAACTTTTTGTATTTCCACCTTACCTTTAATTCTATCCTTACTATTATATTTCTTAATTCTTTATATTACAAAAATATTATTTCTTTAAGTTAGAATATTATTTATGTCATTTACCTTTAATGTATTAGACTAAATATACTTTCAAATGTTAATTTTTTTTTTGTAAGTTTTAATTATTTTATTTGTAAATCAATTAACTTGTTATTAAATTTTAGTTTGATTTAAATCATAAAACTCAATCCTAATTAATATATTCATAAATAAATAACAATTTATGAATATATTTTTATGAAAAGAAAGTTTCATTTGGGCAAAAAAAAATTTTAATTAGGACAATGAGTTTTATGATTTAAATGAAATTAAGTTTTATTGGAAAATGATATATATTTTGGAATATATATATATAATTCGTCAAAAAAAAATATTTTTCGAATTGTTTTAAAAAATTATGATTTTTTTCCAAAAAATAAAAATTTTGGGAAAAATATATATTATGTTCCAAAATATGATTTTTTCCGAAAAATAATTTTTTTGAGAAAAATTTATATTATTTTCCAAAATATGATTTTTTTTCCGAAATATATATTTTTTATATTTTAGAAAATAATGTATATTTTTCATAAAAAATTCATATTTTTTAAAACAATTCAAAAAATATATACTTTTGACGAATCATATATATATATATATATATATATATATTCCAAAATATACATATTTTTTCAAAAAATAATTTTTTTGAAGGTTTGATTTCACTAAACCCTCTTATACTATTGATGGTAGTTTAGGTATTATGACTCAAAATCATATTTTGGAACATAGTATATATTTTTCGGAAAAAATTCATATTTTTGAAAATAATATATATTTTTCTCAATAAAATTTATTTTTCAGAAAAAATTATATTTTGGAACATAATATATATTTTTCTCAATAAAATTTATTTTTCAGAAAAAATTATAGTTTGGAACATAATATATATTTTTCCCAAAAAAATTATTTTTCGGAAAAAATTCATATTTTTTAAAAGAATTCGGAAAAGATATATTTTTAACGAATTATATATATATTCCGAAATATATATATTTTGTTCAAAATATATATATTGTTTTCATAAATTGGATTTATTTATGAATATATTAATTAGGATTGATTTATATGATTTAAATCAAACTAAAATTTAATACCAAGTTAATTGATTTACAAATACAATAATTAGAACTTATTAAAAAAAAAATACATTTGAGAGTATATTTAGTCTAATATATTAAAGGTAAATGGCATAATTAATATTGTAACTAAAAGAAATAATATTTTTGTAATTTAAAGAATTAAGAAATATAATAGTAAGGATATGATTAAAGGTAAGGTGGAAATAAAAAAAATTTGGAGGGTAAAAGGGTAAAAAAATTTGAGGGCAAACCCATGGTGCAAGAAAATGAAAGTTGAAGGGGGTATAATTAATTGAGGGGGTATAGTAGAGAAAGAGAAGAAAATTGAGGGGTATTTTTAGCTATTTACCCTAACATATATATATATATATATATATATATATATATATAGAGAGAGAGAGAGAGAGAGAGAGAATGATACATATACACACTACACATATATCACAAATTGGACCAAGAGGTTATAAATAATGATGGACGGTCCATTAGTCCTAAATTCCTAATGTACTTGGAAAATGTCAATCAACATAGAAAAAAGTATTAAACATTAATACTACTCAAAAGATAATCTATTTCTTAATTTTTTATCAATAGACGTGATGTTTAATTTTTCTAAGAGGTACCATGTTCCAAGACCCGCGCTTTTGATTAACCTATAAATAAATAATTTGTACACAATGATAAAATAACCATTTTTACACCCATATCTAACTATGTATGTCAATTGTATTGGTACAGAGTTTATTGTTATATTAGACCTCATTTCTTGCGTGATTATTTTATTAATAAATGAGTACTTTTCCAAACAAACAAAAAAATTGATATAAAAATAATCACTGATATATATCAAGAAATTTGATAAGCAACTTTAAACCAGAGTTTAGATTGAACAAGTTATAAGTTCAATCGAGTGACTCAATGAATTTGAAATGATATAATTTGTACATTCATACTTATAAAATGGTATTGATTAATTTGTACGAAAACTCAATATTAATTTAATATATATATAGGTGAGATGATAGTGGGGCCCACAAAAACCCTATTTATGGATGAGATATCAACGGGTCTAGACAGCTCCACAACATACCAAATAGTGAAGTGCTTGCAGCAGATTGTGCACCTCAGTGAGGCCACCATTTTGATGTCCCTACTTCAACCTGCTCCTGAAACGTTTGATCTATTTGATGACATCATACTCTTATCGGAGGGTCAGATTGTCTATCAGGGCCCACGTGACCACATAGTCGAGTTCTTCGAGAGTTGTGGATTCAAGTGTCCAGAGCGAAAAGGAACCGCCGATTTCTTGCAAGAGGTAATCTCACGCTTTGAATTCTTTTAATAAAATAGCTCTTGCGATATGATATCAATGTGAGGTACTATAGTATGAAATGGAGCACATTTGACGCAAATAGGGGGTTAATCTCGGATTTGGATCGAGATAGCCTCCTACTCTGTCAAGGGTGTAGATTAAATCGCAAGATAACGAAAATAAATTTCGTTTGATGGTCCAATTTTCATACTTACAAATATGGGATTCTCTTAAGTGCTACGCAATTTTTTTTATCTAATCTCAACAAGTAAAAAATTTAAATTTCCACACATAATTTAATCTATCACGGGAGACGAATAAGAATAGAGTTTAAGGGTATCTACACCTCTCAACGTAAAATGTGAGTGTTCAATTGCTCATAATCCGATCTTATATTGACCATGATCCATTTAGCTTTATTATTGATTATTTGATTATGCATGTTCTTAGAAAAATTGATCTGCCCAAATTCTATATTCAATTTAAAATAAATTTTTTTTTAAAGCTATTTAATAACCTAATAAAACTACAAAATAATAATAATAAAAAAAAAAAACACAAGAAAAAGATTTAACATTAGTCTGGGTGGAATCATGGGCTTGCTAAAGTTTCAATGGGCCTGGTTTAGGCCCAAACCGGCCAAACCTCGTTTCAAGAGTTCATGAACTTGACACGAGCCCAAGTTGTACTTAGGCCCACTTAATGTTCTTTGTTGGCCCAATAAACTTCGATAAACTTTTTATATAATAGAATAGTAAGGTTTTAAATAGTAATGGGCCAATATCTACTGGTATATTGTAGTGCAATTTGGGCCTAAGCCCAATAGGCAGTTTCAAAAATAACATATGAAATTTGTGAACAGGTTACCTCAAGGAAGGACCAAGAGCAGTACTGGGCAGACAGAAGCAAACCATACACATACATCTCAGTCTCTCAGTTCGCACAACGATTCAAACGGTTCCATGTCGGCCTCCGCCTCGAGGACGAGCTCTCGGTCCCCTACGACAAGTCCCAGAACCACAAAGCCGCTCTAGTCTTCAAAAAGTACTTGGTTACCAAGAAGGAGCTCCTCAAGACCTCATTTGACAAGGAATGGCTGCTGATAAAAAGAAACTCGTTCGTCTACGTTTTCAAGAGCGTACAGATCATCATCGTGGCCATCATCGCGTCCACCGTGTTTTTAAGGACGGAAATGCACACCAGGAATGAGTCGGATGGCGCGATTTTCATTGGTGCACTGTTGTTCTCCATGATCATCAACATGTTCAATGGCTTTGCTGAGCTCTCGCTCACCATGCAGAGGCTTCCGGTGTTTTACAAGCACAGAGCTCTTCTTTTCTACCCGGCTTGGACTTATACGGTCCCCACATTCCTTCTCCGAATACCCATATCGGTGTTTGAGTCCCTTGTTTGGATGGTCCTGACCTATTACACCATTGGATTTGCACCTGAAGCTAGCAGGTAATGTCTTGACTCTGGATAAAGTTCAAACTCTGTTATATGGTTGCAGTTGTTTGCGCTAGTGAGAATCTAATATGAAACCAGATGTTTTTTGAGGTACCAGGTCTCAAGTCTTTTCCAAAAGAGTCAAACATGATGTTGTACCTGAGTCATTTTAACTAATCAAATACATTTTCATTCAGAATAACCATGGAATTGAATATGACATCATGTGTACAACTTTGAAGTTAGATTTTTATAGCAAAGCCATGTTATATAATTAGTGTTAGATTTTGTATTGTTTTCATTTCAATATTGCGAAAGAAACTTTATTAGGCATAATATTCATCACTAGGAATTACTGTGACAGAGGTAGCCTAGTGTTATTGAATTATTTTTTTATTTGGCCTACCTGGTAGAGATGAGAAAAATGTGATTCTAACATTCTGCTTCTACCATTTTCAGGTTCTTCAAGCAACTCCTAGTGGTGTTTTTGATTCAACAAATGGCCTCCGGGATATTTAGGCTCATTGCTGGAGTATGTAGGACGATGATCATTGCCAACACCGGTGGAGTTCTCATTCTCCTACTCCTGTTCCTTCTTGGTGGCTTCATCGTTCCTAAAAGTTAGTCCTATGCCCAAAGATCATTACCTTGAAAAAGTGATGAAGGAAAAAATAGATAACTAAAACAGATGATTTGAAGTTTCACACATAATTCAACATTATCTCGACAAGTTTAACTTCTTAGACATGTTAGAACATGTAACGATTAAAGTTACATGCTCCTAGCAACTTAAGCTATTAGAGTATTCGATGGTTTGTGTAACTAAACACATGATTCCTCTCACAAAAGTCATTTTCTCTACAAATTGTTTTCTTTCAAAAAGCTCCCCCTTTTTTTTTTAATAGATTATTGTTTACTTACGAAAGTTGCTTCGTCTATGACAGATGAAATTCCTAATTGGTGGGCGTGGGGATATTGGATTTCGCCTCTGACCTATGGTTTCAACGCCTTGACCGTTAATGAGATGTCTGCTCCAAGATGGATGAACAAAAAGGTATGCAACTTCTACTACTTTTCCACACCCCACATTAAGAAATTTGTTTCATACATTAAAACAAGTTTTTCCTAATAAAATTTGATTAATTTTGCAGGCTTCAGACAATGTGACTAGCTTAGGTGTGGCAGTGCTAAAGAGCTTTGATATCCCCACTGATACAAAGTGGTTTTGGATTGGTGCTGCAGCTATAATGGGGTTTGCAGTCCTCTTCAACATTCTGTTTACGCTTGCTCTCATGTACTTAGACCGTAAGTGATAACATTATAGTAGAAGTGGACTGTGAATTTTTCTTTGGACAATGGTAAATGATCTTTCCTGTTTCTAATTCGCTTGTTCAAATATAATAGCTCCCGGAAAGCCACAAGCTATAATATCCGAAGAAACTGCAAGGAATATGGAAAATGACGAAGAAGAATCCATGGAAGCACCAAGACTCAGAACCTCCAGGTCGAAGAAAGAGTCACTCCCTCGATCCTTATCTGCTGCTGACGGAAACAATTCAAGTAAGAACATGAGCTAATAACTCAATATTTCAGAATCAATATGATCGATATAGAAATGCCATACTCAAAGGGGATACAAATTAATTTCAGGAGAAATGGCAATAAGACGAATGAGCAGTCGAAGCAATGCCAGTGGGCTTAGTAGAAATGAAGATTCGACTCTCGAGGCTGCAAGAGGTGTTGCTCCCAAAAGAGGAATGGTTCTTCCATTCACCCCTCTCGCCATGTCTTTCGATAGTGTGAATTACTTTGTGGATATGCCCGCTGTAAGAACCTTCCTATATTCTTAAATTGTGCATTTCAATCATGTATACAGTATAGTATTGTTAGTACAATACAACAATTTAGCTTCAAATTGACAAAATAAAGTAAATAATGAAACTTTATTGGTATGAACAGGAAATGAAGGAACAAGGAGTGACAGAGGACAGGCTCCAATTGCTTAGGGATGTAACCGGTGCGTTTAGGCCTGGAGTCCTGACTGCACTAATGGGAGTTAGTGGGGCTGGAAAGACAACTTTGATGGATGTTTTAGCGGGAAGAAAGACAGGTGGTTACATTGAAGGTGATATAAGAATTTCTGGTTTCCCCAAGAATCAAGAGACTTTTGCAAGAATTTCGGGTTATTGTGAACAAACTGATATCCACTCGCCTCAAGTCACTGTTCGCGAATCATTGATCTACTCAGCTTTCCTTCGGTTACCTAAGGAAGTCAACAAAGAAGAAAAAATGGTAAGAACTTTTTTAGAGTCTGCTTGGTTCAGTTGTCTGTCTTCTGAAACTGAAAACTAGAAAACCCTACAAAAGTCTTCTTGGATGACAGTTTTTTAAAATTGCTCTCTGAAACCTCAGTTAAAAAAATATATTTATTTTCTGTTTTCAGATAACTGTTTTCTAAGTGACAAAACAAGCAAGTCCGCTTTTTTCTTGAATAATGAGACTCATTTTTTAGTACTAAAACCCCTATTTTCTTTTTGTTTTCTCTTCAGGTTTTTGTAGACGAAGTGATGGACCTAGTTGAGCTAGACAATCTCAAGGATGCGATCGTTGGGCTTCCGGGAGTTACAGGTTTATCAACAGAACAGAGAAAGAGATTGACAATAGCAGTAGAACTTGTTGCAAATCCTTCAATTATATTCATGGACGAACCAACTTCCGGACTTGATGCAAGAGCAGCAGCTATTGTTATGAGAACTGTGAGAAACACAGTAGACACTGGAAGAACTGTTGTTTGCACAATTCATCAGCCTAGCATCGATATATTTGAAGCATTTGATGAGGTAAATTATATATACATTTGTCTATCTATATTCTATCTGTCTATCTATCCCTTTAATTCCACCTCTCATGAAAACCTCATGTTATGCATCAGTTGCTATTAATGAAAAGAGGAGGACAAGTCATATATGCAGGACCATTGGGGCGAAATTCACACAAAATTATCGAATATTTCGAGGTATTAACATTTCCTGAACTACTTACTACTTGTAAGTCGAGCCACAAATCGTGGAATCTCAAAGTCTATTTTTATTTTAGGCGATTCCCGGGGTCCCAAAAATTAAAGAAAAATACAATCCAGCTACATGGATGCTAGAAGCAAGTTCAGTTGCAGCAGAAGTTAGGCTCGGTATTGATTTTGCTGAACAGTACAAATCATCAGCACTTCACCAGTAAGTAAAAAAAAAACTTTATTCTTTTTTTTTTTCTCTTACAATAATGAATGCTTATGGGGTGCAAGAAGCTGATATTTGTTGGTATGAGCAGACGAAACAAGGCTCTAGTAAAGGAGTTAAGCGCGCCTCCACCGGGGGCGAAAGATATATACTTCCATACAAAGTTTTCCCAGTCAACATGGGGACAATTCAAATCTTGCCTATGGAAACAGTGGTGGACCTATTGGAGAAGTCCAGACTACAATCTTGTTAGATATTTCTTCACCTTGGTTGCAGCCCTCATGGTTGGCACAATTTTCTGGCAGGTTGGCACTAAAAGGTATATATATGTGTGTTAGTCATACATAAATTCAAACTCTTATCTTCTAATTCATTTCTAATGGACTAGTGCTTTCATAAGAGCTCCCTCGCCACGACCTCTCCAATTTAACAAAATAAAAAAAAAAAAAATTTCAAATCCAATGGTTAAATGTTGAGAGCTCGTGGTTCTACTCATGAGGCAGTCGTCTTGACAGCACTAGTGGTTCTGGTAGGGAACGAAAGGTCAAGTTCTAGTTTCTTATTTCGATTTTCTGTTAATCAGGGACAAGCAAAGTGATCTAAACATGATTATTGGAGCCATGTATGCTGCTGTCCTCTTTGTTGGAATTAACAATTGCTCGACAGTGCAACCAATAGTAGCCATCGAAAGAACAGTATTTTATCGAGAGAGCGCTGCTGGGATGTACTCTGCATTACCATATTCCATGGCACAGGTAAGGAATATAAAACTTCATATGACTCATACATATATATGCTTATAAGTCTACAACATTTTCTTTTTTCAGTCTTATTAACAGATGTTTTGGTTATTTTGAAATGTAGGTTTTTGCTGAAATACCATATGTGTTTGTTCAGACCACCTACTATACTCTTATAGTGTATGCAATGGTTAGCTTTGAATGGATAGCACATAAATTCTTCTGGTTCTTCTTTGTCAACTTCTTCTCCTTTCTCTACTTCACATACTATGGAATGATGACTGTTTCCATCACACCAAACCATCAAATAGCAGCCATATTTGCAGCTGCATTCTATTCGCTCTTCAATCTTTTCTCCGGTTTCTTCATCCCTAAACCGGTAAGTCTCTTACGTTTTCAGCTACTTAAATTAAGACTTGCGATGAACTTCCAATTTAACAAGAACTAGGACTTTAACGACGACTATAAATTGCCATATAAAGTCCCCCGTTGAAAGTTTTTTAGGCTATAGTAAAAAAAATCAACTTCTTGTACTATAGTGACAGACAATTTTAGTATGCCCCTAAAATTTTGTCACTATAGAGACATTGTTAAGTAGTGAGATACTGATTTTATTTTTTTTCATTTTTGAACATTTCAGAAAATTCCGAAATGGTGGATATGGTACTACTGGATTTGCCCAGTGGCATGGACTGTTTATGGATTGATTGTATCACAGTATGGAGATGTAGAGACTCCCCTTGAAGTGCAAGGGATGTCGCCTAGCCCGACCGTTAAGTGGTATATCGAAAACCATTTCGGATATGACCCGAATTTCATGGGCCCAATTGCTGCAGTTTTGGTTGGTTTCACAGTCTTCTTTGCATTCATGTATACCTACTGTATTAAAACTCTCAACTTCCAAATGAGGTAGAGGAAATCTTGTAGTCAAATTGAGTCTTGTAAATATAAATATATACATATATATATATTTGAATCCATTCAAGATATTGGAATGGCGACAAATTGTACTATATATATATGTGGGCTAGTATATTAAGGTGTAAAATTTTAATTTTTGGTTCAACAAGGTGGATGTTCAACACCAAACAGATATTGGACATGTATTCATGAGTTTTGAGGTTATAAATGCAAGTTCCATTAATCCAGATTGTCTTATTGGTACGAAGGAAGAAAAAACTTTCTTTTTTCAACACTAAAAATGTGCATCACTGTTTCACACATTGTAGAAACATAGACGTATATACTTTAATGCATTTTAATGAGTATAAACATTTTGAGTTCGTGTGTCTAAGGACATTAATATATTAAGATTAATCAGGTGTCTAAGGACATTATGAATTATGATATGTTAATTCAATTTTCACAATATTTGATAAAGGTTTTTCAAGATTGAAGTAATAAAGTTCAAATCCTGTGCAAGGATATATCAACTTACATATAAATTATTTAGGTATCAAATTAATGAAGTCCAACTTAAAGTGTTAATGGAGATAAACTCCAAACCTGTAAATCAAGTTGCATGAAGCATGTTTTTAGGTAACCGTAGTGTCCGGGCTCGTTTTACGCACACCTCAACTAATTCACGGGGCCCTGAAGTTAACAACCGGTTTAATCTTCCAGTGATCCAAACGAACTAGGTCCCTGCTTTTTCCCAACTGAATTACCGTTCAGATTGATTGTATGAAGCTTAAGTAAAACTTTATAGAATTTTTATCTTGATGTATTAAATTGCCTTAGTTAAATTAAGTGCCAAAATATTACACTTCCATTTGTATATAGTGTAGGCATAAGAATTCTTTCAAGTATTGATTTCATTGTCTTTTCTTAAATTACTCTAACATTTCTTGAGGTTTTACATAATTACTCTTAAATTAAATTTTGTGTAAATTTACTCTGACCTCCCCTATAAGATTAATATTACATTAACATTTTTGTGCATATTGTAAAGTACTCCTAACTTAAGTGTTTCAAACTGAAGTAATTTATGATTTGCATGTCTAATGACCTCCTATCATTTAAACTACTAAAATACCCCTCATTTGACACCACTCAAAACATCCTTATCTCTTCCCATGCAAGTTGGTTAGGTTATTTTAACATAAATTACTCAGTTTAAAACACTAAAGTTATGTGTACTTTAGTAAATGCACAAAAATATTAATGAAATATTAATCTTACAGGGGATGTTATAGTAAATTTATACAAACTTTAATATAAGAGTAATTATACAAAACCTTAGAGAAGATCAGAGTAATTTACCCTTTCTTTTTAAACTATTAACTTCATTGACTTTTTAAAAGCTGGTTTTGGTTTCTTGAAAAAACTCCTTTGAATGGAATTTGGGAAAAAAATTAGAAGAACTTTTATGTCATATTTGGTACGCAGGAATGGAATGGAATGTCCATTCATTCTATTCCTTAGTTTGGTACAATATAATGAATGAGAATGTTACTAAAGCTATAGAATGACTATTCCATTTCTTTATTAATGCTTTTAAAATATAAAATTATTGAATCATTTTTCACCTTTTAAATAAACAAACCACCATCTCCTCCTCTTCCACCATCACCACCACCACCACCACCTCCATTGCTTTCTACCACCACCATCGACACCACCTTCCACCAGGGTCGGCCCTGACCTAAGGCGGGCAAGACAGCTGCCTTGGGCCTCAGTTTGGGAGGGGACCCCAAAATATATATATATATATTTTTATTAGTAATAGGCCCAAAATTAAATAACCAGTTATGGCCAAACAAAAAATAAATACTCAATCCACAAACACAATTAATGTAAATTCAGAACCTAACCCAATAACACAAAATTAATAAAATGCCCAAAACTAATTTAATTTTAGTGCTTTAAGTTTCAAAAATATATATATATCGAAGGCAACCCTAGATTTTAGAAGCTTCTGTTCTTGAGAGCAAGAGAAAAGCAAACGGAAAAAATACCTTTGCTTTGGACCAAGACTAATCTATATTTTCTTTTGATGTAAATAGGATCGTGTTTTTTATAAAGAACCACGACTCTATTTTTTTTTTTTTTTTGGTTTTTCATATTAAAATATTTTATGTTTTTAAATAAAATTTGTGTTTATGGTTTTTTTTTATGGGGGAGCTCATATTTACTCTCTCGCTTAGGGCTTCAATTTCTTTTAGCAATCTAAGGGTCGGCCCTACCTTCCACCATCATCACTTTCCACTACCACCACATCCATTATCGTTACCACTATTCACATTACATTCCACTATTTTTTTTATAAAAATAATTATATAGTAATAATATATTATTATTAAAAAGGATATTTTTGAAAAAAATTCATTTTAAGTTTCCATGACTAATGTGTTTCTTTTGCAATTCCATTCTCATTCTCATTTCATTCCCATTTCGATTCCATTCCATTTAAGTGTACCAAATGTGACCTTAAATCTTAAAAGAGCGTTTTGAAGAAGCTGGTGTAAAAGCAAAAAAATTGCGGAACAAAACCATAAACTTTTGAAAATAAATGTAACTTATGTATGTTCATCTCAAATTTAAATTTAGTTGAATTTCAAAGATAGTGTGAAATTACATTGTTACTGTTAACTATTATTTTTTAATTGTTAACGTTAATGATCAATAATCAACAGTCAATAATCGCCCTCTATCTTGGTAATGATCAATTAATACGTGCATGTATATTGTATATACAGATTCTGTTTAGATAAGTACTGTGTGAGTCCTTCACTTAGAAATTAACCATTCCTGACAAACCAAATCTAACAATTTAATTAATTATACGTGGTTTGGGCCACAGTTTGAATCGGGTACAATTCTCCACACCCATCAATTTAAGTTTATTACTAATACGTAAAAATGGAATGATTTGTATTAAATTCGAGAGATATTAATTAATGTTAATTAATAAACTTTAATTTCCCACACCCACCAATTAATTTAATTATTTTTTATTGACCGTACTCAAATATATGAATAATTCCGTACAAATTTTCACCATCTTTGCATGGTCCGCTCTCCCTACAACAGAACAAACAACCCTCCACTTCTTCAGCCCTAGGCCACGCCGCGATTGTAAATTAGATGTTAAATTATTAATCTTATATTATTATTATTAATAATGTCTTTCCTATCAGGATTTATTCAAAACTATATACATTAAATATAGGAGTAGTATTTATCTCATATTATATAGGACGGACTACTCAAAACTAAAATTCTATTCCTTTTTAGGGCATCCATGAATTATAATGAATCAGGTCTAACTTATAAGAATGAATCAGGTCTGTAAAAATGAACTTTTTTTTTTGGAAAATTATAAAAATGAACTTTCTTCATACACAATGTAACACGTTTCATAAATCTTTCTATAGGTTGTATTTATCATCTTCAATTGCTGATTTTTAAAATTATAAAAACAATAATTATATAAAATATATTAAACATTAATACACAAATTTGAAATTCTTCGCCTGAGTCACGCTTTGCCATTTTTAATTACTTCATTTTTCGTTCATGCTTTACGTGCTCCAATAAAGGAGTTCTAATCGTGTTAAACTTCATTTTTTGTTCAATCTCTAATACTTCTAGAAAATTAAACAGTGGTTTCCGATAGAAGTCTCCAACAACTTGACGTCCATTCCCCCTCTCTCTCTCTATATATATATATAACTTGCTACATACATTATAAATCTGTATGTATATATATATATATATCAATTTCTCGAACTGGGCATGGTTTGTTATCACTAGAGGAACTCAGTCATATACAACAACATGAGTTCGAGTATTGAAGTTGATGGTGATGAAGAGGCTCTGAGATGGGCTGCTTTAGAAAAACTGGCAACATATGATAGGTTAAGAACAAGTATATTGAAGTTTGACAATGCTGAAAACCATGAGAGTAAGGAGGTGGATGTTCTAAAGCTCGATCAGACCGACCGGGACCGGTTCGTCGAGAGGAATTTCATGCTTGCTGAGGAAGATAATGAGAGGTTCTTGACAAAGTGGAGAGATCGTATTGATAGGTAGGTTCTGTTCTTGATATTGAATTATTATTATTATTATTTTTTTAAGTTCTGTATTGGATTCTTTTTTATTTATTTTTCTCCATTTTTTGGGTTTTCATTGATTTTGTTACTATATTCACAATTTTGTTATACATATGTACCTTTTTTATTCGTGCACCTCGTTTTCTTCTCTAATATTTGCAACTTATTAGCAATTGATGGAGCCTGGATTGAATATATATATATAATAATTGACAAAATGCTGCATGAATTTAGATTTATGTCAGCCTTGACTCAAGGCTTAAGCCATTGCCCTAATCTTTATATATACTGCATGTATATTGAATACAAAAACAAAATGAATCTTAACCTGTTGTAGTTCTCAATATATATTTTTTTCTTAGATAAAGTAGAAATATTAGTAATTGTGCATTCAATTATTTTTATTTTCCTTTTATACAAGTTTTTTAAACTAGCACATGGCGCTGAAGTGAAGAAAGCTCAATAGTGTGATGAAATAATATTTATTATTATTGTTATTATTTTAGGTCTTAGTTAGTTCAATGTTATTTCTGATTCTTCTAATGATCTTCTAAGTTGTTAATAAAATAAGAAATCAGTTAATCAATTTAACTTACTTGAGAATTTTGAATTCTTGAAACAACAATATTTGAGTTCTTCAGGAGATGATAGTTTGATTTCTTTTGTGAGCCCAAGTGATATTTCAAGATATTGTGCTGAATGAAATAATTTTATTATTAAAATATCAAAATTAGTATTTCGTTCGGCAAGTAGACAAATTGAGTGCTTGTTTTGGTAGAAGGTGTGATGTTGGTTTTTGGTTTTGGTTTGGTTGGAATTGGTGTGGTTTTATTTTGGTTCCAAATCATATTTGGTGCAGATGGTTTTAGTGTGAGAAAAAATGATGCTGAAAAACCAAACCATATTTGGTAGAGTTGGTATGAGTTGAAATTCTGAATATTAATATATTAATATTAATATATTAAAATATATTATATATTAAAAATGATATATATATATATATATATATATATAATATATTTCGGATTGCTACAGTAACCGCATCAAACCAAAATCATAAAAAATGATGGTTCCAAATTCCTTCACAAAGTTGACACCATAGAGTTGCTACAGTGTTGATACCAAATTTCCACATCATTTACCAAACATAATTTGGTGCCATTTTTTCAAACAAAACCCAAAATTTTGGCTCCATTACCTCAACCAAACATGAACTCAATGTAACAAGATGGATTCAAATAAATACAGGCAACCGTTATATAGTTATAAAGTTACAAAAATCACTTTATTGTTTGGTTTGGTACTAACTACACAGTTCATACTCTGTGTACAAAAACTTTCTCCCTCAGTCCCGTACACAACCCTCTTTCTCTGATCCAAACCCTAATCAATTGCCCAACAAACTGGCCCAATGGTGAAGAAATTCGAAGATATGGCGAATCAGAAGCACACTATTCAGAAAAAAACACAATCCCTAGAACCCAATTGCTTCTATGTCACCTCTGCCATTACTTTCTTCTCAAGGACATTCAAAGACCCTTCTTTTGAAGGACCCAGACCCCATTCATGTATTGTACTTTGTTATCTTTGCTTAGAATTTTCAATTTTCACCTAAATGCTTTATTACCCTTTTTTTGAAATTTAATTTCTCCATGTTTTCACATGATACTGATAATTAGTGGACAATGATCATTGTTTATGGAACCTTATTTGATTCAGTTTTATGCAATTCTTAAGCATTAGTACATGGATTTATGATGGCCTGTTGTTGTGGTGGTGTTTAGCTGCACATGGACAGTGCTTGATTGACAAATCCCAAGTTACCATTCAAAAAAAATTCCCAAGTTCCCAATGCACTTGAGAAACAATTATATATATATATATATTGACCAATAAATCACCCACATAATCACCTGACGGATTTGAATCCTCGACCATCTACTTTGGAATGCTAGAAATATATATAGATAAATATTTACTTATCTTGACAAGAAACACACACCTATTCAATTGCCCCTAGAGGATGGATTTGAATCCTCGACCTTCTACTTTGGAAGGCGAGGAAGTATCACCCGGCTATATTTTGGTGATTCATATCACAGTTTATGCAGGGACGGACCTACCCTTGGGGTGGAGGGGGCAATTGCCCCCTTAAGGACATCCAAAGAGACTTCCAAGTACATTTGCTTTTATGTCGCCTTTGCATTACCATTCCTTTTTGCCCCTCAAAATTGTGATGAATGTCTACTTTCAGCTTTAACTTGTCGTCATGCCGATAGGAAAAAGATAGATGGGGTAGTCTTGTTCCATTTTAACTTATCTTTTCAATTCTATTAAGGTTAAATGTGTCTCTTTTCACCAAGTGAAAGGGGAGGGGTAAAAGGTCTTTCCATGCGTTTCTAGTGTACCATCCAAACGCCTAGAGGCCGGTAGCAGACTGGTAGAATCATTTGCGTACAGTAGGGGGCCTCAATCTTTTGTCGAAAAAAGATGTACCCGCTTGTTATTAAGCGTTATCTCAGGAGTTGTCACTGTATATTTATTCTACATGAGTTATCGGATATGCATTTTAGGTGCATTATCGGCCACCAATCTTGTATCCACATTGACATACACAAATATTGAGCTTTTTGAAGATTGTAGTTAACATACTCTACTATTACTTGCTAAGGTGACCAAATCTGATATAGCAAATAAGTATTGGCTGTATATCACTTTAAAAAATTCTAGATTTTACTCATTTGGACCAGAAGTAAAATAGATAGTATGCATTGCTTGTTGCTAGCATTCTCTCACATGAGTAGTCTGATCACTACTGTTTCTTTTAATTTTCTATTTCCAGGGCTGGGATCCAACTTCCCAATATAGAAGTTAGATTCGAGCACTTACAAATTGAAGCCAATTGCTATGTTGGTACCAGAGCTCTTCCAACACTTCTAAACACTCTAAGAAACATAGTTGAATCAGCATTGGGTTTGCTCAGAATCAGATTGACTCAGAGAAGAAAATATACAATCCTCAGGGATATATCAGGCATAATAAAGCCTTCAAGGTAAATCATAAATTTAATGTAGCAAAGGTGCTTTCATTAATTTTTTTTTTCTATAGTTACAATGAAAATAGCTTTCAATAATGACTATATTCTTATACAGGATGACTCTTTTATTGGGCCCTCCCTCATCAGGCAAGACAACCCTTTTGTTGGCACTGGCTGGAAAGATGGACCCAAGTTTAAGGGTAAAGCAATCTCAGCATATCATACGATTTCTTTATTAATTTTGGTTCAGTAAGACTTAAAAGATTGAATACGAGTATATGATATAAATCTATGACATAATCTAGATAAAATGTTGGTTATTAAAGTCGACTACATGTTCTGGCACTTTATGACCCGGGCTTTTGATCACGGCAATAAACTACGAGTCGTACCTATTTTAATTCCGATAAATGTAGCTAAAAATCTTTTTGTGTGATTCAGGTAAGTGGAGAAGTTACTTACAATGGGCATGGACTAAATGAATTTGTTCCAAGGAAGACATCATCATACATTAGCCAAAATGATGTTCACACAGATGTCCTTACCGTCAAAGAAACCCTGGATTTCTCAGCAAGGTTTCAGGGGGTTGGACACCGATATGGTAATTAAGTTGCATCAACTAAAATTATATATCCTTTTAAAGTTGTGTTGATTCTTAAGAACTGACATTGTTGGATGATTAAATTCCAGAACTCCTCAAGGATCTAGCAAATAGGGAGAAAGATACTGGTGTATACCGTGAAGCAGATGTTGATTTTTTTATGAAGGTATAGATGCATGTATTTTTGTGTACTTGTGTCAATATCAAAAAAGAATGAATTGACAAATTTTATAAATGCGAATGCAATTGTTTCTTTCCTTTGATTTTGATTTTTTTTTTTTCCGTTTGTTTGGTTATGTAAATAATATGTTTAGTCACACATCAGTCTGTCCCATTTAGAGTTCGAAGAGGTCTATCTTAATGTTCTAACTTTCTTTTGATGCGTATCTCTTTAAACAGGCTATTGCAGTGGAGGGAGCCAAGAGCAGCCTCATAACTGATTACATGCTCAAGGTAAGAAACTTTCTATCTCCAACCCTGCAAACCCCGAAATCTTCACTGCCACAACTAAAGTAAATGAAAGATATGAGATCGAGAGTCAGTGATGATTTCTTTTCTAGAAGAATATTTTGTTTTAGATTCTCACGGAATATTATAATGATGGTTCAGACTCTCAGGTAGATAGTAGATGAAACGGGTTTCATAGTCAAAGCTGCGTATCGAATGTTTGATTTCCTATTTTGGAGGTGCTACATTGGGTAGTTTGGATACGAACAAATCAATGTTCTCCTCGTATCGAAGTCAAATAACTTTTGTAATTTGCTTTGTAGTCCAATTCTTACACTTATTTGGTCAAATAGTTATCAACTATTATCAAAACTTTTTCTTCTTGGGAAGGGTTGTTGGAAATTCATATCTTGAGTGGAAAATTTCGTCATTAGATACGAATAGTAGTTAGTTGGATAAATTTACTAGAAAAAATCTTTTTGTAAAGTTTTTAGTTTTCTTGTTAAGTGGCCAGTTCTTTATTTTTTGCATTTACACCAATTGCTTACTAGAAAATGTTGAATTTGAATAGCTATTAGGTCTCGATATATGTAAGGACACCATTGTTGGAGATGAGATGCAACGAGGAATATCTGGTGGACAAAAGAAACGTGTAACAACAGGTAACAATACAAAACGTCCCTACAAGTACATGTACCAAAAATTTATGACATATAACATCCACATATGACTGTGTCGGCCTTACAATGTTTTCATGTGGTTGATACAGGGGAGATGATAGTGGGACCCACAAAGGCTTGGTTCATGGACGAGATATCAACTGGCCTAGATAGCTCCACCACATATCAGATCGTGAAGTGCATGCAGCAGATTGTGCACCTGACTGATGGCACCATCTTGATGTCCCTACTCCAACCGGCTCCTGAGACGTTTGATTTGTTTGATGACATCATCCTTATATCAGAGGGTCAGATCGTGTACCAGGGCCCACGGGAGCACGCACTCGAGTTCTTTGAGAGCTGTGGATTCAGGTGTCCTCAGAGAAAGGGAATTGCTGACTTCTTGCAAGAGGTAAAATATAAGGATGAAATTAAATTAATATCAAATAATACATAAATTGGACTGTGAAGTAATTTGAAATTTATGAACAACTGGAGATAAAATGATTAAAAATCGGTTTAGAGGGATTGGACTATGCAAAGAAGACCTTTAAGTGTGCCAGTTAGGCAGAGTGACATAGCCCTGAGGGAAAACCAAAGTTACACACATTAGTAAGAAATGATATGATAACATGTGGTTTAGCCGAGGCGATGACCACATTTAAGTTCATCACAAGTTTGTGCCGAATTTGAGTTGAGCCTAAAAAGTAGAGCAAGTCCCTAAACCTCAGCTTGGTTTAGCTCATTCAACTCAAATGCAACCCTAAACAAGTCTTGAGGTGATTCAACTCTGTAGGGATTCTCTAAGAAAGTTCTGAATTTGGATACAGAGGATCTTGTGTAATAGTTCAACGTTACTGTTAAATGGTAAGACATCTGTTTTATTTTGACTCTAAGGTAAACAAACGATGCCAGTAATTGCAACGATGTTGCCTTTGAGCACATAGTCTTACCTAGTCTGGTACCATGATGGAAACAACCTCCAATAGTATAAACTACAACTAAATTGTGTGTATATATATGTAACTGTTGCAGGTCACCTCAAAGAAGGATCAGGAGCAATACTGGGCAGACAGGACCATACCTTACCATTACATATCAGTGACAGAGTTTGTGAGCCGGTTTAAGGCCTTCCATGTTGGCCTGCAGCTCGAGAACGAGCTATTGATCTCCTATGACAAAAACAGAAATCACAAAGCAGCTCTTGTCTTCTCAAAATATTCCCTCCCGACAATGGAGCTCCTGAGAGCGTCATTTGACAAAGAATGGCTCCTGATTAAGAGAAACTCATTTGTCTACATCTTCAAGACCATCCAGATCTTCCTTGTGGCGATCGTAACATCAACGGTGTTCCTGAGGACCACCCTTGATGTCACATACAATGACGGGGCACTCTATATTGGCGCGATCATATTCTCCATGATAGTAAACATGTTCAATGGTTTTGCAGAGCTCTCTCTTACCATCAAAAGGCTGCCTGTGTTCTACAAGCAAAGAGACCTACTCTTCCATCCGGCGTGGGCTTTTACTATCCCCAATTTCTTGCTCAGGATCCCAATATCTCTTTTGGAGTCCATAGTTTGGACTGTCGTGATGTATTACACGGTTGGATTTGCACCAGAAGCTAGCAGGTACGTTTGATTAATGTTGTTTTTTGCAAGACTGTTGGTTACCTCTACATATTTCCTAGTCATCCCTTATGTAGTACTGCAAAGTAATAGGTTAATTTGACCCTCCCTTTGTTTGTGTTCAGATTTGGGAAGCAACTACTACTAGTGTTCTTAATCCAACAAATGGCTGCTGGAATATTTAGGGTCATTGCAGGAGTGTGTAGGACCATGATAGTTGCTCACACCGGGGGAGCGCTCGCTCTTCTTTTGGTATTTCTGCAAGGAGGTTTCATCGTTCCACAAGGTCAGATACTTGGATCTCTCTCAGAAATCTTATATATTAGATGTATATAGTTTGTGGCAAGTCGTACTACCATGATAAAAAAAAAAACTGTATATTTGGTGGCACTGTTTTCAATTTATTATCAGCATAACTACTTTCTGTCAATTTTACACGAGGAAGTGAATTATAAAATGCTCTATACTTTGTTCTTAAATTGTGCATGAATATAACATAACTATATATATAAATTGCTCATGGCATTTTGCTTTTGGTGTGACAGGGCAAATCCCAATATGGTGGAAGTGGGCTCACTGGATTTCACCTCTATTTTATGGTTTTAATGCTTTGACTGTCAACGAGATGCTTTCACCAAGGTGGATGAACAAACTGGTATGTAATTGACACTACTGTTACCTTTGTTTAGATGACGATAGTTCCTATTATTTAAGCAAAGAAAAGAAGGTCCTTAGCATAATCATAGACAATAGTCTCGAGAGAAAGGGTATAGCTCCGTTCATAATTATACACAAACTCGAGTACTAAGAGTTCATGAGTGCATTAATTGCAGGCACCGGACAATGTTACGCAGTTGGGTGTGGCAGTACTAGACAGCTTCGGCGTCTTCCCAGAGAATTATTGGTATTGGATTGGGGCAGTGGTACTTTTTGGGTTCATCATTCTCTTAAACATACTATTTACCTTATCGCTCATGTACCTAAATCGTAAGTCCAAAGAAACTCTTATGTACATTTTCCCATTTATGGTCACCATTCACTATCTTAGTTGAGACTTGAATTTTTATCATTGTTTATTTTTTTTCCTTCTGATAGCTCTTGGGAAGCCTCAAGCTATAATATCTGAAGAAGCTGCAAATGAGGTAGCTTCCAACCATGAAGTGAAGAAAAAACCAGAACCTAGAAGTAGATCGCGGAGACATACCCATGTTGATGGAACTAATTCAAGTAAGAAGCTTCACATAATATGTTGGTTAAACTCATTAAGGTCTATGGAAGAGAAAAAAGAGTCGATTAGATTTGCAAATTTGTTGACATTGATTTTAATCTTTCAGGAGAAATGACAGTTCGTCAAGTAAATAACATTCAAGCTTCTGATGATGGGGTTGCTACCAGGAGAGGAATGATACTAGAGTTCAAACCTCTGTCCATGTCCTTTGACAGTATAAATTACTCTGTGGACATGCCTAAGGTGAGCGTTTATTATTCTGTTTAACCTTGATTTACAATTTAGATTCAACTTTTTGTGATTTAAAGCAATTAAAAGTAAATGTCTCATCTTATCAAACGAGCACCTTGAAAGCATCTTGAGTAATTCTGCTGGTTTAAACAGGAAATGAAGGAACGAGGAGAGATAGAGGACAGACTACAGTTGCTGCGAGATGTCACGGGGGCATTTAGACCAGGAGTCTTGACAGCTTTGATGGGAGTTAGCGGAGCTGGAAAGACAACGCTGATGGATGTTCTAGCTGGAAGAAAGACTGGGGGTTACATCGAAGGCGATATTAGAATCTCTGGTTTCCCAAAGAAGCAAGAAACCTTTGCAAGAATTTCGGGTTACTGTGAGCAAAATGATACCCATTCTCCCCAGGTGACTGTGAAGGAATCCCTTATCTTCTCAGCTTTCCTCCGTCTCCCAAAAGAAGTTGATGATAACGAAAAAATGGTAAGGCTTATGGGTTGGCAAATTTGAATTAATTTAGGAATGTCAAGTATCAATACCACATTAGCCTTGCATTTCCTTTTTAGGAATTTGTTGATGAAGTGATGGAACTAGTTGAGCTCAACACTCTGAAGAATGCACTAGTTGGGCTTCCAGGAATAACTGGCTTGTCAACAGAACAACGGAAGCGGTTGACAATAGCAGTTGAGCTTGTGGCTAATCCTTCCATCATCTTTATGGATGAACCAACTTCTGGTCTTGATGCCAGGGCAGCAGCCATTGTCATGAGGACTGTGAGGAACACAGTGGACACTGGAAGAACAGTTGTCTGCACCATCCATCAGCCTAGCATTGATATATTTGAATCCTTTGATGAGGTAATACTCTCTCTCTCTCTCTCTCTCTCTCTCTCTCTCTCTCATACTAATGCTACTATTCAACAGCTGCTGCTTCTGAAAAGCGGAGGGCGAGTTATTTACACAGGACCTTTGGGGCAGAACTCTCACAATGTCATTGAATATTTTGAGGTGATTATCATTGGCAACCAAATTTCTTCATGATCTTATTGGTTGACAGAATGTAAGTGAACATACCTCATCCCACTATGATCGGTTATCGCAGGCAGTTCCTGGGGTTCAAAAAATAAGAGAAAATTACAATCCAGCTGCATGGATGCTTGAAGCAAGCTCTGCTGCAGCGGAAGTCCGGCTAGGAATTGATTTCGCAGAACACTACAAATCATCATTCTTGTATCAGTAAGTGTACATTATAACTGATATTACTATTAACTGATGCAAAAATGTTTCTTGAGCTAATATGAAAATAAATGGGCAGACAAAACAAGGAACTAGTAAAGGAATTGAGTATACCACCAGAAGATGCAGAAGACCTTCACTTTAATACACAGTACACTCAGTCCACATGGGGGCAGTTCAAGTCCTGCCTTTGGAAGCAATGGTGGACTTACTGGAGAAGTCCCGATTATAACCTTGTTCGATTCTTTTTCTCCTTGGCAGCTGCTCTTGTGCTTGGCACAATCTTCTGGCACGTTGGCACCAAAAGGTCGGTCACCAACTCCCTACCCCCACAGAAGTTACACTTTACTCTCCCTATCCGACGGGGGTCCTCAATAATAAGTATCTGGTTTCTTACTTTCTCGTAAGTTTAATATTTCAGGGAAAATTCAACAGATTTAACCATGATGATTGGAGCAATGTACGTGGCGGTCATGTTCATCGGAATCAACAACTGCTCAACCGTGCAGCCAGTTGTTGCCACTGAAAGGATGGTGTTTTATCGAGAAAGAGCAGCTGGGATGTACTCTGCTCTACCATATGCCATGGCACAGGTGAGAATATGGGATCACTAAGCAACATGGCTAAATGATTAAAAAATCTAAAATCAAAAACTGGTATGGATATACCTTTGTTTCAGTGCGACTAACTCTTAGGCTTTGGTTGATTTGTGCAGGTGATTGCTGAAATACCGTACGTATTTGTTCAGACAACCTACTATTCGGTTCTAGTTTACGCGCTGGTCAGCTTCCAGTGGACAGCAGCAAAGTTTCTCTGGTTCTTCTTCATCTCCTTCTGGTCCTTCCTCTACTTCACATACTACGGAATGATGATGGTTGCAATCACACCGAACCATGAACTAGCTGCCATCGTGGCTTCCGCGTTTTACGCATTCTTCACCCTCTTCTCCGGCTTCTTCATCCCCAGACTGGTAAGTTCATTTTGAAACATAGGCATATACATATACACCATATTTACGATTGAAGAAGCATATCGTACTAACGAAAGTCGATTCCTTTTGAATTTCAGAGAATCCCCAAGTGGTGGATTTGGTATTACTGGATTTGCCCGGTGGCGTGGACCGTTTATGGACTCATTGTGTCACAATATGGTGACTTGGAGGACACCATCAAGGTGCCTGGAGTTTCACCAGACCCTAGCATCAAGTGGTATGTGGAAAACCATTTCGGATATGACCTGAATTTCATGGGACCAGTGGCTGTTGTTTTGGTCGCCTTCACCGTCTTCTTTGCCTTGGTATTTTCATACTGCATCAAGAAATTTAACTTCCAACAAAGGTAGCTGTGGAGATATGTATACTAACTCAAACTACAAGCGGCTTTTTTTGGTTGAATTAGAGTCTTGTAATTCTACTTAGTGAGCACATTTCTCTCTCTCTTTTTTTTTTTAATAGCAGTTTAATGTTGCACATCCTGATCAGCATCACCTCCTCTCCAGTTTCTTACTTCTAAATCATTTTCATGTCTTGGGATTTACACTGTAATTGAAAGTATGAGGATATGAAATCTTGAGATTCAAATATGTACTTTATTGGATTCAAGCTCTTTAATTTTGAACATTGACAATATGAGTGGTTGGAATGTATACAAAAATCATGGTTGACTGCTGTTCCGTGTTACAGATTCGGGCAATATCGGTCGTAAAAATGAATATCGATCGGTTTACGATTCGGGCAATATCGATCATAAAAATAAATATCGATCGATCGTAAAAATGAATATCAATGTTAGCGGCACATTTAAAAAATGTTACGAATTGGACACTATGTAAGGTATTGAACCAATAATAATATCGGCATTTTTCAAAAATATTAAAAACCGGACGATACGTAACATATAGGGCGAACCATAATTAAAATATAATTTCCTTGTCCTATTTTTGTCAATGGATATAATTTCCTTGTCCTATTTTTATCAATGTGAAAAGGCTGAAAATCTTGAAGGACAATTCTACTACTTTAATGTTACACTTGTTCTCCTATTGTCTAATCTCCGAGGTAGTGTGGAAGATTAGTCCTCTTAGACTTGGTTTAACTTCTCACAACTAGAGCTCTTGGGATTTTTGTTTGATTTTGTTGAATGAATTCGGTAGATGATGTGATGATGCGATATAGAATATCATATTATGCATTATGTGGCATATTTTTGAAAGGTATAGTTGAGTGATACACCCTCAGTCCCGTTTTATAGGTTCATATTTGGGAAATTAATTTTTTAAGGGAGTTGATTTTTTGTTATTTTATACTAACTTTGTCCTTGTTGATGTGTTGGAGTATATTGTAGGCCTACGTGTTTTGAAAAATATAAGAAGGGTAATATGAGAATGTTGGAAGAAATATTGTATTAGAATTCTAACTACTACATTTATTTTGGGACAACTGAAAAGTGCAAAGTAAATTTATAATTTGGGACAAATGGAGTACTTTAATTCGTTCAAAGTATCATTCTTGTGATTTTAAATTTTAAATTTTAAATTTAATGATTTGTTTTTTCAAAAAAAAAAAAAAAGCCAAAAAATGAAGCCATTTGGATTTTGAGTTATTAAATTCGAGGTTAGTTATTTATACTTTTACTCTAATTATTTTTATCAATAACTAACTTTTATTATGGGCATTTAATGTATATATATAAATATATATAAAAAAATTGAACAATGAACATCAATCAAAACTGCCAAAACATCATTTTTAAGCTTTTTATAATACATTTTTAAGTCATTGTATAAAATTTTACAAATTAAATTCACATATCTACTTAATTTTTAACTTCATCAAGCATTTCATTGATGCACTATTTTTGCATCCCTCTTCCAAATCATATATAGCAAACCATCAAAAACAGGACAAATATATAACGTCAGATAATTACCATCGGACGGTTCCGGTGGAGCGGCAGAGGATGAAGACGATGGTAGTGGGAATGATCAGAGAGCTTCACTGAGCCGCCGCCGCCACCACTTGTGACCATGTACACACACCCATATATATATATATATATATATATATACATATATATACACGTATATGTATTGTGCCTTGCTCATTTTATCATATATTCTCTCCCTTTTGAGCCCTAAGGAGTTGCAGAAAAGAGTAGTATTTTCGTAGCCATTTTTTTTGTTATGTGTGAATTTTCTGGTCAAACAAACAGATCCCATAAATTTAAACTATGATTCAATTTTATTTTTTGTTATTTGGAAATATTGTTCTGTGGATGTAAAATTTTCCTCCCTGCAACCTTTCGAAAAAAAATTTAAAAAATTCCTCCTGCATGAGCTGCACCTTTCTTTGTTTAGTTGTAAAGAAGAAAATGGGAGATCTTTATATATTCATTATATATATACACGATGAATGGCGAAACCTCCTATGGTTCGAAAAATGTGCAGAAAATTTCCCTCAAATTCATTTTGTGCAAATAAGTCTCACTATTATTCCAAAAGTGTGAAGATTGATTCCTTATGACAAGATTTTGTTCACTTTTTTATTTTTACATGTCATCTTTTCTTTTTAAATACCAAAAATACCCTTATTCATTTACCAAAATATCCTTCTTGGTAAAATTAGAGTACCAAAGATTTTTTTAAAAAACTTTTGGAGTAGGCAATGCAAATTTTTATAAATTTAATGGTAAAATTAGATTTTTTAGGCTACCAAAAGATTTTTTAAAAAATTTGGAGGGGCCGTATGCAATTTTTATAGACATATTTACAATATATATCTATTTTTTGGGGCTAAAAAAAATTTTTGAAAAAAATCAGGGATAGAGTGGCTCCCCCCTGAGTACAAGATTGAAATGTCTTTTGAGGGTAAGATGGTAATTTGGCATCTAAAAGGGCTTGGAGGGGGTTATTTGTAAACCTGTCAATGGATCGGATTCGGATCGAATCAGTTAAATCCAAATCCAATTTGTTAAGAAATCGGATTATCGGATTCGGATCCTAATCGGGTTATCAAATTTTATTTTCAATTCATATCCGCTTAATATCGGATTCGGATCGGATTCGGATCGTAATCGGATTATTGACAGATCTATTGATAAGGATGACAAAAACTCCCGATCCGCAATCCGAATCAGATAATTCGACGGATTTTCACTTAGTTAATTCATATTCGAATTTCTTTATTATAGAATATCTGATTCGAATATCTAATTAAAAAAATACAAAAATACAAAAATCAATAAATACTGAAACACTAAATTATTCACACTTTTAATAATTATATTTATGATCAATCATTATTAATAAATAATAAAATAATTAACAACTAACATTTATATACATGTACAGTATTAAATATATACACATAAAAATATCAAATATATATTTATATATATAAATATATTTTATATCGGATCGGGTTATTATCGGATCGGATGACATAAATCCAAATCCAATTTGTTAAGAAATCGGATTATCGGATTCGGATCCTAATCGGGTTATCGGATTTTATTTTCAATCCATATCCAGCTAATCGGATCGAATTTGGATCGGATTCGGATCAAAATCTGATCCATTGACAGGTCTAGTTATTTGCACTAATTGTAAAGTGTAAGAGGGTTTAGAAACCATAAGGGGGGATTTCTGCACATTTGTCAAACCATAGGGGAGTTTTGCATCATTCACTCATATATATATATGTATATATATATATATGTATGTGATAAGATTTTGTTAATGATTTGAGAGAGAAGGATATAAATGATAATAGGGTGAAATGCTTATATTTGAGGTATTGTCTCCTATTGGTATGAGGCCTTCTAAGGAGGAGCCCGAAAGTAAAACTGTGCGAGTTAGATCCAAAGCAGACAATATTATACTATATGTTAGAGCGGGCTGTTACAAATGATATCAAAGACGGAGCCCCGCCGGAAGTGTGGGTACGCACAAGCCCATGCGGATCAAGCCAACAAGAATGCTGGGTCCCAAGAGAGGGTGATTGTGACGTCCCCCATCGCCCATGTATAGTGATGGTGAAATACTTATATGTGAAGTGGTGTCTTCGATTGATATGAGACTTTTTGGAGATGAGCACAAGAACATAACCCAAAACGGCTAATATTACCATTTGTCCTAACTAATGAAGTAAATTATTATAATTTTTCCTCCTCCCTTCAACCTAAGAGAAAGTAGGGAAACATACAATCATATGTCTCATCCATCCCTTCTTTACTCCTGTCGAATGAAGCATAAAAATCGCTCGAAAAATAAAGATCTAGTAAAAGTGTATTTGATACTCCCCTCTGTGCTAGTTTAATTGTCCATTTTGGATTTACAACTTTTGAAGGGGACAATTGTTCATATGCTTAGGTATCAAGTTCAGAAAGTTCAAAATTTTACTGGATATTATTGGAAAGATGCCTTTAATTTATATTAACTTCACATCTGGGGAAACTATTTTGGAACAACCGAAAAAAGCAAAGATGTAGAAATAAATTGTGATAGGGGGGTATTTTTTCTTTCTTTCTTTCAGTGTACCCTTATTATATAAACTCATTCACAATTGTGAAGGGGAATATTGTCAATGTAACGTTGATATAATAGCTTTATTTGGTAAAAGTAATATGTTTTGGGCTTATCAAAGGTGGCTCATCTAAATGGAGGAACCATGCTTCTCCCTTCATCTCTTCCCTCCAGCCTCCCTTCCATCCTACCAATCAGGGCATTAAGGTTCAATCCCTTTGGCAAAAGGAGTTTAAAGTTGAGTAAAAGAATAATAATAAAAAAAGATAATATAACAATGAAATACCTGAATAAACAAGCTTTTATTTCCTGGGTACTTGATTACAATATAGTAGACTAAACTAAAACTAAATATCTGAAACTAAGTTCTTTATTAAAGTTGGTGGACCAGCCTTGAGCTAGGGCTTACGACTGGACCAATATTTAGTAAAGTGTTTAAAGAGTAATCAAAGATACATCTGTGGTAGAAGTTTGATATTGTGCTTTGAAAGATTTGGTGGAATCGAGTCTCATCAGTCCTCTCTAGGTTTTTATGCATTAGGATCCCGGATCTCTCTCTTTTTCCCAAAATCACCGATTTTTTATGTTATAGGAACTTTTTGGTCTATGTACCGGAACTGATAACATACGAGATTATGCACTTATTTGTTGAGGAGAAACTAATCCAATTCGGAGTTGTTGATGTTTATACCAATCGATCATGTTATGGGTCAATTTTTTTTCCATCCTGGCCAGAGAGAGGGAGCTTTCTTTTCTTGTTGATTCTTTGACCATGGAAATAGGCTGGAAGTTTTCTACATCCTAGAGCCACTGCAACTGGCAGGTGACTCAATGATTTGGGCCTTTCTCACATTCAGGTTTCATTCTTGTACGGGATTCGTTTTGTTAGCCCAGTTCCGGTGGGCCAGGGGCTAGGCCCATTTTCTCCTGTCCTGTCCTTTGGTTTCAATGAATTTAATTACCGGAAAAAAATTTGGAAAAGAAAAAACCAGGCTTCCAATAGCTAAATTGTCTGTTTACATGCCTTCATACGAAACTTATAATGCAAACCCCTGTAACCCAAAAAGATAAAAATACCAGAATAACCTTAATATTCAAACAGTATTAAAATTAAGAATAACCATAATTAGAAAGCGTAGTTAATTAAATCCCTAATTTTATTTTTATTTCTCTCTTCTCCAAAAGTAATAAAGCATGTGCAATACATGTGGGCGAATCATATCTCGTTCCCCATCAATTCTCCTAAGCTGAGAAGAACTCTCCTCCAAAGAGTAGAGCTGCAAGTACAGTTCTAGAGAGTCCAAGCCAGTGTACACATTAATCTGCCCATCTAGATAAGTTACTTGGTTCGCGGTCCGGTCTCATAATGGTTTTTTTGTGACCGAATATTGTTTGGCAACAAGGTTAAAAAAAATAGTTCCAAAAAAATAAAGATCACTTGGGACCAAAAAGGGTAATTTGAGACAACAAAAAATGATGGTCTCAAGTTGTCTTATATACAATTGTCTTAACACATGGGATCATAAAATTTGAAATATATATATAAAATTAAAAAATATATATAATTTGAAAATAATATATAAAATTAAAAAAATAATATAAAAATTTTGAAATAATGTATAAAATTTGAAATATATATATAAATTTCAAAATTAATATATAAAATGCAAAAAATATATTTAAAATTTGGGAAAATAAAAAAATTCCAAAATAATAGAAAAAATAAAAAATAATGTATAAAATTCAAAAATAATATATAAAATTCGAAATATAATATAATTTTTTTAAAATAATGTATTAAATTTGAAAAAAATATAGAAAAATCAAAATTAATATATAAAATTTTAAATATATATATATAGGGTTAATAGCAAAAAAAACTCCTCAACTATACTCTCTCTCTAACTAAACTCCCTGGTGTGCACTAAACCCCCCTGGACTATACTTTTCATGCTGAAAATCCCCCCCCCCCCCCCAAACTATAGTTTTTCCTGCACAGTTATAACATTGTTAAGTGAAATTGCACTGGGAACCCCTGAAGTTCCTGTTAATTTCGCTCGCGTCCTGAAATTTCAATTTTCTTGTAATGACACCCCCCTTGAAGGGGTGAAATGACCGGAATGCCCTTGTTTTGTCTCCCCTATTTCATGAGATAAATATCTAGGTGGTGAAATTACCTTCATGCCCCAAGTTTTGAACCCTATAAATTTTGGGGATATTTCCAAATATTTTTTTCAAAATA
Organism: Cornus suecica; assembly: GCA_963922005.1. NCBI lineage: Eukaryota > Viridiplantae > Streptophyta > Magnoliopsida > Cornales > Cornaceae > Cornus > Cornus suecica. The sequence continues at coordinate 95,136,841 of OY998238.1, forward strand.
AAAGTTAAAGAAAAGAGGTTGAAAATATTTCAAAACTTTTAAATAATAATAATAACTAATTAATATGCATTACTTGAAGTGTAACTCTAATGAATATTTCAAAAGATATAGAGTAAGGGGTTATAAATATTTTCATATTTTTAAAAAAATATTAATTAATTAATATACATTAATTAAAATGTAACTCTAGTGGATATTTCATAAAATATGGAGTAAAGATATAAGACAAATATATTTCGGCAAGCAACAAGTGTTAACCCTTTAAAATAAGATTGTCAAGAACTTATAACCCCTGGATTAATTTAAAATTGAATGGTCTAGTTTTTCGAATATTTATTAAAATGGAAATTGCAGGTTGATCATTTATTTCTTAGTTTTCATTCAAAATTTTATTTTTGAATGGATTTTTTCTTGTAAGTATTATTATTATTATTAGTTACATAGTTGTCTTTCATCAAGCAACAAGTCACAATCATTATAGAGAATCTCATATGACCAAATTTTGTTCAAAATATTTTCCTTAAGTGAAGTTGGAACCTTACTAGAAGTAGTGTGTGACATAGAAATTCAAGTGAGTGACAAAATTGTTACCTTAAAGTTTCAATATATATATGCAGTCGTAAAAAATTAGAGTTACATTTAACACTAAAATTAGAGCCTTAAACACTTGTTGCTTGCCGAAATATATTTGTCTTATATCTTTACTCCATATTTTATTAAATATCCATTAGAGTTACATTTTAATTAATGTATATTAATTAATTAATATTTTTTTTAAAATATGAAAATATTTATAACCCCTTACTCTATATCTTTTGAAATATTCATTAGAGTTACACTTCAACTAATGCATATTAATTAGTTATTATTATTATTTAAAACTTTTGAAATATTTCCAACCTCTTTTCTTTAACTTTTATTTTGAAAAAAATATTTGGAAATATCCCCAAATATTATAGGGTTCTAAACTTGGGGTATGGAGGTAATTTCACCACTTAGATATTTATCTCATGAAATAGGGGAGACAAAACAAGGGCATTCCGGTCATTTCACCCCTTCAAGGTAGGGCTGCAACTTGGGCCAACCTAACCCGGTCCAACCCGAACCCGACTGGGCCAGATTCGGGTTGGGTCGGGTCGGGTCAGCCCTTGAGATATGTCCGGGTTAGGGTTGAGCCCGACCCATTCTTTCATGGGTTGGGTTGGGTCTGGTCGGGTTGAATCCTTTTATTTTACTTTATTTTATAGAAAAAAAAATCACATATATTGTGTGTATATATATACCTGTATCAATATATACATACTTGTATTGGGTCGGGTTGAGCCTATTTAACAATTTATTTTTTAAAAAATAATTTTTTTTCCGAAAAATAAATTTAAAAAAAATAAATTTTTTCCAAAAAATAATTTTTCCCGAAAAATTATTTTTTTTCCGAAAAATTTATTTTTTCCCGAAAAATAAATTTATTTTTTTTCCGAAAAATATATTTTTTCCTGAAAAATAATTTTTTCCCGAAAATTAATTTTTTTTCCGAAAAATTAATTTTTTCCCGAATTTTTTTTTTCCCGAAAAATAATTTTTTTTCCGAAAATTAATTTTTTTTGGGAATAAAATTATTTTTTCCAAATATTATATATTATTTTTTTCAAAATAATTCATATTTTCGCCCATATATATATATAGAGAGAGAGAAAAGTCAAAAAATCGGGTTTCGGGTTGGGTTTGGGTTTAACCCGAACCCAACCCAATTTAAACATTGACCCGATAAAACCCAATCCGTGTTGGCCCAAATTAAACCCGAACCCGACCCAAAGCCGAAATTTCCGGGTTGGGCTGGGCCAACCCGCCCAAGTTGCACCCCTACTTCAAGGGGGTGTCATTGCAAGAAAAATAAAATTTCAGGGCGCGAGCGAAATTAATAGGAACTTCAGGGGTTCCCAGTGCAATTTTACTTAACGGTGTTATAACTGTGCAGGAAAAACTATAGTTTTGAGGGGGGGGGGGGTTCAGCACAAAAAATAGTTCAGGGGGGTTGAGTTAGAGAGAGGGTATAGTTCATGTTTTTTTTTTTGCTATTAACCCATATATATAATTTAAAAATTAATATATAAGTTTTGAAAAATAATATAAAAAATTTGAAATAATGTATAAAATTTGAAAAAAAATATAAAATTCAAAAATAATATACAAAATTAGATATATATATATATTTTTTTGAGAAAATATAAAAAATTTGAAAATAATATAAAAATTCAAAAATAATATATAAAATTAAAAAAATAATATAAAAATTCGAAATAATTTATAAAATTTGAAAAATATATTATTTTTAAATTTCTTATATTATTTTCAAATTTTATATATTTTTCATACTTAATATATTTTTTGAATTTTATATATTATTTTTTATTTTTTGTATTATTTTCCAAACATAAGACCAAACAACTTGAATAAGATCATAAGACCAGACAGTTTTACCAAACAGACTTTCAGAACACCACCCAGATAAGACCAGACCAGACGGGACCAGATAAGACCAGATAAGACCAGACCGGACCACCTACCAAACGGGCCCTAATGATCGTTGATAATTTATGAAAAAATAATATATAGGCCTGTTTGGTAGGTGGTCTGGTCTGGTCTTGCGTTTTATGGGACCAGACCGTGTTTGGTAGCATTGGTCCCAAATTTTTGGTTAGACCAAGTAAGACCAAATCAGACCAAAATGGCCTCATTTCAGACAAAAAAAAAGGTGGTTCTTGGTGGTCCGGTCTGGTCTTATTAATAAAATATATTTATAAATAATTAAAAATGAATAAATAATAATAATAATAATAAATTAAATAAAACATATTTTTAAAATAAAATATAAATAATAAATAATAAACAAAATGAAATAAATAATACCTAATAATAATAAAAAATGAATATAATAATAATAAATAAATGAATAAATAATAAAATATATTTATAAATAATTAAAAATAAATAATTAATAATATAAATAATAAATTAAATAAAACATAATAATAATAAAAAATGAATACAATAATAATAAATAAATATAATAATAATAAAAAATGGACTAAATAATAAATAATAAATTAATAAAATAAATAATAAATAACATAAAACATATTTAAAAATATAATAAAAATAATAAATAATAAACAAAATGAAATAAATAATAATAATAAATAAATATAATAAAAATAATAAATAGATATAATAATAAATAATAAGTAAATATAATAATGAATAAATACTTCATAATAATAATAAAAAATGAGTATAATAATAATAAATTAATATTAAATTAATAAAAAATATTTTTAAATAATTAAAATGAATAAATAATTTATAAATAAAATAAATAAAATAATGAAATAATAATAAATAAATAGAATATATTTATAAATCAATATTTAAATTAATAAATAATAATTTAATAATATAAATAATAAAATATATTATAAAGTGAAGAAATAATAAATAAATAAATAATAATACATAAATAAATATTGTAATAAATAATAAATAAATAGTAAGACCAGACCGCTTACCAAACAGACTTTTCCAGATCAGATTAAACCAGACCAGACCAGACCGGACCAAACAAGACCAGACCAGACTAGAAAGACTGCCTACCAAACATGGCCATAGTCGGTCCGGTCTGGTCTTATCTGGTCCTAAGCATGGTACCATTAACTGTTTTACAAAGGTTTGTACATATGTGGGTGCGTGTGTACCCAGGCACGGATCCATGATGTGCCAGTGGGGGGATTTTTTTTTTTTTTTCATTATAGGCTTAATTTAAATAAATAAAAAATACACAAAACTCCCACTAAATTACCCTTATGTCCCCACTGAAATTACAAAAAAATGATCTCATGCCCCTCTGAAATTACAAAAAATATCCCTATAGCCCCAGCCACATAGTTTTCTAGATCCGACCCATTTACTATTTTTTTGGTTAGCACAAAATCTTGGATTTATTGGGTATTGCAATTATTAGCAACCCATTTCTCACCAAGCATTGGGAAAAAAACATTTTTTTTTTCCATGGATAAAAAATGAAAAATGGATATGACTTTTTAAACCCTGAAGGTTCACCTGCAAATTTATCCTTTTTGCCAATATTCTGTCATCAGCTATATTGGTGGATCTCATATCATTCTCTTGGTTTTTTGCATGTTTGCAATGGGGGTCATGTCTCATTCAGTTTATATGGATAGAATTTTGGCAGGGAGAGAACAAAAGCTTCCTATAGCGCATATGCTACCTTCAATAATGTCTACCAAGCAATGGGATTCTTCCAAAGATGAGTGGAATAGATGCTGCAAGGAGAATATCTGTGAAAAGGTCAGTAGAAAAGCAACTTGAAGCTAACTTCTGTATGATTGCATCAATACTCACAAGTTTAGATTATCCTCTTGATGACGTGAAAGATATTTTTTGAGAAAATCCTACAACAAAACTAGGACTGGCTCGGTTTGTAACTCTAGGAACAGTTTTCCTTCATTTTTTTTTCAAGAAATTAGTATTAGAAAATTATATAATAGCTCTGCTTTTTTTAGTTTTTTTGCAAACCTTTTGTGAAAACTGAGTTATAAAAAAGCCCACTTTTTAGTTGTCCGCTAAAGCGGGTTTTTTATTTTTTTTCTCGAAATTCTTCACAACTATTTTAAGAGATACAAACTAAACAATGCCTAGCTCTTTCATGCAGAAACATCAATCTATTCTTTGAGACAATTGCATTGCAAGCCCGTGTTCCTTTCTTGTCATTTAATCTGCTAGCTTCAGTTTTACTCTAACTTATAGATGTACATTTTGACAATTTCAAGGAAAAATAAGTTTTTCCCATTTTATTAAGCGTTTAAGAACTGTATTACAAAGCTTTTTCCAAGCAGCTGTAATGTTTTTTATGGATAGAAAGTAAGTTTGTGTTGACACCTAAATGAGCCAACATATGGCAATGAAGCGGACAGAAACTAGGCCGAAAATTGGCTAAAATTATGCTGTTTTTCTGGCCAAAACTGGGCTGTTTTTAAGCTGTTTTTGGATTGTTTTGGGCCTAAAACTGGGCTGTTTTTCGGGCTGGAATTTGAACATAAACTAGGCAAAAATTGGGCTAGAAATTGGCCAAAACTGGGCTGAAATTGGGCTACAATCTGGACTGTTTTTGGGCTGCGAAATGGGCCAAAACTGAGCTGTTTTGGGGCTGCGAAATGGGCTGGAAGTTGGGCCAGAAATGTGCTGCGAAAATGAGTTAAAAGATGGGTTATATTATGAAGAAACCTTGTTGATTAAGACTAAAAGATTACAAAATCTGTGGAGTATTGGACAATTTTGAAAAATAGATGTAGTTGAGTTGGTGAAAGTGTTAGTTAGGATTAGAATTTAGGTTGTTTTTATCATTTATTTATTTATTTTATTTATTTATTTCTAGTTTATCCTTAGCTTAGTTTCAGGTTATAAATAATGTACGTAAACTTATGTTACAGAGCTTCACGACCAGATACACTTTTATCATTATGGAATTATTTATTTTATTAGCATTGTTCCTTTCAATTCCTTTCGCAATTTCTTTTGATTACCCAAAAGTCCTCTTTGCTGAGGCAATCAGAACCCTTCACGAGAGTTGAGTTCTCTCTTGTAAATCGCCTGATTCTATTCCACATGTTCAAAATAGACTAAAATCCGTTCCTTTTGAACCGGTTGAACTCCGTTACCGGTTCTGGCACGCCCGCACCCTACGGATACGAAGAATATTATCGGCCCTACCACTTAGCCGATGATTATTATTTTTCGGATTATCGGCCCTGCTATTCGGATAATGATGAATATTATTTTTTGGAGTGAACAATTTATAAATAAAATCACACATTATACACAGTAGTTTCAAATACTTGTTAGTATTTGTGCTTCTATATATTCAGTTTAGACTAGAGAGAGATATTTACTGATATGGCTACCAAATTTTTTTGCTTCTACCGAAACCGGCCACAAGTTTATGTAGAAAGAAATACAGAATGTGGTGTTGTTTGTGGCTTGAGTTGAGTACTCAGTGCCCGAATTATCAGGTTCGATTATACACGAAGGTTCTACTTTACCGGCAGCAAGATGAATGGGCATCTATAAAAGAAGGTTGACATTCTCCTTGTGCTGTAGTGAATCTGGATTTCACTTCTTCCACTTATAATTTACTGTACTGATGGGATCAAAATTTGAAACGCAAAATTTGCTTTGTCCTAGATTTTGAAAGAACAAATAAGGAAATTTTACGCCCAAGTAAACAATTAAAAGAACATATTGTAGTGGATATTGGCTCTTCTCTCAATAGGTGATTGTTTTTTTCTAGATGTCACCATTCACTACCTTTATGGTTATGGGGAACATATTGTATCACACTTCAATTTAATTTAATAAGCCTAGTGATTTTATCCCATCTGTCTGTGGTATGTTTTACCCATTATAATCCATCTACCACAATGCTCATGGTATCTTGCCGATGATTACATTCCAAAAACAGTAGAAGTTATCAATCTTGATGCACACCATGGTTTTTTTTGTCTCAGTGTAACGGACCGGATAATATCGATTTTAAAAATAAGTATCAAAAACAAATATTAGTATTGTGTAATGATATTGACACCTTCTAAAACGATGCCGCAAACACACTGAAAGACAATAATATAAGCAGGTTTCTTCATCTTCTTCTTTTATTTTATTTTTATGTATTCACTGTTGTGGTTGCTCTTGTTTGTTTTTGAAAGCTAGGAAGTGGAATAAGTAGATGGCAGTGATGGGAAAAGAGAATCACAATCTATGCCAGCAAAAAACACAAAGTCATATATATTCTGATCCCACTCCAACCCCACACACACTCAGCTTTAATTTCTTTAAGAAAGGATCAGATGTGACCACACATTTACAAAAGAAAACATGTGTATGTATGTATATGTATGTGTGTGTGAGAGAGAGAGCTCACTGTAAATCTCTCTTCTTCTCTCACTTGAGTGTGGCAGAGGAATAAAGAGAGAATCTCTACTCAAACACTTCATCCTTATTATGTTTGCTGCAATTGCAGGTAGGGGTAGAGAAGGACATGAAAAGGACCACTTACTGCAATCTAAAGTTGCTATGTTAATCATTATTGAGATTTTTTTCTTTTTTTTTTTTCCTTTTTCCTTTTTCCTTATTTGGTTATTTCATGATACTACTCCTCTTGTATTCTTCTTTTTTTGGTGTGTTCTTCTAAATATTCCACACCCACTCACCTATTTCCTAAACATGTTTCTAATTCGAGTTTATTTTAATTTTGCAGAATATTCCAAGAGAAAACTTGGAGAGAAACTTATTGCATAATGAGGATTCTCTCTATGCAACAAGTTTGCATCGCTTATTAAGTAACAGGTTTACAGGAGGTTAATGTTGTTAGGTTCGTATTAAAGAAGCTTGTATAATATATGAATTCAATCCACGGTTTAAAAAAAATTAAAAAATAGGGCCTGTTTGGTTGAAGGGTTTCTGTTTCTGTTTGTGTGTTTTAGTTTAAAACACATGTTTGGTTGGATTTTTATGTTTGTGTTTCCAAACCACATTAAACAAACACTTGCCTCTTTTAGTACAAAATGAAAAAACCAAAATTTGGTGTTTTTTCACTCCACTATTTATAAAAATGAATTTGGTCTTACTATTTATTTATTCTTTATTATAATATTTATTTATGTATTATTATTTTTCTTTTTTTTTTATTTCTTCATTTTATAATATATTTTATTATTTATATTATTAAATTATTATTTATATTATTGTTTATTAATTTATAAATATATTCTATTTATTTATTTATTATTATTTCATTATTTAATTCATTTTATTTATAAATTATTTATTCATTTTTAATTATTTAAAAATCTATTTTTATTAATTTAATATTAATTTATTATTATTATACTCATTTTTTATTATTATTATGAAGTATTTATTTGTTATTATATTTACTTATTATTTATTATTATATTTATTTATTATTTATTATTATTATATTTATTTATTATTATTATTTATTTCATTTTGTTTATTATTTATTATTTTTATTATATTTTTAAATATGTTTTATGTAATTTATTATTTATTTTATTAATTTATTATTATTATTTATTATTTAGTCCATTTATTATTATTATATATATATATTTATTATTGTATTTATTTATTTTTTATTATTATTTATTTCATTTTGTTTATTATTTATTATTTTTATTATATTTTTAAATATGTTTTATGTAATTTATTATTTATTTTATTAATTTATTATTATTATTTATTATTTAGTCCATTTTTTATTATTATATATATTTATTTATTATTGTATTTATTTATTTTTTATTATTATTTATTTCATTTTGTTTATTATTTATTATTTTTATTATATTTTTAAATATGTTTTATGTAATTTATTATTTATTTTATTATTATTATTTATTGTTTAGTCCATTTTTTATTATTATATTTATTTATTATTATTGTATTCATTTATTATTATTATTATATTATATTTTATTTATTATTTATATTATTAATTATTGATTTTTAATTTTTTAATTTCAACCCAAAAAACATCCCTACCAAACATACTTATGTTTTTGGATGAATAAACAAAAAAACTAAAAACCTGTTTTTTGTTTATTTCAACACAAACACAGCTCTACCAAAAAGGCCCTTAAGTGTTTTTCATTTTCTATCTTCAGACAAAAAAAAAAAAAAAAATCTCACAATACAATGTTATTAGAAACTTGAATCATCTACTTCTTCACTTGGAAATGGGAGAAGATACCACCAAACTGCAGATCATGGTTTTATGATGACAAAGTTAAAAATAGGAATGGAATATGGACATAATATTTTGGAAACGAAAAGTACTAATTATATAATTTAAAAGTGACTTTTGCTCATCTTTTCTACTATATCATGACTACAATTACTGGTTGCAGCTTAGAGATGAATAAGGTGTTTTGTTTTCTTCAACATTTTATATGATTTTTCAGTGGACTCATAACATATTTAAAAGAAAAAAAAAATTAATTGCTGCTCAATCATATTCAATAAAAAGAATTTAAACTTAATTTTTTTTAAAACACTTCAAAATGATGGTTCGCGATATCTACCGCTTGGTTGGTAAAGGCTAATGTGTTGATACTCCTACCAATATTTGTTATTTAAAATGGTTACAGTTCAAGTAGTAACGTAAACTGATACTGTGCGAACCAAATAATAGTATTAAGTAGTAGTAGTAGTAACAAACAACTGGAACTCCACTCACCATGGTTCCTTGTGGATATTACTACCATAAGGTCATTTTCAGTCTTATCAGTGGGGTCTGCAACACTTCTTTCATTTTCCAATTAACGGTGGGGAATGAGTCTGTGACATCAAAAGGTCACTGTCCGTTGTGACACAAGGCATATCCATTAATCACATTATGCAAAAGGAAGTTCTCTCCTTCAAAAGTTGAGAGGCATAATTAGGGATGCCAAAAAAAACCTCCCCGCCCGAATTTGCCCCGTTTATCCCGTTCCATTTTGTCCTGTTTAGCTAATCGGGGTGGGTATAGGGTAAAAAAAATTTCCTCAATTATAATTGGGGCGGGTATGGGGTACCATCGCCCCGCCCCGATTAGCTATATATATTTATCTATATATATGAATAAACATGTATTGACGGGTTGTTTATTAAACTTTTGAAATCTTTGATTTTGATTTCATATAGATTTATTATTTGATTTTGATATTTTATAGTTATGTTTGATTTTGGTATTTTATTGTTATTTGGGGGAAAAATAATACGTAATTGGGGCGAGGCAGGTCGAGGGCGGGGCGGGGAGTTACCGGATACGGGGCGAGACGGGTCGGGAAAATAAAAAATTAATCGAAGACGGAATGAAAAAAAAAATAATCGAGTTCGGGGACGGGACATGTGATACCCGCCCCGACCAGCCCCATTGCCATCCTCAGGCATAACCAACAAAAATAGGGATTTTGGCGTGTTTTTCACATAATAAACTCCTTCACTTATATATATATATATATATATATATATATATATATATATGGTGCACCAAGCTAGATTAAGCTCTATTTTTTTTCCCACAACATGCCCCGCATTTTATTTAGTGGAAAATCAAGTTATCCATTTTCATGTCATTGATGTGCTACGAAGGACGAACACTTTATATGAGATGTTGTATTTGTGTTTGATACTTGGACACTTGTCCATGGAAACATATCGGACATGAATATACTGAAATTTAAATATTTTTAAACATGAAAATTAACACATATAAGACATGGTTGGTCGGGACACATTGAGAACCCGAGAAAAGTGATTTTATATCTATTTTTTAGAAAATAGAATTTATGCAATTATTAGATATATTATGAACTAATTAAAAAGTAATATAAAGGTAAAAAAAAATACAAAATATAAAAGTTAAAATCCACAAAAATAGTAGTTTTCTATGATTATGTGACAAGGTGATTAAATTTTAGTTATTTTACATTTATTATGCAATATTATATTATTATTTTTAATGTGTTTGGGTCGTATGGTATTCTATTTTATATAAATTTATCTTGTCATCGTGTCGATCGTTTCGTACTCTTTTCCTCCATATCCATCTCAAATTTTACGTTCTTTAATAAATGGGTAAATTATTTTCACCTCTTTTAAGGTTTTGTATAATTATTCTCAGATTAAAATTTGTGTCAATTTACTTTATTTTTCCTTGTCAGATTATTGTTAAATTCACTTTTTTGTGCATTTATTAAAGTGCCCCTAATTTAAGTGCTTTAAACTTAAGTAATTTATGTTTTAAATGTTTAATAATGTCATTATATTATTTAAAATACTAAAATACACTTGATTTGACACCACCTAAAATATCATTTTCACTTTTCAAGCAAGTTGGTAAGTTTATTTTAATATTTTTGTCACTCTCAAGGGTACTTTTGGGTTTTGATATTTTTTTTCTTTCTTAATTAAAATTACTTAAGTTTAAAGTATTTAGTTAGGGGTATTTTAGTATATGCAAAATAAAAATAGTTTAACATTAATCTGGTAGGGGAGGATATAGTAAATTTATACAAATTTTAATATGAGAATAATTATGTAAAACCTCATTATGTCAGAATTTACCCTTAAATTAAAGATTTTTTTTTTGGCAAGATTTTAGTTTTTACTTATTGAAGTTGAACGAAAAAATCGATGGAAACATTGAATGACCTCTCTTTTATTTAATATATAATTTTTTTAGTGGGATGTCTTTTGCATAATTTGCATTGCATATGTGTGGCCTTTTATGATTTGAGGGTTCTTTGTTTTTATTCGATTAATAAATGATAATATTGTTATTTACATGCCTTTTTGTTTGAACCAAAATTTCCATGTTAGCTTTCGGCTTCTTCTGGATAATTACATGTCTTACTTTGTTGTGTTCCAAGGAAATAAGAACAAGCCGAAATAGCATATACCCAATAAATTGCCTTTTCCCTTCTATTAAGTCATATTTAAATGGGTGATACCAATTGCAAAAATTCTCTATGTTCTTGTGAAATTAGTATAAAACCAAAAAAGAAAGGAGAAATAGTTTTATTCACATTTTTTTAATTTTATTTTGTAGAATAAAGTTTCTCCATATATACGTAAATTGAATATACATCTATCAAGATATGTATAATTTACTCCTTTTAACACACCTGGTGAATGCTTTCACCGTCTACTTGAAAATTCTCAATTTCCAAGATAAGATGGGAAAAGATTGAAAACATATCTAAAGAGCAAAATATACTATTGCACTTGTGCAACTAACTTTTTTGAACTACAGATAACTCCTTTAAATTATTAATTTATTACAAAAAATCCCAAATTCATTACAAAAGGCCTACTTTTCTTATTAAATTTGTGTATTCTTGAAATTATATCAATAATATTTTCTTATTTAAGTATTAAGGCTCTGTTTGGAACGTCTTTTCGAAAATTATTTTTGGTTTTCCAGAGGGAAAATCTATTTTAAATAATGATTGATAAAATTTTTAGAAGAGTTCCTGAATCTTGGAAGAGCGTTTAGAAGAAGATTGACAACACCATCTTCTGTTTCTCTTCTTGTTTTGTGTAAAGCCAAAAACAAAAGTTCTATCCAAATGGGACCTAAGTATATATGGTATTTAGCTTAATTGCATTAGAGTATATATATATTTATAAATAATAAAATTAAAAAGTGTAAATTAAAGAACTAAAAATATTTATTTAATCAATTAATTTTAATAATTATGCATAGACTTTTACAAATTTGAACGGACAATATGTCATCAAATTCGTATCAATTGCGTTACAATCTATATTAATAAGAAAAATGCATAAAAGAGAAATGAATAAGAAAGGAGAGTGTGGCCATTTATGAATAAATGTTATCGCATAACTATAGTCCAAGAATATTAATTGTAAATTTAAACATATTTTAAGAAAAAAAAAATACTTTCATAATAATATATTTGCCATGAAATCAACATGCCAATTGTCCAAAGTACCCCTGGCTTAGATCCCAAAATCTGATAATGTGTGCCATGTAGCTAGCTTCATAATAGCATGTTCCTATATGACAGTCCCCTCTCCTTCCACTATCTCCCCATTATATATACCTTCTCGTCCATGCCATGCATATATACACTCCAACATTGCCAACTCCCTCAAGCTTTCAAATATATATTACTCTCTCTCTCTCTCTCTCTAGTCTCTCTCTCTCTCACACACACACACACACTCAAACTACTCTCTCTAATGGCTAATCAAATGCGACGACAGCTTGCCCACATGAGACAGTCCCTCTTCGATCAGGTTCTCTATTTTTCTTCCTTTCAGTAGAGTTAAGAGCTTATAATTACAAATTCATGGTACTTTTTTTTTTTTTTTTGATAAATGATGCATTAGTGCTGACTAAATATTTTGGAAGCTGAGCGGTATTAGAATATAGTCCGTTCTAGTCATTCTAACCCTTAAATGGGAAATAAATATATCTTGCACTAAATTTTAGGTCTAAATATCATTGTAGAAACACATGAACATACACATACACATACACATACACACATATATATATATATATATATATATATATATATATAGACATAGAAGCTTGAAATTTAATCCCATGTCTCAAAAGATGCATATATAATATTTTTCCCCAAATATTTACTCTTCTTTAATTGGTCTATTTTACAAGTTACTGGCTGACTATAGCGTAAAAGGAAAGGAGTTTAGTCATGGTAAAATTCAATCTCCAAAAGGGCAAAAAAGTAAAAAAGGTCGCTAGAAGGAGGGCTTGAACCTCCGACCTTGTGGTTAACAGCCACACGCTCTAGCCAACTGAGCTATTCCAGCTGTGTTATTCAGACGCATGTAAATAAATATACTACGTATACTACTTGCAAGTTAAAATCATACATACTTGAAAGGCTTGCTTTAACTAGGACTTTACCTACCTATTAGTTTCATCAGAGGAAAATCAGTCAATGTAGGATTAATATGGACCTACGTTAATAATATATTGAAATGGTGTGTATATATTCAAAACATGTATATACACCTATATATATATATATATGTGTGTGTGTGGGTATTAATTGTGTGTTTATGGAAATTAAAATAACATGGTGGCAATACTGCAGGGATTTTTGGACGAACAATTCATTCAGCTGGAAGAATTGCAGGATGATGCTAACCCTAACTTCGTGGAGGAAGTTGTTACCTTGTTTTATAGGGACTCAGCTCGACTTATTCTCAGTATAGACCAAGCACTGTATGTAAACAAAATCAATTAACTTATTAATTTATTACAATGGCGCGACAAAAATAATGTCATGCAAGAAATGAGTACTGGTGACTAATCTCTTGGGCATTTTGGTCTTTATACATTGCAGGGAAAAGAACCCTCTTGATTTCACCACCTTGGACAGCAATATGCACCAGTTCAAGGGTAGTAGCTCAAGGTAATTAGAGATTAATTTTGTCACTAATTAATCTTAGTTCTAAAACTACTAGTATAATAATGAAGTTAAATAAGAAAAAAATTATCTATGGAATGCTTTTGTATATTCTATTTTGCCTTCAACATGTATATAATTTTTATTTTTATTTTTTTTGGGTACAGCATTGGAGCCAAAAAGGTGAAAAGGGAAAGCACGCAGTTCAGGGAATACTGCAGGGCAAGAAATGGAGAAGGGTTCGGCAAAATCATACATACACTTTATTCACTAGAAGACGTATATATATATATATATATATATATATATAATATTTCAGTTGGGATGAAAGTAAAAAATAAAGTAACGATTGTAGTTTCTTTTGCACACATGTTGCACTTTAGGGTAACAACATGGTTGTGATTGTGATCTTTTAAAAAATTGAAACTAGCCGTGATAAAATTCTATACATTTGATCTTTTTTATTATACGATGACGGAGAAAATATAAATACACATACTATATATGACACGAATCCCTTTAAATTTTTTGAATTAGGATACCAAGATGGGGTAGGCATGGAGTAATATATATGCACACATATATTTATTCTCATTTATATATATATATATATATATTGCACAAAATATATATTCAATTAATTATAAAAACTATTATGTTATATATGATATTTAGTTTGACATGAGTTTGATGTTATTTTCTTAAATAAAATGTATTTTGTACCATTATATTTAGGATTGTGTTGGCAATGACGAAGTGTCTAACATGTGTTTATATTAATTTCGGACACATAATTATGAAGTGTCTGGCAAATATTCAATCGTGTCGAGTTTGGATCAATGTCAGAAACGGCAATTTCATAAAGGTCTTTGTGCTTGCATCACAATTCAAAAATAAAAATTAAAAAGACAAACAAAAAATACAATACATCTGTAAGAGAATGCAAGCATTTATATCTCAATACAATATAGTAAAGTATATATATATTTATATGTGTAATTATAGGTAGTGTTACTGATTTTGAAGTCACTGCTAATGGTTTTGCTCATGTCTTAATCAGATGCAAGAGGACTTTCCACCAAGTGAAGAAAGAATATGCAACACTTAGGAAGAAGCTTGAAGCTTACTTTCAGGTCCTTCTCAAGTTTGACATGTCCTTAAGCTTCTTCTTTTTTCTTAACAATCTCTCAAAAGTATATATATATATATATATATAATAAAAAAATAACGATCTGTTTTCTGTTTCATATTGGCAGTTTGCAAGACAGGCTGGGCCTATTGAAGTGGCATGTAGGCCCAAGTAAGGGACCAAATGAAGTGGGCTAGCTAGCTTCAATGTGGCAAAATGTGATTGGGGAATTTACTATCCATGCATGGAATAGTGCACTTCTCCACAATTTCCCTTCCCAGTTATAATAAAAAGGAAAAGAGGAAGGACTATTTAGTAGAGTTTTATGGTTTGGGCTCCAATGTAAGCTCTACATATATATATATATATATATATATATTATAAAATAGGAAACAAACACGTGCGATTGTGGTTAAAGTTTTAGGTTCAACAAATAAAATTGAAAATATAATAAATCTACTTGAAGTTCATTTAGTGATGTATGTTGCTTTTATTTTTATCAGAAAATAAAAATAAAAAGAGGGGTGATTGTATCATTTTTTTTTTCTATAAATAAAACAAGTAATGAAACCAACCAAATCAAATAAATAACAATAATAAAATATATAACCAACACATGTATTTGTATCCACTAATAAGCTTAAAAAAGTTATAAGTTATAAACACGTCTTTAATGCGGAATGAAAAATAAAAACAACCCAAAGAAAACATAGGACTACAGGTGTATAAACAAATTCAATTCTTAATTGAATAGAATGTGGGAGGGATTGACAGCTTGCAAAGTGGTGGATTATGTGTTATAACAACCCTATTGTTGTTATGAAAAGAAAAAAAAAAAAATCATTGCCTAATTACATGATAAAGAACAAAAATTAAATCATACTTAAAAATATGCCATAAAAGCAATTATTCAACATAAATTTCAACTATTTATATCCATGTAGACCACACACTTAGAATATACTCGACACTTCTGGAATGAACTGGGACAATGTCATTAATTACATTCAATCAGATGGAGAAAAGACAATGTATTATACTTAACCGTAAATTTTTAACTAATTATATACATGTAGATGACCCTTAAAAAAAATGTGATACATCTATAATGAACTAGGATTATGTCGTCATTTATAATCAATCAAAGGGGAAAAAAACAACATATTTTAAGAGGTCCAATGCTATCATGATTAAGAAAATAAAAATAAAGACATCAATGCTTAGTTACTTGCAAAAAACAATAAAAAATAAAATCATGCTTACAAATGTGTTATAAAAATAACTATTAACCATAAATTTCAACTAATTATATCCATGTAGACCACACTTATAATAGACTTGATGCATCTAAAATGAACTGAGACAATATCGTCATCTAAACTTAATAAGTTCAATCAAAGGGGGAAAAGACAATGTATTTTAAAACGTCCAATGCTATCATTATTAAGGGAAAAAAATTAAAATAAAATCATTCTTACAAATGTGCGATAAAAATGATTGTTGATCATAAATTTTAATTAATTATATTCATGTAGACCACACTTAAAATAAACTCGGTATTTCCAGAATGAACTGAGATAATATTATTATTTAACTCAATAAAAGGGAAAAAGACTATTATATACGCATGCTTAATGATGAGACCAGAATAGTTGTATTCTGGGTATTTATTTACCTCTTGTTAGTCTCTTTATTCTATTAATTTGGTATTTTTATGAGAGTTGTGTGTTAAGTGTGTTTTCAGGGCCTTAATACAAAAATGTGTTAATTCAGGATTTTTAGCAATTATGCGGAATTCGGAACAACATTTAGAAGATATTTGCACTCAAATCAACAAGGTACAAGTCGGTAAAGCAGAGTACAAGTGGCTGAAGCACAATTTCACATAATAAATAAATATTAAATTTCAAGAACCACCGATCGATCGGTGGAACCTGCGATCGATCGATCATTGCCGCCTTGGAATCTGTGCGAATATATATTGCAGGATTCTAACTTTGTGTACAAGTATATCATGGGACAGAATCGCCTATTCAGCGTCATTACTTAGTCTCTAAGTCCTTTTGGAGTGCAAGCAAAGACATGTCATGTATGCACCAACTTTTGTCTATAAATAGAGGTGGAATTCATGAAGAAATATATCTTTCATTATTTCAATACATAATATAGAATGCAATAAAAGTCTCTCTCTCTAGGGAGAGAGGCTCTATTCCTCAAGAACCAACTATCCAATCATGAAGGCGGTGGCTTCATCAAAACCCTAGCTGAGTAATGTAGTATTTTATTTATTTTTATTGCAAAGAGGAAAATCTGTTGAAAGACACTCATATGATGATTATGTAGTGAGAGAACGAACGAGACCACCTAAATAAGATTTATTTATTAATTCTTTACTTAAGCTAAAGACTGAATTAATTATTTATCTTAAACAACTGTGTTTTATCAACGAGGCAAGAAATTTCGTGATTTAATAACGGTTTCTACATAATGGTACTTATTTGACATGATAAAGTCTTAACTTTACACAGTCTATGCCTAGAGAAGATGATTGTTAGCATGCTTTTTAATTTCATGTTTTAGGATTAGTTATGTTATTGTACCGCCCTCTTGCAATAATATAATTAAAAGACTATGTTATAAGGCTAGTGGTGGAGTTGGAATTCAACCCCAGACTTGTTTATCTTGAGTGAAACCAAAAATATTTATCTTTATTTTATTTTATGTTTAGTAGTTTAATAAAACAAACCAATCAAACAACTTTTATAAATACAATTCAATTTACTACTTTATAATTACTTGAAATACGACTTTAATCTTTGTGGTTCTGTCACACCCCAATTTCGCAACAAAAGAAATAATTTCCATTATTCAAAAATTGTTAGGCATGATCTACATAACATTTGCGCCAACCCCCAATAAACATAACATTAATACAATGTTTGTATTAACAATTAAAATTGTAGTAAAAATATTATTACATCACCACTACTCACTAACATTCAATGATGATGTGAGCTTATTACAATGCTCTCAAAACTAGGAAACAAAAATCATCAACACAAGTTAATCAACGAGTATCTGAAATATTAAAGGGGTGAACTCACAAGCTCAACAAAAATGCTAAATATAATCATCGTTCAGCAAATTAACCCGATTTTATATATTCGTATATAAAGATAATTCACACCCGTCACAAAACATATATACAATTTAAATTTCACGAGTTAATTACCTAAATTAATGGTAACACTCCTAATCAACTAATCTCACTTGAGCCTCAGGCTCCCTTCCGGTGTGCAACGAATAGTCCCTGACTACCGATCATACATAAGTGGTTGGGAAGACGTCTAAAAAACCCAGATGATCCCGGACCATGTCCACGTAATAAGGGCACATTAAGCCCAATGACCATAACAAAATGTAGTGCACTCGTCAAAGGTAGGTCTCGGACCATGCCTGACAACCTACTTCAAAGTTAATCTCAGACTGACACCAGACATTAATATCGCACTATCACAAACTCCAATAGCATATACTGTATCATCTCACAGTAACAAGTAAATGAATAAATTATATATATATATATAAAGAGTTTTACCAAAACAAGTTTAGAATACTTCACAGTTTTCACATTTACTTTCCAACAAGATAAATATTCTAAAAATGTTATATAAGATTACTTTAAATCATTCTAAACAATATTGGTTTCGTAATTTTCACCCATTTCACCCTATAAATATACGCATACCATTAGCATTCATTAAACAACTAAATTTAACTAATAAACAATCGTAAAATGTTCTAATATATATTATAGATTACTCACATACAGAATTTACAGTAACTATCAATATGCACGTATGACCTAATATATATTATAGATTATTCACATACAAAACCTATTATAGATTATAGATTATTCACATACAAAATATACAATAATCACTAATATGCACGTATGACATAATATCAACTAATACGTAATTTAGAGAGCATAGAAATGTATAAACTACTATTCACATAGGTACATATAATTAATATACTAATGTTTTCCTATAACATATTGTTCGCAAGGATATAAATAACACGTTAATATTCATTGTTATCGTGATAACAACACCATCTAATAATCTTCTCCTATAACCTATTGTTCACAAAGAGTACAACCAACAATTTTATCGTTTATATTCATTAATTTTGTGTCAACACATTAATTAGTAATCTCACCTAATATTTACTCATATGTAAACAATTGGCAATAATTTATTGAATATGACAAACCAATAACACACCTATTGTTCACATAAGGTACGAACAAAACGAAAGTTGATATGATATACCATAATAGGAAGGTTATATTGTCAACAATTCTATGTAGTTAATTTCATCAATCATAACAAAAGAAATTTAAGATTGTACACATGCATAGATCCATGAATCCTAGTTATATAAAAATGTATAAGGCAAGGTTAACTTGTCTGCGTTAGATGAATGAAACCCAACAAGAAAATCGTCGATCACCTCCTCCTTACTGCTACTGATGAATCTACAGCAACACTAACTCTGTAACTCACCTCCCTTATGCACATATGGTGTACGTATATCCTCATTAAGATAACCGATATTTGTATTATAAATAATACATTTTGTTAGGGTGAAGAGATAATTCAATCTCTTTGAATTTTAAAATTATAATTTAAAATTTGATAACTTATCTTTTTATCCATCTACTTTAAATTCAAATTTCAAATATATATAACTATATAGATATATACGCACAATAAAAGAAATCACGGTTATTACAGATTCAATACCCTCTCTACCCAACTATACTATATACTACTCGCGTACTTGCGACTGAGAGATTAAAACTAGATCGTGCTAATTCTTTATTTTTAACACTATTATTTTCACACGTCTGAAACCGATCACTTAACAAGCGAGGAAAATGAAAAGGGACAATAAAACATGGAAAAGGTATATAAAAGTTAGTCGACTGCACAAATGTTCGATTATCATGAATACTTATAGTAGGTGAAATGACATGTAATAAAAAGAATGGTGATAGAATTCATGTGGTCGACAATATTCATATGTGATTATGGCAAGTATGATGATAGCAAAAATCTATTTTTTTTTTAATGTAAGGACAAGTTTGAGATATAAAATTAACCCTAGTTGGTTCAATTTTCGTCTTTTCAATTCAGGTCATTGGTATGCAAATATATTGCCATTTTACCTGTGTTGAAAATTTCCACTATGTATTTTTCTAGGCAGAAAGAGGATATTGGTGATTATCGACAGCTTGAGGCAGATTCGTTACGGGTACTATAGCTTCTTCTTCTCTGTAATGCATATGTATATGTTTTGCCTTAACGTTGGGGATGAACTTACTTTTTGTTTTTTTTTTGTTGTAGTAGTGATAAGTTTCAAATTTTACATGTGTTTATCTGTATAAATATTGATATATGTATCTGCTTTGTTAGGAATTAACTCTCAACTCACACTTAAGAATTAATCCCGTCCAGGATCATCAGCACCCAACATTTACCCACACACATAACAATACACACAACACACACATAACACATACATAACACACAATATTTAACGTGGTTCAACCCCAACTTTGGCCTACGTTCACGGACACACAATTTTCATTCCATAGATAGAGATGGATTACATCGGCACACACAACACCCTCACTTCTCTCTTGGTGTCACATAACACCATCACTTCTCTCTTGATGTCACACTGCACCATCATTCCTCTCTTGGTGTCACACAACACCATCACTTCTTTCTTGGTGTCACGTAACACCATCACTTCTCTTTCCCTCTTTTCTTCTCTCGGTGTCGTCTGCACCCGGTGTCAATACGCATCCTCACATCTTAACTCACATCTCTATCTTGCTCTCATTTTGATGTATCTTCCTTATATTCAAATGCCTCAATTTATAGGCTCCTGAAAACATGTTTGATGGTTGGTTTCAACATTTAAAGTTAGGCATGTTTGGTTGCCTACCATTCTATTGTTTGGTAGCCTAGCACTTTTGGCCAATTCAACTCCACATGTTTCATTTAATATATCATTAAAGATTTTTGTCAATCCTAACAATCTTCACATTTGGCAAAAATCCTTCTTACCTCTATTACTCTACCTTGATGAAAACATTATCAATTTAAATTCACCTCCTTTCTTCTTCTCCATTTTTTTTTCTTTATAACTCCACCAACATTTTTTTTCTCCACCTTGATCCAAGCATCACCGCTTTAAACATCATCTTCATTTTTTTTCACCTTCATCGACAACAACATTGTCATTTCAACGACATCTTCATCATCATCATCTTCACCGTGCCTTCTGCACGATCACTTCATCATCGACATCACGCCACCAACCAACTCATCTTGCCCGTATGTCACCGTCCTTCTCCCGCTGCCCACACGCCACCGGCCAGTTCCTGCTGCCCGCGCATCACTGCTCCATCGCGCCTCTTTGCGTTCACTTCATCTGTTTCATCTTTATCACCTTCTTAACAGATCCAGCATCTGCAAGCCACCACAACTACGCGCTCTCCACCGCGTTGTTGTGCACCGTGCGTCAACTGGATCCTCGTCAACATCTTCATCTTTGGCATCAGTTTCTTCATATGCTCACTCAAATTTTTATTTTTTTATTTTTCTCTACTACTCTCTACTTCACCTTTTTTTCCCCCCAACAAACTCACACCACCGACTCAACAACTCCACAACTAAGCTCTGATACCAATTGTTAGGAATTAACTCCCAACTCACACTTAAGAATTAATCCCGTCCAAGATCATCAATACCCAACATTTACCCACACACATAACAATACACACAACACACACATAACACATACATAACACACAATATTTAACGTGGTTCAACCCCAACTTTGGCCTACGTCCACGGACACACAATTTTCATTCCATAGATAGAGATGGATTACATCGGCACACACAACACCCTCACTTCTCTCTTGGTGTCACATAGCACCTCACTTCTCTCTTGGTGTCACACTGCACCATCACTCCTCTCTTGGTGTCACACAACACCATCACTTCTCTCTTGGTGTCACACAACACCATCACTTCTCTTTCTCTCTTTTCTTCTCTCGGTGCCATCCGCACCCGGTGCCGGTACGCATCCTCACCTCTTAACTCACATCTCTATCTTGCTCTCATTTTGGTCTATCTTCCTTCTCTTCAAATGCCTCAATTTATAGGCTCCTGAAAACATGTTTGATGGTTGGTTTCAACATTCAAAGTTAGACATGTTTGGTTGTCTACCATTTCATTGTTTGGTAGCCTATCACTTTTGGCCAATTCAACTCCACATGTTTCTTACTCCATGCATGCTTCATTCAGTATATCATTAAAGATTTTTTGTCAATCCTAACATGCTTCTCTGTAAATGCATATGTATATCCTTGATTTCGACAAGCTTGTTGTGATTTTTGCCTATGTATGTGTTCTTCTGGAAATCTTGTACCAGCAAAATGTTGACTCTGGTTGGCCTCTCTTTCATTTCTCTGTCCTCATTGTTCTTTTTTTATTATTATTATGCCGTAAAATCAGCCACAGCTCCAATTCAGGTTTACCCATTTTCATTGATTGTCTTTTATTCTCTTCATTTTTGTTCAAACCCATGTTGTTGTTTTGAATTATATTTACATATTTTTTTTAACCTACTTATATGTTTTGTAAATTATGCTATAATGATGATGGTCTGATGAATAGTGCTTTTTAGAATACCTCTCAAATAATGTTTTGGGTTTTGTGTATTTGAAGCTTTTCCTTGGTGATGACTGATGCAGCTATTAAGTGTGTGTAATGGAATTTTTCAATTAATTTGCTTCAGTGTGGGTTGCCCATATTATCAAAAATCAATTTCTTAACAATTTAAGGGGTGGTGCTGTCAAAAAAATTTCAAAAGTAATATAACATTATCAAATAAAAAATACATAATAAAAATCTTTAAAAAGATTAATCAAACATTTCATATACAAATTGAAAATCCAACAAATGTTTAGTTGATTTTTATTTTTATTTTTTAAAGTTATTACAACATAAAAAATATATTCAATATTTTTACACCTAGTTAAAAATTCAGACCAGACCACTTTACCAAACATGATCTGGTTCCAATTTTCTCAGACCGAGATCAACAGACCAGACCGCTTACCAAATAGACTTTCAAATCAGCGACCAGATCGGTTGCCAAACGGGACCTAAGGAATATCTAATGGTCAAACGGTATCGGCCCTTACTCCCAAATGGAAGGGTAGAGGTTCGATGTGAGTAAAAAAAAAAAGGATTAACTTCATTTACACCCCCTGAGATTTGTCTTATCTTCACTTGGATCCCCTCAGGTTTGCATATCTTCATTTACACCCCCTACTTTTCAATATTCTCATCACTTAGACCCCCTGAACGATGACATCAGCCTGAATTTTTTTTAAAATCCCTAAACTACCCTCAATGTCTTATCCTTATTTTGTTTGGAAACAAGGATAGTGTTTTTATCAATTAGACCCCCTCCCATCATTTAATAATTTAATTTGTATTAAAATTTCAAAATATATATAAAATTTGAAAAAATATATATTAAAATTTGAAATATATTATAAATTCGAAAATAAATATAAAATTAAAAAATATATATAAATTTTGAAATTATTTTTTTTTCAAAAAAACATATTAAATTTCAAAAATAAATATAAAAATCACAAAAAACATAAAAAATTTGAAACAAATATATAATTTTTTTAAAAAAACATATAAAATTCAAAAATATATATTACATTTCAAAAAGAATTATAAAATCGAAAATAAATATAAAATAAAATATATATATAAATTAATTTTTTTTTAAACATATTAAATTCAAGACAAATATATAAAATTAAAAAAAAAACATATAAAATTCTAATAATATATATTAAATTTCGAAAATAATTATAAAATTCAAAAAAAATATAAAATTTGAAAATAAATATAAAATTCAAATATATATATATTAAATTTCAAAAAAAAAAACTAAATTCTAATAATTCTCTCACACACTCTCTCTCTCAGACGCACACACCACACACACACACACACACTCTCTCTCTCTCAGACGCACACACCACACACGCACACACATATATATATATATAGATCTATACATATATATATCCACACACACACACACACATATATATATAAGTCCCCGTCGGCGCCGACCTCCTCCCACTGCCTCCCCGTCGGTGCCGCCCCCTCCCCCTATTTTCGACCGATGGTTCTATATATGTATATATGTATAGATATATATATATGTGTGTATAGATCTATATATATATGTATATATATGTGTGTGTGTGCGTGTGTGTGTGTGTGTGGTGTGTGGTGTGTGCGTCTGAAAGATAGAGAGGAGAGAGAGAATAAATATTGAATAAATGTTGGGTTGTTTGGTTTGAGGGTAAGATTGATTCTAAGGGGGTGTTTGGTTTAGGATTTAAATTGATTTAAGAGGTGTTTGGTATAAGGGTATTTTAGACATTTCATACCATGAGGGGGTGTAAATGAAGATATGCAAACCTCAGGGGGTCAAAGTGATGATATGACAAACCTCCCGTAAATGAAGTTATCCCAAAAAAAAATGGATTAGTAATATCTTAGGTTTATCATATTTATCTCAAATGGAATATTTAGTTTTATCATATGTTTCTCGAAGGGAATAATTAGTTTGATCTTATGTATGTCTGATGGTATATTTAGGCCTTGTTTGACATAATTTATGCTTCTAGCTTTACGCAGAAGAAAAAGAGAAGCATAAACTGTTTTAAGAAGCCAGTACTCTCAGCTTCTTTAAAACGCTATTCCAAAGTTCAAAAACTCTTCTAAAAAATTTGTTAAACAATGTTCAAAATAATTTTTCCTTCCAGAAAATCAGAAACAACGTTTGAAAAACTAATCTAAACATGACCTTAGTATTATAGCTTATTTGTTTGTACTGTGTTTTGGTCTTTTAAAAATGTAGCACTTGTATTATGGATTGAAAGTACCACATTTTTTACATGCACCAATGGATCAAAGTAAATTACCAGTAAACGCATAATCACATTATATACAATTACATCAAAATTAATTGTGTATTCCTACCACGAGATTAAATGAGAATTATCAAAGATGACGAGAGGATTCGCTCTAACTTACAAATAGAGGTAAAAGGGGTGAAGAGAAAGTGGGAGAAGGGAGAACAAGAATACACATTCAAGCTCTACAGATAGAGAACAATAAACATACTCAAAATTATGCTGCTCGAACAATTTAACAAAATCATCAATTTTTTAGATAAAGCTGCCCTCAATCAACATCATTGTCTTTAACAAAATTACTCGAGATCAAACTTCAAGATGATATAATCTTTTCATAAACGTTGTTCACAAAATCAAATAAAATTGAAATATCAAGTTGTTTACATCATTTGAATGGGGTGTACAACTTTGCTGAAAGGAACAAAATGCAGGAGATGGGAACATAGCTGAGGACTGGGCTTGGGTTTCGGATATCTATCTATCGTCACTTTTTTATTTCCTTCCGCCCGAAAATAAACATCAATCACATCCCCTTAAGCCAATTACACAACAAAATCTCATTGGAAAACATGCCTAAATTTTAACCTGGCATTTCATCAGGACAAAAACTCTCATTACAGTATTGTTGTCAACTCATCGTGTCAATGGCATGAGAAATCCCATTTGTTCTCATAACCATGTAAAAAGTTTCACAACCAACTCCAACTGACTAGTGAAACTAAAGAAAAAATCAAGTAAGCATTTTCCGAATAAACAGTTAACACTTCTGGCAAAACAACACATTTTCCTGAAGAGTTTACAATATGTACATGTACTACTTTATATACAGGATGGAACGACTGACTGCTGTATATGTTCCCCGTACAATGCCTGGGAGTCCAATGATTCATCAAAACCAATGTCAGCCTAACTTCTTTTCGTGACTCGAACTGATGCTGCATTGCTGTTATATGAATGTGCTGCTCCATATTAAAAACAAACAATAGATTTTGAAGAGCTTTACAATTTCATCTCTTCCACAGAGCGACATATGCATTGCCGCACCAGATTGTGTCAATCTATGGATATACAATCTCACCAAGTAAGTACCCTACATGTAATAATATGACATACCATTGTTCCCCCGTCTGTGAATTTCAATGAATAGACGAAAAAGCTTCTCATCAATGTATGCCTGCAATAAAAGACCAAAAACACGACATCAGAATGAAAAGTCAAATACTTGTAAAGAGAAAAACCAGCATTGGACAAATGGAATAGTGCACTTTGCCTTTTTTCCTTCCTTTGTATTAAAGATGCATCAAGTAGCATTTTGTGTCTCAACAACTAAGAACGCCCCTCAAGTCTAATCCATTTCAGATTACAGAAATTGTAGTGGAGTCTGGACTCAGCTGCCACATTTTGAATCTTGTATATATGATGAAGGAAGGAAGCAGCAAAACATATATTGGGGTAAATTAACATCACAACCCTTTCAATAAAGGATTTTCAACTGCATTTGAAGTTGCTGAATATAAAGTGGCCAAGAACGATTTGAGTTGAATAGTTTACTAACTTATTTGGTATAACCTTTCTTTATGTCAAAACACCTGGCTGCATACAAACAATTGACAAACCGGCGACAGCCAGAAAAGCCTCTAATGTATACCTCAAGGGTTTATTGTGATTTAGGGGGGCTAGATGGCCATTCTATTATTCACAAAAGTGAAGGATCAGCAGAATCCATCTACCTTCACCAGTCCTGAAGAAATGATCAAGTTATCATAAAAATTTCTGATGGGCCATCCTCTTTCAGAAACCATCTTTGCACATCTTTTTAAAAAACGGAGTATTTCTGAGTCTTTTTTGAATTTCCCAAGGAATTTTGTTATATTCCACAAATGATAACAGAACTGTTGCACTTATAGTACACGTCAGCAAGGTGAGTTATTATAAACCAGTAAAGCCATTTGATAAAACTAACAATGAAGTGCTGAGAATTTCAAAACTGAATTTTAAGCCAGTAATGCTGTTTGCGAAAACAGAAAATTCACTACTGAGAATTTTAAAATCAAGTTGAAGTGCTGATGTTTTTAAGAGGTATTTAAATGAATTATAGCTTTGAACCTTCACTGGTGAGTAGTTAAATAAGTGCTGAATCTGTTAGAATTTACTGATGATATTGAGTTATCAAACAACACTAGTGTTTTGGACTTTAAACTAACTTAAGGGTATCATTTGAATCATCGTTAAATTTTGTGTACCTTATTCCAAAAGCAACTACCTGTAAATCAATAGGCCTTGGTAATTTACTATAATTTTTATCCTTGTATGACCCTTGATCACTATCCCATTCAAATTTATAAAGTAAACCTTCATGGTGGAGCATTATTCTGTTATTCTGTTACTAGCAGCAAGTAAGAAGGCCATTTAAGATGCGCAAACTTTTGCATGGAGGAGCTGACTAAGGAAGTATTCTGTTATTCTGTTACTAGCAGCAAGTATGAAGGCCATTTAAGATGGGCAAACTTTTGCATGGAGCAGCTGCCTAAGGAAGACTGAGGTGTCGGTTATAGGTAATAGAGGACACTAATAAACAACTTTAAGTGAGGAATTGATAAAATTCAATGAAAGCATAAATTTTTATCTGCTTATCTCATTTTAGCAATTAAATACCACGTACTTGTTCATTATCGCCCACAGGAAACAAACTCTGCGCATTTCCTACAAAGGTGCATTAACCAGGCCTTTTTTCCAGTGGAGTCGAAATCCTTGGGATTTTTAAAATTAGTTCCCTTCTGCTGCTTTGCTTCTATTTTGCATAGTGTAAGTTATATATTATTTCCCTGGTCCCTAAATTTGACCTCTTTCCTTTTTTTCTGTTGGACAGCAGCCTTGGGGAGGATGTTGATGATTGACAACTTGACGAGGCGGCATAAGATCATTGTCAACTGATGTTATATGTGCAAGAGGGATGAGGAGTCTATGAAGTATCTTGTATTCCTCTATGTCTAGGAGCGGATGGGCCATATCTTTCACATGTTTTTAGGCTCGTTGGGTCATGCCGAAGTACGTGAAGAGTAAATTCCATCCACGGGGAGATTGTTTTAGAAATGGAATACTGTCCCTCTTTTGGGCGCTTTCCAATGTATCTTTACTTATAAGCTTTGTTCATAAACTGAAACTACAGCGTGAAAATCCTTCCATTTAGCAATTTCCTTTCACTCAGTCTACAACATCGTGATGTTTATATTGATCTTTCACACGCTTTTTCAAGAAATAAATAAACAAAGCTCCAGCTTCAATAAAGATGATTACTAAGACTACAAAACCATGCTAGGCCTTCATCATACAGAAGGATTGAATAAAATATCATACTTGCAAATAAAAGATTCTCCAGGGAGTTTCAGCTTTATACCACTGTATGTTGGCATCTAAGAGTTTATCACTATCACGAAGTGGCACTCAAATATAATGTTATCTTTGTTATCAAATTAAGTATATACCCAAAGTGATGCCAAAGTAGACAATAAATGCAATGCGATTATGCAAAAGACTCCCTTACCTTGCCAGCCTTCCGAAGAGTTTTCCTATCGTGACAAAACGCTTTATAGCCGAACCAAGACTCTCTCTTTATTTTCTAAAATGAACTTTTCGTTCTGTTTCCACTTTTTCACTTTACTATTCTACTGCTATTTTCAGTTGTATATCCTTCCCATGTTTACTTTCTGTAATTTGTGCACTGGAAATCCTCACATTTGACAATTTCCATCATCTATATCTCCTTGTACCCGCATTTGTCATTGTGATGTTACGGACAGCTTTCAAATTCATTTCAAATGAAAAACCAATGAACTAACCTTACTAACAAATAAAGATAACTAATTTAGACAAAGTTATGCCAGTTCAACTAAAAAGATATAGTACGAGATTTTTTTCCCAGGAATATTCAAATTCATCCCACACTTAATGTGGCGTCTATCTTTTTTTTACTAGAAATCCTTCCCCTTTAACAAATTCACTTGGAATTAACTTAAATTGTCAGTGTCAAGTTCATAATCACTTGGAATTGACTTAGATTGTCAGTGTCAAGTTCAGAATGCACAAGCACTATTGACTTCAAATATCTCAAGAACACATAAATATCTGTTATAAACAAATTGTTACAATAGAGAGAAATGTGAAGCATATATGTAATGCACAAGATCCACTGTACCTAGCCAGCCTTGAAAGAAGGCTTATATCTTTTCAGAAATGAAGACTTCTAGATGCAATAGATGCCCTGTTTAATGCACAACAGAAAACAATGAAATGTGAACAAAAATTTGACATTTAAAAGTAAAATGACTTAAATAAATATATAATATTTTAGAGAAACAGGAATATAGAACTAAAAGTTCTAACCATGCTTGTCGACATCTGACAGCTTCTTGACGAACAGCCCTCTTCGGATCATCAAGAGCCATCACTAAAGCTCTTACTACCTAAAAATTGAAAGCACCACAGTTCAAGCATGCAAAAACAATCATACAGTCAAAACCTGTGATGCCAGAACTAAAAGCACTTACAGGAAATCATAACATATTCTTCATTAATAAGATTAGACCCATGAAATTATAGGAGGTCGGATAGTTTTACTCTTTAGAACTAATAACATAATGAAAACTAAAAACAAATAAAAATACTGGAAGTGTTTATAAACATTAGAAGAGGATAAAATCCAACCTGTGTTCTCATGGGATATATCCTCGCATGGGGCAGCTCAGAAATGGCAACAAGACACTGAATTGCAGTTACCCGAACAAGCTGAATATCACAAGAAAAAGTATCAAAGACCACTCTGTAATTAACATAATCAATTTATTTTTCTGTACAGAAACAACCAACATAACAAAAATTCCAACAAAACGGTGGACAGCTAATACCTGAAAAATAAAAATGAAAATAGAATATTTCTGAATGGATTCACTCATTTTTGGAAGAATATTCTTTTAGCCAAGGAAAAATAACCACCGCTTGGTTTCGACACTTAAGCGACCCGCCCTGCTATGCAAAGGTAATATTTCACCACCTCTATCTACCAAACTAGTCCTATTTGATCTAGACAATCCAACCTGGAAACTTTATCTCCCCCGGAAAACCCTCTATCTCCAAGCCCGGTTGTGTATCAACAGGGAAAGCTTTGATGCCCCAACTCCCAACAAGTCGCTGGTAGTAAGCTCTTAGTTAGAAGTGTTGGAGTTAACAATAAGTGGAGTCAGAAATCACAGATTTAACAACATTTGGTACCAGTGAGAGGTTGTCAGAGGCCTTCTCCAGCTGCTCTCCATGGAGAGACGTTTCCTAGTTCTCCCAAATCCTCCTGAATTCTTTCAATTTTGCATGGCTCCTAGCGGCAATGTTCTACTTGCAAAATTTATTCTAACTTCATCCACCAAGTACCATAAACACCCTTTGAAATGTTGGAATATATTTCTTAAACTTGCAGGCACAATATCTAAGAATGCACTAATACTGCAAAATGAAGTCAAAATGTGGAACGACTGTATCTAGGTTCACCTACTTGTCTTGCCAGCAAATAGAATAATGGAATAATAGGGGACCATACTGATTTGTTAAGAATATAGAATGTTTTTTTGAAAAAAAATGATTGGACAAATGGGAAAATAAAGAAAAATTCAAGAAATGGATGGTAAAATGAGTCTGACAAATACTCTTGTTAAGAGTTAAGAGTGTTTAGTCTTTTATTAATTACTTTGGGTCATACTTGTAATTTGTTTTTCTCATATATATAAAAGAGGTGTAGAAATTCTACAACCACCAGATTATTGTTCTCATACTTCTCTTCTTCTATTCTTTAAGGCCTACAACACCCACACACAAATTCTAACTTGGTATCAAAGCGGTGTGTAAAGCCCACAGCCATCCACCAGAAGTCGAAGTAAAACAGAAAA
Source organism: Cornus suecica (assembly GCA_963922005.1). NCBI lineage: Eukaryota > Viridiplantae > Streptophyta > Magnoliopsida > Cornales > Cornaceae > Cornus > Cornus suecica. The sequence continues at coordinate 95,168,052 of OY998238.1, forward strand.
AGGCTGACGTCAGCACAGACTGGTCCAGAACTATACAGCCTGGATCGCTTGAATTTTCTGGGATCTATGGTGGCTTTTTCGACCATTTTTTAAGCTGGTCAGGTGCTTTATCCAACTTTTGAAAGATTTCTGGATTTCAGCCTTGTTGTTTTCATCAGTTTTTTCTTTTTCTTAGAGGGTTTTCAGTCGTTTTTAGTTGGTCAAAAATCCATCATATATCATAAGTTTTTTACTGAGATACTTCATTACTGCTCGTTGGCTGATTTCTTGCATTCAGATTGATTTCTTTGGCTTTAAGGGGTTCGGCTGAAGCCATCAAAGTCAAAAGTTCTTTCTTGAAAACTGCTTCTTTTAGTGTCTCTGGTTGCTTGGGCTATCAGATTTTGCAGTTTCCTTCTTTCCAAATTCATCGGAACTTGCTGTCCGAATTTCTTTCTGTCCAACTAAAAGTAATGGAAACATAACCCATACCCATGTCCGAATAATATGTGTCAGACATGGGTACTTCACCAACTTTGGAAGAGTCCGTGTAACATAGGTCCACACGAACATCTAGGGTCATTCAAGAATCGTATGTTTGAATGAATTTCGTTAATATCTATTTTTATATATTGCGCGTGCTTGATGATTATTCTCACATGACATGATTATTTTTTCTGAAAGAAAGATCAAGAGGTACAACATACTGTTACCAAATTTTATAATGAAACTCTTACTCAATGTGGTAAACACATTGAAGTGTTTAGATCTAATGCCTCAAAGGATATACAATCAACCATAAAATCATGTTGAATTGAAGAAGTGTCATTCATCGGACTAGCTGTGCTCACCTCTAAAAAAATGGGGTTGCTGAGCATAAGCATCGCCATTTGTTGGATGTAGCTCGTACATTGCTATTCAATATGCAGGTAGCTAAGCATTTTTGGGCTGATGTCGTTCTCAGAGATTCTTATTAATCGTACGCATTTATTGGTCTGAGCAATCAGAGTCCCTTTTCTCTATTCTATCATACGAACGACAACTTCATTTTCTACTCGCGCCTCGTGGCACTTGTCCATATCCTGGACTATGGGCATGACAAATTGTCACCTCGTGGTCGTAAGTGTGTGTTTCCGTACTACAGCACTATAAACTATGTTGTTCTTACGACCCTGAAACTCGGCAATACCTTGTAAGTGTTGATATTACCTTTTTGAATCCACTGCCTTCTTTTTCTCACCTGACCAGACTTCGTCGGTGGATCTCATCCAACTCTACCAATGCCTTTGCCTCCACTTTCTAATCCTCCATTGCTGCTTTATAGTGACCCAAATCTCGACATATTGTTTCTTGAAGTCCCGGCACGACATTCTCCAATAGAGATTCCTGTTCCTTCTCCCTCCATCTGATGATTTTCATTGCACTACATAGGGGCAAACATACTTGTACTACACATCCGATTTCTGATTTTGTGTCTTATGATCGCGTCTCTTCCTCATTACAGTAATTTGCTTTTACTTTGTCCTCAATTTCTATAACCATCATATCAACAGGCTGTGTCTATGTTTGAGTGGAACACGCTATAGATGAGGAAATGATTGCTCTTCAGTAAAACTGAAGATTCTGTTGAGCGTCTCAAGGTACGTTTGGTTGCCAAATGGTACACTCAAACCTATGAGATTGATTACTCAGAGACTTTCTCCACTGCAACGTGTCTTAAGTTTGTCCGTATTCTTCTTATGTTGTTCTTAGCCTTTATATCAACTTGACATATAGAATGCATTTCTTCATTGTCATCTCCAGGAGAAAATTTATAAGGATCACCAGCCTGGTTATGCTGTTCCGGTTAGTGAACACCAAGTTTGTCGCTTACGCAAGGCACTACATGGTCGAAAGCAGGAATTGCTCGTTCTCGTTAAGGCATCTCACCATCTTAACAAAAGTAGTTTCTTCATCTTCTTTCCAAGACTGGCTCTTAGGTGCTCGAACTTCTTTGGACTCTACTGTCAAACTTGACGGTGAGCAACTGAAGTTATTTGCTAACAGTGGACGATCTTGCCGCTTAGGCGGAAAACTACTTTATTTGACTGTTACACGTCCTCATATTACTTATGTTGTTGGAGTGTTATTCTAAATATTCATGCTCCTCGTCAACCTCTTTGATGCCGTTCGTCGTATTTTGCATTATCTAAAGGATGTGCTTGGACGTAGGTTGTTGTATAAGCCTTCTTCCTCACTCTTTGTGACAGGGTCTAAGTGATACGGATTGGATTGAAAATCGTTCTAATAGGCGACCTACCTCTGGTTATTGAACATTTGGTGGTGGTAATCTCGTTACTTGGTGTAGTAAAAAGCAAACCGTTGTTGCTAGTTCTAGTGCCGAGGTTAATATTGAGCTATGGCTCGCACTGCTTATGAGATGTTATGGTTCGCTCTTTTCTTCAAAAGATGGGCATTTTTTTTTAGATAAGTAATTGTATAAAAAACACTCAACCGGGGAGTGCATCCCATGAAAACAAATAGGCACTAACGGCCAAGAGAACTCAAAAAATCTATCTTTTCATCTATAGATTTAAAAAATCTACCCTCCACCCAATAAAACAAATTGAAAATAAAAATATCTTTGATTCCATTAATAGCAGACTCATTCCCTTCAAAGCACCGTTTGTTGCGCTCCAACCATAAGCACCACCAAAGACAAAGAGGAATCACCCTCCAAACAGAACGTAAATGAGCATCAATAGGACAAAAGCTCCAAGCATCAAGCACCTGACAAGCCAACTCCGGCATGACCCACGAGATACAAAAAAGGCCAAGGAGCATGCACCAACAGTCATACGCAACTGGACAATGCACCAAAAGATGATCCGGCGACTCCCCATCGACCTTACACAAGAAGCATCGATTGACAACAATAAAGTTACGACGCCGCAGATTATCTAAAGTGAGAATTTTGCCTAAAGTTGTCGTCCACGCAAAGAAATCAACCCTCAACGGAGCACAAGTGCGCCAATCAGCTCTCCAAGGGAAAGCCGGACCGGAACGCGGCACAATACCCCTGAAAAAGGAAGAGACCGTGAAGCTCCCATTGGCTGTCAGGCACCAAACCAAAGAATCCGATCCAAGGCCGATGACAGCCTGAGAGTACAAAAGCTTCAGAAGGCCAAAAACCTCCTCCAGCTCCCAGTCCTGAAAATGTCTTACAAACTGAACATCCTACACAAGCTTCCCGGTATCAAGGCGATAACAGTCGACTACAGAGGCATGACGGTCTCGAGTAATGCTAAAGAGCTGATGGAAAGAAAAAGCTAATGTGGCCTCCCCACACCATATATCAGACCAAAAACGAACACACTGACCATCCCCAACACGGAAGCGAAAGAAGTGAGCAAAGGAATCCCAACCCCTCTGAATATCCTTCCATACACCCATACCCCTCCGAATCTGGACCGGTCGTGAGCACCAACCACCCGCCTCCTCACCGTACCGACAGGAAATCACCCTCATCCAGAGGCGATTCCTTTCCTTCCCAAAGCGCCACAACCATTTGCCCAAAAGAGTTTTGTTGAAAGGAACAATGCGACGAATGCCCAAACCCCCCTCCTGCACAGGATGACAAACGACATCCCATCGCACCAAATGAATAGACGCTCTCTCCCTACAACCCCCCCACAAAAACCATCTATGAATCCTCTCAATCCTCTGGGCCACAATACAGGGAATCTGATAAAGAGAAAGAACATATGTTGGAAGATTTGATACTGTGCTCTTTACCAAAGTGAGTCTCCCGCCTTTAGAAAGGTACCGACACTTCCAACCTGCCAAAAGATGGGCATTGATGTTCCTTATCCTATGTCGATGCATAAAGATAATAAAAAAAACTACGAATAAAGCTAGGACTTTCTTCACGAGCAAGCATATATTATTGATTGTCAGTTTATTGCCAGTGGTACCCTCCTGACACCCCTGATATAAGTTCTAGGAAAGAGAGTCCATTTGTACCTTGATCCCCTCTCTAAGATGAGGAAATTAGAGAGTGAAGCCCTTGCCCCTAGTACTATCCTTTTTCATCTGATTGTCCACTGCAAAAACAGAGTGTTACTCCTAATATTAATTCGGATGATCAGTTGGAGTGTATTTCTTATAAAGCCGTTAACTCGTAATGTCTGTCACGGTTGTGTATCAGGCTGGGCATGTTTAATCTCTAGGCTCTAGCTCGAGGAGACTTTAAGAATTCGAGCACTTAGTTTTTTATTCATTTACTTTGGGTCATACTTGTAATTTGTTAATATCATTGTATATACAAAAGAGGTGGTGTAAGAACCCTACAACCATCAGATTATCTCTCTCTCTCTCTCTCTCTCCCTCCTGCACCTATTCTTCTCTTTATTAAACCCTAAAACACACAAATTCTAACTAATCTATCCTTGATTTCATGATTCTTTGACCTGTATGACTTTGAGAGCAAGGTTGTATCTACAAACCTTAGTGGTGAGATCTCTTTATACAAGGAGATAGCAAAACGCTACATTACTAAGAAGCTTACTACTAGACACAAAATTATACAAAAACTGAAGGAAAAATTCAGCTACAGATTGGAGTTGGAGAACTCAACTTTATTCAATCATATAGTGCAATTACCTGGTTTATATTTTGTTTCATAATGTTATTTTAATCAGGAATAGGTCAAAGCTTCAAAAGAAAAAGGGTTTAAGATGTCATGCAAACATAAATACATCATCTATTATCGTTTATTTATGACTCAAATAACAAATTGGCATGCCTACAGTATAAGATATAAGAAAATCCACAACAACCTTAAAGAAAACATAAATAATGTAAAAATGACTTTAATCCCCAGAACCAATAATCAATTTCTATCCTAACAACTGGCGAACAGAATTCATCAACATAATTAATTAGTCCAAGCGGAAAGATCTTATACCATCATGTGGGGATAGGAGACGAGTCTAATGAGACAATGAATGATGTTATGCACATTCTCTATGACAGCTTCTTGCCCTGCATGCATAAGTTTTCAAAATAAAAATCATAAAAATTGGGTGAAAGTTCTTTGTAAGAATAGCTGTAATTCAAAAGTATCCATCTAGCCGAAAAGAGCATGAAATCTATTTTCCATTTTCAGTGCTTGGGAAAGAGTGTTCTATTTGATGAGCTTCGCAGAATATTAGATCTTTATCCTTTCAAAATGTGATTAAGATATATTTGATTGCAACGTATGCCATATGACAGTAAGCACAACAAGAAGAATATGGATGCTAAATCACAACACGTAAAAATGCTTGACTATATGAATGAATTACCAAAAGAGTACCTGGCCCCAAATTATTCGTTCCAAAGTATGATCTATGACATCTCATAGACGCATGCACATACATATAAACCATGATATCTGATTATTGAAATGGTAGCTGCATGTGTGAAGTAAAATATTATAGATAGCACACCACCAGACACCATTGCATATTGAACCTATCAATGAGAATGGGAGGACATCGACTACTGCATGTCGCATGTAAGAGTTCCAATGTGACTATATATATTTCCCTTTGTTGCAACATTGCTGCTTCTATCTAGCAACAAATTTTTTTTGTTAGTGGGGCATATTAGTGGACATGTTTCAAAGAGCTTCAATAAAGAAATTCCCAAGTTCAGGAAGAGGCTGGGAGCTAATTATGATAGAGCTCCATACCAGGAGGAACTGTTTATGTTTGGAGATAAAGAAAAGGTCAAATCTCCACAAGTCTGTTCCTTAACTAAGCACAAATGTAGGCAGATTCACAAATGCTGTTATGCTAGGGGTATCAACAACCATAAGATCTCGTGCTAAAAAATTATCCTCCAATACAATAATCAAGTAGTAGTATAAGAGAGAAATACTTAGAAAAGATGAAGGTAGAAAAAACTAAATCTCCGGAGAAATGAAGCATCATGGTGACTGAATTCTTACTAAAGAGGAATAAGATGGCTGTGATTGAAGAATTTAGGATCTGATAGATGATGTCATCCAGGAAATCGAGGATGTTTGGGACAGTATAAGTGATCAAGGGGTAGTAACTCCCCCCTCTATGCCCTGTGGTAATGATTCCCCTGATTGTTTACATCGAGCATCCAGTCGAGCCCCATAACCTCCCCCCTCGACTTACAGTCGAGGTCAATTACATTGAACCTCTATTGCCTGCGTAACTGCAATGGCCCTTTCGCCGCTCGATTAAGTGTTTAGCTCTTAGGCTAAAATATAGGCACGACTGAGCTGCCATGCTTAGGCGAAAATTGAGTTTCTCAAATAAGCTGAATACTTCTTTTCGAAGAGATCAAATGGAATACAGTCCATACTTTCAGAAGTGGGGAAAGAGACGAATACTTCATGAATATACCTATTAAAGTCTAATTGTGGAAATAAACGGGTAAAGGGTGGAAGGTAATGACTTAGAGGGCACACGATTAAGGATGTAGGCACAGGGGATGCAATTTATTTGAACAATGGAATAAAAATGATGAAAAGAAAGAAGAGTTAGAAGCAACAGAAAGAAAGAAATTAGAGATATGTTTTGATGTAGGAAGCTCAGCGAGCTCTTTTACCAACTGACAATGTAGGAAGGGTAGTAAGATCTGACCCAATTGATGTAGGAAGCTCAGCGAGCTCTTTTACTAACTGACAATGTAAGAAGGGTAGTAAACTCTGACCCAATTTGTGTAGGACAGGTTTGTGTGAGTGATGTAGAGGCATAAGAAAGAAGGGAGGGAGAAGAAGGGAACAACAGAGGAGAGAAGAAGAATTCAGATGGAGAAGCTGCAAAATACTATGTACAGAGATAGGTTACAGCTTATAACAGTTTGTGGAAAAATACAGCTGTGAATAGTTGTCTGATTGATAGGACTAAATCAATATCAATGTGTATATATTTAGTCAGAAAATATTTGTTTGACATCCCTGGAATAATGGGATTAATAGGCGTAGATAGTTTCCTTTTTTTAGTCCTAGTGAATTCTTTATATTGACTCCTAATACTCTGTAATGATACAATTCCAATCAATGAGAATTATCTCTCCCTTTCATCTTTTGCGACATGGTATCAGAGCCCTAGCCTCTTTTTTGGGTTTTTCTTCATTTTTTTTTCTCGGCCTTCATTGCCATTGTTTCTCTGGCCTTCATTGCCGCTGCTGTGTTCTTTCTCCTAAACCGTCATCGTCATCATTAGGTCTTTTTTTGGTCCCTGTGTCGTCTTCATATTTGGCCTTCATTGCCAAAATCAATCCAATTCTGGTTCTGGTTTCATCAGTCAGAAACGCATCTCCCTAAAACATCATGTCCACCGTAGAGAGTGGAGCTAATACTGCTCAAACTGAAGAAGTAAACTCAAACCAATCAACGGGTGAGTTGCAGAATGTTCGGGCTTCATATAGGCTGAATGGGAAAAATTATTTGAAGTGGTCCCAGTTTGTTCGAACATATTTAAAAGGAAAATGGAAACTTAGCCATATCCTCGGTACCGGACCGAAGCCAAAGGATCCGAGCTTTGATGTGTGGGACGAACCGGATTCAATGGTCATGTCGTGGTTGTGGGATTCTATGAATCTTGAAATCAGTGACACTTACATGCTTCTGACTTCAGCAAAGACAATCTGGGACGTTGTTCGACGGACGTACTCGAAGGCCCGAGACGCAGCCCAAGTGTTTGAGATTAAAGTCAAGGTGAGTGTAATCAAACAAGGGACCAAATCTGTGACAGACTATACAAATTTGCTCCAAAACTTTGGCAGGAACTTGATCATTATCGGGTTATCGAGATGAAGTGTGCTGAAGATGCTGCAATTTTGAAAAGGTTCATTGAAAGGAACCGAACCTATGATTTTCTTGCTGGCCTCAACCCTGAATTTGATCAAGTAAGGGTTCAAATTCTTGGCAAGAAGGAGATACCATCTTTAGAGGAAACCATCTCCTTAATTCGAGGAGAAGAAAGCAGAAGGGGTGTCATGCTTGAGCCTCAAATTCCTGAAGGATCAACCTTGGTGAGTAAGGCTGAACAACCACGTACGCCAGAGAAAGCAGTCCTATCAAGACTCACAGGGAGAGACAATTGGGATAGAGACAACCGAGACAACCTTTGGTGCACTTACTGCAAAAAATCACGACATACCAGGGAGCGTTGCTGGAAGTTAAATGGTAAACCACCCACCTCAAGCAAAGAATGGGGTTACCAAGGAGGACAATAGAAACCGCACAGCCAAGCCCATCTGACAGAGCAGGCTAATCAAAATGAAAAAAAGGAGCAAGAAGGATTCAATGCTGAGGAAATTGAAAGGCTTAGAGGCTTAATAGGATCTCTTGAAAAACACTCCAGTGCATGCACATTGGCACTCTCAGGTAAGTCTCCGTTTTCCTTTGGATTACATGCCTCGGAGAAGTGTTTTAAGGACTCTTGGATAATCGATTCAGGAGCCACCAATCATATGACTTATTCCTCACAACATTTCAGTACCTATAAACCGTGTCCAAGTAGTAGAAAAATTTCTATATCAAATGGTTCTCTTGACACAGTAGCAGGTCTAGGAGATATTCATGTGACACCATCTTTTATCCTTAAAGACGTACTTCATGTTCCAAAATTGTCTGCCAATCTTGTCTCAATTCAGAAAATTACAAAAGATCTAAAATGTCATGTAAATTTCTATCCTTCTTATTGTGTTTTTCAAGAACAGGATTTGGGGAGGAAGATTGGACTTGCTAAGGAGAAAAACGGGCTTTATTATCTTGAAACACCAAAAGAGAGTCATAAATGAGTTGTCCTTGTCTCTACTTAGTTCCTTGAATAAAGATGTCATTTGGCTTCATCATTTTCGTATTGGTTATCCATCTTTTAGAGTCTTGAACATAATGCTCCCTGCTTTGTTTAAAGGATTAGATATTACAGACTTTCATTGTGATGTTTGTGAATTTGCAAAACATACTCGTGTATCTTTTCCTATTAATAATAAAAGAAGTTCTCATCCATTTGATTTGATTCACAGTGATATTTGGGGACCTTCTACAATTCCAAACATTTCAGGGTCGCGTTGGTTTGTTTCTCTAATTGATGATTGTACTCGAGTCACATGGATATTCTTACTCAAACACAAATCAGATGTGAGTAGTGTCATTCCCAATTTGCATTCAATGATTCAAAACCAATTTGGGGGTAAAAATAAAAAAATTCCGTTCTGACAATGCACGAGATTATTTTAATCAAGTTTTGTCTCCCTACTTTCAAAAGGAAGGAATCATTCATGAGTCATCCTGTGTAAGCACACCCCAACAAAACAGGGTGGCCGAGAGGAAGAATGGCCACTTACTTAATTCCACTCGAGCATTGTTATTCCATGGGAATGTTCCTAAAACCTATTGGGGAGAGGTTGTTCTTACTACTGCATACATGATAAATAGATTACCTTCAAGAGTGTTGGATTTTAAAACCCCCATGGAAATGCTTGCAAAATTTTATCCACACATCCAAATTTCAAATGGTCTCATACCTAGAATTTTTAGGTGTACTTCCTTTGTTCATGTTCACAGCCAGAATAGAGGAAAACTAGATCCTCGAGCAATTAAGTGTTTCTTCATTGGTTATTCACCCACTCAAAAGGGGTATAAGTGCTACCATCCTCCTTCAAAGAAACTTTACATATCCGCAGATGTCACTTTCGCCGAGAACAAACCATATTTCTCACAGTCTTATCTTCAGGGGGAGACTTTATCAATGGAAGATAAAGACTTTGACTTTCTTGACCTACCATTCACCTTCCAAAACTCCCAAAACTCCATACCATCTATCACTCAAAATTCTCCTAAGAATATCCAGGTTGAGTCCACTAAACCCGTACCTGTCCAATTCATACCCGTTTCAGAACAAGAGTCAATTCCAAAATTTGTGCCCACATCAGTGTCTATACCCATTTATGACTCCTATAGATTCCCACATGTGTATTCAAGAAGTAAGATTGTTTCAGAACCGGCATAAGTCCAAGAATCCAATCGAGTCCTGCTAATGAAGACATGGTAAGCCCTGATTCTCATTTACATACACAGCCTGCTGAAACACACACAAATGATTTTGATTTGCCTATTGTTGTAAGGAAAGGTCCTTATATCCATTATCCCACTATGTGTCTCTTAAGCATTTTTCACTATCACACAGAAATTTTCTTGTGAATCTCAATACTATGTCAGTCCCAAACACCTTATCTAAGGCATTATCTAAAAGAGAATGGATGAATGCTATGAGAGAGGAAACGGATGCATTGGAGAAAAACAAGACTTGGGAGATTGTTGATCTACCAAAAGGGAAGAATTTGGTAGGTTGTAAATGGGTGTTCACTTTGAAATATAAGGCTGATGGTTCATTCAAGAGATACAAGGCGAGATTAGTTGCTAAGGGTTATACTCAAACTTATGGTGTTGATTATCAAAAGACATTTGCTCCGATTGCAAAAATGAATGCAGTAAGGATCTTACTGTCCTTGGCAGCTCATTTAAATTGGCGACTTCAACAGTATGATGTGAATAATGCATTCTTGGACGGAGACTCGGAAGAAGAAATCTATATGAGCATTCCACCGGGCTTAAGGAAAAGGGACGGCTAATAAGGTCTGTAGATTGAGGAAGGCCCTATATGGACTTAAACAATCTCCTAAAGCCTGGTTTGGGAGATTTGCTAAGGTAATGAAAGACACGGGTTACAGACAAAGCCAAGGAGATCACACACTTTTCATCAAGCATTCTGATTCAGGGGGAGTGATAGCATTTCTGGTGCATGTTGATGACATAATTGTTACTGGAAATGATGAGAAGGAGAAAGAAGCTTTGAAACAGTGTCTAATTTGAGAGTTTGAGATAAAAGAGCTTGGGAGGCTGAAGTATTTTCTTGGAATCGAGGTGCATACTCAAGGCAAGGTATCTTTATTTCACAGCAAAAATACGTGACAGACTTATTAAAGGAAACAGGGAAGCTCGTTTGTAAACCAACAACTACTCATATTGAGCCGAATCACAAGCTTGGAGAAACTAGAGAAGACCCGGCTGTAGATAAAGAAATGTACCAACGATTGGTAGGCAAGCTTATCTATCTTGCTCATACCCAACCGGATATTGCTTATTCAATAAAATGTCATCAGTCAGTTTATGCTTGACCCAAGGGAGGCACATTTATAGGCAGCATATAGAGTACTTCACTACTTGAAAGGCAGCCAAGGCAAAGGAGTTTTATTCAAAAGAAATGTTGGACTCACTCTAGAAGCCTATACAGATGCAGGTTATGCTAGATCTGCCATAGATAGAAGGTCTACTTCCGACTACTGTACGTTCCTTGGTGGCAATTTGGTGACATTGAGGAGCAAAAAGCAAAATGTGGTGGCAAGATCTAGTGCTGAATCAGAATTCAGAGCAATGGCACAAGGAGTGTGCGAAATACTGTGGCTAAAGATCATCCTAGATGACTTGAAGATCAAGTGGGAAGGACCTATGAAGCTTTATTGTGACAACAAGTTAGCAATTAACATAGCTTGTAATCCTGTCCAACACGATAGAACAAAACACATTGAGATAGACTGACACTTTATCAAGGAAAAATTGGAAAGTGGTCTGATCTGCACACCATATGTATTTTCAGGGAATCAACTGGCAGATGTCTTGACTAAGGGACTCAAAAGTGCAACCTTTCATGAGATTATTTCCAAGCTGGGAATGGAAGACACCTATTCTCCAGCTTGAGGGGGAGTGTGGAAAAATACAGCTGTGAATAGTTGTCTAATTGATAGGACTAAATCAATATCAATGTGTATTTATTTAATCAGAAAATATTTGTTTGACATCTCTGGAATCATGGGATTAATAGGCGTAGATAGTTTCCTTTTTTTAGTCCTAGTGAATTCTTTATATTGACTCCTAATACTCTGTAATGATACAATTCCAATCAATGAGAATTATCTTTCTCCCTTTCATCTTTTGCGACACAGTTCAAAGTTAAAACGAAGTTGGAGATGGATTTCAAAAAATTAAAAATTAAAACCCCTTGGGAGATGGAATTCAGCAAGGTCGATCCATGATTTAATGTAACATTCATCAGAAACAAGGGAATACAAATATTGCAGCCACTTCATGCTCAACCACAATCAGCAGAACATGTGAAAAATAAAATATTTGCATCTAGCTAAATATCATCTTTGAACACTTCCACCCCCAATTCATAAATAATTAATACCCTTAGGCTTCAATTACATTTGAGTTTAACAATGCCTTGATTGTAGAATTACTAAATTCTGCATATATGTTTGAAATTTGGAACTTGGGCTAAATTAAAAATAGTACAAACTTAATCACTCCCCGTTTAATTCATTAATTATCTGAATCTTACAAGGACAAAAGTAATGTAGATGTACGAAAACAGTCAGCAGATGTATTACTAATATATTCTTCTAAAACAAAATGAGCCAAACATACAAAGAAGTAACAAACTTACCATTTTTTTCCATCAATATCCCAGATAAAACTAGCAGGACGTTGTAGATTATACTTCTATTCAGGAAATCCTCACTCAACATAGTTAAGGCATCTAATATTATCGGGATAAGCTGCAAAATAGAAGGTCCTTAATCTCGATAAAAAGTACTTGCTACAAATTACCCGAACAATGATGCATAAGATCTGATTGAAGTTAAGAGATTATCCAATGCTAACCTTATTAGCTTCACTCAAGATAGCACTGGGTGGAGTATCTGATATAATATGTGCAAAGGCTCGATAAAGCATGGATCTGAAGTCATGTACCAGTTAAAAAGGAAAAAAAATTAAAAGTTTACAAGTACAAATTCAACCAAAAATAGGACTTCAAAATTTTACTTCACCAGCTAAATTAACAGCTATAAAAGGCTTGGTGACAGTTAAGTCCACCACGTTTTTGAGCAACAGAATTTTTCCGAAACACAGTGGGCATTATCAAGGTGATCAACATCCATCCAGATTGAAAATTGATAAATTTAGGATGGATTTGCACATCTTCTCATGCAACAAAAAATTAGAACAATCTGAAAGCACGTCAATCAAACACAATATGTAAATTAGAACAAACTGAAGGCATCGCTGTTTAACATAAAAGGTCTGAAGATGGTAAACAGTAATCAAAGCCACAGCATGAGACATGTGGTTCCTCCCATCTATTATGTTTGCAAACACTGTAAGGAACTGGTATAATAGTCTCTGGCTGCAAACAATGAATACAAACCAATATACCATGGTACAAAACTAGTGATTAAAATATGCAATACACAAAAGGGTATATATAAAAATCACCCATGATGAAATATACATGTGGGCATTAAGCCAAAGGGAAGACTTGAGAGCAACTATGTCCAATAGTAAGGACATATAAGTCGAACAATAAGTTGTTCAATATAGAAACGCATAATAAAAATTCTACTTGTTATGTGCATGAAGGAAATGACCTGGTGTTCAATAACTTAATATAAATGAGAAGCATGAAGTTGGTCAAAACATGATGAAATTTACAATTGTGATACTGGCAAGAAAAAAAGGAACAGAAGTTCTGCTTTCGAATCAAGGAAGAATTTATTGAATCAATTTTACGTTTTTATTTAAGAAGTTGTGAGCCCATATGCTACTGCGCAGCATCTCGTTTGCAGATTAATGCAGGTTATGTACAGTTGTAACAGGAAGTAAGAAGAGATATCAATCAGTGAAGCAAAAGAAGATTGAAAAGCTATGTCAATAAGTACCTTTTGATTGACGAATCATATTTCACAACTGATGATAGCAGAATCGGCATCAAGGTAGAGAAGTATCGTTGCTTATAGAGTGGTCGTATGATTGCATGAAATCTTCGGTTCAAACAAGCTTCAGAATCACTCATAAGAATCTGAAAAGCATCTGCTGCAGATTTCATCAGAGATAGCATATCCTGCCCATTACTGTCTTCAAATTGACCCTGGCTAGTGACAGTATTGTCATTCGGCAATAAGCATGTCAAAAATGTTAATGTTATATCTTTTATTTTTTCATGACCCCGCATAAGTAAACCTTTTCCCATCCATGCTAGTCCAACAATGGCATGGATTTGAAGCAACCCACTCCTCCCATTACTTGGTCTTAAACCACAAATCCCTATCCCTTTACCGTCATCCATCTGGCCGCATCTTAAAGAACCATTGTCAAGGGAGTTCCAGATACCACTGTTAAAGATAATATTTATTGCCTCTTCCAAACTGCAATCACTGGAAATTTCCGTCACATCCATTTTCAGAGGCAGCTTGTTAACCATAGAACCCAATGCCTGAGCTGCTGGAATATGACCACTGACAAGGGCTGTCATGAAGACATGCAATACTACTTCAACATTTGGGATGTGGGTTTGAGGACGAAGAGCAATAACAACTGATGCAAATAATGACGTCAACCATTCATCTCTACATGATAAACTGTCTACACTGCAATCAGGTTGTAACAGTTCAAGTTCAGTTCTTGTGGCGCTAGTTGTGGAATTCTTCAATGGGAAAGAAGTACATGATGAAAGTACACTGAAAGCTTTTTGGATGATGATGCTCTGTCTTTCCTCTGAACAACTCCCAACGGCAAGCTTCATTGCTTCCATTGTTGCGCAAAGAAGTTCCTGAAAATATACATATAAATTATCACTACTCAGTTTGAAGATTGCTAAACACTGAAGCCAAAAATATACATATAAATTATCCCTACTCAGTTTGAAGATTGCAAATAAACTTGAAGGTTTTACTATAGATCACGAAGAATATTAAATACCTCAAGGTAATAATCAAATTCAACACATGAATACAGAAGTTGCACTTACTTTCTCCTGCAACCAGAAGCTGTAACCACTGCAATTCTTGATTTGTTCCCAAATATTAACTGCAAAGTTGAATGGGACTTCCTCCAGACCTTCGATATTCTGACACCTGGATCCATGCCCAAAAGTGTTTCAGATAACAAGAATGCAATTAGGAAAAATGACACAAATAGTTTTCAGAAGTAAGCAGAAACAGTAGCATATGTGAAGCACGAGAAACACTGTGGAAAAGGTCTTACACTACTTCCCTGTGGCTGTTGTCAGCAGACAATGTACACTTTAACAATAATTCCGCCACCCTAAATATATTCTCATCTAAACCTCAGAAATCTAGATCATTAAATCCATCAACTATATATACATGTGAAATAGAAACTGCAACAGAATGTGGTCTAGGATAACATGTAGGGTTGGAAAAGGACCTCAAACTGGAGAGGGGAAAGTAAAACTGTTTTCCTTTCTGTATTTTACTTTTTCCTTAATTTAACTACCATAACAAAAGTGATATATATTTGTTGGAATAATACGATTGTTTCTATCAATAAGAGACAGGCCCATTATTACTAGCTCAAACATCAAGGCATTGTCAAATGAGAACAGAATCCAAACTTAATTAAATAGTACACATTATATCTGGGAATACTACTTCTACATGGATATTTGCTGCTCATACAGCATCCAGTAAAGAAAACACATATACAAAAAACCTGAAAAGGAGAGTACAAGCAGCAAAACGGAGACTTGAACCAAAAAAAGAAGAAGTTATAATGTGATAACTTGTGTGTCAGTGGGTGTGGGTGTGTTGTTTTTGTGTCTTTTTTAGGAAAGGGGTAGGGGGTGGTGTATGGATGAGGACCCAATAGCTAAACAAAAACATGTTGGAATTGCATTTTTATTTTTATTCTTATTTTTGGAAGGGGAGGAGGGGAGGGGAGGGGGGGTTAGGTGATACATGGCAGAATCTCAAAAATTAAGATAGTCAGAAAACTTTGGGGAGAATCACATACCGTGGAAGCACCTTATTAGAGTAACATTCCAAAAGCTGAACTGTTGGTTCAGCTGACTTCAAATTTCCACTAACCTACACAAAAACATAATGCAACACTGAAGTTATATCAACATTAAGAAAATATTTAGCAAAAGAAAGATAAAGAAATATAAGCTTCCATTTTTGTTAGTAGTCATCACTCAAAAGACACCCTTAATGAGGAGAAAAGGGGAGGTTAAGAGATAATTAATTGATCTCTCCACCGTTAAATCTTGTAACTGGGAGTAGGCCCAGGTCTGGGGAATTCACAAGGGAAGATCGGTCCTTTGAAAGCCCTATGGAACCTCTCCCTTTGGATGGGCGAGCTCATAGGATCACTGGCATGGTACCATAATTACTGGGCGTGCACGCACTTACCTCAATTGGAAAATGGAAGAATGTATCAAAGAGGACGGGAGGAGACTAAGATTTGGAAATCAGTCCGAGGAGAATATTGTTCTCAGAACCTAGCACAAGGGGGAAAGGCATAGCCTGGGAGGTAGGTAGGCGCTCGAGAAGCCACATTAATTAAATGACAAGACCGATTGGACCTGCATTAAATGCGACCCAGATTTGCAAACTGAAATCCACGGGAGGAGGCTTTATAACCTTGGGTTCAAGTATCCACCTTCGCAGGATGTCAGAGGAAGGCCCTTTGGACAAATGGCCAGGCAGTCCTCTATCCTAAGGGCATTACCCGCCCTAAAATTTGTATAATTAGGGGCTCACAGGCCTCATTTAAAACAGATACCTACCAAAAAAAAGAAGAGACTTTTAGTTCATATATTGCTTCTCGAGTTGTCCCAAACTACGAGCTCTCCCTTTATTATCCCATGAGGTAGTCCCTTGTGCTAGATTCAAATCCCAACTCAATTGTTTTCTCTCTGATTCCTGGATCTCTTGGTTTTCTTGGTTAATGCAATATTATCATCATTAATTTACAAACGAACCCTTGCACATTTACAAATAGAGAGAAGAAGAAGCAAAATTACGGATGCAAAACCAAAGCATACTAAGGACCCATGCATTTCACTCGTTGCTAAAGCCAGAGGTATTCTTACTTTGATAGGAAATTGATGTTAATAACTGAATTCAAAGTATATACCATAGAGATACCCAGATACCCTCAATAGAGTTAGCAACATCAAAGGAAAAGGCACAAAAATGACAGTGTCTGTTCCCTGAGCCACATAGCATCTTAATAAAAGACATACTAATCGAATATAGGGAGTTCATCTATGACACTTACATAAACCTCACATAAATTGGAAAATATAGCTTTTTCCAGCCCTTCGACAAGTATCAGAATGGAATCCAACCCAGTTGTACTAATGTCAGAAATCACTTCCAGTTTGAGTGATAAAGGCATAGTAAATTCATCAGAACACATCAATGAAACAATCTCTTCCACAACAATCCTCTTATAGCTTGAAGCCTTCCCAGACTCTTGAAATTTATCTATAAAAGAACCAATTTCGACCAGTGCCTTCAATGACGTTTTCCATAATAACGTCTTATTAAAATCCAAGGTGATGAACGACATAAGCTTCATCAAAATATTTTCGAATATGGACTTTGTTATTGGCAAGAAGCTTCCGGGAAATGTTGCCAAAATCTGCAAACCCTTCACTGCAATTTCATTACAGGATAAAAGGAAATAATTAGTGTAGGCAAACTAGATTAAATTGTTCTTTTCATAAAATTAACCCAAACATGGGACTAACAATAAGCAGTTGGAAAAGGCTTTGTTAAGTGGTGTTGCATAATTGTTCACTCAAGAGTTGGAGCACAATTTTTTGCACGTGTGTGTGTGCGCGCGAGAGAGAGAGAGAGTTCTTTTAGCCAATCAGATAAATAACAACTAAATACAGGCAGAAGTAAATAATTATTGCCAAACAATTAGATTTACCTCCAGTGTCAATATAAGCTTTGTGAGTGCATTCATCTATATTTGTTAACAAGGGAGAACTGAAGGCTTTAGCCAAGGAAGGGCAAAAATTCTGCAGCATGCAGCAGTACGTGTCAGCCAAGGTAACTTTTTCAGAGCCCACAACCACTAATCTGCATGCAGCAAGGACTTCAACACACAGATACAGGGCACCAAAAGGAAAGCTTTTAGAAATTAGATAATCTTCACTGGGATTGCCACCAGCTAAACTTTCAACTGAAATCCCCAAACTGTCCATAAGACGTATAAAAAAATTCTCGAACACCCAATTGCAGGAGGAAATGGAAGTTTTGGCAGAACCAGAAAGAATTTGACCAACTGCTAGTAGGTTCTGCTTGTTTTGCGTAGGTATATCCTCATATCTATGAAAATGAGCGATAGAGTTGATGGTTGTGTTTATGTCTTCATCATGAGCAATCAAACTTAAGAACAGGGCATCGTTTTGCAGAATAACATTTTGCAGAAGTATGAGAGCTTCTGTTACAATTTCACTCTCTTGAAAGCCCACAGCACCATCAGGTTCTGAATCCAAGGATACAACTGGTGTTATTGAAGTGAAAATTGCCTTTTTTAATGAATCCCAAAGAATTTCAGCATGTTTTGCCATTCTTTCTGCTCCATACTTTACAGTGCAATAGCTAAGATACTTCAAGGAGTCAACCTAGAGATTCGTCAATGGAAGACGGAAATCAGTCACTATGGTATAGCATAACATTATAGAATTTGCTTCACTAAATGCAGCCCCGAAGTAGAACTGAATTCAATTTTCACTTGCCTTTGCTGATAGCAGAGAAGAAGAAAGTTTCTCAAGCAGCAACGGAATAACAAATGGCTCGAATAGAGGTGTAGAAGCAAATGCCAGCTGGTAGGAAAAATAAATTTTTTTGAAGTTAAAAAACTGGAAAGAGAATATCACCTTTATAATATGCAGAGAGAGCATACAATATACACTGCTATATAACAGGGCAAAATCCAATAAACCCACCTGAAGTATTGGGTGATTGCAAGAAACCACCTGGAACTACAAGAACCCCCCCCCCCCCCCCCCCCCCCCCCCCCCCCCAAAAAAAAAAAAAACTATGTTTTTGTTGCATTTTAAAATCTAGTTAGGGTCATTTAAATTGGTAATTGTTTCAATTGGATGCATACAATTAAGGCATATTTGGCTCAATAGGTCACAAAAGGGAAAACGCAGATTTTTCGATTTGGAGCAGTATTATTGTCATGTATCTGATACAGTAACTCATGTGATGGTCATTAATATAATGATCAAAACTTGCTGGACGTAGGTTGATTGAATCTTCTGCAATAAAATTAGATAGTTCAGGGGCTATATTGCATTTTACTGAATATAGCATTGGAAAATGCAATAAGAATTAGAGCATTTTCACCTTCTTTGAAAGCCAAATCATGAAAATAACTGCAAATTCAACTCTATTTGGACAGAAGAAACAATTATAGTCCTAAAAGTATTCAACAGATGAAATTTTTCCTTCACCTATGCATTAATAAGAAATATTAGTTCTCACAACTCTGTAAGGGTATTAAGTTTCAGTTAGAAAGAGATAAATGTCAAAAGATCTTCAGGTAGTCAACAGAACCACCACTAATTAGTTTCAATCACACTTTATTCGGCTGAACAGATGCCCTTAGCTAATAGCAAATGTGTTCCTTTGTGGTCTGCTAGACAGATTGAAAAACAATTATCAACATCATGTTGGTTTTTTAGAAAATGAATCCTCACCAGAAAGAAGCAGTAACAGACAAATAACATGACTTTTAAACCACGAATACCCACAGATTTCTCCAGCAAGCTCAAGCTTGCTAAGTGGCCAACACAAATTGAGAGGCTTTTTGTTGAAATAATAACTCACATCCAACAACCTCAAAATCATCTACTGATTGAGAATAGAAAGCAGTTTTGCCTTCAGTGCCACTCTTAAAGCTCAAAGTCCCTAAAAGAATCCTTTAAGAAGCCCAGTGAAATACCAAATAGGCATGCCTTTTAGAGCACCAAGGTCCTATGAGAAATAGGCAACAAAATTGGGCGACCAGATAGATGTGTTCCTATCACTGTGACCTAACACAAGATTCAGGCTATTTTTGTTTTCTGGAACCTCAAGCACTTATTGCTATTCTTTGCCCAAGTATTCACTCGTCATATATATATATATATATAATATAATACTATTAATAAATTATATCATCGAAGAATCAAGAAGATTAAAAAAGCTAAATGAACAAAGGCTCTACTACACACAGAAAATACCAGATATTGTATACTCTAACAATCGTTGCTAGTCTGATTCTGTAATTATGCTGACATGCCAACCTAAGGTTGTGGGGTGGCCCACAAGTCACTATTCCAAAGTTCACCCGTGCAGCCACCTCTGGTATGGATAGTGAATTCTTTAATTCATTGATGCATAGAGCTGTGTGGAACTCATTTTTCGCAAATTCACAGTGAAAGAGACTCTACAAAAAAAAGCTTTCCAACTCGGCCTTAAGAAGCTTTACAGTAAGACCGCTGTTTAGGGGCGGATAGAACCTTTTTCGTAGTTTTGGGGGGACATTAGTACATCAAGACCGCTTTTCGACGATAGAAAAGTCTTAGCTGATGAGGAGCTGGCCATGCCCAAAGTCGTTACCTTAACCGTTTGGAAACAAGAGACGCATAAAAATGCAGACCGAGCCATGAAAAGGCATAATGACCGGGGGCAGGTTGGGTATGAACCTTCGTTGACTTGAACCGAATTTGGATGCAGAGAAGTTATTTTTTTCTTACTCTCAATAATTCAAGGAAAATATCCGTGTTAATATATGCAATTGCAGTGATCATCCTGTCTATTCTGTAGGCAGGTATAGCCCACTTAACTACAAACAATCCCATGCAAAAAGCTGTTGGAAGTGTTTACCTACCCCATCGAAAGGCATTAAAAGTTCAGGCACAGAGTCTGTAGCAACATCCATCAATCCGAAACTGTGTCTATAGATGTGTTCTTTAGGGAGGAGTTGAAACAGAGGCCCTTGTCCATAGCTAACAGCAGTGTTCATCCCATAAACTTCAACTACAATATCTCACATACCCCCTATAAAGTTCAAAACTCATCACTTGGTGGATCCCCCATAAGATAGCAAAGACATGTTTGCTGGAAAGTCGATGTTTTGACAATGTGGATCATTAACAGGAGAACAGTGCCACAAAGTAAGAAATACACCCAAACACTTTTTCGTTCTCTTTCTTATTTTTGGTCTAAAATTCATGAGATCGTACCTGGAGGTTGCTAGTCTTCCCTCTTTCTTCTGGGGAGGCGAGGTTAGAGATGTTTATCCACCGAGAAGGCCATCGATCTTTGTTGATGAGGCTTCCATTGAACAACGAAAGGAATATCTACGGTCATGTTTGGTGGGTTGCTTTGATGGAAGGATTGAGGAGGACAAGGTGGAGGCATGGGCAATGAAGGCTTGGAGGGTTTCATCGGGTTTTTCAGTGGCGGTTCTGAGTGATGACTCCTTTCTTTTCTGTTTCCCGTCGAAAGAGGTGGCATTGGGGGTGTTGAACTCAAGGAGACGTGAATGGGGGCAGCGGCGACTTGTGCTTGATGCATGGTCGGCTTGCTCTGGGGTGGGGGTGCCTTGGAAGAAGAAGGAGGTACGTCGGATTTACCTCAAGGGTGTTCCATTGTTGTCTGGCACTTTTCAAGAAAGTGGGTGACATGTGCGGAGGTTTCAGAGGATTGGAGGAGGTGGACTCTTTCCGGCCGGACAAAGTGGGGATTTTAGTAGCCATCAGTAAATCTAGCCCACCTTTCGTCTTTATTCATGACGAAGCTCTATGTTTTCGTATTTTGGTGACGGACGACTTCCCTCCCGTGGTGGTGCCGACGACCCAAAGTTTGGAAGGGGGGTTTGGGCCGCTTGTGGTCCAAGTGGGTGAGTTGGAATTTCTGCATTCTTGTGATTGGAGGGGTGGGTTGGAGCTTCGGAGGTGGATCGTTGTGGGTCGGAGCTATCCCCGTTCGTCGTCTTCTCCGACGGCTTCAAAGGGGGTGAGCAGATCTAGGGTTGCTTTGATGTGTACGGATGAAGGGGATAAGAGGTTTTCAACGGTGGATAAGGAATGAGCGTCGCGTGGATCTCACGCTCAGAGCAAGTTGGGCAAGGCGCGTGAGGCTGAGGCCGGTCGCAAGAGGCGGTCCAATAGGAGGTTGCCACGTTGTAATGGTAGGTGGGACTGGGGTCCACCTTGGACTCACAGACAGTTGCATTCAAATTTTAAATTTCCACGTGCGAAGGCTATACAAATGGTGGGCTCAAGG
The DNA here is from genome assembly GCA_963922005.1 of Cornus suecica. Classification (NCBI taxonomy): domain Eukaryota; kingdom Viridiplantae; phylum Streptophyta; class Magnoliopsida; order Cornales; family Cornaceae; genus Cornus; species Cornus suecica. The sequence goes on from OY998238.1 coordinate 95,190,198, forward strand.
GGCTGGGCTAATGATCTTGGGCCTAGTGGTGATAGGAATGGGCCTGGGAAGGTTGTGCATCGCATTAATAGGCTTGTCAATATAACCACGGGCCTGAAGCTGGTTAAGAGAAGCCCAACCATAAATGGTGGGTTGGGTCAACATGTTGACGAGTTGCGTTGTGGGGCGGGGCGACCTGGTTGTGCTACTGGGTGGGGCTCTGTTCCCTTGGGGCCGGGTATGGGTCCGGGTTATCGAAAGGAACCGTTTCATCGGCTGGATGGGTCACGACAGGTTTCCCTTGGTTTGCGACGAGGTTTTCTAAGATCGCGATGTGGTTTTCGGGGCACTCGACTTGGTCCTGATTCGCCTAGGGTGGGTTGTGTATTAGATGAAGACGGTTTTGTCGAAGTGAGGTCTCGTTAGAGGAGACCATCGCCTCAGGTGTCGGCAAAGGTGCAGGGCCATGAGAGAGAGGCTTGTGCTAGAGCTCGGGCTTCGAATGATGGTCGGGATGCTGGGTCGGTTTACCGGCGTCGGTCCCCGATGGACAAAGGTAAGAGGAGCAGTTCTCAGTTTCATGTTTTACCAATGGTCACTGTTTTAGAAAAGGTAAATGGTGGTGGCATTAGTGGAAGTAAAATTGGGGGGAATGATGCTGCGATTGAACAGGGGCTGGAGTCTGGTTTAGTAGAGGCTTCTAGCAAGGTGGTTGTTCCGGCAGTTTCAAGTGGTTTGGGTGATGGGGTTGCAGGGGCTGTGGGACTGAGTACTGTTGGCTTGTTCTCTGATGATTTCTCCAGGGTGGGGGAGAAGTCTTGCTTTTCTGGGATGGAGGATAGTGTTAGTGGTGATGAGGCTTTGGCTTGTATAAGTGTGGGATGTGAGAGGGAGTTGGGTTTGATGGAGGTTAATGATGAGATGGGTTGTATGGAGGTTGTGGAAAAACATAGCAGATCTTCTCTGAGATTCTGATCCAATTTAGTCAAAGTAATTCTATGTTTATAGCTCCTAAATGCAGCTGTTATACAGCAGCAAAACCTCATTGAATACAGCTGCAGTTTCTGATCATGTATAGCATAAAGTATGCTACATATCTTTGACTTTAAGTAGCCTATAGTGTAGCAGCTAATCTTGACTTGTATTAGTATTTTTGTCCTTAGTGGACTGGTGTTTTTAGTATATATGTAGGTCTTGTACAATCTGTAAAATATGAAGAACAATACAAACGGAATTCAGATCTTCTTCATGGTATCAAAGCCCTCTTTCAGTTCTGGGTTCATTTTGTTCTTCTACAATAACCAGCCTTCATTGTTGGTTATTTTTCTTCTACATTAACCAGCAATGATTGCTGGTTATTTCTCTTCTACATTAATCAGCCTTCATTGCTGGTTAACTTCCTTAAAACCTTATCTGAAGTTGCATATGTTAGTGCTTCGGATAAAATGTCTAATTGGGAAACCTCATGTCTTATAGAAAGTTCTACCATTCAGATTACTACACACAAACAGCAAGGCATTGGAGAAGGAATGAATCATGGCAGCAATAAATCCATTTCAGCCAATATTGCACAAGTTGGTAATTTTTTCACTGCTTTACAAACTACAAATTCAAAAACTAGCCCTTGGATCATAGATTCCGGGGCATCAGACCACATGACATGTTCATCTAGCCACTTCAATACCTATTTTCCAGGCTCTGGACAACAAAAGGTTAAGATTACGGATGGTACTTTATCATCAGTTGCGGGGAAAGGTTCAACAATTCTTTCTAAGGATTTTATCCTTGAATCTGTCCTACATGTTCCCAATCTTTCTTGCAACCTTATATCAGTTTCTAAACTAACTCGAGATTTGAATTGTATAGCCAAATTCTCTTCTACTCATTGTGAATTTCAGAAACCGTATACGGGGAAGAAGATTGGCAATGATAGGGAAATGGATGGCTTGTTTGTCCTTGAAGGATGCAAAGCTAAAGAAGAAGGCAAAGGCATGAAAGCTATGCAATGTGGGAGTTTCAATCTGGATAGTAAGAATGACATTCTTTTGTGGCACCTTGGGTTAGGACATCCTAATTTTCCCTATTTGAAAAAATTGTTTCCTTCGTTATTTGCAAATAAAAATATTTCAGATTTCAAGTGTGAAATATGTGAGTTATCTAAGCATCATAGGGTGCCTTTTCCAGCATTGAATTACACCGAGTCTAGCCCTTTTACTCTTATCCATAGTGATGTTTGGGGACCTTCGCGTGTCACCAATGTTTACGGTTCAAAATGGTTCATAACCTTCATTGATGAGCACACTAGGTTGTGGAAAAACATAGCAGATCTTCTCTGAGATTCTGATCCAATTTAGTCAAAGTAATTCTATGTTTATAGCTCCTAAGTGCAGCAAATCCTCATTGAATACAGCTGCAGATTCTGATCATGTATAGCATAAAGTATGTTGCATATCTTTGACTTTAACTAGCCTATAGTGTAGCAGCTAATCTTGACTTGGATTAGTATTTTTGTCCTTAGTGGACGGGTGTTTTCTAGTATATATGTAGGTCTTATACAATCTGTAAAATATGAAGAAGAATACAAACAGAATTCAGATCTTCTTCAGAGGTGCTGGAGCACATTCGTCCCATTGCAATGGACTGCTCGGAGTTTATCAATCACGATTGGGTAAAGGAGAATGTTGTGCGGGTAGCCGAAAAGATTGGGGTCTCGTTTGGTGATCAAAAGGCGAAAGGTGAGGCTTTGTTATTAGCTTAGGTGGACAGTAGGGAGGAGGAGGTTAGTGGAGAAGAAAGGGCATTAGTGGTGCATTGACCGAATCTTTCTTGGAAGGGTGCGAGGGAGGTTTGTGGTTTGGCTTCTAGAGTTAATTATGATGGGAGGAAAGGGGGATCAAGTGTTAGAAATGGGGGCAGATGAGGAGGGAAGAGAAGGGAGGGAGGGTATATATCTGTTTAACATGAAGTTACGTCTTATTTCTTGGAATGTTCGGGGACTTATTTGCCCGAACAAAAGGAAAGTGGTTAGATTTGCTTTGGGAAGATGGAATGCTCACATTGTTTGCTTACAAGAAACCAAGATGGATGCTATGAATGATAAGGTGGTTAGGAGCATTTGGGGGAATAGGTTTGTGGATTGGACAGTGGTAGATTCTTGAGGGGCCTCGGGAGGGGTGATTGTGATATGGGATAGGTGTGTGGTGACTTCCTTGGATGTTCGAAAAGGGAGTTTTTCGATTTCTTGCTCATTTTCGATGGTGGAGGGTGGCTTCCGATGGGTATTCTCTAGGGTTTATGGTCCTGTGGATGACGGGCGCGCTTGTTGTTATGGGAGGAGCTCGGTGTGGTCAGGGAGGAATGGCGTCTTCCATGGTGTGTGGGAGGGGACTTCAATGTTGTCCGGACTCCTTTTGAGCGATCTTCTGGTGGCCGATGGAAGAGTGCTATGGATTCTTTTTGCTGATTTTATTGATAGACAGGCTCTTCATGTTCTTCCTCTCACAGGGGCTTCTTTCACTTGGTCCAGTGGTAGGGTTTCCTCGACTTTTTCCCGTATTGATCGTTTTCTGGTCTCGGGGGATTGGGAGGAACGATTTCCTGATGTTATGCAGCCTACTGCTTCCCGCTTCACTTCGGATCATGTCCCGCTTTTGTTGGACTGTGGTGGCATTTCTTCAGGGAAATCTCCGTTCAGGTTTGAAAATATGTGGTTACGAGCTGAGGGTTTTCAGGATCGTGTCTCGGAATGGTGGGCTCTTTCTGGCCGACTGGGGTCTCCGAGCTTCGTGTTGGCTGCTAAGTTACGTACTTTGAAGTCAAATCTTATATGTTGGAACAAGGAGGTGTTTGGCAATTTGGAGTGGAAGCGGAATAGGCTCCTTTCTGAGATAAGTAATATTGACAGAACAACGATGAGTGGGGGGTGGATGAGGTGATGAGGCTGAGAAGGGAGCAGTGTATGGCTGACATTGAGATGGTTGCGTCTCAGGAGGAGACTTCGTGGAGGCAGAAATCTCGTGCTATTTGGCTAAAAGATGGGGACCGGAACACCAAATTTTTCCATCGTATGGCTAATGCTCGTAGGTGTATCTCTATTGAGGGTTCACTGTTGACCTCAGAGGAGGAGTTGCGTTAGGGGATTCTTACATTCTATCAGAGGCTTTTCAGGGAGAGTGAGAGGTGGCGTCCACAGCTTGATGGTCTGCATTTTGACTCTATTTCTGCAGAGGATCGGGATAGGTTGGAGATTCCGTTTTCTGAGGAGGAGGTCCTTAGGGCATTGAAGTAGTGTAATGGGGACCATGCTTCGGGTCCTGATGGGTTTACTTCACAGTTCCTTCTGGAGTGTTGGCCTATTGTTCGGGATGATGTGATGGGTACTTTTCAGGTTTTCCATGATGAGGATGTTTTTGTGAAGTCACTTAATGCTTTTTTCATCTCTTTAATCCCCAAAATTGGGGGTGTGAAAGACATTAAGGACTTCAGGCCGATTAGCCTAGTGGGGTGTGTATACAAGTTGATTGCTAAGGTGTTAGCCTCTCGTATGAGCAGTGTTCTGGATGGTGTTATTTATGCTTCTCAAAACGCTTTTGTTGGAGGCTGGCAGATTTTGGATTCAACTCTTATTGCTAGTGAGGTGGTGGAGGCTAGGCTTTCGAGTGGTGTGTCGGGGGTGATGGTGAAATTGGATGTGGAAAAGGCCTATGATCATGTGCATTGGGGCTTTCTTCTGTATATGTTGGAGAGATTGGGTTTTGGGGATAGGTGGCAAAAGTGGATTGAGTTTTATATTTCGTTTGTGCGATTTTCGGTGATGGTGAATGGGTCTGCCTCTGGATTCTTTGGGAGTTCTCGTGCTTACGGCAGGGGGATCCACTTTCTCCCTTTCTCTTCTTGATGGTGATGGAGGCGTTTAGCAGGATGATGGCGAGGGCTTCCGAAGCTGGTTTCGTTCATGGCTTTCGGGTGGGGGAGGCATCGTCTCAATTTGTTGATATTTCTCACTTGCTTTTTGCCGATGATACACTTACGTTCTGTGATGCGGATGTGGATCAGATGTGGCATCATCGGTGCATTTTGACTCGTTTTTAGGCTGTATCAGGCTTGAAGATTAATACTAGCAAGAGCTCGATGATTCCAATGGGTGAGGTGGATAATATTTCCGTGTTGGCTGAGGCTCTTGGATGTAAGGTTGGTCAGTTGCCGACGAAGTATTTAGGCGTGCCTTTGGGTTCTTCGGGCTCGCGGAAACAGTGTTTGGATTCTGTGGTGGAGCGGGTGGATAAGCGGTTTGCCGGATGGTAGCGTCAGTATTTGTCCAAAGGCAGGAGGCTTACTTTGATCAAAAGTACGCTTTCTAATCTTCCTACTTATCTTCTCTCCCTCTATCGGATTTCGTGTTCTGTGGCCAAGAGGATTGAGAGCATTCAGCGTCAGTTTTTGTGGGGTGGGAGCAGGGAGTGTCCTTCTATTCACCTTGTGCATTGGGATGCTGTTTGTCGGCCTTTTCAGGAGGGTGGTTTGGGCATCCGTAGGTTGATCCCTTTCAACGAGGCGTTGTTAGGGAAATGGTTATGGCGCTTTGGGATTAAGAGGGACCGATTATGGAGGAGGGTAATCTTATGTCGGTACAGCGAGTCTTTTGGTGGTTGGTGCTCTAGGCCGGTGGGGATTTATAGAGGTTTGAGTGTGTGGAAGGACATCCGGAGGGGATGGGATCCTTTTGCTACTTTTGTCAGGTACAGTGTGGGGGATGGTCGCTCAGTTCGTTTTTGGTTAGATCATTGGTGTGGGGAAGGCTCCTTGGCCACTCTGTTCCCCTTGCTTTTTAGGATTGCTCGTGACCGTTACATCTCTGACTGTTATCATCTTGATATCGGGAGGATTGTTTGGGATGTTTTGTTCACGCGACCTTTTCAGGACTGGGAGTTGGAGGAGGTTTCAGGGCTGCTGGAGTTGTTGTATTCCTTGACAAGCATTGGTGTTGGTTCGGATTCTTTGGTTTGGCATCCTTCATCCCTCAAACGGTTTACGGTCTCTTCCTTTATCCAATGCTTGGTGCCTCAGACTGATCTGGTGTTTCCCTGGAAATAGGGCTGCAAACGAACCGAGCCAAACCGAGCTTTGGAATGTTCAAGCTCAGTTCATTTACTAAACGAGCCTAGAAAATGTGTTCAAGCTCGGCTCATTTGCTTAACGAACGAGTCTGAGCCGAGCGCCAGATTTAACGAGCCGAGCCCGAGCTTATTCACGAACGACTCGTTTCAGTGCAACATATATTAATCTTCCTAATAGTTGTCTGGATTGAGTTGTTGCATGTCTGTTTTAACATATTTTCACTAGTATAATTTTTTATAAATGAATTTTATGTTATGACCGCCTAATTTCTATAATCTTTTCACAATAATCTTCATAATTTGTTCAATTTGAACACTTTCTTTTGTCAAATATGATATAATTTTACTATTTAACTTAGACGAGCCTGTTCACGAGCTTGCCGAGCCGAGCTTAGTAATGTTCAAGCTCAGCTCGTTTACTAAACGAGCCTAAAAATTGTGCTCAGGCTCGGTTCGTTTACTAAACGAACGAGCACAAACCAAGCTCTTAACGAGCCGAACCCGAGCCTGCTCACGAACGTCTCGGTTCATTTGCAGCCCTACCTGGAAGGCGGTCTAGCGTACTAAGGCCCCTTTCAGAGTTATTTTTTTCACCTGGTCGGTGGCTTGGGATCGTATCTTGACGTTGGACATGTTGAGGCGAAGGGGCATCGTTATGGTCAACTGGTACTTTCTATGCAAGAATGATGGTGAGACTATTGATCACCTTCTCTTGCATTGCCCGGTGGCTTATAACTATTGGAGTTTGATTTTTGGGCTCTTTGGGCTATGTTGGGTGATGTCAGCCTCAATGCAGGAGGTTCTTTGTTTGGAGGTGTGATTTGCCTGGGTCTCATGTGCGTTCCGCATGGCGTGTGGCTCCTTTGTGTTTATGGTGGTGCCTATGGCTGGAGCGGAACCGCCGGTGTTTTGAGGGGATTAAGTCTCCTCTAGGTTCTTTGAAAGATGTTTTTATTTCTTCCTTGTTTTCTTGAGTGGAGGGACGCAATTGTACATCCATAGATGAAAAGATAGGTTTTTTGGATTCTCTTCGCCCGTAGAGGCTTCTTGTATTCTTTGGGATGCACTCCCCGCTTGAGTGTTTTTTATACTATTTCTTACATATCAAAAAAAAAAAAAAGGTAAGAAATACGGTTTAACCAAATGTTTCTTGAAATTTAATTAATTATAGAATTATAGTTGTAAAGGTGCAAGGCGAGGATATTAAGTGAGGCAAACGGCAGATAATTAAATCTACAGTTCATTTTAAGCAAAAGATTACAAGCAGGAAATGTACATTGTTCAACATCAAAACAAGCCAGATTTCAGCTACCCAAAATAAAAAGTTTTAAAACACTCAGGTAATTATATACAATTACTGCTCAGATCGAATCACAATTAAATCTTAAATATCCAGCTCAAGCTAGTTAAGATGTCAGTAACCACAACAAAAAACAATCAACTTACGACATTGAGTTTTACAAGTATGCATATATTGGTATTAAAAGCATAGAGCATGTTTGTGTTCCAAAGTGATAAGGAAACTAGTTGTGTTTTCTATTTCGAAGAAGCAAGTTTTTGCAACCGCTTACTCTAAACATAGCCCAAAGTGAATTATTCCTAACTAGTGAAGAAAAAAGGTCCCCTGCATACCAGCATATCTATGAGGATCAACTTAAATAGGCTAAGCATCGTCAAAAAAATAAAAATTTAAACAGGCTAAGACAATATTGGGTTAAACTTGAACTTAGCCAACAGCTGAGTTTGTCACTGTATAAGCAACTTATACAAACTTAGGCTCAGCTAAGCCACTTGTACAATCAGATTTCTATGGCCCTGCATCTAATGGTGATAATTTTTTATATTGTTATTATTATTATTGTTATAATTTTAATGAGAAAATCTTTATCTTGGCGTTTTTAAGGAGCGATATCAGATTCGCAAGTCACCTCTGTGAATTTTTGTTGTATTATTTATGAATTAATTGCTCGCTTCTATTTTGGCATGCCTTCAATTCATTTTGGTATCAAAGCTTTACTGTTTCGCTAAGAAAAATTTATTGCTAGATCTTTTGTCTTAAGAAGTCTTAAAATCTAATTAAACATTATTATAAGTCTCATTGAGTATTGTTATAAATCTTTATAAATTGTTACAAATCCTTATAAGCTTTTAATATAAAGAACAAGAGTCTTGTGTAACAAGTATAAAGTCTCAAGTAGTCTTTTGTAGGGAGCATTACATAATTATATAAAGAATAGTGGTTCACACTTACCTACCCACCTAAGTGTCACATCACCAACTGGATTATACCAAGTGAGAGGCAAACTGGACCCTCCAAGGATCCATACAGAATCCAAATCCTATCCAATTTACGTCTCACTTGTAAACATCCATTTTGCCCCTTGTAAGATCTAAAGCCTAGGATTTAGCCACTTCAACCATCTAACTTTCCAATCTCACAAATTACATATCAACCCCAAAAGTTAAAACTTCTAAGGGCATGTCCTTGGGGATAGTAATATTGTTAATCATTCCTAATTCAAGAAGTTTGTTGGTATGACACCTAACTGTTTTAGTTGAGAAAGTTATTTGTAGTTCTACATCAAATAGGTAAAAACGGCATAAATCTATGTCTAAAAACACTATTGTGTACATTTCTGTGGACAAAGTTTAGAGTCAGGTAATGAAATCTGGATCCTTCGGGCGGATTGTTGTTTCTTAAGTAGTTTTGTATTGCTACCCATTCATTCGTTCCAGCAGTATTTGTTTCTTCAAAGATGAGATCTTTAATATCCTCTAGAAAAAGTGTCACTTGTTGTCTACGGATTTCTATGTAGGTCAACGAGAAAAGAGATAGAAATTTAGCTTGTTTCCTTAGAACCTGCAAAAACTGAACTTCGGGAACATTATCTGTGGGGTTTTCTATAGCCTTTTGATAAGCCAATTTTATTCTAAAATGGGATATCATGACCTGATGTTCTTTCTGGAGTTTAGCATGAGAAGAGTTTATTTCAACAAAATACTCACTTATAGAGATTTTGAGAATTTACGGCGCAATTTTGTTGTGCTTCTTGTTTTTTTGTTTTCTTGATTTGTTGTTGGGAGAGAGACTTGTAGAGATTTTGTATTTTTCTTGATGATTTTCTCCCTGAGAGAGCTTCTGTAATTTTCACGTGAATTCTCCTCCCTCTCGTTCACCATTTTGCCTCAATTTATAGGCAATCTGGAAGAATAGGATGATGACATATGTCCCTTTCTGATAACTACTAAATTATAATATTATAATAAGATCATTATCTTTTCATAATAATTATCTTCTAACTATTATTTTCTTGGAAATAATAACTATTATATTTTATTTAACTAAGTGGGCTTGGACTCTGTCAAATAATTTGAATTAGCCCAATAAGAGTTGGACTAATTAATTTAATTTGCGGCCCGGTCTTTTATATTGGGCCTTGATTGTTATGGGTTTGGACCCATAAAATTTGTGTCTACATCTCTAATAAATGAGTGCCTTTTTATAATATTTCTTACTAATCAAAAAAAAAATTAGATAAGTGGTGCATATAATAATTTTATATATCTACTTGTGTAGTTCTAAATAACTTTTGGGGTTGAAATGTAATATGTGAGGTTGAAAAGTAAGATGGTTGCAGTGGCTAAATCCTAGCCTTCGGATCTTATAAGTGGCAAAATGAATGTTTACAAGTGAGATGTAAACTGGATAGGATTTGGATTCTGTATGGATCCGTGGAAGGTCCAATTTGCCTCTCACTTGGTATAATTCAGTTGGTGATGTGGCACTTAGGTGGCTGGGTAAGTGTGGACCCCTATTCTTTATATAATTAGAACAAATTCCTTCCACCTTTTTCCTTGCTTTCTTCCTCTCTTTTTGTTTTCCCCGGGAACAACAGTCCCCTTCTCTTTCCTCCCCCCTTTTTACTTCTCTTTTTTCTTACATAGGAGGTGTATAGGTACTTAGACACTTGGCACCTAACTCTCATGCAAGCTGCCACATGTCCTAAAAACAAAATTTTCAACTTTGACCCTCATCTTTAGCTATTCTTTTCCTCCATTTTATGAACCTATTATGTCATTTTAGCCCTCCTATTAAAGTCTCTCATTTTTCTCCTAATAAAGAAAAAAATTACCAAGTTTATTTTACTAATCAAATAAATTAAAATTCTAACTACAATTAGTTAAATTATTGGACTCTTATGCACCCTACGAAAGACTACTCTTTTTTTTTTAAAGTTAAGTCCATTTTATAAAGAAGCAAAAAGCCAAAGGCTTACATTTTTACTTGAGGCATACCTCAAGGGTGGTAACCCCAAACCCACCAAATTATAAAAGACTACATTAAACTTTAAACGTATTACACAAGGCTCTTGTTCTTTATATTAAAAGTTTATAAGGATTTGTAACAATTTATAAAGATTTATAACAATACTTAATGAAACTTATAATAATGTTTAATGAGAAACTCTTTATTTAGAAAATTTTGATATCAGATAGTATCGCACATGAATTTTGACAGAAATAGTTCCTTCCATAGAATACAGGGACCTGCACATAGTTCCTTAGTTACATCCAACTTTTGACATTTTATAGTTTGACATAGAACCTGACAAGAAAAGAATTTTCAGTGAGCAGTTTGAAAAGAAAATTCAACTGGGTAATGGATTTGCATATATACTTTCACTACGAACAACCCCACCATCCTATGTGCATATTATGAGGAATCAAAAGTACTTTTCTGGACCCAGTTCACAGACTTTTATAATAATGAATCCAGTCCAAGTTGAACTGCAAATAACTGTAAAAATAAAAGGACCACATTATACATCTATATGGGACATTGGACAGTCTAATGCATTTGCTCAACAAGACACAAACGCAACAAAGCCTAAACTTACCTCAGGATAGCTACAAGACCATACGTCTCCATTCTCCAGTCATTTTAATTAATACAAGTCTGAACATCAATTGAACAGGGGTTTTTACCTGGTGGATGGTGCAATGGTAGAAAATTTTACTTAATTCAGGACTGTGTTTGGGAGGAACAACTTTCTATTAGGTATTGCCACGATTATGTCTCTTACCATCTTTCCCTCCCACCATCGCACATGGACAAGACTGGCTAATGCATTTTTCCATTACCAACAATTGAATGTTTGAAGAAACTAATTTAGCAAGACAAAAATCTTCGACCAATTTTTCTAAAGGAACATGCTATTTATGCTCACCTATATAGAACTTGTCAAGCTTAACAATGTTTACAATAGCAGCATAACTTATTAGTGTCTTTCTACTCAGTTATTCTGGCTAAGAACTTGAATAAACATAAAGCCCACATATGCATAGCAGGAAATTTTCTTGGAAGGAAAGATCAACAAATATCTCAGATTCTCATAAAGCAATAGAAGTAAATCTCTTGATAAAAGGTTGGAAACATCAATCAAAGCACAAGACCAAATTACATACCATAAGCAACCTTGAGAGCTCATCCCTTTGAGCACCAACATCATCACTTTTTGGCTGGAGATCATACAAAAGATAGTAAAAAGAAGTTACAAAATACAAAACATATGCAGTCCAGGCAAAAGAACTAGGAGGTTAGAAAGTCTAGTGTGCACGCATAAGAGGGAGTACTTAACTAGCACTGAAATGAAAACAACTAATAATAGAATACATTTTTACACTTCCATTCTCCCTATCAAAGAATCCTGGAGTTTCCGTTCCAGCAACATGAGTCAAACAATGGAGGTCCGCATGGCATAACCATATCCAAAGACAATAATTACCATGTTGTGCACAAGAGATTGCCCACATCACCAATTATTTCTTACAATCCAAGGTAGCACAAGATACACTGAAGTGGGGATTGAGAGAAAAAAAGGCAACAGTATATGCTCTTGAATAACGCAATGTCCCTTGGTTGATGCTCTAATCTGAAGTTGGTTCTTTCTTGTTTCAGCTCTAGTTGATCTACCATCTGGTGGTCTTTTAAATGATCAGAATTCATCCCTATCTATACTGCTTTCCCTTAGGTAAAGACAGCGGGTCACACGGGAACTCCCTTGACCCAGAGGGTGCTTACCTTGGTCCAATGCTATACAAGGCACTAGGTCGCTGTTCATGATGAATGGTGTCTCCCTACACGTCTGCATACAGGCCAATATTATGAGTTGCATAACGTTAAATGCATTGGGACTGTGGTACCTCGACCTCACCTCACTCTTGAGAACATAGCATCCTCTCACACACGTGTAGACCTCAAGAAGGAAGAAGGTGGGGACGTCCCTTGACCTAAGATCTCGAGGTTCCCTCTTATCTACCTCCTTTATGAGAATAATCCTTTGAACTCAGCCGCCCATCAACTTATCTCAGAATCCCGTAGGTGTTAGCGGGGAACAAAGACGAAAGCAAGAGTAGAAACAACTTTGCCTTATTCGGTCACGACACCCTCTCTTCTCCCATCTGCCGAGTCCCATTTGGAGAAGTCCGTAATGATGCTATCAGTGACTCGTAAGTCACTTGTGACCCCTAAAAGTTGGTGCACCTCGAGTTACCATAGAGTTATACACTTCAGCCTTTTTTTATTCAACGTATTTTGTGCTTAAGGACACGAGAGAACCCATTCAATTGGAGCAGGTTTCCTTTGTGAGCAAGTACATAGAAACTAAGGCGTTCCTATTCCTGATGGAACTTATTTGACTCATCATGAGTGACACGTGTCGTATGATGAAGTCATCGCGCATGCTTACACTATGACACCTACACCCTGTGTACTTGCTTGTGGTCACTGACACAAGCAAGACGAGTACAATAGGACATTTCTAGTGTTCACAGTTTAGGGTGCTAGTTACCAGGTTATTAGGATAAAAAGTGTCATTCTCCTAGTGTTTGGCAAAGCGAAGCGATACCAGCAATTATAGGAGAAGAGCATGAAAGAGGACCACCATCAAAGATAGGGTGCTTCGACAAGAGAGAAAGTTATCAAGGTAGCTCCGTAAAGAGGAACTTCTAGGCATAATTTGTCAAAGTAATCTGCAGAGAGGAACTTGTTAGCTAGTCTATTGATTTTACTTGCAAAGCGGGGTAGCCATAGTAAAAATATGAAGGGGACACCTAAGGTTTATCCCCAGAAAGGAATATCTTAGAGAGTGGAAAGGCCACTGGAGCCGGTCTCCTCGCGAATCCAGGTTCATTCATGGAGAGGATAAGAGATGACTCATTAAGTTAGAGAGGGGTTTCTCCACAAATCCAGGTTTAACCACAGGGAGGATTATCCAGGGGGTGTGAGAGAGGACCTATCCCATCGGGGTTTCTCCGAAATATAAGTATATTTGTAGAGAGGAACTCTTAGCAAATTTATCAAGGTTTATTCATAAAGAGGAACTCCTTAGCCATTTTATTGAGGTTTATCAGTAGAAAGGAATTGATCATGCTTATTAGCCCACAGTTATTCTTTTATATTTTAATTTATTAATACCCGCTAGAGGGTGTAAGAGCAACTTCAATTGAGGGAACATTATGGAAGAGAGTTATGCCTGGATCAACTTTGTGAAAGTGAGCTCCTCAATGAGAGCTTACTAGAAGGGACAATTTTGGAGAGGTGAGCTCACGTGAAAGACCAACCTTTCAAGGTGAGCTCCTCGAGGAAAGCACAACAAAAGGATTAATTTGGGGAGATGAACTCACGTATCGAAGCTCACCCGAATGACTAATTTCTCGAAGGTGAGTTCCTCAAGGGGAGCACACTTTAAGGATCAATTTTTTGGAGATATGCTCATGGGGAAGAGCTTTCCATAATGATCAACTTTATGGCGGTGAGCTTATTAAAGAGAGCTTAGCAAAAGGATTAATTTCATGGAGGTGAGATCACAGAAGGGAGCTCACCAAAGAAATCAACTTGTGAAGGTGAGATACTAAAGGGAGTTTGCCAGGTCAATTTTCTGGAGCTGAGCTCCTCAAGGGGAGCTCACCTTAAAGGGTCAACTTTGTGAAGTTGCTCCTTCAGGTAGCTCACATAAAAAATCAACTTTTGCAAAGGTGGGCTCCTCGTGGGGAGCTCACTCAAATGAGATTTAACAGGTGCAGGTCAATTCTAAGAACTAAGGTTAATCTCTTGGAATGTCAAGATCTATGGAATGCTCCCCTAAGCAGAGTCGCCAAAATTTAGTGTCTGACTTGAGCTCTAAGGTAGCTTAAGAGATTTCTTGAAGTACGGACTGACAGAGAGAAGACGATGTTTGCTCATTGATAACTCAAGGTCCCTTGTTTGATGCTCATATCTGAAGTCGGTTCTCTCGCGTTTCCGTTCTAGTTTGTCTAACATCTAGTGGGTTTTTAAACAATTAGATTTCACCCCTATTTATACTATGTTTCCTTGGGTAAAGACCGCATGTCAAGAGAGGAGAAAACTCTCTTTACCTTGAGAGTACTTCCCTTGGTCGTATGCTATAGTAGGCCCTAGGTCAATTGTTCATGATGAGGTGGTGTCTCCTGACATGTCTACAATCGGACCACCATTTAATACTAGATGCATAACATCTAATGCATTGGCGCTTGGATACCTCAACTTTACTCTTGAGAATACAGCATCCACTCCCTCTTGTGTGTAGACACAAATAAGGAGGTGGGGAGGTCCCTTGACTAAAGATCTCATGGGTCCCTCTTATCTCTCTCCTTTATGAAGAGAATCGTTAGAACTCCCCCGCCACTCCACTATAGCATTTCCTCCCTCTTGTTTAGACCTCAAGTATGGTGGAAGCAGGGAGGTCCCTCGACTAAGATTTCACAGGTCCCTCCTATCTCTCTCCTTTATAAGGAGAATCCTTGGCCACAGCCGCCCATTCACTTATCTCAGAGTCTCACAAGTGTTAGAAAGGAACGGAGGGTGAACCAAGAGCAGCAGTGACTTTACCTTCTTGGGTTGCGGAACCTCTCTTCTACCACCAATCGAGTTCCCCTTTGAAGACCAGTGACTTATAAGTCATTCGCAACCCCCTAAAGTCAGTGGGCCTCAAGTTACCAAAAAGTGATGACACTTCAGCACTTCTTGATTCAAGGTAGTTAGAGCCAAAGGACATGAGGGAATCCATCCAATCAGAACAGTGTTCCCCCATGAGCAAGTACATAGGAAGGCAGGTGTTCCTTTTCCTGGTGTCAATTAACTGAATCATCGTGAGTGGCACGAGTCCTATGTTGATGCCATCTCGCAATGGTAATATTTATGACACCTACAGAAGTCGAAGCTGGAAGCATTTTGTGAGCTAATGGTTAAATTTTCTTTTTTACAATTTCTATCTTTTCCCAACCATGAGATCACCAATGCGACTTCTGCTTTGTATGCTTTCAAAAATGATAAGATGGAAATACATATTTCACTTTCAACGTACACTCATAAATGGAGTACAATATTGCAATCAAGAAGGAAAATTTAAGGATTGTTTTCCAATTGAAGGTGACAGTTAAGATAAATGATAGCTTTTAACATAAAGATCAGAATACACACTTATACTACAGGATTTATTCCTTATGTAATGATGGCAGTTGTAGCATCGCTATCAATGGACTTACAGTGAGTATTTCTATCTTCTGCATCAGTAAGACAGCCATAGATATAAAAATAAAATAAAATAAAAGGATGGTTGTATTGACAAAGATGGTATAAAATGACAGATTCTATGCCAATCAAGAACTGAAGGAAAATTCTAAGAAAAGGAAATGAATAATGATTCTTCAAATTATATAAATCCATGTATAGATGAAAGTACTTCCTGCCCTATCTTTTTGCCAAGTGTATTTTCCTACCACACACAAATTCAATTCTAAACTAGTTTACAGTCCCTATTTTTTTGCCAAGGGTATTTTTCTACCACACACAACTTCAATTCTAAACTAGTTTACAGTAACATGACCATAAATTGATTCATAAGATTCTGAAAAAGATAACTCCTCGTTGAACCTTGTAAGTTATTTCACAATTGCACCTGAAATTAGATGAAGGTATTTAAAAGATAATATATAGACAATTTTTGGCAATAAAATGTAGCACAAATATCAACAACATGAAACCTTCTGGAGAAAAACCACCTAAGAATATTAAAAAGATTAGCATCCAGTGATCTCACATGTGTAAAATGGATAGGAAAGTAACAGCCCAAAATGTCAGAAATATCCCCTGCAAAACTTGCTAGTGGACCGGACAGATCTGGATATAAGTGTGCCAAACCTTCCACAATACGAAAAGTGAGCATTAAGCATTGAGGATCCTTTTCTTCATCAATAGATGCACAGATTCCATAGATAAGACTATCACCCTAAATCACAAGAACAGTCTCGTTAATACTTTTTTACAAGTAAAATACTAGTTTAAAAAACAATGATTTATATTAAGTTACAAATAATAATTGAAAATATTTTGGTGGTGTACTTTAGGTAAGAACTGTCAGATATCAAATTATTCCTTCACATATCTTTAAGGGCTGGGCAGGGATTGGGAGATGAAATGAAAACCAAAATATGATTGCATAGATCAGTACAATGAAATAGTAACAACTGAAAAGAAAAAATTGTGGAGGACCAAAACCAGCAGTTAATGGAAATGGGAGTGGGTTGGTAAAACCTTAAGCTGTCAGAGGGTGTAATTTTAAATCTAATTGCCTCAACAAAGTTGCTAAGAGATAATGAATGGAGTACCAAAGTAAATGCAAGTGTCCAAGAAGAAATGCAAGAAAATCCTAAGCAATCACGCCAAGGTTCGTAGGCACTCAAACTAAGAGAAGATGCATACTCATCAATAGTTACATACTAAAAGACATCATCTTCTTTTTTTCCTTCTTTTTTTCTTTCCATAACCACAGAGGGGACCACCCTCCATCAATTTATCCAGAGAGTCTAGCTTAGGAAGGAAAAATTAATACTAGACACAAACATAAGGATTGGATTTACGAGAACCCATAAGACCCTATAACACTTTCTAATTTTTCATCCTTGAACGGTAAACTCAATATCATACAACCAACAACAGGTAATCATCTTAGTCAATAGTCACAAAAAATGAAATAAGGTATATGTTAAAAGACCAAATTCCAGGATACGGATTGCAAGAGTAAGCTAACATTGGTTCTCTTTTCGCTTAGCTTTAACTTCTTAAAGTAGAAAAACTATGAAGACAACACATATAACAATCGTGCTATTATCAGAGGCAGAACGAGGATCAATCGGTATAAACAGGAAGGAAAAGGAAACGAGAAAAAATTACCAGTGCCACGATTGCATGGGGATAGCGATTTAATAAGCACATCAAAAGTTCAAAGCAGAGCTGCAACAACATTTGGACATAATGTAGAATGGCTAAAAAATGTACAAGTAATTAAATCAATTGCATTTACCTTCTCTATTGTAAGTATTAGTAATGAAGTCAATCCTTATTTTGGCACTAAGAATGGCCTTATACCTTCCTTTCATGCTGTCCCATAGATTGCACTGACAGATGCCTTAAGTAACACTCAGCAACTGCTCCTGCTTGACTGCTAGTGACCATACCAACATTACTTTTCCTCCTCATCAGCGCCAGGCAACCAACAAGTGCACCACGCATGGCTTTCCAATCTGCCTGATAGAAATACAATATCATCTATTTTGATAATGAAATTCCAATAATTAAATGATAGAATTGGTCGAACATAAAAAATTCAAAAGATGTTCCAATGAAAAGACACTAGAGGAAATAAATGAAGGCAAACCAGTTTTGTGTACATAATTTAAACATTCGCCCGTAATGTTTGATGATCTTACACATCGTACTCCACAAGGAACAGGGTTCTTTGTAATGAGAGCTGAAAATGGCTTTCAACTGACCAAAAGAGAAAGAGAATAACAAGAGAGAGACATGGCAGAAGAAAGAGCAGAAATGAATCCGAGGGGAGTGGGCCTTGAGACCAGTGTAGTTGAAGCCCTTCATTGTGAACCTCTACTGGTACTTATAGAGGTTGGGAATATAGGTGCTTGTGTAAACACTGTTCACCTGTTATCCAAAATAATGAAACTTGTCCCCTCGCTTGTTCACTTAGGTCATAACCAGGGAGGGTCGCGAGTTACCCCACGATCACCCCCCCGACGCCAGATTAGCCTCAATCTCAATCCTCCACACCTCTTCCTTCCCATTTTCCCGACCTGGACTATGATGCCGCTGAGAGACACCGAAGCCGCCAGCATAATATGATAGTGTGTGAAATAGGATCACATGATACTTAAAATGTACACCACGGAATATATATAAGTCAATATTTCACAAAAGAAGGTCAATATCAAACTTCTGGACTTACTCCACCCAAGTCCTTAAGTAGGTTACAACACCTGGACATATATCCAAACCTAACACACATACCCAACTCTGGTGCAACAAAACTGGTACCGAAAAATACTCGGATGACCTACATAATAATGCCTCCAATGAGGACAGAAAGAATGAAATAAGAACTTCAAAATCTCATAGGCCCTATTTGGTTGGCGGTCCGGTCCCATGTGGTCCGGTCTCATAATGACTTTTTAGGGACCGGACCGTGTTTGGCAGTGATGGTCCCAAAAAAAAAGGTCTCACCAAGCAGGGACCAGCTAGGACAATTTGGACTAAAATCAGACCCCCAAACCCCAATTTTGATGGTCTCAAGTGGTCCTATTTCATATTTTTAGACATTAAATGAATATAATAATAATAAATAAATATAATAATAAATAAATGAATAAATAATAAAATATATTTATAAACAATTAATAATATAAATAATAAATAAAATAACACATAATAATAATAAAAAAATGAATACAATAATAATAAATGGACTAAATAAATAATAATAATAATAAATTAATAAAATAAATAATAAATTACATAAAACATATTTAAAAATATAATAAAAATAATAAATAATAAACAAAATGAAATAAATAATAATAAAAAATAAATATAATAAAAAATAATAAATAGATATAATAATAAATAAATATAATAATAAATAAATACTTCATAATAATAATAAAAAATAAGTATAATGATAATAAATTAATATTAAATTAATAAAATATATTTTTAAATAATTAAAAATGAATAAATAATTTATAAATTAAATGAATTAAATAATGAAATAATAATAAATAAATAAATAGAATATATTTATAAATTAATATATAAATTAATAAATAATAATATATATTATAAAGTGAAGAAATAATAAATAAAGAAAGAAATAATACATAAATAAATATTACAATAAATAATAAATAAATAGTAAGATCAGACCGCTTACCAAATAGACTTTTAGAAGATCACCCAGATAAGACCAGACCAGACCGCCTACCAAACTGGCCCATAACACCACTAGAAGAAGAGAAGAGGTTGAGTTGGAAAGAACAACTTCAAAAACGATAAGGTTCCTGCGGAAGGATCCAAAGTTGTCTAAACCTATATGACAGCTTGCAAAAGCATTTTACATTACTATCTCAATGGGCAAGTATTGTACGAGCTCTTACATACACCGCTAAGTTAATAGTCATGGGTTAAAAATCTAGTTTTTAACCTGATTGAGTCAGTGTATAGGGTTCTACAATCAGACCAAATACTAAAAGAAACATAGAGAAAGGAAAATAGAAAAAGAGTAAACTAAAGTGGATATAGAAAGAAATGGAGGACGTAAGAGGAGAGAGAAAAAAAGAAATAAAACAAGATTAAAAACGTAAAGAGCAGAGAAAATATTAAGAATTATGTACACAAATATACAGCCACTTCTCCTTTGATGAGTAATAGTACATTATGTAATTGCTTACTCACCAGCCTTTCAGTAAAGAATCCTATCAAGCTATGAATTGTAGTATCGTCTAGAGGCTTTGATGCAAGACGTGTCAACAACTCGGCAAGAAGAAGGATACCTGAATGGCAGCATGATATGTAACATCTATGAACATTCACATTAAAATGATGGTCCACGGAAACAAAAGAAACAAAAAAAGTAATAAAGAAGCTTAATTCAAGCACATGACCTGCTGATCTGAACTACTAAAAATATGCATGTAGACTGTAGAGATAACTAAATCATCTCCTCATGCATTTATTTCTTAAAGAGTAAATATTTGTCCCACACATGACACATATGCATCCCCTGGAAGACTCCAAGTGCAAAGACACATTGAAGCCGGATTGGAGCTGCCTTCAAGAACGTAATACATTGCCTTCGCAATCCAAATTTGTGTCGGTGTTGAAAAATCATTCTATCAAGGGCAAACTAGTTCATGAACAAA
This sequence comes from Cornus suecica, assembly GCA_963922005.1. Taxonomy (NCBI): domain Eukaryota; kingdom Viridiplantae; phylum Streptophyta; class Magnoliopsida; order Cornales; family Cornaceae; genus Cornus; species Cornus suecica. The sequence goes on from OY998238.1 coordinate 95,210,582, forward strand.
AACAATGGCTGAAATAATTCAGGATATGTTGAACCTATTGAAACATTTAACACATTCCAATTCGTGAAAGGGACCACCCTCACAGAAAAAATTCTAGCTATGGTTCCCGTCCCACATACTTCTGCACATTATTCATGATGCTCAAAATTTTCTCGGAGGTTGAGAACACCATAATGCATTTTCCCGTTAACATAAACAAAAGAGAACATTTGGTGAGAAAAAGATTCTGCGTAGAGGCTAAGAGAAGCTTAGGAACTGGTAATGTTGCCTTTAGGAAGAGAACTAACCTTGGGAAAATGATTAGGAGTTGTCCTATAATTGTCCTACGCTAAGAGAAATTATTTAACCCTCGAACAGCTTCTTTTTTCTTCTTTTCTCCCCCTCATTGTGAACTTTTTGAGGCTTGGGTAAGGTCGGAATTCAGCTACTCGGCTTTCGATACCTAAATGTTTCCTTTCCCCCTTCTCATTTTGGTGACATTATAGTGTTATCTCTATTTCTTTGGTGATGCTTTACTTACTTAAGAAAAAGAATACTTAGAAAGCATCTGCACTTTTAGCTAAACATTAGTTTCTAGTCCTTGAAGTTAAAACTCCCCCGAAACACTTCTATATAGCCTCTATTAATTCGTTCCACAAAGACAGATTAACTATGCATGAGCTTCTTCAATGAGTCAAATTTCCTCAAAATCAATAGTGAACTAAATGATAACAGATATACAAATATGTGGTCCTAACCAATAGGCCGGGAAAAAGTGAAAGTATCTTCAGAAAAAATCGCTGAACCTCTTTAGCTATAAATGAGCTTCATATTTTGAGACTCATTTCACTTTTACTTCAAATATTATGAGGTTAGATCAATACGAACGAATCTTAACAATCTTACTTAATTAATTAATAGCACCCTAATTTATAGGAAAACACTTTTGATGGTGTTAAACTCATTGCATCTCCTGGTCTGAACCTTGTTTCAAGAATTTGTTGGTCATATGACTCATAACTCAATCCTCCGATTCCTCCCCACCCACGCAGACCCACACACACCCACACAATGTCAAAACATACCATCGGTAAAAACAAATTTAAGCATTGTAATGCCAAATGAACCAACACGAGCACAAAAACTTGATGCTTGCCAAGTTCGTGCATGTATATGCAAGATGACCCCTTAAACATATCTCAAATAAAAGTGCATCATTCTAACCTATAACTCCAACAGTAATAATCAATAGATAGAGTGAAACTCAAATGCAAAATAAACGACGAAGTACCTCTTGCACGAATTATATTATCTGTAGTAGTCAAATACAACTGCATCTCTCTAACCTATACCTCCAATAGTAATATTCATTAGATAGAGTAAAATTTAACAACAAATAATCAATAATTAATCATAAACAATAAAAATGATGACGTAAAGTTAAATACGATAGAAGTTTACCAATGCTTCTATAGTCAGCATGTCATTCTTCAGCAGAATAGCAATTGCATCTAAACTTGCATCCTGTAATTCAATAACACGCGGAGTCAATTTGATACTAGCCCTGCCCTACTCAATTAACCCAATACACACACTCACACACACACACACACACACACACACACATATATATATATATATATATATATTACAGAGAAATAATTTGAACAGACAACTACAATGACCAACTGCTATAGCCCTCTCTTGAATATACAATGACTCATGAGAAACCTAAGTACAGCAATTCACATAAATAAACCAAATAAACCTACAAATAATTCATGAAATTATTATAAGGAAAACCCAGAAAACAATTAATTAACCATAAAATTTACATAATAATGACAAATCGACTAGAATACAATAAAAGCACACCAACAAACAAACAAAACTGCAGAGAACCCTAGTTTGAACATCAAATTACTATTGCCAGCTTAATTCATAGTAAAATGACTGATAAGTAACCTATATACAGCAATTCACATAAACAAACCAAATTAATATAAGGGGAAAAAAGTTTTTACTGAAAAGGAAACACAAGAAGATAGTTCTTCGAAAATTTAATGTTTAATTGAGTGAAAAAAAAAATTTCCTGAATTTTCCTAAAAACCAAACGGGGATTGGGAATTTATAGGAGAAGTGAGTGGAGAGTGAACCTGCTGAGTCGTAGAGGCGGACGAGTTGACGTACAACTCTATGTGCTTAATCCATTGAGATGGATCGGCCATTGATGTGCGTGTTTTTGTGTGTGTTTGTGCGTGTTTTTTTGTGTGTTTGTGTGTGTTTTTGTGGCGGTGGGCAAGGGTTTTGAAGTTTCGAGGGAGCGGGGACTGTAAGCGAACGCTAGAGTGTACCTAGAGAAGCCGCGAAAGTAAAATCTAGTAATAACCCTTTGTCAAAAAAGCATATAAACATAAATTACATCAAATAAAAAGTGTACAAAGTTCCACAAATTTTCAATTAAGTCCCTCATGAAAGCACTGTATTAATCTTGATTAGTTGAATGTATATGGTACCTTTTGATTAGGGATAACAAGGGGAGATTTTTCCATTTTCATAATGGAAATCATTGAATTTTATCACTCTACCCCTATTAACCCCTAATAACGGTCTCAAAACATAATAGAATAATAAAGGTCTGTTTTGTTTGCATTTTTTCTTTCTTTAAAAAATTAAAAATTAAAAAAAATGTTGTACAAAAAGTATGTTTAATTTTTTTAAATAATAAATTATAAAAATATCTGTTTTCAGAAATTTTATTTTATCGTTCTCATAAAATATTTTTTTTATTTCCTTAATTCTTGAGAACAGTTGGGAAATAAAATGCAAGCATGTATTTTGTGCTGGGTAACAAGATATGTTTATGCCTCTCTAAAGGTCTCAATCTTTATTCCAGATAAGCACATACCCAAATACTATTGAACCTTTTTTGGTTTGTAATTTTCAAGATTTACAATGTCTCAGAAATTTTATATTTTTAAAATTACTAATGAAATTCAAATTCAACTGTATAACATCAGATATTTCAATGGATACAATGATTGATGAGTATAGAGGAGATTTGTATATAGTATTTCCCTATTAAGGCTTCGACCATGATGCGAGGGTAGGGATGGCAATGGGGCGGGTATCACCCGTCCCGTATTCGTATCCGATTATTTTTTTCCACCCCGTTTTCGTTTAATTTTTTATTTTTCCGACCCGCCCCGGTTAGCTCCCCGCCCCATCCCCGACCCGATTACGTATTATTTTTATTAAAAATATATTTTTTAATAATAAAAAATAATATTATTTTATTTCTAATTAATATTATTATTCTAGAATTTTTTTCTAAAATAAATCTATATGAAATCAAAATCAAACAATAAATCTATAATTAAGGAGAATATTATATGTATATAAATTTATAATTAAGGAGAATATATATATATATAAATTTATAATTAAGGAGAATATATATATGTATAAATTTATAATTAAGAAAAATATATATATATATATGTATATGAATTTATATATATATATACCTAATCGGGGCGGGGCGGGGGTGCCCCATACCCGTCCCGATTATAATCGGGGAATTGATACCCGCCCCGAATAGCTAAACGGGGCGGGACGGGGTGGATTTTTTTGCCATCATCCCTATGCGAGGGCTTTAGGGTTAATTCACAATGAGAAAATTGAGACAACCTTGAAGAACTGAGACTGTCTTAATACCAAAACTGCAACAGAGTTTATACAGGTTATGAAAGAGAACTCCTGTTATGTCAAATTTGTGGAGGTGCTATTATTTTAAGTTTCAAATTTTGTTGCACCATCATTCTCAAGCAAAACTGAAGAGGTCAAGACACATTATAACACAACAGCAACAAAAAATCACTATTCATACAGCTATTCAAAAAGATTAGTTTCAAACAACGAAAGCTGATTTCAGCTCCATCATTCCATCTCAAATTCCATCAAAACTTCCACAAACAAAGCAAGTTTCAGAAGAATACAATCGCCTAAAAAGGAACTGAAATGGCATGCATAAACACCATTCCTAATCTGCTTCCGACTACAAGTGCCTTTTATACACACAATTCCGGAATAAACACGAGTATTTTCCATCATCTACTACCTTCCTTGAACAAGACCACTGAATATCTGGCTGTTCCCAGCAAGAGTTGCTTCCCATTCCACAGATGACAAAAGGATCTGTGACAGAGAAATCACCACTTGCTTCATGTCTGGTCGTAAAATCGGATCATCCTCAACGCATTGCTTAGCCAGTAATGCCATCTATGCAAAGTGATGCACCAGGAAGAAACGAAAAAGGTCAGTAACAACATTATAGCTTGAGAATCCAATTTCTTTTCGGTTTTTCTTTCCCAAAAGGATTTTCACGAGACAAACACACGGAAATCCAATTTCAAGCAAAAAATTGAAGCACTAAATTCTTAACTTCGATAATTTACTGACAAACTAATATGGGAATGACTTTCTTTTTTTCCCATCATCCTGATATGTAGCATCAAAAAAATATTTTACTGTAGTATCATAGTAGGTGTACAATATGAACAATACTGTATAAAATCATATAACAGCTGAATTTCACCTATTTGCTCTACGTACGCTTCCGGACTTCCAGTTCCAGTCATCATGAAAGAACAAGGCTGAACAAATTCTGGCCTCGCCCCGTCTTTCTTTACTTTATGTTATTCAATTTATTCAAGAAAAAAAAAAGTATTATCCGTTATCATTTGCTTTCTCAGGTTAGCTATAGGAGAAACTGGACCTGGAACTATCCACTAAAGCAGCATGGTTAACATTACTACCATCTTGCCAAAGTAAAGTAATCATATTCTACCTTAAAAAGACAATCATGGGGATATAAATCCATCAAATTAGGATCAATGTGATCTTTCATGCTTGACATACTCATGGAGTCAGGTGAGTTCCTGATAGCTGCTAGCATCTGCAAAGATTAACAAGCATTAGTCTTAGTGGCAACAAGGTAACATTTGATATGCATGGTTCGGTGATTAGACAAGGTTACAATCCCAGGAGTAAACAACTGAAACAGAGATAAATGTGGTAAAAAAAAATATCACACAAAGCATTGGACTTGCTGAGGACCAGAAAGAATGCAAATGAGAATGAAAGATGAATGGACTTACTAAAGAACAATGGCAGAGCATTGAAAATCATCTTAGTGAAGTGTCAGATAGAATTAGTATAATGTTAACTAGGACAAAGACTTGAGATTTTAATGGTTTTATGTATGTCTTATTTCAACTTGATTAGCAAATATGTTTACTCCATATTCTAACCAAGAAAAATAATTTGAGGCTGCAAATATTTTGTTTTTCTTCACAAAAAGTGTGATCACTTTAACAAAGAACTAGGCCATCCCTACAGTTAGTATATCCAGGACTATTTATTATAAAATTTGTTTGTATATCAAACCAGGCTGCAATATATCAATGGATAAAAGTAAACTCCTATATGTAAACTGTGTCTGTCAATTTATTGGATAGAAATAATTCTCTTTAAATCATGCAATCACAGAATGAGATTGGCTTACAATGGACACCAGAGATCGTCTTTCAGGATTTTTCATCATACTGCCTTCAGTTCGAGTAATGGCCTCCTTTCCTGATATTATTTCGAAAAAAACAACACCAAATGCATACACATCACTCTTCTTTGTGGCCAGGCCATCCCTCAAGTATCTGGAAGGAACGGAAGAGTAAAGCAATTAGAAAAACACAATTGAGGAACTGTTGCAGTCTGTGACTGTTAAAATGACAGTAAATTCACGTACTCAGGAGCCAGATAACCAAAAGTTCCAACAACTCTTGTAGTTGAAGCTTCTCCATCACCAATTTTTCCAACAAGTTTTGCCAATCCAAAGTCTGAAATCTATGTGCAATAAAGAAAGTCAAACTGATGCAATCATGTGATAATTATATAGTGGACTACAAATTTGAAACCTGCGTAGTATGATAGGTTAGAAGTTAAAACCTTGGCTCTAAAGGCACCATCCAGTAAGATGTTGCTTGTCTTGATATCTCGATGCACATAATGGCTTTTAGTGTGCTCATGTATGTATTCAAGTCCTCTAGCAGCATCAAGTGCAACCTGAACCCTCATGATCCAAGAGAGCGACGTGTGACCTACCAGTATTCAATATCGCAGGGTTATATATCGCATTACAGGGTCTTACCACCTTGTTTCATGCTTTCACCTTTAGATAAGGTAGAAGCCAGAGGATGGAGAAGAGAACATCAGGATCAGAAGAGCACATTAATATTTCTATAGATGACAAGTCTCACATTGCAATAGTTGACGAAATATGGCATGTTAGACCTAGCGCAAAGTACCACCAACTTGACCAAGCCTGGCCCATTATTCAGGCCAGCTATGATCAATTTTTCTATGAATTGAAAACTTAGAAAAGCTTAATCCTGCTCAATCTAAACTCTTTTACATGCTTTATGTGTGTGTGTGTCAATGGTTGTAACAAATTCCTTTACAGTATTAACGAATTGTCTACCACCAAATAATATTTCCATTTTATGTATTAAGAGATGAAGGAGCCAAGCTAAATGATACTTAACAACAAATTCAGGTGAGTACTTCTTTAGCTTGAACCACAAGAGAAGGAAGCATGCAAATCAAGCCTACCCTAACCTCAAGTATTAAAGTGATCCTAGGCATGATTTCAGATAAGGTAGGCTATCCTAGTTAGAATGATACGTTTTTTCTTGGTTTTGTAGAGAAACAGTGTACTGCAACCTACTCCTGAAGCTGCTGACAGTGGGGCAAAAGTTTATGTTCTTTCTTTAGTGGCAGGCAACATCATCTATGTGGGACTATGACATATATGAGGGTCCCCTGGTCAAAATTAAGTACACTGTTATCAACTTATCGTTAAACACATTAACATACTTTCTCATAATTATTATTGGAATTACTATCAGAATTTATTCGATAAGAAATTAGGCAATTTTCCAAGGTAGAGATGATTACAGACCTTAATACAAGTGAAGTAGCACACATCAAAATCTTTTAGACATTGCACAGGCATGTAATGTTACCTTTGTTGTGAGGATCATGTAAATGGCTTCTAAGTGAACCCTTCTGCTCGTATTCGTATATCAGGAAGAGTTCATCATCACTAGCTGCATAACCAATCAATTCTACCTTGACAAAATTAAACCAAAACAGAGTCAAGGCTTTAAACTACTGTACAGTGAAAACAATTTCTACAATGAAAAGGGTGAAATGGGTAGGTTAAAGCTGGGTGACCATTACCAAATTTGTGTGGTGAACCTTGCATAGAAGTTTCATCTCTGCAATAAATTCTTTAGTTTTTGTAGCAGTCATTCTTTTAATGGCAACTTCCTGAGAGTAAACATTCAAAACTATGTATCAATAATGGCGTGACTAGTAAAATTATGAATTAGGAAGTAAAAGAATACCAGAAATACAAGTAACTGCCAGAACAGCAGCAAACCTGGTCGCGAAGGAGGCCATAGTACACAGAACCATACGTTCCATGCCCAATAAGATTGGAGTCGGAAAAACCATCAGTAGAAGAGAGAATTTCTTCATATGTGAAAATGACAGGCTTCTCCATGTCAAAGACATCAGTCCCTATAGCTGCAGAAAATGAGATGAAAGATACACTCAGAAATTCCATACTCACAAATAGATAGAAAACATTTTCATTCGAGCAGAGAAAAATGCAGCATGGGAATAAATCAGGGGATTTCTTACCAACTTATAAAAAAAAGGCAATAGATCTCATTACTGAACCAAATTAATATCAATGAAATGAGTTAAACCTGGGAAACAACTGTACCATTGATTTAGAAGTAAACTAAAGATATAATAAGAATAAATGATTTAAATCATATATATCTTTTGGGTGAGAATTGGTTAGTTGCCACCTTATTTCCAACCATGGTAAAATAGCATCCCTGGAGGCCAGTGACACTCTCTGTTGGAGAGAGAGGGAGGGATAAAGACTAATTTATATCCCCATATAGTGTTCCTTGCAGTGCCAACAAAAAATCACAGAGAGACTGTATGAGTTTCAGGGTTTCAATGCATAAACAGACTCTTGGTCCACATAAACAGTGACCCATGTTCTTGGGGTAAGGCCTAGGCACTGTTTGGTAGGCGGTTATGGTCCCTTTGGTCTGGTTTGGTCATGGTTTTTTAAGACTAGACCATGTTTGTTTCGCATTGGTCTCAAAAAATAGAATCAAACCAAATTGAACCAAAATGACCATTTTTATGACCAACATTTTTGTTGGGTCAATCTAGTCTGGTTACAAAATAATTGAACCAAACTTAAATTATCAACCAGACCAAACTCCATTTTTTGCCTAAATCATTGAACCAAATCACACCCCAACCCTATCGCCTCCACTCTCTCGACGAACCCCATCTGCACAAACCCCCTCTCCACAAACCCTATCGCCTCCACTCTTCCCCTCTCTCCACGAACCCTAGATCGAAGAAGCCCACTCGTCGCCTCTCTCCACGAACCCAAGATCGAACAAAAGCCAGTCGTCGCCACTCTCCACAAACCCTAGATCGAAGAAGATAGCTCCTCCACTAGTCGCCTCTCTCCACAAACCCTAGATCGAAGAAGAAAGCTCCTCATTTTGGCAATTTTCGACATTTGAGGTCGAGATATGACAAGTTCTTCTCCTTTTATGTTTTCCCACCGACATATATATATATATTGTTCGAAATATATGAGCTCATCCTTTGTGTTATTTTTGTGAAATTTTTGTGTGATTTATATATTGAACATCAATAATGGATTGATTTTAGTTTTTATGTAGTATTCGAATTATTTTTTTCCATTTCGTGTAACCAAAGAGTTTAAGTTTGAGTGCAACCCTTTTTTCCTATTATAAGAACATCAGTAATGGGTTGATTTTACTTGTTTTGATCTTTTCTGAATTCTGGTTTCAGTTTATGAATTTTTTGGCTTCAAGTTTTGAGTTTGTGGCATCAATTGTCTGCAATTTTAAGAGCAACCCTTTTTTCTGAGATTTTCAATACTGATAAATTATAGTCATTATAGGGTTTGAAGGTCTCAACTCTCAACTGAGTGTTTTGGATGGTAATTTTGTTGGACAAATTTTTAATTTGGGATAAGGTTTTAGGGGTTTGGTTTGTCAAGTATTTCTACCTGGCTTCTTTGATTTCAATTAATTAAACTAACATGTTGAATTAATTTTTGGTTTGATTCATTTATATGGTTGGAAGACTATTTCCATGGTGTGCAGGGGAGATTCGAGGAGGAGCCATCTGAATTTGATAATGTTGTTGCAGAAATTCAATATCAACAAAGGAAGCAGAAGTACATGTTATATGGTGGTTGTTGTTGTGTTGGATGTCTGTTCATGTTTATGGTGTTTATATTTTTTATTGTAGTGATTGTTGTAGTAATGGGTTGATACAGAGTGTAATATTACTTATGCACTTGTGAAATTTGTGTGAGTGTACTTTCTAGGGAAGGTGCTGTCAACATTTTTTCAAAAACTAATATTACATTATCATGTAAGAAATACATAATATAAACATTTGAAAACTACTTTAACAAATGTTTACAAATTAATTTTTTGGGTTTTTAAGGTTATTATAACATATAAAGTATATTCAATATTTTTACAGTTTTCTAAAAATCTAAGACCGGACCAGTTTGTCAAACATGATCTGGTTCAAAAATGTTTGGAATCAAACAGTTTGTCAAACATGGTCTGGTCCAGTTTTCTCAAACCAAGACCATCAGACCAGACCGTTTTCCAAATAGACTTTCAGACCATCGCCCAGACCAAACCAAACCGGTTACCAAACATGGCCCTAGTTTAGTTAAATCACTATTCTGTGATTTCTAATAGTCATAACTCAGTGGTGTTTCAATTAAGGAGATGTTTTTTGTTTAGCAAAAATCTTGTTTGTAAACTGACCTCCTAATAATGACCCAAACCAGTCCTTGAGCCCTCCCTCTGTTACCAGACCATAACTCTTTGTTGAAATGTATTCCTTACTCAACAAAAAAACTAGGACTTAGTGTTTGTAAATTTAATATTTTTTTGTCTTGTTAGCACTTGTACAAACTTGAGCTATACGCTCCTTGATTTTATGCTTTTAGATGTTATAGATTGTATTACCACAGAGAATGCATGTTACTTTCAGTAAATATGTGGGATTAGAGGGAGTGAATATATAATTCTTTAATTAATGAATATAAACAAAACTTAAACCTTTAGGAATGTTTATCTGGCGGTCACTAGTTTCTCCATTAGCTTGCTTCCCATCCCCGGAATTGCGGCATATGTCCCTTCCTGAAGCACAACAGAATCTTGTGGTCCGAAGGATATGGAACTTATGAGAAATTTTTGCATCAGGATCTTTTGTGCGACTTCCTTGGGTTTCAGCCAAGCAGCTTGATGACCTTAAGGATACAAAAACAATTACAATTACAATGATTACAGCGAGACAAATCCCCAAGCTCCCTATGATCCACCCATATGGCACGTGAGCCTTATGAGTCACCTGACTTGCTGCAAAACAAACAGCATATTTATTATTATACCTAGTAATGAAACAGAAGAAACTTTAGTATGACATCAACTAGTGCTGATAACTTTAGTAACAAGTCTCACCATAGAGAATTTTCATAACAACTAAGTTGGTGATTTTGGTGATTAATAGGAAAAATCAAGAGGAAATATAGAGAAAGAAATGGAGGGGAAATGATAAGGCAGCAGGAAGCACTGATGAAGAGCTTAAAGATATGTTCCTCCGATGAAACATATCATCTCAAAAAATGATTGCTTGGCAATAGGAATTACTGGATTTAAGGTTTATAGATTAGCTACAATGTTCCGAAAATGAGTACGTGAACCCCTCATGGGAAAGAAATGATTTCCTTAAATTTCTATTTTGAGGGTTTTCTCTAAAAGTCAATCTCTATTATTTTTCATTGTTTGTGGTCTAATAGTTTTAACTATGACCTTGCCATATATATATATATATATTGGTATAAGTATCTCAGTTCACAGGGAACCACATGATGAAGCAACTATATAACTCGATAATTTTATCAAGTTTGCAAGGCAAACAATTTTTTATGTCTCAGTAGATACCTATAGCTGAAACTGTGACTTCCTATATTTGTTACGTTTGTGGAAAGCATCAATTTTATTATTATTATACTTCTCTGAAGTTGCTATCACTCACCTTTTTTTTCATTTAATTGCAGAACTACATACTAAAAGAGAGTAACAGTAGATTTAGAAAATAGATTCTACTTACAATTGGGAGAAGTTAACAGTCCATAGCAGAATTGCTAAAAATACAACATATAAAAGCCATCCATACCTACAACCTGGTCATCAGATGGTGCTGGAACAGGAGTGGAGGGAATATCGCTCTCTATAGGAAAAGGCTCACCAGGAACTGCAGTGAAGATAAGTTCAAGCAGATAAGTAGTAGTACAGCCAGAACTTGGGGACATTTCCCATGAATATATTCTTACCAAAGAAAAAAAGAAAAAGGTTTACAAACATATAATATGTCTAATGCACACCTTTGCTGGCAATAATACTGGATAATACCCTTAAACAATATTTAACTGAAGAGCCAAGTATAAACGATTTGCTTGAAACGGTTCAGTGTAAACCTTTGAATTTGGTCCTTGAACTCACAATGAGGGTGATTTGGCAATAATATTACATATGATATCCCTACACTGAAAAAGTCCAATATACTTGAGGCATTTAAGAAGTACACTATGATAAGTCAACTTCCTTGTTCTTATTATCGACCATTTATCTGTGCTTCAGTTCACATGACGACAAATTCCGTATAAACATCTAAATTATGTTATTAGTATGTCTTTTGGCATTTTCCATATCGGATATGTAGAAGCATTACTCTGGGAAAGAGAGAGAGCGTTTGCTTAGCCACAATCCTTACAAGAAAATATGCCAACTGCCTTGCTCTTATTACTGCTCACATTCTGATAGAAAACTCCTCATTTCTTGCTATTACCCGCAGATAGAGTCTCTCACTTGCCTGGGGCCTTACGTCTTCTACAATTTTGCCTTCGACGTTTTGTCTTTTACAAGAGAATTTGTTAAGTGAACATATACCATTCTACCATAGTAATTGGGAAAAGGCCAAACTGCTCTGTATTGCCCTCCAAATCCTAGCAGATCCAAGATATATAGACTGTTGGCCACTTGAAAAGTCTGGCTTCAAGAATGACAAAACATGTTGACTTAAGAATATTTTTGTATTTCACTATTCTCATTGTTCAACATGTTGACTTGAAAAGTCTGGCTTCAAGAATGACAAAACATGTTGACTTAAGAATATTTTTTGGAAGCTCGTAAGAATATATTTACGAGCTTCCAAAAAATAATTTCAAAATGATGTACTATTGTCATTTGCTCCAAAAGAGGCCCTGTTTCTCAGCAAACCTAATCCAACAAACCAAAGAGAACTTCAAATATATTAAGTCCTCATCTTCACAGAAATAGTACCTGCTCTGAAATCGTCTATTCAACTTGTGGCATAGGCACTAATTTAGTATGCAACCATAGATACTATCAAGCCTTGTTTATCACTCGTTTTACTATCTAAGGATTCTTTCACATCATGTAATATCAGCTTACAAAAATATAAAAATAATTATCCTAAATTACTCAATTACAAATTTTTCAAGCAATCACACTCACTAAATTGCTTCCCCAACCTCCTAATTTATCTGTTGCACACCCACTAACTAGTATGCAACCATATACATAAACAGCCTAATTCAGTTGCTCAATTCCCCAACCTAAACCATAGTCAATTAAAAGGGTTCTTCATAATCATCATACAAAATGATATTCAACAAAATCTTTAGATCCTAAAGTACTCAATTACATGTTTTTCCAACAATCATACACCATAATTCTTCACTTTGCCAACATAAACCCATCAATCAAACCAAATATATTCACCAAAAAAAAAAAAATATATATATATATATATATATATATATATGTGCATGGACAACCCAAACACTCAGTACAGCAGAACAAGAAGATCATACCTGAATTCAATGGTATATAGTAGAGTGCACCAACAGTCACATTATCAGGATTATCAATCCCATTTACAGCCCCAATACTATCCATACTAACCCCAAACCGGCTCGCCAACGATTCAACACTATCCCCATCTCTCATCACATAACTCATCATATAATTCCACAACCTGCTCGAACACCCACAGAACAGCTGCAGAGTCACCACAGCCCCAATTCTCGCCTCCCGAGTCGAATTCGACACGAAGGCCAACCCATCATAGGCCTCAACCACCATATCATGAACAGATCCGCCATTCTCTCTCACAGTGAAGGTGGTATTGGTCAAGTACTTCTCTGCAGCACAAGAGCAGTTCTTCCTTATGAACAGGTAGTCCCGACCGTTGCCTTCAACGGTCACATCTCCGGGGACGACATCGAACATGCTCTGAATCACGGCTAGGGTTTGATTGGGGTTTGGCTTGAAGGCCAAGAACGATGTGCACAAGCGAGAAGTGTCCGTACAGTTCAATGGAGTTGGGTAGGAACAGAGGGGTTGTGCGTGAATGAGGAGAATCAGCAGAATGAAGAGGAGATTCATGGTTGAACAAGCGAATATTTGATGGGTTTTTCGCGGAATGTGGATTTATGTACTGGGTCTATGGAAGAATTGGAATTTGAAGGAACATGAAAACAGAGACATGAATATACAGATATATAGATGTATATATTGTGTGAGTGGGTGTGTGAATTGGGGAGGTAAATTAGGAAAGAAAGATTGGAGAAGAAGGAAGAGGAAGAGGAAGAGGAAGAGAAAGGAATTAGAGAGAGGGTTGAAAGAGAAAAGAAGGAAAGAGAGAGAGAGAGGACTGTAAACAGAGCATTGCTTCATGTGTGTATTTTTGCTCTAAAATCAGACTTGACTGGTGTAACTGTTAGGAGGACAGTAAAAAGGGAAAGCGACTGCCTCTGTGTCTGTATTTGTGTGTGAGGGAGAGAGGGGAGATTTTTTTTTAGCTTTCTTATTAAATGACTAAATTACCCTTAATTAATCATTTTTAACTACCCTTTTAATTAATCATTTTAAGGAAGTTGATTTAATTTTTGGAGATTCATTATAACATACCTGGTTTGCACTTCAATTAATCATTGTTTGTTTATATTGGAGTTGAATAATGGCACTATAATTGAAGCCATTATGAGAACTAGTGATTCAAGATCTAAAATGATGTAATGCAAAGTACTATTATTACTCCATATCCATATGGAATTGGCATCTTCACTAATTTTTTGAGTTGATATATTAATTTATATTTTAAAGCACTACTTTGTTATTAGTAAATGTCATGGACTTATGATAGAAATGAAATAGAAACTTAAACTCTTCAGTTACAATAATTTATTATTTGATAACAATATAAATGGAAAACATTGAAGCAATTAAATGAATTTCTCAAATTATCTCAAACTAATTTGATTACCATATCATATTATATTATGAAAAAGAGAGGAGGCAATGACAATGCAATATAAGAAGAGTCATTTTGTAATGTTAAATACTTCATCCGTCTCAATATAAGTGTCATTATTTTTTATTTTTTTCGTCTCAAAATAAGTATCTCATTTAAAAAATCAAAGCAGTTATTTTGTCTCTTTACCAATTCACCATTTATACATTAAAGTAACAAAAAATACTAAAGTACAAACTATCACATCATATGAGACTTGTCATAAATAAAGTTGACAATTCATTTATTATCCATATAATAAAACATATTATCTTTAAATATTGGATTCCCAAAATAACACTTAAATGGAGACAAATGATGTATAAAATTAAGTTACTCGGTCGATAGTTATCCACTTTCTCAATTTTATTTGTCTCAAAATAGTAGTTCAGTTTTGAATTTCAATACCATATAATTATATATTTTTTCAAATTATCTCATATAATATAATCATATATTTTCTCAAATTATCTATCTCATTAATTTCAAAAAGCACCCCCACTAAAAGCTACAACATTACTATATTGTCAAATGACAAAATTAAAAATACAAAATAATCAAAAACTATATATTAAAAAGTCATATGCGAACAATTAAATTTGGGACAGAGAGTACATTAGATATAGTATTTGTATATTTCTTACCATAATATTGTTATTTTGATACCATATATCACTGAGATAGGTAGCAGCGAATAAACACAAAATAATTTGCTTTATATGAGCCAAACTTTGTACTATTAAAACCCCCATGTGGAATTGGCATCTTCAATTATTAAAAAAATCGAATGGAATAATATCCTAATAAGAGTAAGGTCAAAATGGGAACAAAAATGACTGAGTTGGCAAAGAAAGCTGGTTTTGGGAAAAGGAAAGCACAATTTGCGAGAGATGGGAAAAGAACGACAGTTGGATAGGTCCCACACTGTTGGCGCCAATACGATATAAAATCGCCGATGAATTGACAAATAATCGGATATCACAAGGTAAAATGACGTTGACTCAAACGTCATAAATCCAAAGTAACCGACACTGACCTGTAACAGAACAATGATCACCTACTCCGGCACCATTGCTTGCAGTATAGGACCGTTAATCAAGATCGTTTATCATAAGTTGTCATTGTACTACAAATGTCACTTTCTAGTACTTGTAAGTTGTGTTCTGTGATGAGGAAAGGGGTGACAATTTGTGATCGGATTACAAATTTTAAGCTAATTTAATTATCAAAAATAAAAAAAAGGATTAATTTCATTTACATCCCCTGAAGTATGTCTTTATTTCAATCTGATCCCCTCATATTTGAGTATCTTCAATCATACCCTTTGTGGTTTGAGATTCTCATCATTTACACCCTTTAATGATGACATCATCCTAATTTTTTTTGTAAATACCTAAATTACCCTTAATGGGATAACCAGTGTTTGAAAATAAGGATATATTATTTTATCAATTTGACTCCCTCCAATAATTTAATCATTTAATTTGTATTAAAATTTAAAAATATATATAAAATTGGAAAATATATATATAAATTTCGAAAACATATGTAAATTTTGAAAAAAATATATAAAATTCGAAAAAAAACATATAAATTAAAAAAAACATATAAAATTAGAAACAAATATATAAAATTCATAAAATATATATAAAATTCAAAAATATATATATTAAAATTTGAAAATAAATATAAAATTCCCAAAAAACATAAAACAATTTCTAAACAAATATATAAAATTAAAAAAAAAACATATAAAATTCAAATATATATATATATTAGATTTAAAATATATATATATAATTTGAAATATATATATAATTCGAAACAAATATATAAAATTCAAAAAAATAAAAACTGAAAAATAAAAGATTAAATGAAATTAAAACTGAAAAATTAAAAATTAAAAGAATTTAAAACTGAAAAATAAATATATGAAAAAAAAGAAACTAAAACTGCAGATATGTACACAAAGTTTTTTTATTATTATTTTTCAGAGAGAGAAAAGTTATTCATTCTCTCTAGAATGAGGGGTGTTTGGGAGCTGGGTTTAGTGTGGTATTCTAACTGAGCTAGATATGGTCAAACTAAGTTTGACTATGTTTTCATTTACTTTTCACTGAGTTAGACCGAGTTTAGGGATTATTTGGATCGAATTAGCTGAGTTCTCTATGTGTTCTTTGTTGATCTGAACCACGAAGCTTTTGTTTGCTGTGATTTTCTTGATTCAGTCCAATCCGAAGTCTGAGTAGGGTTGGATTTGTTTCGAGTGTTGGTCCCTAGTGATTGGCATCGAACTTCTTCGATGAATTTCTGGGTATACAGATTTTCACTAAGACCATCAACGAAATGGGTTTTGCAGCGTGTTTTGTTTAACATTTTTAGATCTAAGCTTCGATTGGGATTAGAAGACTGTTTTTGGTTGTTGATTCGAACAGTGAAGTTTCAGATCTGTTTCCCGATAATCTCAGCTGCGAAGTGGGAACAGTTTCCTCTCATGGCGGTTGATAACTATCAACGTATGTTTTGAGAAATTAATGGTTTTAAAGAGTTGGTACGTTCATTAGTTTCAAAGAGGGATGTTTCACAAGGAAGATACCATAGTAATAGGAGAGGTTATGGCGACGGTAGGGTGAGGTGGAGGCGGCGGCGGGCTGTGGTGGTGCGAGGGGTGGAGTTTAGGGGTGGGTTGTGGTGGCGACAATGTGGGGTTTAGGGTGGGTTGTGGTGGTGGCGGCAGAGTGGGGCGGTGGCAATGACGGTGGTGGTGGTGGGGTGGGGAGTGTTTGGATATAGGATTTAGGATTTAGGATTTTGATATAGGATTTAGGGTTTTGATATAGGAGTGTTTGGAGTAGGGTTAACATTATTTTATGATTAAATTAATTTAAGGAGTGTTTGGATCAAGGGTATTTTAGATATTTCATATCATGGGGGGTGTAAATGAAGATACTCAAACTTGAGGAAGTGTGATTAAAATAAATACATACCTTAAGGATGTAAATGAAATTAACCCAATAAAAAAACAAAACCATATCTCACTTTAAATAAGGGAAAATATCACTTACCTCCCTTAAGGTTTGACAATATTGCACGCGAATTTCTTAGTTTTCAAATATATCAGTCACCTCCCTTGGAGATGTAAAATTATGAAATTACCCTTAATAAACCCTCTAGACTATTGAATTTTCACATTGCCCCACCTTAATGGGTAAATTACAGTCTCACCCCCTAAAATTCTAAAAAATATTTAAAATATAAATATATATATATATATAATTTGGAAAAAAAATATAAATTTTGAAAAAATATATATATAAATTTTGAAACACATATATAAATTTTGAAATATATATAAAATTCGAAATAAATAAATAAAATTAGAAAACATATATAAAATTCAAAAAATATATATATAATTCCGAAAAAACACATAAATTTCGAAAAACATATATAAATTTTGAAATATATATCTAATTCGAAATAAATATATAAAATTCGAAAAAGATATGTAAATTTTGAAATATATATATAAAATTTGAAAGAAATATATAAATTCAAAAATATATATTTAAAGTTAGAAAAAATATATAAAAATTGAAAAAAATATATAAATTCGAAATGTGTTAATTTTCAAATTCAAACATTCATATGTTTGAAGAGACTACATTACAGGAAGATGTTCCAATATTTGTTGTGCAGAGGGTGAGAAGTCTATCAAATCCTAAGCACTTCTTTTTCTAATAGATCTGATGAGTTCTACTAGCTATTATGCAGTTTTTTGCTTGGAAGATTGAACCATCAAAATTTCAAATTATATATATATTTTTCTAAATTTTATATGTTTTGCGAAATTTATTTATATTTTTTTGAATATATATATTTCAAATTTTATATATTTGTTTCAAATTCGATATATTTTTTGAAATTTATATATGTTTTTCAAAATTTATACATTTTTTTCAGAATTTTATATATTTTTTCTGAATTTTGTTTATTTTTTATTATTTTATATATTTATTTCTAATTTTATATATTTATTTCAAATTTTATATATGTTTTTCAAAATTTATATATTTTTTAGATTTTTATATTTTTTTCAAAATTTATATATATATTTTTGAATTTTATATATTTTTTCAAATTATATATATTCAAATTTTATATATTTTAAAAAAATTTAAATATTTTTTTAAATTTTAGGGGGTGAAATTGTAATTTACCTATTGGGGTGGGGAGCAATGTGAAATTCAATCATTTAAGGGATGAAACTGTAATATAAATTTGAGGGGTATTTAGGGCACTTTATCCCTTTGATCGCGTTGACTTTAGATGAATGGGGTGAAAGTGATAGAAAAAGTTAACTTGGAGGGAGGTAACTGATATATTTGAAACCTAAGGGGTATCACATGCAATATAATCAAACCTCAAAGGAGGTAAGTGATACATTTGGATATAGGGTTAATAGTATTTTAGGATTAAATTGATTTAAGGGATATTTGGATCAAGGGTATTTTAGATATTTTATACCATAAGTCTATGAGGTGTAAATAAAAATATTTAAATTTGAGAAGGTGTGATTGAAATAAAGATAAAATTAACCCAATAAACAAAACAAAACCATATCTTACCTTTTTGACCTGCTCCACTACAACTGGGTCAGCTTTCAATAATCACATAAGTACTAGTAGCATACTATTTACACAAATTTGTTGAGTGTTGGGATGGTAGCTTTTGGCTTTTACCTCCAGGTACAACCTCTCCTGGACTATATTATAATATATATATTTATTACAGTTGTCTCCAGTCCACGTGCGGCCCTACCAGGTCAATTCCAAATCTCCGAGTTTTAAAAAAACTGAAATCACGATAAGTTGATAACTATCTGGCACCATCACATTAACTTACCCCTGATTGTAGTCAACATTAGGGGATAATGAAACTTGTATAACTTGACCCTCATTTGAATAAAATTAGATTCGTTACAGAATTTGAAATTAAAAAGATGAGACTAGTTACAATTTACTTTTAAAATATTTGATAATTAAAAATGGGCAAAGAGTTCAATCACATTCATAGCTAAAATAAATCCTACTTTCACTTTCAATCATATGTAATTGTCTCATCTAGAGCTTGCAAAATAAGACACGGCAGGTAAAACATAATATGAATTAAAATAAGTTAGGATTGATTATAAAATGATTCAAGATGTATAAAGATCCACCCGAACACGACAAAAAAATTAGTATCGGGTTATGATCAAATTCGAGTAACCTTAATAACTTATTTGACACGATTATATATATATATATATATTCTTCTATAATTGATCATGAGTTGAAATATATTAAAAAGTTGGTATTTAGTCGTGTCAAATTCAATTTGATTTTGCTGATAAGTAGGTTAAATAATTTTTTTCGTGTTGGATTGTGTCTAATTTAATTTAATATTTATGAGTACGGGAACTAAAATTCGTCACACCTAACATCTCGCATAAACAATGGATTACATGTCCCCTTAAAATAAGTCTCTTTCCTCTATGTCAATTTATTTTTTCTTTCCATCATTTTGCATGGCCTTAAATACTCTTTGATTTCCATGAGTGCAATCATCAATGAAGTTGCTTCTCAAACCATCCCTTCTCCTATAAGTCACATTCATTATATTTGCATCACCAATTCATATTCCATCAACACGCAATGACTTAAACCAAACTAGTTCAATATGTCTAAATTACTACTACAAAAAAGGGAATTATTACAGTTACCTCCCTTTGAGATTCATTGGATTATGGCAGCTCGAAAAATTCTAATTGAACACGAAGCCTTCGGGCATATGGCCCCTGAGACTTGCTCTTGTCCTCTGGTTAGTTCAAACCATATTTAAACTCAACACTTAGGAAAATTTTCATTTGAATACAAAACCTTCGGGTATATGGCCCCTGAGGCTTGTTTTTGTCCTCTGGTTAGTTCAAATCAGATTTGAACTCAACACTTAGGAAAATTTTGATTTAAACATGGAACACTCGCACAAAATAGAATGTATCTTTATTGAAATGAACTTGAGAATCATGAAGCAGATGTGCCAAACATCGGGCACAGATGTTTTATTATAATCAGTAAAAGGTGTCATAAGTGAGACACAATTTTATTGCTTTAACAAGAAAAAAGAATTGTCTAAGGATAATACCTCTTCAGCCGATAAGCGTTCTGAGAGTTAGGCTCGATGCGGCTTGTCTCGTTCTTCCGCACCCGATATGCTCCACGTCCGATGACCTCAATTATTATGTAAGGCCCTTCCCATGTCTCTCGTAATTTGCCAACAATCCCAATATTTCTTCTGAGTACCATATTACCTACCTGGAACTCTCTTCTTTTAACTTTCTAATTAAACCATGCCCTGACTTGTTACTGATAGGCAGCCAACCTTATCTCGACAACTTCCCTTCTTTCCTCCAATAGGTCCAAATCATGGATCAGGTGCTAATTGTTTGGACCTTCCTCCCAGGCTTGACTTCTTAAAGTAGGTACCCTCAACTCGATTGGGATAACAACTTCGGCCCCATAAGCCATGGCGAAAGGGGTCTTTCCTGTTGATTGCCTTGGAGTAGTCCGATAGGACCATAACACTTCGGGTAATTTCTCCAACCAGGCCCCTTTTGCCTCTTCAAGCTTTTTCCTGAGTGTATAAAAAATTGTTTTGTTTATTCTTTCAGCCTTCCCATTTACCTGTGGATAGCCAACAGAAGAAGTGTTCTGATTGATATCATGCTTTGCCATGAACGGTTGAACTTTCCTGTTATCCAAATTGGTGCCATTGTCCATCATTATAGTTCGGGGGAGACCGAATCTACAAATGATGTGACTTCATATGAATTTTATAACATGATTACTCTTGATGGAAAAGTATGCCTCAGCTTCCACCCACTTGGTAAAGTAATCCGTAGCCAAAAGAACATGAGTGGTAGATCATATAGCTTGCGGGAGAGGACCCACAATGTCCATACCCCATCGGGCAAAGGGATGGGGGATACTTGTTGGGTTCAGTAACTCCGGAGGTGGATGAATGGCATCTCCATGAAATTGACATTTTTTACAGTGTCGGGTATAGACCTCAGCATCCCTTGACAAATAGGGCTAGAAATATCCCTGGGTGAGAACTTTATGGGCTAAAGACCTCCCTCTGGAATGATTGTCACACGATCCTGCATGAATTTCTTCCATGACCGCAGAGGCTTCGAAAGGCGTGAGACATCTCAAATATAGCCCGGAGAAAGACTGCGGTATAGCTGGCCGTTGTATAGAGCATATCTGGATGCCTTCATTCTTACCTTTCGGGCCTCTGATTTTGACTCAGGTAATGCACCGGTCCTCAAATAATCTGATATAGGGTCCATCCAGCTTGGCTCCTATGGAATGACCATCACATCTTCGGGGGGCTCCAAGCTTGATCGGGCGATGAAGTTTAGTAGTATTATTCGAGTCATACTTTCCCCTGTTGCGAAGGCTTGGTTAGCCATATGATCTGCTATTAATCTATGATATTATCCCCTCTGGAGATCTGTTCAAAGGTCAACTGTTGGAATTCCTCGGCCTCTTTTAATACCAAATTCCTGTACGCTTCCATTTTAGGCTCTCGGGTTTCATACTCCCCATTCAACTACCGTACTACCAAATGGGAATCGCTCCGTATCTCTGCTTTCTGTACTTGAAGGCTTCGGGCCAATCGAATCCCTACTAAAAGGGCCTTATACTCGGCTTCATTGTTGGAGACAGGAAACTCCAATCGAACAGACTGCTGGATTTTAGTGTCATCTGGTGTCACAAGATCTACACCGATCCCTGCTTCGTTGACATTTGATGATTCGTCTACAAACACAACCCATAAGCCATGCTCATTTTTTATAAAGAATATGTACTTTATGTTTCCAACAGAAAGTCAGCTACTGCTTGTCCTTTAATGGCAGTTCGGGGGACATAGGTTATGTCAAAAATCCCGAGTTTTATTGCCCATTTGGATACTCTCCCCGATAACTCAGATTTTGCTATTATGGATCTGATTGGGGTTGCAGTTGGCACTACGATCGGATGTGCTTCAAAATAATGTTGAAGACGTCGCTTTGCATTGATCAATGATAGTACCATTTTTTCCTGCTTCGAATGATGGGTTTCTACATCAGCAAGGGCTTTGCTCGTGTAGAAGACTGGTATCTGGTACCCCTTGCCCTCCTTGACCAGAGCGACGCTGGTAGATGTCACAGATATGGCTAGATACAAGTGTAATGGCTCGTCGGCTTTTGGGGTTGCCAGTATGGGAGACTTTGCCATGTAACTTTTAAATTTTTTTAGGGCTTCTGATTGCTCCGGCCCCCAGACCTCTCTTTTTACGCCTTTATAGGTTGAAAGAATGGTCTGCATCGATCAGTTAAGCAGGATATGAAACGGCTGAGGGTTGTCACCCTTCCGGTTTGTACTTGGATTTTTTTCCGGGACCTTGGCTCTGCTGACTCCATGAGAGCTTTGACTTGTGCTGGGCTAGCTTGTATTCCCGTCTGATTAACTATGTGTCCTAAGAATTGACCCGAGGATACTCCGAAAGAACATTTGGATGGATTGAACTTCATCTTGTACTTTCTGAGGGTATCGAATACCTGCTGCAGATCGGTCAGGTGACCACTTTTCGACTTGCTTTTGACCACCGTGTCATTAATGTAGGCTTCTATGGTAGATCTCATCATGCCCTAGAAGACCTTGTTGACCAACCTCTGAAAGGTTGCACCTGTATTTTTTAGTCCGAAAGGCATAACTGTGTAACAATATGTTCCTGATTCAGTGATGAAGACGGTCTTTTCCTCGTCATCTGGGTTTATTTGTATCTAGTTATACCCAGAGTATGCATCCAAAAAACTCAAGCGCTCGAATCCTGCAGTGGCATCTACCATATGATCGATATTTGGTAAGGGGAAACAATCCTTTGGGCATGCTCTGTTCATGTCGGTGAAGTCTACACACACCCTCCATTTCATGTTCTTCTTCTGAACCACAACAACGTTTGCCATCCAGGAAGGATATTGTTCATCCTTAATGAATCTTGTTTATTGAAGTCGATTGACCTCTTCAGCTATGATCTGGTTTTGGTAAGCCCCCATCCGCCTTTGCTTCTGTCTGATAGGTTTTGTGTCGGGATCCACGTTGAGAGAATGTTGGGTTATTGACAGATCGATACCAGACATATCCATATGGCCCCAGGCAAATACGTCAGCATTGAAGCATAGGAGGGCCTCCATTTCCTATTTTTCTTGTGCATTGAGGCCAGAACCAACATAAGTCAACCTTTCAGGATGATCAGGGTAGATCTGAACTTCAAACAAAGGTTCAACTGTTATTGACGACCCCGCACCCTCCTCCTGTAATTGCTATTGATCATTGGATACCATTTTGGATCGTGACTCTCGTTTCGGTTTAGCCTTTTTCCTCAAACCTTTCATGGTGACAACGTAACATTCCTAGCTTGCTACCTGATCGCCCATGATGTCAATCACGTTAATTCCGTTCGGATCGATGCACCGCATGACTTGATGCATGGTTGAAGCAACTTCGTGCATCTGATGGATCCAACCCCCTTCCCATAAGGAGATTATATGAGGGTTTGACATCCACCACCACAAAAGTTTCTCTGAGCGTACGCCTTGCTGCTGTTACTGGCAGTTGGATCTCTCCCACTGGTTCCACTCTTCTGCCATCAAATTCGACTATTGGGCTTCTGGAAGGGACTATCTCCTGAGGATTGATCTCTAACTTCTCAAAGGCCCACTTGGTGATAATGTTGGCGCTGCTCCCGGGGTGAACCATCACTATTTTGATCAAGCAATTCAAGACCATGAGGGAGATAATCAAGGGATCGTCTGTGGTGTTTAAATGCTCCGCATATCCGCAGAAGAGAAAGTTATCCGGGTGTCCTCTTTCGGGCTTCGAAACTCGCTGACCTCCCCAACCCTTCGCAGCTTCTGGGATTGACGCATCTGGGATCTACGGGTTTCCTCTACTTTTGATCGACTTGGTCCTCCGTGAACCATGTGAATGACTCTTACGGGCTATCCCATTGCCCCCTTGATGGGTGCATGTGACGTTTGGTCTAATCGGGTGCCCTCCTTGGCAACGTACTCAGTTAACTCTCCTTTTGCTATCATAGCTTCCACCTATCTCCTAAGGCTTCTGCACTCGTTGGCGTGGTGCCCGTACTCGCCATGGAAGGCACAGTGTCTTGAAATGTCCTTCTGGTCCATTGGTTGTCTAATGGGCGGTGGTGACCGAAAGATTCCTTTACCCTTAGTCTCTTGATACAGCTTGGTCAGGGTAACCTTTAATGGGGTGACCTTGTCTTCAAATATCTGGCATTTCTCTAGGACTGGGGAGGGTGCAGGAGGAGCGTTTAGTCGCTTCCGATCAGATTCCCGATCCTTTACCCTGGAAGGTTCGGTTACCCTTGCCTCCACGCTTGCAAAGACTATCCTTCTTTGGCGTATGGTCAACTCCTTTTCTATTCGGAGATGCCCTTGTGCCCTGGAATTGAGTTATCCGATGTCTGCTGGTGGCCTTTTGATCAAGGACTAATGGAACTTGGTTCCAGGGATCAGGGTCATTCATAAAGCCTGATAGCTGAATGTTGGTCACAATTATCAATTGAGGACATCTCAACATTGAATCGCGAGACAAAGCTTTTCAGGGATTCGCCTTTCTCCTGGATCATGGTAAATAGATTGGAGATGGTCTTATTTTATCTTTTATTACTGAAGTACTGGGCAATGAATAACTCACAGAGTCTGAGCCAGCTTCCAATAGATCAGGGTGGTTACTTTCTGAACCAGAGCAGGGTTGCTTCGGTTAGGCTCATGGGGAAGACTTTGCAGAGTAAGGCTTCGTTTTCGTTGTAGACATTCATCTTTGTATGAACATGGTAGATGTGTTCCATTGGATCTTTTGTGCCGTCGAACAAGGTGAACTTCGGTAGTCTGAACCCCTCCAGGTAAGGCACACTGGTGATCGTCATGGTGAATGGAGTCTGCATGGCGTCGATGGATGCCTCGGAGGCCAGATCAATAGGGGTCTGCATCTTCAGATCCTCCAGCACCTCCCTTTGGAATCTGGTCATAATTTCCTCCAATTTTTGCATGGTCAGCATCTCCTCGGGATTGCACCCCTCGAGCACCTGTAGGGATGACTCCGCGTGTTCCTCCCGATCGTTATTGGACTTTACGTGGTGGTTGTCCCTTTCTGATCGGTGGCCTATAGACCGCTCCTGCTGGCTGGACTGCTCGTCGTTTTGGACTTTTTGAGGGTTCTGAAGCAGGGCTAGTTTTGCCACCAACTCAACATTCTGATTTCCCAATTCGGCACTCCTCTCTTCCAGGGCTCGCCTGATCGGATCCTCGGCTTGTTGGCCACCGTTCGGAGGTAACTCAGTTTGTTGCGAACGTGTGATCACCGCCATTGATGGTATGAATCTTAGCTTTTCGTAGAGAATGAGAAGCTATTGAAAAAAGGATTTCAATAATAGTGTTTCCCACAGACGACGCCAATTGTGTAGATGCAGAAAAATACACAATAATAATTGGGTTAAAAAAATTGGAATCCTTTATTCATTCCTAAGCCATGTATTTATACATAAATTGGTAAATGGGTCAAGCCCACTTATCCAAGTTTATCAATCCCTTAAATCATGGGATTTGATAAACTCTTTTCTTTTTTGGACTCTCTTTTCCATAAGTAGGACAACTCCCTAACTTATGGATCACTCATCTTCTAGAGAATTCTATGGGCCCATTTATTTCTTCAGCTCATCCGTCTTCGGCCCATCAGTCTTCAACCCATCAGTCCTATGGCCCATCCTTGTTGGACCATGTATTATTTTGAATATTACAACATGCATTTTTATACACTTTTTCGGCATTTGACTTCAATGTTGTTGCATTAATTTGGTAGGTCACTTATGAAACTTCAAGATCCTTAATTCAATTTTTAGTTTTGAAGATACATGGACATTCTTATTCTTCCTCATCTTGTGAGAGGAATTGAAACACCTATTCATTTATCCACTCTTTGAAGAGAAACAAGATAACACCACAAACAAATCGAAGATTTGATATTTATACATTCTAAACTTCATCTTCTATCAAGAAAATTTCCGCAATATAACTAACGAGAGACTAAGATGTAGGATGTTGGGGAAGATGTATTTAATTCCTTGGATGGTATTGGAATGGAGAATTTTGAATTTCCTTTAACCTATTTGTTTTATTTTGTTCATAAGTTTATTTGGTTCTCATTGTTTAAGTGATAAATGAAGTATTTGTACAATATAATATATATATATATATATATATATATAATTATATATTTTTATAAACGTGTCTAAGGCATGTTGTGTCCTATTTTTGTAAAATTTGTCGTGTCGCCGTGTCCGTATTAATTATTATCGTGTCCGTATTCCTGTGTCTTTATTCATGTCAGTGACTCATGGAAAAAATTTAATACTACTTACTAACAAGGTTACAAATGAATGAAATATTTTCTTCTAAACTTGAAGATGATTTCAAAGAGTGATAATTTCAGGGTGAACAAATAATAAAGAAGCAGCAAGAGAATACATATTTGATGACAAAGGATTTGTTACTTTTAAAACAACTTAGTTGTGCTTTTGTGAATAAAATTAGCTGGGAAAAAGGTAATAGAGTACACAGGGAAGAAAGGTGACACAAATTAATGATGTTATGCACTTTGTGTGTGTGTGTGTGTTTATTTTTCTCCTTTTTTGTTAATTTTGTTTTGTTTGTGTTGTTAATTAAGTATTGTTGGATTTCATCTACTAATGGTATGAGAGGGGCCGTTTTGCACAACGACTCAATTATGTCCGATCACATACTTCATTTAAGTTCTAACGGTGTAGAAATAATTTTCAGTTCTGAAGTTCAGAGTTGATTACCATTATTATAGTTTTTACCAAATAAATTTATTCTTGTGAAGAAAGAACTTTGAATATGAGTATAAATTTACATCTCTTCGCATATTTGACAATACTTAGGTGATGTCCCATGAAAATCAAATTCGTCATTTTCGATGATGTGGTTCAATACAAGTTGGATTCGCGGCCAAAAAAATTTTCAAAAGAAAGTTGAACATAAAATCCATAAATACACAAATCAAAGTCAATTCCTTTTGAAAAAGATTTTGACCACGTGTTCAACTCGTATTGAGACCATATCAGCTGGGCGAACGAACTTGGTCATCATGAGGCATGACCTAAGTATTGTTCTTTTATATATATATATATATATATATAAAATGTCACGTGTTAGAATATATATGGGCTTAGGCCCATCTAGATAGTCCAATCCAACTTGTATTTAACCTAATTTGTATTGGCTTGTTGCCCACGTTATCTTATTTTTCACATACTCTCCTCTATATATAGGTGTTGGCCATATTGTCACGTCCGAATTGAGACAAAAACTAAAAAAGAAGCATAATTTGAGATTTGCTAAAACTTGGCTTCGTCCCAATTTTGTTTTTGTAAATCAGGGTTGCAAACTTCAGCCTCTTAAATACTAAATAATGATATCTTACTTATACTAGAAAAAAAAATTCATCTAAATCGAATTTAAATGTTACTTTGTGTTTTTACTCATCGATACAATATATATATATAAATTTGTGTATATATATAATAGATAGCACTGACAGACTACAACCTCACATCGTATAGATAGGTAAAGATTACGTTTTATATGTCAGTGTCATACCCTTTTATGATACATAACGTTTAAAGTCGTGAGCCTATCAGAAGTCCACATATAAACATCCTTGACTCGAAATAGTACAACTATGGGTGCCCCGTTGGTTCGGGTGAGTAAAAAATGGACAATATTATATATGAATTGAGAGAGCTGTTACAAAATATATATATATATATATAAAAAGTAAGATAAGTTAAAAAGCTAGCAAATAGGTTGAGAATGAGGGCGATTAGGCAGCTACTTCTTGGAATTTCAGATAAGGGCACAACAATAATCCAGACAATAGGGAATGGCAAAATGCATGGTAGCTGTTTGCGGGACCCATTTCCACCACAGTTGCATGTGGACATTGCTGGAATACTGGTCCTAGGACATAACATAATCCAAAGCCAGAACTAAAGGAAAACCAAATATTTTAATTTAACTTTCTGAACTAAGATCATACTTTAGTCATATGATGTGACACGGCATTACTATATATATATATATATATATATATATATATTTCTATAATATGGGGTCAGCTTATGCACAATTTTACTACTACTATTATTAATCCAATAAAATAGACCCACTGTCTCTTACCTTAATGATGGTTTCATTTTATTTGATCTAATTCCTTAGTTCTAACAGCTTTTTGAAACTTTATTTTTTTTAAATTGTTGGATTTTAAAAATGAACAAGACCTGAGTATATATATTTTAGCAGGGTTGGATCACGATCACAAATACAATCCAATTGTTGTAAAAAAGTTATTGTAAGTGTCAAATTTCACTCACATCAAAAGAATGTTTTATTTAGGCTCAAATGGCCATATTTATACATTTTTATGCTCTTGGGTCATGGCCTAAGTTCATGGGGTCATGATCCACTTTCTTAATAACTACCCACTCCCTTTTTGGTAGTGGGTTGTTGATCCATTTTTCAAGGGAATGGACCCACGTTGATGGTCCCACGTATATTTGGTGGGTACAATATATGGGCTATTTATTATTCACATACTACATGGGCTCAATACTCTTTGGGCCTAATACATGGACTTGGGCCTGTAATTTTCACTATTTACACTAGCCCCATTCGGGTCGGGCATACGGTTCGTGGGCTTGGCCCGAATTTATTTGAATTGATTGATGTCAGCCGTTTTTTTGATGACGTCAGTGTCATTATTGTGGAGAGACGTGTGCTTTCGAAGTTCATAATGGCAGTCGCCGGTTCGCTGTACTCGAGGCATAGGGAATCGACGCATCTCTTCAGCCTTAATGGTGTCTGTTGGTATGCAGTGTGTATATAAACCCTTGTGTGATCTCATTTTCACTCTTTATCGCTTTCAAATCTTGCAAGCAATCTTTAGCAGTGTTCAAGCTTTGACCGCCGATTGTACTTTGATTACCGGAGGTTCTTCTTTCTTCTCGCCGGTTATCTGTGTAAGTTTGTCATTCTCATCATGTCTGATAGTAGCGCCACAAGATCTACCGAAGAGATGACCCATCAAGAATATGGGGGATCTGAGGTTCCGAGCCCCCCTTCTGCAAATCCATCTTCTTCATCTTCTCCTCCTTCTTTGTCCATACCTTGTCGTCCGGACCTATCTGGCTTGGGAGCAACTGTTTCGGAGATAAACAACCAGGCAGATATTGCTGATGTAGTTCCGATTGGAATTCCTGTAATATCCGACCCGGTTGGGACCGATGCTCCTGGAGGTGCTCCCGTTGGACCCTCCACCGAACCAGCTCCTTTCGTGGCAAAACCACTTGAAGCTCACAAAAGAAAATCTGTGAACCTTAAAAGTCTGAGGAGGGATTGTAGGATCCCAAAAGAGGTGATCTTGATGGAGTACGATCCTTCTTTCGACTTCAGATTGGGCGACGGAGTGGGTCCGGACGAGGTGTTGTTGTCGGCCCTTCATATAAAAATGCTTCGATTTCCTCTCCATCCTCTTTTTCATTTTATTTTCTTCACCCTAGGAATAGCCCCTCTGCAAGTCAATCCAAACTTCTTCAGGATAATTTCCATGTTAATCCTGATCAACAGAAAGAAAAGGCTATCCTTGGGTCTGGCAGATCTTCTGCTCAGCTACAAGATTGTGGGTCTGAAAGACTGTGAAGGGAGGTACAACTTCTACCCATTCAAGGGTCGGGCGATCTGCCAGGGGACTGAGAAAACAGAGAAGTACTGGAAGGAGAAGATGGTTTTGGTGAAGGGGGCTTGGTTTTACCCCTATTCTAGGAGATGGCCGATCCCATGTGTTTTCAAGCATTTAGCCCTTCTTCCCTTTTCTTTTATCCATAAGGAATCCTGCCTCTGTTCCGGATGCGACCAGCTCAGGGCGGATTTTGTTTATAAGTCTTTAGGTTATAGGGATACAGAGATAGTGGCTCAGGATGTAGAAGCCCGTATTTCTTTGTTAAAATCCAAGGTCTGGTCGGACCGTTTAT
Source organism: Cornus suecica (assembly GCA_963922005.1). NCBI lineage: Eukaryota > Viridiplantae > Streptophyta > Magnoliopsida > Cornales > Cornaceae > Cornus > Cornus suecica. Next base: position 95,241,380 of record OY998238.1, read on the forward strand.
CATGCACTGACCTGCTTACTCCTGCCAATTTGCAGGGTATATCCAGGTTAGGAGCCAAGTACAAGATCATTATGGATCCGATCAGACCAGTGATTGAGGATGATGATGATGACATGGAGGAGATGGCTGCTCCTTCGACCGATCAAGGGCAAGTGCCTCTGGATTCTAGTATTCAGGCTGCGAATGTCAACCTGGCGGGCGATGCTTCTGGGTCTGCACTTGTGCAGACCACCATCCCTGAGCTGCTTCAACCTTCTTCCGCCCGAACCAGACCGACGGGGGAAGAAAAGCCCAGTAAGAAGAGGAAGCATAAGGGTAAGAAGAAGAGTTCTGCTTCTTCTGACCAATCCACCTCCAACCTTACTTCTATGTCTGCCATGATGACTCGTGCGCAGGCACTCTGGACGCCGGAGGAGCTTGAGGCACAGAGGCATGCTGATCCTGACCGCCTTGTGCGCAAAACTCCGGGGTTGTTACTGGGGGTATGTATTTGCTTGATTCCATGTCTCATTCTTACGTTTGTATACATTACTGACCCACTTTGCCTTGCATCTTTATTCTTAGGCTCTATTCAGTGTTAATGCGTTATGCCTCGCTCACGAGGAGAGTCTGAAGGAGCTTGAACGCCTGAGAGCTGACCTAGCTGAGAAGGACGATCAGGAGAAAGGGCTGAAGGCTCAGCTAGGAGATCTCCCATCCCGGGTTGCTAAATTGGAAGAAGAGATAGCTCAAGCAAAAGAGCAAAATGCCAAACTGTCCAGTGAGAAGGAGAAGCTGGCATCCGACCATGAGACTCTTCAACACCAATTCGGCTTCTCTCAGTCAGCCCTGGAGATGTGTAAGAAAGGAGGGCTTGACATGCACCAACACTATTCACAGATGAATAGGATTGTGGCTGGTGAATTCTGGAGGAAGGGCTTTGTTGTTGGGGAGAAGGATCCAGCAAGGAGGAAGATCAAAGACCCTGATGCCATGGATAAGGTGTTAGGGGTGCAGAGGCCATATTCCAGCCCCGAGCCTAGTCATGCTCAGACTCTTTTCACAGAATTTCTTAAGGGATATCTCCCTGCTGACCCTCTCAACCCTTCCATAGAATTCTTCCCCCCGACCACACATGTAGATTCCTTAGGAAAGGATCTTGGTGGTACAGGCCATGCTTAGGTTAATTTATATTCCTTTTGTAGTGCTGTTTTTTGTAACAGGCCTTTCAGGCAATTTTGTAATACAAAACATCAATTTTTGCTTACTTAATGGAATATGCACTTTTTATATGGTACGAGTCATTTTTTTTTTTTTTTTTTTTTTTTTTTTTAATCAGGCTTATAAGCCTCTGTCATCTCATTACTTTGGAATAATTTTTAAAACTTATTCCTCTGAAAGGGTGAGTCAGGCTTGTGAGCCTTTGTCACCTTTTAGAATATATTCCTCTGAAAGAGTGAGTCAGGCATATAAGCCTCTGGCACCTTCTAGAATTTATTCCTCTGAAAGAGTGGATCAGGCATATATGCCTCTAATACCTCACTAATTAGGAATTATTCCTTAAACTTATTCCTCTGAAAGAGTGGGTCAGGCATATATGCCTCTAATACCTCACTAATTAGGAATTATTCCTTAAACTTATTCCTCTGAAAGAGTGAGTCAGGCATATGAGCCTCTGTCACCTTCTAGAATTTATTCCTCTGAAAGAGTGAGTCAGGCATATAAGCCTCTGGCACCTCACTAATTAGGAATTATTTTGTAAACTTATTCCCCTGAAAGAGTGAGTCAGGCATATGAGCCTCTGTCACCTTCTAGAATTTATTCCTCTGAAAGAGTGAGTCAGGCATATAAGCCCCTGGCACCTCACTAATTAGGAATTATTCCTTAAACTTATTCCTCTGAAAAAGTGAGTCAGGCATATGAGCCTCTGTCACCTTCTAGAATTTATTCCGCTGAAAGAGTGAGTCAGGCATATAAGCCTCTGGCAACTCACTAATTAGGAATTATTTTGTAAACTTATTCCTCTGAAAGAGTGAGTCAGGCATATGAGCCTCTGTCATCTCACTACTTAGGATTATGATTAATTTTTGGCTATCTGTTTGCAAGAAGGATGACCATCTTTTTATTATAACCGTGAAATTACAAAGATAACAATATCTGACTGAGTCAGGACAACAAAAATGGAAATTTTAGAGAGATAAAGCTGGGCTCAGATGCCTCTGTTTAATTATTCTGAGAACGAAATAAATATCAGGGATAATACCTCTTCAGTCGTGAGGCATTCTGTGAATTGGGTTCCATATTGCCGTCACTTTTCCTGAGGCGGTAAGCCCCACGTCCTATGACCTCTGTGACTGTGTATGGTCCTTCCCAATTTTCCCTGAGTTTTCCGATTAGCCCGATCTTCTTTCGTAGTACCATATCGCCCACCTGGAATTCTCGTCTTTTGACTTTTTTGTTGAAGGTGTTTCTGACCCTCTGATGGTAGGCTGCTAGCCTGATGGCAGCTTGTTCTCGCTTCTCTTCGAGCAGATCGAGTCCATCAACCAGCTGTTGGTCGTTCAGTTCTTCCTGATACAGCTCTGTCCTGGCTGTTGGCACTATTTGTTCTGTTGGAATGACTGCTTCTGTCCCATACGTCATTGAGAATGGTGTTTCTCCTGTAGGGATTCTTGATGTTGTTCTGTAAGACCACAGTACCTCTGGAAGTTTGTCTGGCCACACTCCCTTATGCTCTTCTAGCTTCTTCTTTAGGGTATTCAATATGGTTCTGTTGGATCTTTCGGCCTGGCCATTTCCTTGAGGGTATGCGACCGATGACGTTCTCAACTGGATCCCATGTTCGTTACAGAATTGTCTGGTCCACTGATTATCCAGATTTAATCCGTTGTCAATCACTATCGCCCTCGGTACTCCGAACCTGCAGATGATATTGGTCCGTATGAATTTGATCACGTGCCTATGAGTGATGCTGGAATAAGCTTCTGCCTCGACCCACTTGGTGAAATAATCAGTTGCTATCAGTGCTTGATTCACTGATCTGAGGGCCATGGGAAGTGGTCCAACCGCATCAATCCCCCATTGTGCAAATGGGTGTGGGCTGAATATGGGGTTAAGCAGTTCTGGTGGCGGATGGATGAAATCCCCATGGAACTGACACTTTCTGCACCTTCTGACAAAGGCTTCAGTATCATGGGAAAGATAAGGCCAGAAATATCCTTGGCTTAGTACTTTATGGGCCAAAGTATGTTTTATTTAGGCTCAAATGGCCATATTTATACATTTTTATGCTCTTGGGTCATGGCCTAAGTTCATGGGGTCATGATCCACTTTCTTAATAACTACCCACTCCCTTTTTGGTAGTGGGTTGTTGATCCATTTTTCAAGGGAATGGACCCACGTTGATGGTCCCACGTATATTTGGTGGGTACAATATATGGGCTATTTATTATTCACATACTACATAGGCTCAATACTCTTTGGGCCTAATACATGGACCTGGGCCTGTAATTTTCACTATTTACAGTTATTTTTCATCGTGTTTTTATAGGGATACTGTTTTTAGCAGAGACAAAACTTGATGAAGTGATTTTTCACAATTTGTTTTTGAAAAATGGATAAGTTTATTTCACAAAGGAGCTTGATATTAGAGCAAAGCTTAGATGTTTGACATGTTTAATTAATAAATGAAAACCATTATAGTGTACATAATAACAAATTGAATAAATCAACCTCTGTTATTTTACCCACAATTAAATGAGTCATCCAGATTGGGAATCCCAGCAGTCTAATATATATAGACATGTACATATATATAATTGTCTGGATTGCTGTATGATATACAGTATACTTGGTCGAGGCCCCATCACTTTTGGATCTTGTCGTCTTTGGGTTTCATATTGCAAAGGTAGGCCCAAATCTAAGTCACCTCGAATTTAATGACACACTTTGAAGTTTGATTAGTGTATTAATGCACTTCTTAAACTGATTAATTCACTGTCTTGATTTGACTAAATCAATATGATTGACACGTGTATTAATTTTAATTAAATATAATTTTTAGTTTATTATTATTTTATATTTGACAATATTATGATAAGGACGGCGAGAAGATGACAATTGGGATGCATCATGCACACACTCCTCTCCCTATCAAAGTCCATAATTATAATTAGGGCTGCAAATGAACCGAGCCGTTCGTGAGTAGGCTCGGGTTCGGCTCGTTAAGAGCTCGGTTCATGCTCGTTCGTTTATTAAACGAACCGAGCTTGAACACAATTTTTAGGTTCGTTTAGTAAACGAACCGAGTTTGAGCATAATTTTTAGGCTCGGCTCGCAAAGCTCGTGAACATGCTCGTTTAAGTTAAATAGTAAAATTATATCATATTTGACAAAAGAAAGTGTTCAAATTGAACAAATTATGAAGATTATTATGAAAAGATTATAGAAATTAGGCGGTCATAACATAAAATTCATTCATAAAAAATTATACTAGTGAAAATATGTTAAAACAGATATGCAACAACTAGGGCTGCAAATGAACCGAGCCGTTCGTGAGCAGGTTCGGGTTCGGCTCGTGCTCGTTCGTTTAGTAAATGAACCGAGCCTGAGCACAATTTTTAGGCTCGTTTAGTAAACGAGCCGAGCTTGAACATTACTAAGCTCGGCTCGCCAAGCTCGTGAACAGGCTCGTCTAAGTTAATAGTAAAATTATATCATATTTGATAAAAGAAAGTGTTCAAATTAAACAAATTATGAAGATTATTGTGAAAAGGTTATAGAAATTAAGCGGTCATAACATAAAATTCATTCATAAAAAATTATACTAGTAAAAATATGTTAAAACAGACATGCAACAATTCAATCCAAACAACTATTAGGAAGATTAATATATGTTGCACTCAAATGAGTCATTCGTGAACAAGCACGGGCTCGACTCGTTAAATCTGGCGTTCGGCTCGGGTTCGTTCTTTAAGCAAATGAGCCGAGCTTGAACACATTTTCTAAGCTCGTTTAGTAAATGAACCAAGCTTGAACATTCCAAAGCTCGGCTCGGCTCGGTTCATTTGTAACCCTAGCAACAACTCAATCCAGACAACTATTAAGAAGAGTAATATATGTTACACTGAAACGAGTCGTTCGTGAGCAAACTTGGGCTCGACTCGTTAAATTTGGTGTTCAGCTCGGGCTCGTTCGTTAAGCAAATGAACCGACCTTGAATACATTTTCTAGGCTCGTTTAATAAATGAACCGAACTTGAACATTCCAAAGCTCGGCTCAGCTCGATTCATTTATAGCCCTAATTATAATCTCTATCCACAAAGAAGAATTATTTTAATTATTTTTTCCTTTTAACTCTCCCTTTTTCTATGATAATTTAAGAGAAACTATAGTCTACTTTAGTATATGTTATCGAAAATTCTAGAAACAAAAATTATTTTCTAAAAATAAAAAAAGAAAGATATGTAAATAAATATTTTTATAACTGGGTTTCCTAAAAAATATTTTCAAAAAACACCAACAAAAAATGTGTTTTGATAATTTTCTAATTTTCACTTTTTATAAAATAAAATATTATTTTCAAAAATGCAAATCAAACGCGCAAGTCCAAACATGTGATCCATATTGAATTTCAAGTCCCTTGTAGAGGTCCAGCCCAAAATGTCTGCTCTTCTTGTTCTGTTGTTTAAAGGCCCAGTTATTAGTTGGCCCAACATAGACTTTGTTCTTCTATTATATTTTTGAATTCTGTACAGGACTTCATGACAAGTCTCTCTTCTTTCTAACAATGGGACTATGGGTGTATTGATGGTTTGATGACCCACTATATATATATATATATATATATAACCATTCTAAAGGGACATAAATCAAAATCCTTTGTTTTCAGGAAGGAAAATAATATTATCTCAATATTGGTGTAGGAGAGTCGGGAGTAAAAAATTGAGATAATAGACTAAATCATTCGAAAATAATTTTAGCAAGGGCAATCTCACTAGCATCCTCGATTGAAACAAACTAGAATAGATACATGCACTAAGTAATGACATTGCAAGTTTACAACTATTTTAGAAAAAATACCATACAATTAAAAAAATATTAATTCTATGATTTTAATCTGCATGATGTAGAATATTCACTATTTGGACCCAAATAACTGTGTGAATTTTATAAAGACATTTGTTTGCACGTTGAGTTCAACGGTCCTCGATCAAATAATCCAAGGCTATGCAATGATTTCTTTAAAAGAAAAATTAGTTAAAAGAATGAGATTGATTACTTTGAAAATTGCATTAAGCAAGTCATTGGGACCATAATATAAACACCCTTAATATTGAGGGGAGGGGAGAGTGAGTGGAGACTCCTCTCTTCTGCAAGTGGTTTTATTGGTAGGGCTAAAAGTAGGACTTTTGCAAAATGTTGTGGGCTTGCTCAGCAACCATGGGCGCATGCATGATCTCTATTCTCACATATGCTTCAATGTCAAACCTATATATATATTTATATATATATATAGTTTCTTCGATTTTAATCATTCAGAATGAGACCCTTCATAACCCACTAGCTAGTTGCTCTTAAGTGATTTTATTTTACTTTTATCTTTATTTTTGCTAAAACTCAACAATGTATGGGAAGATGAAATTAGTGTTTTAAATTTGTCACCCATATGTATTAGCAAAAAATATATATATATATTTCAAGGAAGAGGGCTATAAAGCAATGATATTTTAACTGCATCATAGCGGTGTTGGACGTTTGAAAATGTTTATGATGCGGGGACAAGGGTAGTACACCTAGTTTGAAATTAAAATATTTTTATATTTTGGTTGGATATGAATTATATGATGAAGACTCGTTTAAACACTTTCGGGACATAGCAGTATAATCTGCAATTAATGTTTTATTTAAGAATAAAATTTAGTACAAGTTAAAATGTATGTTAGATTAATTTAAATATAATAAGATTGAATAAAACAAAAGGTTAACTCTAGACTTTAAATTAGCCTTTTCATTTGACTAAAACGAATAAAAACTATATATTTTTTCATGATTCAAACTATATAAATTACTAATTTTGACTTGTTCATGTCATATTATGTTTTTATTTTTGCAAAATTTGTCACATAATCATATTCATGACGTACCCATATTCGTGTCTGAATTTCTTGTCATTGAATAATGAGAGTGTTGAACATAAACACAAATTATAGCATATACCTGTTTTTTTCTTTGCATATAGAATATATATATATGTTACTTCTAGAATTAGAATTGAAGTATGACAGACCAACAACTCTAAAAGCCATGACTTAGCATTGAATTACTTGTTAAACTATATTGTTTATTGATAAAGTACTCATTAAATCACATTCACATTTTGATGTCATTGACTATCTTCTCCACACTTTATGACCACCAAATGGATTAAAATTAGAATCTTGAAACGAATTGCACTAATATATATATATATATATATATATATATTATATAGAAATGCAATCATACAAATTTAGAAGTAGGACTATGGAAAAATATATTTACTTTGTTCTAAAATAAGTGTTAATATTTACTTTTTTTTTTTTCGTATCAAAATAAATATTTTATTTAAAAATTAAAATTAGTATTTCATTCATAATCAATATAATATTTTAAAAAGTTAAATTTCAAAAAAAAAAAAAAAACCTTATAGCATATATAATAGGAAGCTGAAAGAGAGAGTTTTATGTCCAAGGACACAGTAACAAGCTATTATGGAATCATACCAAACTAATATCCCTATATCTTTGCGCTTTCCAAGTGCACATATCTGATTCTCATGCCACTTGCCAGCTGTTAAGTAGAAGATGTGACATGTATATATATATATATACACACACTTATATTAAAGTGATTAAAATTTTACTCAATACGGAGGAATGCTGTTAATATAAAGGGTTAATTTCAGTAAACCCCCTATACTATTCAGATTAATCAACTAATCTCTTGTGTGTTCATTTTGCTTCCCTATACTATTCAATTTTATCAAATTGCCCCCTCATTTCTCAAAATGCCTAAACTACCCTCAATAGTATAAGGGGGTTTAGTGAATTATTTCGGAAAAAATAATATATACTTTTTTCAAAAAAAAAAAATTCGAAAAAAAATCATATTTTGTTCCAAAATATGAATTTGTTTTCGAAAAATATTTTTTTTGCGAAACAATATATATTATGTTCCAAAATATGAATCTTTTTTTCAAAAAATATTTTTTTGCAAAAAAGTGTATATCATGTTCCAAAATATGATTTTTTTTTTGCAAAATATATATATTATGTTCCAAAATATGATTTTTTTTTTTGCGAAAAAGTATATATTATGTTCCAAAATATGATTTTTTTCTGAAAAATAATTTTTTTGCGAAAAATATATATTATGTTCCAAAATATGATTTTTTTTTTGAAAAATATTTTTTTTGCGAAAAAGTATATATTATGTTCCAAAATATGAATTTTTTTTCGAAAAATAATTTTTTGCGAAAAATATATATTATGTTCCAAAATATGATTTTTTTTTCCGAAAATTATTTTTCAAAAAAAAATCATATTTTGGAACATAATATATACATTTTTGTTCCAAAATATTATTTTTCGAAAACAAAATTCATATTTTGGAACATAATATATACTTTTTCACAAAAAAAAATATTTTTCGGAAAAAAAATCATATTTTGGAACATAATATATATTTTTCGCAAAAAATTATTTTTCAGAAAAAAAATCATATTTTGGAACATAATATATATTTTTTGCAAAAAAATTATTTTTCGAAAAACAAATTCATATTTTGGAACATAATATATACTTTTTTGCAAAAAAAATATTTTTCGAAAAAAGAATTCATATTTTGGAACATAATATATACTTTTTCGCAAAAAAAAATATTTTTCGAATTTTTTTTCATATTTTGGAACAAAATATGATTTTTTTTCGAATTTTTTTTTTTTGCAAAAAGTATATATTATTTTTTCCGAAATAATTCACTAAACCCCCTTATACTATTGAGGGTAGTTTAGACATTTTGAGAAGTTATGGAGCAATTTGATGAAATTAAATAATATAGGAGCAAAGTGGACACACAAGGGTTGTTAGTTGATTAATCTCGATAATATAGGGGAATTTACTGAAATTAACCTCATATAAATAATTGTATATGCCACTTAATGTCACACACGTAATAGTCAATACCCTTCCAATTTAAAGACATGAATGTGATACAGCAAGGTTTAACTTCGAATCGACGAGTGTGGGAAGACAAACTTGAACATGAACTACAGCTTTTCTTGTGGTGAAAAAATAAGCCAATCCATGGATTAACAAGGACTACTTCTATGCTAACATATATATTCATTAATCCTTAATTCTTTGGGGGAAAATATTACTTACCTCCCTTGAAGTTTAATCATATTGCACGCGGTATTTCTTAGTTTTGAAATGTATCAGTTACCTCCCTCAGGTTAGCTTTTTCTATCACTTTCACCCCTCCATCCAAAGTCAACGCGGTCAAAGGGATAAAGTACCCTAAATACCCCTCAAATTCATATTATAGTTTCACCCCTTAAATTATTGAATTTCACATTGCCCCCACCCCAATGGGTAAATTACAATTTCACCCCCTAAAATTTGAAAAAATATTTAAAATTTTAAAAAATATATAAAATTTGAATATATATAATTTGAAAAAATATATAAAATTCAAAAATATATATAAAATTTGGAATATATATATAAATTTAAAAAAATATATAAAAATTGAAAAAATATATAAATTTCGAAAAACATAAATAAATTTTGAAATATATATATAATTTGAAATAAATATATACAATTTGAAATAAATATATAAAATTAGAAATAAATATATAAAAAAATAAAAATAAAAAAATTTTGGAAAAAATATATAAAATTCTGAAAAAATGTATAAATTTTGAAAAACATATATAAATTTCAAAATATATATATATAATTCGAAATAAATATATAAAATTCGAAATATATATATAAAATTAAAATATATATATTCAAAAATATATATATAAATTTCGCAAAATATATAAAATTTAGAAAAATATATATATATATATAATTTGAAATTTTGATAGTTCAATCTTCCAAGCAAAAAACTGCATAATAGCTAGCAGAACCCATTAGATCTATTAGAAAAATAAGTGCTTAGGATTTGATAGACTTCTCACCCTCTACACAACAAATATTGGAACACCTTCCTATAATATAGCCTCTTCAAATATATGCATGTTTGAATTTGCAAATTAACCCATTTCGAATTTATATATTTTTTCCGAATTTTATATATTTTTTCTAATTTTAAATATATATTTTTGAATTTATATATTTGTTTCAAATTTTATATATATATTTCAAAATTTATATATCTTTTTCGAATTTTATATATTTATTTCGAATTAGATATATATATTTTGAAATTTATATATGTTTTTTCGGAATTATATATATATATATATATATATATATTTAAAATTTTATATATGTTTTCTAATTTTATTTATTTATTTCAAAATTTATATATATTTTATTTTTATATTTTTTTTCAAAATTTATACATTTTTTCCAAATTATATATATATATTTGAATTATATATATATTTAAATTATATAATTATTTTAAAATTTTAAATATTTTTTAGAATTTTAGGGGGTGAGACTGTAATTTACCCATTAGGGTTGGGGCAATGTGAAAATTCAATAGTCTAGTGGGTTTATTGAGGGTAATTTCATAATTTTACATCTCCAAGGGAGGTATCTGATATTTTCAAAAACTTAGGGGTGCGCGTGCAATTAGGCCTTACCTCAGGGGATGTAAGTGATATTTTCCCATTCTTTTGTGTGTATAACATATATATATATATATATATATATATGTGTGTGTGTATACCAAATTTTCATTAATCCTTAATTCTTTTAGTCTTTAAAATTGGAGTACAAGGTAACTAGGCCATGGGTGTATGATTGAAGTGAAAAAATAAGCTTTACTTTTGCTTTGGGGTCCATAAACTAACATTTAGACTATATAACTGTCAATATAAATGGGTAGTTGGGATTTGCAAGATTGGGATAGAGAAGAATTTCTTGAATCTTTTTCATGGGGACCTTGAAAATGAATTAAACCAACTTCGCTATTAAAATGTCTATATGAAATTACCCACGTTTGCAAAGGAAATGGGACCTCATGGGGACCTGGCTAGGCTTGCTTTATCTGATATCAAATTTTTTTTTTTTTGCTCATTAGAGTATACATTAATTTCAATGTCACCAACTCTTGAACTATATATATATATATATACTATTTTTTAACTGCATGATGAAGATTTTTTTCTGCATTTAATAATTTGGGCCTAGTGTTATACATCATCAAGCATAAAGAGGAATGTTGATGCTGTATTGTTAGGTGTTGATATTAAATATATATATGTATGTATATATATATATATATGTATATGTGTATAATTAGATAACTCTAAGAGGATTAGAGAATCCTGTGGTCCAAACATACGTGTTCCTCTCTCCCAATTGCTAATTTTAATCATTATATTCGCAAAAAATCTTCTGGTATAAAGCTTGGGAAAAAAACATATATATATATATATATATATGTATATGTGTATAATTAGATAACTCTAAGAGGATTAGAGAATCCTGTGGTCCAAACATACGTGTTCCTCTCTCCCAATTGCTAATTTTAATCATTATATTCGGAAAAAATCTTCCGGTATAAAGCTTGGAAAAATATTATTTATGCAATATCTTTCCGTGAATAAAGGCTTTTTCAAAAGCCAACTTACATACAATGTGTATGAAATTTCGTGGTTATGGGTCATATACTTGAACACTTAGCTCAGCTATCAATTAAGAAAATATGCAAAGAAGTTCAGATCTTGAGAAGATCGATTAGTTGCTTATTTATTAATTAGAGGGTTGTTTGGTAAGCATTGTTGTTTTGCAAATTCTTTTCTTATTGTAAATAGGAATGTTCAGGAACCGGAATCGAACTGGAACCGAATCGGAATCGGCAGTTCGGTTCGGTTCCATATGGGTTCGGTTCCGGTTCCAGTTCCAAAATTCCAAGAACCGAAAATTTCGGTTAGGTTCCGGTTCCGGCCCCGCGGAACCGAACCGGAACCAGAACATGTCTTTTTTTTTTTTTAATATATATTTTTTATTATTAACCAAAAAGACTAGCAATAAACCTCCACTAATTTCAATAACAATATAAATCCAAGCTACTTTTTTTATTCCACTAATTATATATTTGGTTTTTGGTTTGCTTTAATTCAAATACTCTAGTTTATAATTATATTATTTTATAAAATTGAGATTTAAAAAAAAAAAAAAAATATAGAAGGAACCGGAACCGAAACGATTTTTCGGTTCGGTTCCTTCCCTTTTCGGTTCCGATTCCTATTCCAATTTTTCAAGAACAGAAAAAATCGGTTCGGTTCCGGTTCCAGACGGAACCGGAACCGGTCCTGAACAGCCCTAATTGTAAAAGAAAATAAAAGTAAAATTACAATCTTTAATTTTTACAGTATTATATTTTACTGTCACATGAGCATTAGACTTGTGTGATGTTTGGTAAAATTGAAAATTAAGTAGTGAAAATTTTAGGTACCGAAGATTTTAAGTGGTGTTTAAAAAAATTATATACATCTTTTTATTTTTATAAATTTCCAGTCCTCAAAGACTTGAATGTTAAGTGGTGATCATATCATTTGAAATTTTATCTCATTTGAAGTGACACTTAATCTGTTAAGTGATGTTCAAATATCTTATAAAATTTAGTTAACTAAATAAGTACTCAGATTTAAATGGTAAATAAGTATTATTAAATTTTAAGCAATTTTTTATAACACTATATCTGTTTGGGGTGGCAATTTATATTCGTGTCGGGTTAAAACACAAAGTGTCAATTATATTCAAAGTTAAACTCAATGCATTATTTAGACATGTAACATGACACAAATAGTGTAACTCATATCATTTCCTTTTAATGTCTCTATTTTTGTGATGATAATTAAAGTTAATGACTTTTTCATTTTCTCCCAAATTTTCTTATCACACAAGATTTTCCCTATCCATCCTTTTTATTTTTATTTTTCTTATTTTCCTCTCTTCTCAGCTCCAAGTTAGAGATGTACATCCTTCGTTTTGAAAACAGATCGAAGATTTTTCGGAACCAAAATTTATTAACTTCCAAAACTTTAGAATCGATTCCAATAGTTTGTCCAGTTAAATCGAACCAAAACCTTTTCATCCCGCTAATTTAGTCTTTTATTTTCTGAATGGTATGTAAATATAAAATGTCATATCTTTGATGTTATTGCAACTTTCACAAAGCCTTTTGTTGGCATATGTCACAATATATCCACAAAATTAACATTATCCACTCTGTTAAGCTAAATAAATCTTCTTATATCAGATTAAACTAAATTTTGTATGTTACAAATTTTGAATAAAATCAATTTGGAAATTGAAGTCCTTGGAGAATTTGGGATTAGCGTCCATAGATGTGAGGTGAAAAGTGAGAGATGAACATTGAAGACATAACCTCACATTTATAGGTCTCACTTTTTAGACTATTTTTTTTTTTACATTTGGATAACTTTATTGTTCCACCAACATAGGATAAATATGTATATAAATTATAATATGAGTAATTTAGTATAGTATATAGAAATATATAGATATACATATATCTGTGTTTCGGATCAATTCAAATTAATATATTAAGAATTGAAGCAAAACCTATTTGTGAAATAATGGTTCTAATATTTCTGAACCTTGTCCAATTAAATTATGATTAATTCATAATTTAATTGATCAGATATGTAAAATTCAAATTACATCGATTTTGATTTTTAAGATTTAGCGAATTATTCCAAGCCATATATATACGCAATACGCATCATGTAAATGTATCTCTCGTTATGGTTCCAAAATTTGATGGCGGCTAAAATTTTAGACACGTGAAATCATGGGAGAATGACACGTGTCATTTATCCCAATTATCATGAAAGATAAAGTTGGTGGTAGTCACTGATTTGGGTAGGCCAACCCACATTACACTTCACAGTCTTTTTGTGAGTGTCACGTGTAGCTCACATGAGCTGACACTGAACCACCTCAACCCCACTCTTTGGAATATAAAAGCAGTATAACTTTCGAGTCTAAATAGTAGTAATTAAGTTAAAATATGATAATCAGAATAATAAACTAAAACTTAGATGAAAGAAATAGTATGATATTAGGGCTTGTTTCGTAATTATTTATGTTTGTTGTTTAAGTAGTGTTTATGTGTTATTTTTATTTATGGATTAAAATATGTATACTTTGATAATTGCTTATGTTTTTTACGTTTTTATATATAATAAACACAAAATCATGTTTGATACAAAATTTTGTTTATATTAATGATAATGGTTGGCAGCAAGATGTGGAAGCGATGGGCGGTGGAGGTGGGAGGTGAAGGTGATGGCCGATAATGGTGGTTGAAGGTGGCTAGTGGTGGCGGCGGCGATTGACGGTGGGCGATGGTCGGTGGTGGGCGATAATAGTGGTTGTCGGCCGGTGGAAGAGATGGTCAGTGGTGGTGGACGGTGGACGATAGTGATGGTGGGTGATGGAGGTGGTGGTCGTTAGTGGGGGAGGAGATGGCCGGTAATGGTGGTCGGTGACCAATAGTGGTGATTGACGGTGACCGTGATGGTCATCGATGATGGTGGGTGGTGAAGGTGATTGACGGTTGAAATGGAAGATTATGATTGGTAGAATAAAGAATGATAATATTTCATAAACATAAATAGAAAATGATAAACATCGTTTTGGTGTTTATAAAATCATGTCTTAGGTACAGTGTCATTTTATAAAATTTTATAATTTTTATAAACAAAATAAATTTAACAAACGTGTTTTTCTCCAAATCTATTTATATAAACAATAAACATAAACGGTTATCAAATGCCCCTTAAAGGCTTGTTCCAAATTCGATTTACATTGACAAAGCATTGTGTATTAATGAATTGTATCACTATGTTAGAGCAATCAATTTGTCCCACATTGGATTCGAATGGGAAAGTGAATGTGTATATAGATGAGTGAATGTTAGTCTTACCCATTAGTTTAAGCTTTTGAGTCAAACCGCAAAGCCCGAGATAGTTGATATCAGAGTCAGACTCGATCCTTGTTCCACGACCATGCCAAGCACCCGCTTGGGTTACCATCCCTGAGTGAAGTTCAGGCCAGATCAGATAGGCAGAGTGATACGATCCCAACGAGGACGTTTCTCAGATTCGGATGGGAGAAAATGTTAGCTCAAAGGTATTGTAGAATTGGAAAAAAACAATAGTCATGTATAGTTGGATCTTACAATGACAAAATGTATAATTACTTGAGCCATTATAGTAGTCATCAACCCAATGATTTTGGTGAGTCGGGTTTAGGGCTGAACACTCTTTCTTTTAAATCCAATTTATTAATTTGTTTTCCAAATTCGGTTTGGGACGTCCACACAAACTTGGTCGAGTACTTTTTTATTAGCGTTATTAACATAAAATTTCTTATGGCTTCAAAATCTTAACAAATACCCCCTAAGATGCAATATTACCCGTACATTTTAAAATCTTTCACATGCCCCCTTCCAGTCTCAAAATGACGTAGTTTAAGGCCAAAAAAATTGAGACCATAAGGGTTTTATGTTAAAATGCTGAAATTATAAGGGGGTTTATGTTAAAACATTGAAACCATAAGAATGTTATGAGGTTAAAATGGAGCTTTGTGCAACCTATAAAAAATGCAGGAGACAATATGGCACCTCAGGAAGTATTTGTTAAAATTTTAAAACCATAGAAGTTTTTATATTAATAACCTTGTTTATTATTACGTTAAAAAATTGACAATCATACACCAAAGATATGACCAAATTTTAGTTTATCATCATAGATGCAAACAAAAGGGAAGAAAAAACCTAATAAATGAATACTTATTTATGTATTAACTATTAGGGTTATTTACACCGATACCTTCTGAGATTTGGAGAAATTATAGTTAGATGCAACGTTTGGATAATTTGTTTCAATCGTCTTCTGAGATTTAGAAAAGTTGACAAAGACATCCCAATGATATATATGTCCCTTAAATTAAAGAATTGATTAAATTAGTAAAATTGTTGAATAATAAAATGATGCATATGCCCCTCTATGTAATAACATGAGATTTTGTTGTAGATAATTAGTTTTTTGCAAAAAAAAAAATTTGTTGTCTAAATTTTTTTTTTCCAACAAAATTCCAATTGGTTGCAAACTTTTTGAACTTAGCGACAAAAATATAATTCGTAAAAAAAAAAAATATATAGATACAAACTATTTGAAAATTAATTAAGTTTTAGTGACAAATTTTTTTTTTGTTGTAATAATTAATTTTTGTGATAAATTTTTGATTTGTTGCGTAAAATAAAAATTTTAGAAACACATTTGAATGTTTGTTACTTAAAATGTATTTTTTATAACAAAGTTCCATTTGGTTGCAGAATATTTGTATTTGACACTTTGTGCCAAAAATTTAAGATTTTTAATTAATTATTTTTAAGTGTGACAAATATGTAAAAATTATAAAAATGATTAGTTACTAATGATAAAATAAAATGTATATATTACCATTATTGAAATTTGTCTAACAACTCTACGAAATATTTTAAGTGGATATTGTTTATTTCAAATTATTTATATAAATAAAATTAATTAACAAGTATTACAGTTATATTTAAAAGTAATCGTTAATAGTTAAAAAAAAATTAAAATCTACACACACAGGGGCATACCAAAAAATTATGTTAGGGCGTATATTAAATATGGTAAAAAGTACTTATGATAAATAAAAGAATAAAAAAATAGTTAACTTAAGAATTAATAATGTTACAACACAAAAGTTTAAAAAATTAAAGTGTAGGCATGGTTATTTTAGTTTATTCAACTTAAGGAAAAAAAAAAAAAACAAGAAAGGAAAGGAAAAAATATTTATATTACAAATTCAAAGTCAATGGGTACTATGGACATTTCCTAGGTGTTGGGGTGTCTTTGTCAACGTTTCAAACCTCGGGGGCAATTGAAACGCACTCTCCAAATATTGCACATATCTATAATTTCCTCAAATCTTAGGGGTGTCATTGTAAATAACCCTAACTATTATTTCGAACAGATTCGTGACTCAACAGTCTTAAATTCTTGTAAAGGTGGTGACTCGCGAAAAGGTTAAATCCGTGAGGATTGGTTTATTTTGGGATATTGGCTCAATGATTTATTTATTTGGGAGATTGGCCCAATGTTTGCTTTATTTGGGAGAATGGTCCAAATAAGGTTTGTACGCGAGAGCTTGCATTATACAGAGTGAGGTATGATGGACTGATGTGTTTATAGCTCGCATTTGAACTCATAATCCTAAATGTTGCTCGCGTAGGGAATACTATTCGGAATCTAAGAGAAATGCTTGGGATATGTAAAAAGTGGGTCGCGACCCTATTTACGTTGTCCTAAGCAAGAATACCTTAGAGATGCCGATAGTATTCAGGGTCATGAAAAAGGTATGCATGCAAAAGGTCATGACCCAGCAAAGATATACAGCATGGTTCCTTGGCTAAGGAAAAATCAGATCCGCGATGAAACAGGGTGCGGATCACAAGTCACGGAGCATAGTATGATCCGCGCAAGGGATTGCGCGAATCAGTTTCGCGTAGTCAAGGGAGTGAGACTATACTGTGTAGGATATTTATGGCGCGGATTGATATGGCAGGATTCATGTCGCGAGACAGGTGCTGACGTGACAATGCAATCCGCGAGGATTACTGGACTCTCACGTCTATAAATAGAAGTGCGAGAACTCACTTCAGGGATTTTTTGGAGACCAAGGGAGAGAAATTTCTAGAGAGAGAAAGTATTTCGTAAACACTTGTAACTGTTATTTTCTCTTCCATTTCTCTGTAAAACAATACAAAACAATAAAAGCATCAACACTATTATTTGACTAACGAACTTGTGTAAAAACTATATTTACATCATTTAATTCATTCGAACCCCTACAATTCTTTTCCAACACCCACCCTGAGCCATTAAAATGACCCTAAACTCATTCCAATTAATTTATGGAACTTGTTGGGTTAATTGTCATTTACTATAAATTAAGCCTTTGTTTTAACTTTTTAGAGGAAAAAGTTATTATGAACAGTGTTTGTCATAATTTTAAGAAAAAAATTTAGACCTTGAATGAGCGTTTTGAAAAAATTAGGAGCTACCAAATTCTTAACATAATTTATGTTTCTCTTTTTTGTTTCTGTAAAAGCAAAAGTAGAAGATTTACCAAGGAGACCTAAGTGAGTAAAGACTTGTGTTTTGAATATATATTTTTTTCATTACCCTTGTTTATAGAACCTGTGTTTTTGTTTATTTAAAGTCACCTCATCCTAAATTCCGAAAAAGATTTTTTTTTTTACCACATTCTTCCTCTAATTCTTTCCTCTTGTTTTTTTTTTCTTTCTAATTAATAAATCCCAACAGTCCTTAATGATGATTATTTGAATCTTGATTAACGTATTATTACGGTTTATGACTGTCTTGTTCTTATTGCTCATTGTCGAATCGATAAAACAAAATTGACTTTGTCACATTAAATACATTTAGTTTTTAATGAATTTAACTAGTATTAACATATCTCTGAGAAGAAAAAAACAATTAATTAATGGTTAGAAAATGTCGATTAGATGCCAAGTGGGGGAGCCTACTAGGGATTTGTGTGTTGGTGGCTGAGGATACAATGATATGGTTTACTCAATTTGTTTGAATTCTTCTGCTTACATTTTTCTAGCCAGCACAGTAAGTTATTGTAATATTGTGTTTGTACGAATATGTGTATGTCTCTGTATCTGTGTGTTCATGAGAGAGAGAGAGTTGTCATTTGTTTTAATTTTGACTTAATTATATTAAGGTCAGAAGCTATTTTGAGAAGTTGATATCTCCCAGCTTCTTTAAAACGCTCTTCCAAAGTTCAAAAATTTTTCTAAAAATTTTGTCAAACACCGTTCAAAACAGCTTTTACCTCCAGGAAGTCAAAAACAACGTTTGAAAAATCAATCCAAACAAGCCTAACAAGGGCTTGAGAGAGAAAATGCAAAATCAAATGAAACTTTTTTAAATAGATCACAAAGTTGGCTCAAATCATATCCAGAGATTTATTAATTGAAAACTAATCAATATTAAGATCTCCTTAGGACAAAAAGGCAAAAACCACCCTTTTTATTTGGATGGATATATACATTGCATCACATGCAAACTAAGACGAGCCAATCCTTAATTAAGAATTAATTAAAAGTGGCTTTACAATTGTTGTCATCAATATCTTTCTCATTACATGCCAGCCAAACCATGCTTGCTTCTACATTATCAAAATCATCTCTATCTTACCAAACAAATGCATCTTCCTTTTATAGTTTAGTTTAATTACTTAATTTATAGTTGTTATAGTTAATTAATATAGTTTTTAATTGTATAAATATCTTCCTGTATGAATCACAGTTGTTTAACTTCTCTCCTTTTTTTTTGTAAATAGCTGTCATTATATTTCCTTTGTTAATGTATTTTTCAGTTAAAAAATAATATAGTATTGTGTTTTCACCCGTACGGACTGCTCCCACTGGATTTTTTTTTCCCTCTTTATTCTATTTTTTTTATCTATTATATGTAAAAGATTTTTTATGAATTCTATATATTTTATTAGTTATTACTCATTCATTTTTTTTATGAGGTTCAACATCTAAGACAAAAAAAAATATGAGTAGCCAAATATATATAAAAAAAAAAAAAAAATTCAATTGTAAGATAATTTGAAAGAAATTCATATGTTAAGTTTTTTTATTAACTAAATTATTATTTTTTGTTAAATTTTTTTGTCCATGATAAAGATTACACTAATAATTAAGTGTTAATGAGACGGGATAAGAACGGATGGACATAGGTATAGTAATCTGTTAATATGACAGATATAAATTATGAGTAGGTAAAAAGAATGGGAATAAATATACGCGAACTCATTTTGTACCAGCACATCCCTGGTATACGTACATGGGGGACACAGTCACAGAGCATATATTTTATGGACAGTGATGGAGGCAATGAGTGAAGTGAAGAAAAAAATACAAAAAGGAAAGGGCTCAATGATAAAGTGAAGATGATGAGCATACATCAAAGGAAAGAAAGTAGTAATAAACCATAGCAGTACTATACACACACATATCTATCTATCTATATATATATATCAGTGGTTAGTAGGACTTGCTGTGTATGACTAGTATACATAGATATGTTGAAAACGTGGGAAAAAATTGCAAGGGAAAAGGCAGCAGCCTCCTACAGTACACGTATGAACGCAATGCTAACTCCCTCCTCTTAATATACAACTACCTTTTAAAAACGCCTATGGCATGAGCGAGCAAGTTGGAAATTTCATTTTGGGACCGAGATTTTGACGTGGAGAGCACATACAATATAGGGTATGCTACTCAAAACACGCTATAATATAGATATTGTGAGTAATATTTGATTAGTTTCAACAAGTTGGAAATTTCATTTTGGGACCGAGATTTTGACGTGGAGAGCACATACAATATAGGGTATGCTACTCAAAACACGCTATAATATAGATATTGTGAGTAATATTTGATTAGTTTCAAAATATTTGTATTGGTATCTAATTTTTTGGAATAAGTGCCTAAAATACTTTTTTATTATGAATATAGTGTTTATAACACCTATTAATTTTAAAACATGTATTTTGACACTTGCGTTTTTTGGACAAGTGCTTAAAATACCCTAGTAATACATATATTGTGTTTATAACATCCATTAGTTTAAAAATGTATATATATTTTTTTTGAAGTAAGATTTATATATAATATCAAAGAAAATACTTAAGTATAAATGAAAATATGTGTATTGACACATAAGTTATTATGAATCATTCCAATTGTATATTTTTTTTTAGTTTCATGAGTTTCTAAATTAAAATTAATTATCTTTTTTTTTGCATTCATATGTTTTTATAAGGAACAATCCTTGATTTTTCACATTAAAAATTCAAAAATACTATTTTGAATTTTATAAGGAACAATCCTTAAACAATCTTTGATTATTTTGGTATTAATTAAACAAACCTTTTTGTTTTTGGTAAATAAACCCACCTATTTTCTCAAATAAGTTGTTAAAAATTTATTTACTATCATTTTTTTTGTTTCAACAATTTAAGAATATATATACAAAAAAAATGGGATCAATGCAATCAATGGCGGAGATCATGAAAAAATACGACAAAAACTAACTTCAAAAAATATATATATATTTTTTAAAATTTAACTTCAATAAATATTTTCTTTTTACTTTTGTTCTAAAATAAATGTGCAAATTACCTCCAGAATGGTTCGAGTTTTTAACCACTTACAGTGCGTTTAATTTCATGTGGTTTTATTTCCCCCCAAAATTGGGGCAATTTGCACTATATTAAAAGGTTTGGGAGAAAATCGAACTACATGGATGTTATATGCACTGCATACCATAGAGGGTTAAAAGTTCGCGACCCTATAATATATTATCTATGAAGCACGGAGACAGAGACGGATAAGCAGGAAAAAAAAAAAAAAAAAAACACGGCGCGAAAACTTTAAGAAATAATAAATTAATCACTTATTATATAGTTAAAATAATTAATTTTTAATTCTTTTATATGCCTAATAATAAAAATTAGATCTTAAAGGTGGAATTTTTTTATTACTATTTTCTAAGTTATATATTATTTTTTAATTACTTTATAATATACTAGTATTTAAATTTTATGATATTTTTAACCGTATTTGGAGCGTGTCTGTGTTAAAAATGCGTGTCCAAATTATAATGTTTGTGTACATATTACCGATATGGATACCTTAATAAGGGCCCGATTATACATGGAGGGCTTGCTTGACTGTATAAAGTTTGCTCGAGTAAAATTTATATATCTTATTCAAAAAAAATTAGAAAAATAGAATCGAGGGCATAAAATGTGTTATGTGATAAGTGATGACACTATCATATCTTGTTATTAGAAGTTTTCCATTCTAGCTCATTAAAATGTACGGAACGTTTGGATACTCTGTATTTTCCTTTTATTTTTACTGTTCATTCATTTAAAAAATAAAAGTACGTTTGGCAAACGCGTTTACTGTTTATTTTTTTTTGCCCAAAAAATTATTTTATGTTAATAATGAATAAAAGTGGTGAAAATACCAAATATAATTTTTAATTATTTTTTGAGTTTTTTTACTGTTTAGGGTACCACCTCCACCACCGCCGCCGGCACCAACCAAAAATACCCCCCGCCACCGGTCGTCGTCGCTGGCCCCCACCACCTCCGGTCGCCGCCGGGCCCCACTGCCTTCACCCGCCGCCAGTCACCCACCGCCGCCGCCGCCCACCAATATCATTTTATTTTTCAATACAAATTTTGATCCAAACGCTTTTTAGTTTTTAGTTTTTTGCTGAAAAAAACAAAGACAAATACAAATAGAGTTTTTATATTTGAAGACATAAAACAAATACAAAAAACAGGCTTTCCAAACACACCCGTAACATTTGTTTATTTTTTTTCATTAAAAATATATGTAAACACAACTTATATATTATACATGTTCATGATGTTATTTTTCATAGGGGTAGACACGGATCGGATTGGACCGGATTGAGAATTTTTTTATCCGATCCACTACTACCGGATTTTTAATTTTCGGAACCAATTCAATCCATTTGTCTAATGAAATCAATTAAAACCGGATCGCGGTGAACCGGATTGGTTCGGATCGGTTTCGCGGATTGAAACATAATCCTATATTAGCTAAATTGAGGAAATAAATTAATACATTGCACAATATTATGTGAATCACAAGTACAAGTTTAAAACAACTGATGACCAGAATAAATTCATATAGTGTAGTATATTATGACTTAAAAACACAATCATGAAATTGCAGTAAGATAATGACTTAAAAACACAACCATGAAACTGCAGTAACACACTTAACTTTAAATTGAGTTTAATTAATAAAACCCTCAATTCAAAGTAGTGAAATTGAGTAAATCCCCCAATTTAATGTAGTTTAATTGAGTAAAATTGATAAAATCTCCAACTCAAAATAGTTAAATTGATTTCAATTGAGTGAAATTGATAAAATCTCCAATTAAATTAGTGAAATTAAGTAAATCCCCCAATTCAAAGTAGTTTAATTGAGTTCAATTGATAAAATCCCCAACTCAAAGTAGTAAAATTGAGTAAACCCCCAAGTAGTTAAATTGATTTTAATTGAGTGAAATTGATAGAATTCCCAATTTAAATTAGTGAATTTGACTTTAAATGAGTGAAATTGAATAAATTCTCAATTCAAAGTAGTTTAATTGAGTTTAATTGAGTAAATTTGACAACATTATCAAATTTAAGCCGTGTAATTGAATGAAATTAAGTTCAATCGAGTAAATCTTTAATTTAAAGTAGTTAAATTGAGTAAATCTCAATTCAAAGTAGTGAAATTGAGCGAATAGTAAATCCCATTTTTAAAGAAAATATAAATATTTAAATAATACATTGTTAATAGTACATTTTAATGAGAATATTATAGATATAAATAGATAATTATTTAGTGTAAAATATGATATTATGATTTAGTTTTAAATAATATATTACTGATATAAGATATTATAATTTAGTTTAAAATAATATATTATTAATATAAATATATTAAAATATATGTGAACAGTATTAGATTGAATCGGATTAATTGAATTATCAAAAATAAAATTCATAACCAATCAATAAAATATTGAATTTGGTATTTTTTGATCCATGTCCAGTCCAATCCAAAATAAAATCATAAAATCGATCCAAAATATCTAACCCAAATTAAAAGAATTGAATTTTCGAATTCGTCCAACCATCATTTTTCAGACCCTCGAAAAAGGATCTGGGTTGACCTCAAGAATAGAATATATCCAAGATTTTTTAGATGAAACACAAATAAAATGGCATAGTTGGCGAGCATCAATTAATAACCATGGCTAAAATTAATCTTTGTACATAGAAACAGTGTACAATTAATTCCTAATCAAACCCTGGGACCAACCAAAAGAATCATCAGTCTGAGAACACATCAAAAAAGAGTGAATGCGATAAGACTCGTACCTTTAATGGTGGTGTAGACTTGCAGTGCGCCATCTCTGAATTCCAATATATATATATATACAAATATATTATGTATATATATGTAAGTGTACTAAGTACTGAAGCAGAAGATATATTTTCATCATTAGCAGTAGAGACTTGCACTTCTTTCCCTCTTATCTTGATTGATAGATTTGACCCATATCTCACGAGTTGTCTTTTAATTTAAACGGCCCACCCGTCTCTTCTTACTATGTACTGGACCCGTATTTGTCACTTTGTACAGTATAGTGGGCCCATTTAATTTCAGGATTATTTTTGATCTGTTTAATCGACCAATCAGAAACTTGACACGTTCTGTATTACCATAGGTAGGCAAACCAGGATATAAATCCAGAAATTGCCCAAGGATCCCATATTCTGCTTCAGTGAGCGCGTGCAAGGTGTTGGATCTAGAGAGAACAAAACATTTGTTTAGATTGAGAAATAAATACATAATAAAATATATACCAACCTCGATAAAGTTTGATTCAATTATATACGAAGGTAGTGAATACTGAATAGTGATTGGTGTGTTGTATTCCAATTCCTGTAATGCTTTGACAGACTTATATAATATCGGTATACAAATATTAAGATGCTTAATGGTATGATAAACCACAAAGTTTATTTTTTTTACTAATAAATTAAATAATTTTAATTATTAATATGATTTTTTTATTTATGATATTGTATCAATATTCAAGTAAAAATATTTTGATGTGCATGACAAAATTATTCTTTAAAATTAAATTCCAATAAAACTTCAGCCACAACCTCCCAGTACTGCTTCTACAATAACAACAAAACACTTATAAGTATAGTGTCCAAAGAAAATTTTTGTGGATAGCTAACTCTTTTTTTTTTTTTTCATATATGTGAAAAATATTTGCCTTTTTGCAAAATTTTAACGAGAGAAATTCAAATATAAGTGTAATGTGATAGATTGAAGTAACTAAAAATTTGTAAAGTTTTAAGTGAGTTATTTAATACATAATCTAATTTATTACTAAAGTTAAAAAAACTCATAGTGACAAGATATCTTAATATGGAAACTAAGAAAAATAAAGTACAATTCTATGTTGTTGACTTAATATCAACTAAAAAAATTAACCTTTCTACTTACTTGAGGATTTATCACTCTATAATCTCTTTGGTGTGGCATCACATTAAAGTAGCCCCACTATTCCCACTCTCCTTCACGCGCTATGATTGAGAGTGGTGGTGTGAGTATCCCAAAATGTGAAAGCGTTAAAGAATGGGACGCAATTAAGTAATTAACAGCATGTAATAATTCCGCCGACTCGAAGATTAGCCCATAAAAGTCGAGCATGTTTGTGTGGTCGGAGCCCCAAAATCACTCTCATCCTCCACGCGCCAAATAACCACTCCTCCACTATATCCCGTGACCCACATAAAAATACTATGCTAGGGAGGCTATAGATCACGACACGTGTCAGTCAGCACTCCAGAAAAGAAAAGAGGACCTACAAGCCTAGTCTAGGTTGCGTCTCACAGTATCCAACCGGACCAGCCGACCAAAGTTCACAGCTCCCACGTTCCGACTTAACCTTTGTGCCCCGTTATTCTTTAACACACTCAACTAATTTTCATGACACAAAACCGTACTCCCTGTCTTAAGTGTGTATTTTAGGAATTCAAAATTTTAAGAGAATAATTTTATAATATTTTTTATTGTATGAGCAGTGTATAAATTATTAATTTTATTTTTTTGTGGAGTTCATGACATTTGTAATTGATGATTTGTAATGTTAGTTTTTATTATTTTAATGTATAAAGGTTAAATTAGTAAATTGATAAAAAAAAATATATTTTGACTTTTCAAATGTGAATAATTATTTTGGAACAAAAATATGAAAGTGAACACTTAAATTGAAACGAAAAAAATATAAAATTACCTTTTCTTCGAAAGATAAACGGCATTTCTCAAGGAATATTATGTCATTTTTAAAAGATATGTACATGCAATTGATGAAGATAATACTTTCTATAAAATAGTGGTGTGGAGTGAAGTAATTATTGATTTGTTGCCTTTTAGAATTTGCATAAATGTAACAAATAAAATTTTATCCTTCCTATACAAAACTTACCACTCACCTAGTCGGTAAAAGTAGAATATGCAAGTGTTTTTCTTAAGGGTCCGTTTGGATACCTGTTTTTTGTTTTTGTTTTTTTACTGTTCACAAGACTAAAAAAAAAAACACGTTTGACAAACGCGTTTACTGTTCACTGTTTTTTCCCCAAGAAAACTGTTTTTTGTGAATAGTGTGTAAAAGTGATGAAAACACCAAATACAACTTTTAGTTGTTTTTTGAGTTTTTTCACTATTTAGGTGGTAAAAACAATGAAAATACCAAATTCATAAAATACAATTTTCACCAAATAAAAGTGGTGAAAACACCTTCATCCAAACGCTTTTTTGTTTTTAGTTTTTTCCTGAAAAAACAAAGACAAATACAAAAACAGTTTTTATATCTGAAGACAGAAAACAAATACAAAAAACAGGCTTTCCAAACGCACCCTAAATGTCGGAGGAGTCCATTAACAAAAAAAAGGAGCAAGATTAAATTTATTAAAAAAAATGACCTACATATTCTTAAATGAGAAAATTTTATGGAATCATTTATATATTTAAGTACAGTACAGACATGAATCTTTTAGTCAGTATATAACTAGAAATCTCATATCCCAACAAACTAATGAAAATTATTAGCTGTAAATTGTAATTAGGATTACAAATGAATCAAATCGTTCGTAAGTAAGTTCAAATTTGGTTTGATAATTCATTTAGTAAATGAGCCGAGTCTAAGTACAAATTTTAGGTTCATTTAGTAAACGAACCGAACTTGAACATTACTGAGTTTTTCTTTCTTTTTTCATATATATATTTTTATAAGAATCAATTATTCACTCAATCTAAATCTAGAAACTTTCATGAGTACGTATATTCTCTAAAGCATCTTACGCCCCTTCCACAACTACGAATTTCATTAGATTCCTATTCGACTATCCAATCTAATTCAAGACTCACTCAGTAAACACTACATTAGTCGTATAAAGGAATTCCACTACTAGAATCGTTTCGAGAATCTTAGATGCAAGGATTTCAATCTTTTAGAAAACCTCCGTACCACTTGCTTAGAATTAAGCAAGTATAGATAGCCATTTTCTTCGGCATGCTCGCCAAGCTCATGAACATATTAGTTTAAGTTAAATAGTAAAATTATTTCATATTCAATAAAAGAAGGTATTCAAATTGAAAAAATTTGTGATGTGTTGTGTAAAATTATAGGACTGATGCGGTCATTACGTAAGAATCACTTCTGAAAAGTTTGTACTAGTAAAAAAAGGAATATAGATAAAGAAAAATAAACAAGAACCAAGGAATATGGTGTTTGAAAAATGAAAATATTTTTAAAATAAACCTACAACAACTCAATCTAAACGACTATTAGTAATAGTAAAATATGTTGTAACTGAACTGAGTCGTTTGTGAGCAAACTCAGACTCGATTCATTAAATATAGCGCTTGACTCTAGCTCGTTCGTTTAGTAAATGAACCGAGTTTGAGTACATTTTCTAAGTTCGTTAAGTAAATGAATCGAACTTGAACATATCAAAGCTTGTCTCGGTTCGGTTCATTTACAACCTTAATTAAATGCAGTACTATTTTTTGTTCTTACAATTATGGCTAGTTTCTCTAAATACGCGAGGGTTATCAAAAGATAATGTTTACAGTGAGTGAGTATTTATGTAGTAGGGGGAGAATAAATTGTGAGATAAAAAAAAAAATTAGTTGTGAAGATAGAAAAAGATGAAGTTATATCAATTGTGAAGTTTTCTCGTAAATATTATTAATGAGGTCACAAGTAGGGTTGGAAATGAATTGAGCCGAGTCGAGACTCGAGCTTTGGGTTATTCAAGTTCGGTTTGTTCGTTTTTAAGTTTTGTTTTCAAAATTTTTGATCAGGTTAGGGCTCGTCATGAATTTGAAATACTCGGGCTTGACTCGTTTAAGAAAATAATAATAATTAACATATAAAATCGGTTCAAGCTCATTTTCAAACTCGTTAGTCTCATTTACTAGCATTAGATTTTTATTATAAATTTTCAATTATTTGCATTAAAAAAGAATATAAAAATAACATTTAAAATATTATTAGGTAAAAAACTCAATTAAAATGTGTAATTACGAGTTTTATACGAGCCTATATTCACGAACTTAAACGAGCCTATATGAATTCATATTCACAAACATATACGATCCAAATTCATATTTTATTAAAGCTCGACTCGTTAATTAAATGAGCATGAAAATTGGAATCAGTCCCGACTCATTTGTTTAAAAACGAGTTTGAGCCAAATTTAATTCATTTGCAAAAAAATCCAGTATATGATGTTTATGTAAATTGGGACAGTCATATTACATGATATTTATATTATGTTCCAATTTGGGAAGCTTACCACCGACCTATATGGTGTTGGCTGCCTAAGAAAACAGTGTCAACGTGTACACAATATAAGGAGGACCAGAACAAATTTATCAGAGAATTTCTCAAATACAGACACAAGAATTATTTTGACCACTACACAATGTATATATATATAGAGAGATGGTATATAATGAAGCTCCACTCTTATGAAAATTAATTCAACAATTAAGAAGTCAATTACTCAATTGACACATTGACAGGCAAGTTTTTGACTTGAGGAAACAACAACAAGACCTACTAATTTGACTTAAAAATAAGTTTAGCAATAATCAAAAGCCAACTTGACACTCTGTTTAACTCGTACTTCTGGTTTATCTGGGATAACAAAATCATTTTACACCTTTGCAGGCCTGTGAGTCGTTTACGAAGCAACAATGCTAAGGGTGTGTTTGGAAAGTCTGTTTTTTGTATTTGTTTTCTATCTTCAGATATAAAAACTGTTTTTGTATTTGTCTTTATTTTTTCAGGAAAAAACTAAAAACAAAAAAACGTTTGGATGAAGGTGTTTTCACCACTTTTATTTGGTGAAAATTGTATTTTATGAATTTGGTGTTTTCATTGTTTTTACCACCTAAACAGTGAAAAAACTCAAAAAACAACTAAAAGTTGTATTTGGTGTTTTCATCACTTTTACACACTATTCACAGAAAACAGTTTTCTTGGGAAAAAAACAGTGAACAGTAAACGCGTTTGTCAAACGTGTTTTTTTTTTTAGTCTTGTGAATAGTAAAAAAACAAAAACAAAAAACAGGGTATTCAAACGGACCCTAAAACCTTTTATTTTTCTTTTTTAAAAAAAGAAAATACATTGACTATTGTTCGTTAAAACTTAATTTACTTAGACACTTATAACGGCTAATTATTCTATTGAGTATATTATTATGATTAATAAATTATTACTATTTATTAAAGTTATGAAATAATCTTTATGTACGATTTTTTTTATTAAATTATTACTATTTATTAAAGTTATGAAATTATCTTTATGTACGATTTTTTTTATTGAAGTCCAATCCTAATAAAATTCAAGCCATCACCGCCACCGAGCATCCCAAATGCCGCGGTTGGTTTCTCTCTACTTACAACGTCTAATCTGCGTGAACATTAAATCAAAATCCGTCTTAAATACACGACCAAAAGACTTATTTCAAAAAATATTTTATACCATTTTGTGCGCTGTGACAAGTAGATATTTGATTCTGTAAATAAATTTTTAGTAATGAATTTAATTGAAAGATTAAATAAAGGGATGGTTGAGATCATGCAAAAAAAATTCAGATCTAAATAAAAAATAAACATTACCATTGTATATTATTGGATCAAACATCAGTATTTTATCTACATTTTTATGTACTGATTCAAATCTCAAATGAATCTGACGGCTGTAACATAAAGCTGTTGTACAGTTATGATGGCTATGCCCACATCCTATCTCTATCTCCCATATGTATACAGTGGACGGCAAGAGAGAGAAAGTAGAGAGAGAAAGAGCCAGCCAGACAAGATCATGGGATCTGCATGTTTTTATTGCACAACCCCTGCAAATATGGATCATGCAAATCCAATTCTCCATCTCTCTCTCTTACTCTTATAGGCTCTTTTCTTTCTCTCACTAAAACAACATTAGTATATAATGTATAAATATATATATATATATATATGTATATATCACTCCCTCACTCCATTCATTTACACCCTTAGAATAGGCAAACTTGGTTAAGCCCCAGGTCTCATTACCACAAGTACTTAAATTTCCTAGTCAGCCAAGTTACCCACAAAGACTAAACTCTCTTTTTCTGTAAAACCAACACACAGTGAGTGTGTAAATGTGTGTGTTTCTCTCTCTCTTAAAACAAAGAATAAAAGGAGATGTTTGGGTAAGTGTGCTTAGGGGTAGGTTGTCGTAAGACTAGTAACTCTCATAGAATCAGAGGGAAAGAAAGAAGAGTATCTTTTTTCTCTTAAACTTTGCTTGCTGTGCCAAACAACATGGTTTCGGTTGCGTGAAGAGAATAATATATATATATATATATATATATATATCTCTGCTTCTGTAATCTGTATACATATTTTCTCTTCCTAAAGACCTAATTACAAAGGAGAGCTAGAAAAAGAGAGAGAAAAAGCTAGAATATTGAAATCCCATATAGCTATTGTAGCTTTCTCTTTCATTGCCTTGGTGGGTTCTATCATTTGCCCTGTTTTAAGTGTTTTTTGGTCTTAAATCTTTTGGTGGGTTGTCTTTGAGGACTCAACAGGTTGAGACACTTTTGAAAGTTTGTGTCTTTTGAAAACAAAGCTCTCTCTATTTTCTCTCCCCTTTTCGTTCTCTTGAGGCCTTTGAGTGTGTGATTTGGGGCTATTTTTTGTTTTTTTGAAGATGTGGGTATTTATGTGCTCTGGTTTTCCTTGTTTTGCTCTGTTTTTGAGTTGAAGATTTGGGGGTTTTGGAATATTTTTTTTTATAAATATTTTCAGTGAGGTTCTCTCTAGTGAAGCTGATTTTTCTATTTTGGGTATTTTTCCATTGTGGTGAAAAATGGAGGGGTATTCAAGGAAGGCTGAGAGCAGTCCTCACTTGCTAGATTTGATGATACCCAAAGAGAAAGAATGGGGGGTTTTGCAGAGAGATGAACAGAGAGGCCATGGCTGTTCAGAGGAGACAAAGCTTGAGCTAAGGCTTGGACCACCAGATCATGGAGACTGGGTCATCAAAGAAAATACCCAAAACAACCCCAAACAGAGAGATGAGTCTCTTCTCTCTATTGGGTACTTCCCAAACATGCGCTCCATCACTTGTGGTGCAAAGAGAGGGTTCATGGACACAGAAGGTTGGGGCATGACCAACAATGGAGGACAAACAAAGGGTCAGTTTGTTCAGTACCAAACAACAACCCCACAAGGCTTGACTGTCATGGAAAAGGAATCATCACAGCACTGTTGCTCTAAAGTGGTGGAGTTGCAGCAGAACAGTGCTGAAAAGAAAGCATTTTCATTGCCATCTTCTGCTAAGACAGCTGTTGTGACCAATAGCTCTCAGAAAAGGTATCACCTGCTTTTTCTGGCTTTATTGTTTTTGTTTTCTAACAGAGGATATTCATCCAATCACATAGACACAATGCTCTACATGTCTGTGGTCCATCCATTATTAGTGTTTCACTTTTACATATATGTGTTTCAATTGTTGGTGGATTTCAAATATTGTTTCTTTATTTTTCTGGCTTGTATATCTGTTTTTGTGAAAGAAGATTGTTTGTATTAATTGCTGGTACTTCCCCAGACCAGATTGTTATGTGTTTTGGCTATTTAACACTTGATCCTTATCCTCTTGGTTTTGTTTCTATCTTATCTTTAATCTTTATACATTAACAACCAATAGAAATATTCACTTATATATGTTTATATATAATTTTTTTTACATTATGCCACTAAACCCCCTAATCTCATTGACCATAATAATTCTGCTACCTTTTTATTTATTATTTATTTTGTATTATTATTAATATTTCTGGTAGTATTATTATCATTTGTATGAATAGTATCTAAAAGATGAAGTTTCATGGACAAAAACATGTGTATTGGTTTTGGACAATTTCACTTCTTAGATGTTTTCATACTTTCAGCTTCTTTTAGTACACTGTTTTCATTTGATTGATCTATGAAGTGCTTTGATTTTATTTTCCACATTCAAAGGACAATAATATAGAACAAAAATGTATCTTATATTTATAAAATGTGATAACACTTGACTAATCAAATTAGTCAAAAAAATAGTTAACATTCAGAGGAACATACTCCTTTATAAAATCAGAGAAACCATTCTAATTACTACATATTATTGCTCATTTTTAAGTTTTGTTTCTTAATATTTTAGTTAGTGATTTCTTTGTATCACTAC
Source organism: Cornus suecica (assembly GCA_963922005.1). Classification (NCBI taxonomy): domain Eukaryota; kingdom Viridiplantae; phylum Streptophyta; class Magnoliopsida; order Cornales; family Cornaceae; genus Cornus; species Cornus suecica. The sequence continues at coordinate 95,274,100 of OY998238.1, forward strand.
TTGTGTTTTTTCTTATATATTTTCTCTACAAAAATTTTAAAAAACAACAGAGCAGCTCCTGCTCCAGTTGTGGGATGGCCTCCAATTCGTTCATTTCGGAAGAATCTCGCAAGTAGCAGCTCTTCAAAGCCTCCCCACAAGTCGCAAACTGCCAGTAAAAAACCGGTGGAAAGTTGTGGAAAAGGTATGTTCGTGAAGATCAATATGGATGGAGTCCCCATTGGAAGGAAAGTGGATCTTAATGCCTATGACAGCTATGAAAAACTGTCCTCTGCTGTTGATGAACTCTTCAGAGACCTTCTTGCAGGTTACTACTATCACTTTGTTCAATTATCGCAACCATATGGTATAGACTGTTTAAACTATATTATATGCATTGGTTGGAAAAAAGAGAGAGTTATGGATTTCTATTCCTGGTAGTAATACAACCACATGGTGATTACATGCATACAAGTTATTTATATATTTAACTTTGTATATATGCTAAGCATTTGTTTTATATTGTTAATCGTACACTTTATTTATCAATAAAGTAGAATTGATAGTCATGCCATGTGGTAAATCTAGGGGCCATTGTCTTGTACTATGGTTAAAATTTGGATTTAGAAAGAATATTCCAAAAATGTGAATGGTATGTAGTAAAATATTGCGGCAGACAGATCTGCATTATTCGGTCCCTCCCAATACCCTCAATCAGTGAACTCTAAGGACTATCATGGACTTCTACTATATAGGAAATGAAGTTCTAGACATAGACATAATTGAGATAGTGAACGCAAGTCCATTGTTTGATGGATAAATATAGATATGTTTGGGTCCCACAATGCTTCATTTAGCCGTGGATATGCATTATCTATACTAATTTGGTGTAACTATCATTGCTCATAGGACATAGGACAATACTTGGGGTCCTCACGGGAGGGTGAAGTTCATCATTTCCGCTGATGTGACCCACTACAAGTTATTTTGCTTAAAACTTCAGTGCAAGTATCATTGCACAATACTTGGGGTCCTCACGGGAGGGTAAAGTTCATCATTTCCGCTGATGTGGTCCACTGCAAGTTAGACACGTGACTATATATATTTTTTTTTAACAAGGAAGATGGACATAAAAAGATGAATTTTTATCCACGCGTCTAAATGGTAGCGTACCTCATCAACTGGGGAGGACAAGCATAACTATTACGAGTAATATTAGGCAATTTTTAATTATTTAGCATATCGAGATTTGGTTTATCTCATCATGTTTGTCTTTTCCTTCTCTTTTTTAGCTCAAAGGGATTCCTCCGTGGATGGAATCCAAAACAAGCAAGCGGAAGCGATTATTGGATCATTTGTTGGAAGTGGGGAATATACCCTTGTTTACGAGGATAATGAAGGAGACAAGTTGCTTGTTGGGGATGTCCCATGGCAGTAAGCATCTTACCTCTAATATTTTGTTCACTCAACATTATAGAATTAACCATTTGTATGATTGTTTAGTGTTTCTTAGATTCTTAAGCTTAAATTAAGTTCATTATATCATATAGTGTTCGTTTCGTTATTAATGATTATCTTTTTATATTTTTGTGCTGCATTTTGCATTTTTTTCTGATGTGGTTTCGTTTATGCTACTTGCAGCATGTTTGTATCTACGGTTAAAAGGCTTCGCGTGTTGAAAAGCTCTGAACTTCCAACGCTACGCGGTGAGTTCACTTAAATTTTGTGTTTTTGTTAATTCAAGAACTTCATGACACCTCTGAACTTCCTACAATCCTTGCTCTAACGATTGGAGACTCGCAATTTTTGTCGTTGCAGTTGGTAGTAAGCAAGAAAATATTCGACTCAGTGAAGGCGGGGCATTACTCCTATGAAGATTCTTGGCTCTAGTTGGATTAGTGGAGGAAACTTGATTTGTGTTCACTCATTTGACTTTTTTATTTTTATTTTTGGTGATTAATGGGAAAGCATTTGTAGTTTACAAAGGCAGCTTATTGTTGTATGTATGGACTTGCTTTCCCTCAGTTTTTGGCTGCTTGTTGCTTCCTCTTGGCTATCATGTAGAAAGAAAGATGAAAAGATTGGGATATATATGGGTAGGCTTGTGATTTCTAAGGATGCTTTTTGGCATTAAAGTTGCAACAAGAGAGTACTTTTTGTTACGTGTTTATGGTGTGAATGTTATGAAACTGGGAAGGGTTCATGGGAGCATCAAATAAAAAAAACCAATACATATTTTGTGTCTATATATCATTAATTACCTAATTGTATTTCCCAACATCCCAGTGATTATATCACTCTATCAACTATAATGTGGGGATCTTGTGAGCGGGTGTAATTGACATTGACAGGTTACCGGACTCGGCGAGTTACATCTACACAATTTCACATTGCTTGGTAAGGAAAAATTATATGCTATATGTAGGTTTCATATTCTTTCATGACACGATACGTTTTAAAACCGTGATAGTTGTGAAGCTACCAGAACTTCACAGTGAAGTGTGTTTTGACTTAGACAAGTACCAGAATGGGTGATCCCATGAGGAGTCTGGTTGGGTGAGGCAAAAGTCGACAATGTAATCGTGATGGTTGTGAAGCTACAAGAACTTCACAATTAAGCGTGCTTTGACTTAGACAAGTACCAGAATGGGTGAGCTCCTGGAATGTCTGGTTGGGTGAGCCAAAAGTCAACAACATTACATTGTGTCCAGACAGGAAGGGTTTGTTACATATAGAATCACTTACTGTAACTTGAAACACTTTGTTACCCTCTCATTATCATCTACTTTCTTGGTAGGGTAAATTACATTTACCTCCCATTTGGCCAGGGTTTATTAAACTTATGTCCCTTGATCAATTTGGTTCCACAAGATGGATTGTTTCAGTTTCATTCACATTGCTTCTTGCACACATATGTATGGATTTAAACTTTGTTCCATCTATCAATGATTTGCTTGGGAGAAGAAGAAATATTACAATGAATTAGTACTTTTCAATATCAGGAGTAAATCTTAGGATGGTAAATTACACAAACCTTCTTTGAACTTTGGCCTAATTATAAAAGGTACCTCTAATATTTTAATAATATTAATTGCCTCCCTTAATATAATCAAATTATAGGTCCGGTCAATTTGAGACGAAATTACTTTTATGCCCTGAATAAAATAACCATATATATAGAATATTTTAACCATATATACATAATAAAATAACCATATACTTTTTGTATATTATCTTAGGGTAATTTGCACTAACACCCCTGAGGTTTAGGTTAATTTCACCTTTGTCCTTGTCAACGAAATTTTTGCACTAACACCCCTGAGGTTTGATTTTTCTTACAATGACACCCCTTGAGCCAATAAAATGACCAGAATACCCTTGAGAGAAATATATGTAATGTGAAATGACCTTTATGCCCCAACCCCAAATATATAAAATTTCGAAAAACAGATATATAAATAAAAAAATATATATAAAATTTGAAAATAAATATTTAAATTTTGAAAAAAATTATATAAAATTAGAAAAAAAAATATAAATTTTGAAAAACATATATACATTTCAAAAAATATATATAAAATTCAAAAGAATATATAAATTTTGAAATATATATATAATTCGAAAATATATATATAAAATTCGAATATATATATATTTGAAAAAATATATATAAAATTCAAAATATATATATTTTCAAAAACAAAATTATATAATTTTAGAAAAATATATATATATTGGTAAAATGTCATATATTTTCTAATGAAGTGAATTAAACTACTTACCACTAACATCAATTAGTGACTTTCTTTTATATATATATTTCCAAAAAATATATATTTTTTCCGAAATTTATATGATGTTTTCAAAATTTATATAATATATCCGAATTTTATCAAAACAATTCGAAATATATATATATATATTTCAAAATTTATATATATTTTTGAATTTTATATATTGTTTTTGAATTATATATATATATTTCGAATTTTATATATATATTTTTGAATTTTATATATATGTTTTGAAATTTATATATATTTTTCGAAATTTATATATATTTTTCTAATTTTATATATATTTTTCAAAATTTAAATATTTGTTTTCGAATTTTATACATTTTTCGAATTTTATATATTTTTTCAAATTTATATATATGTTTTTTGAAATTTTATATACTTGGGGTTGGGGCATAAAAGTCATTTCACATTACATATAATTTTATCAAGGGTATTCTGGTCATTTTATTGGCCCAGGGGGTGTGATTGCAAGGAAAATGAAACCTCAAGGGGCGTTGGGACAAAAATTGCGTTAACCGGCACAAATGTGGAATTGACTTAAACCTCATGAGGTGTTAGTGCAAATTACCCATTATCTTATTATTCATGTCCCCCATGGAAAAGATTCAGGTCCATTCCTTCTCTGACTGGACTTCCTTCCATTCACAGGTGGCGGATTGAGGTTGGTTGCACGGTATTCAATTATCCACATCAGCATATATCAGCTCATATACATATATCTGTATATATCATATACTCATATACATATATATGGAACTGCTTGGAAATACAAGTTTGACTTCCAAAAACTACACCATTTTGGCTTCAAATCAAACACATCCTAAAATTGAAATTAAAACGTGTCCTAATTGTGCGAACCACTGTAACAAGCTTCATCTTGAGAACTGTCTTTCTTTTTCCCCTTGAGAGCTCCATTGTGCGAACCACTGTAACAATCTTCATCTTGAGAACTCTGTCTTTTTTTTTCCCCTTGAGAGTTCCTTTCTATTCTAGCCCTAACCCTAGAAATCCCCAATTTATAACCTAACCCCTAACCCTAAAAATCACGGGAGGGAATTCGTAAAAACCCCCAATTTAGGTGGATAAGGGAAATTCATCAGTCGAAATGGTGGATAAGGGCAAGGATGTTGTTGGTGCGTCGAAGAAATCACCCACGGGAAAAGCTTGGTCGAAGACGAAGTTGAAGAGAGACGGCAAAAAAGGAGTGAAGAAATCGGCGAAAAACAAGCCAGCATCTTCTTCTGGGGTCGTCCCTCCTCCATCGTCCATCAATATTCCAGTGGAAAATTTGCATAGACTTAGGTATGTCATCCTAAAATCCAGGTTTGTTAATTTGGTATGTGATATGTTTGAATGTCGATTTTTCAAGCGGTTGAGTTTATAGTTTTCAATTGAGGGTTACATTGTAGAGGTGTTTAAATTAGGGTTTCTGAGTTGAGTTTAGAGTTTTCAATCGCCATGGCTGTTGCAGTCCATAGACCTATGAGCTCGGAAAGTCTCCAGTAGTTTTGGGATCCGTTTAGGCTGCAAAATTGCAGAAACCATCTTCCCATCCCATTATTGTATTATGTTTAGTAGATGTATAACATGAAACACATACCGAAACACACAGAAGGAGATTTTTGTTCTCATTACTTAGTGTCCAGGAGAAGTAAAATGGTGAAATTATCATACATGAACACTCAAGTTCTGATAGCATAAGGCATCAATAGTTAATATGTTTAGAGTTTTCAATTTAGGGTTGCATGAAACTTCTTAATTTATCCTTGATTATGCTGTGTCTCTTACTGGAAAGAAATAAATAATTTAGTAAATAAATAAAGGATAAAGAAGTGTACAAATAATTCATCTAAACATTCCTATCCAAAATCTCAGAAGACTAATTTGAATTTAAGCGAAAGAAACTAATATAAATATTCATAAGCACATAGTCCCAAGATAGAACAAAACAATAAATTAACCTAAATGACGTACCGAGAAACGAACTTCAACTTAGTATTTGCATATATAAAAGAAACATCCATAAAAAACCTTATCTAAACTATCCGAAGACCCATTTGAGGTTTAAGCATGAAAAACTAACAAAGTTCTTAAATTTATGAAACTTGGGATAAGTTGTAAGATATAAAACAAAGAGTCCAAATTAACGAAACAAAAATCCAATAATAACAAACTTCAACTCAGAAATTTGATACATAAAGACTAATCTGAATATTCGTAAGTAAACTATCAAAAGACCCATTTGAGATCTAAACCAAATAAAGCTAACATGCAATAGTAAATAAATTGAACTTTGGGTGATCATAAGCCATAAACACATAGTTATAAAACAAACGAACCCAAATTAACCCCAAAAACTTAATCCAGTAAGAAAGAAACATCAACCTATACCTGAATATATAAACAATACTCCACATATTTGTATTTAAAACGTCCCAAGACAATACTCGACATATTTGTATTTACAATGTCCCAAGACCCATTTCAGACTTGAGCAAAACAAAACTAGTAAGAATAGTAAAACCTAAAATTTGGGTTTTCTCAATCTCAAAACCATAAAACTAAAGAACCTAAATTAAACCATAACCAACTTCAAATTAACCTATAGATACATATATATAACACATCTAATTGTTTGATTAAGTTACGAAACAATGACATAAGGACCTCTAAAAATAATGGCATAAACACCTCTACCAATAAGTCTAATGGGAAGGATATACTTGTTAGAGACCTCAAAAAAGTTGTCATACACAGTGTACTTGACATATCGACTGCCATGAGTGAACATTCCTTTGATATTATCATTATTTGAAGCAGAAATCGACTCCACAGACATTAGGGCAGTTTTTGCAACAGCTTCATAGGTGAGCCCTAGCTCAATTTATCACAATTTTAGCTTTCAACTTGAGAGAATCTATGTGGGTTTTCAATAAAATTTGTTGGGTTTCTGTGAGAATGTGAACATTTTTGAATATCCGTGAAAAGAAGCGGATTTTTTCCATTATATATCACATATATATTGAATACAATATTATCTGCTCAGTGCTCACAGTATGTACTATGGGGATATGTATGTTACTATGCTCCTCTAGCTGAAATCATCAATAGTTAATACGTTTAGAGTTTTCAATTTAGGGTTGCATTTTAGAGGGGTTTAATTTAGGGTTGAGTTTAGCTTTTCAATTTAAAGGATTTTCCGGTTTAGAAGGGTTTAATTTAGGGTTGTGTTTCTCATTTACTGAATTAACTTTCATCCTTTTGAGAGACATCAATCTGAATCTTACATTTTCGATAATGTCATGCAAGATGAGTTTCCCATTTCTCACATCCTTACCATACATTCTTATGTTCCTTTGTCCTCAAATATGTTACACAATTGCAGCTAAAGATAGCTTTGCAATATCTTTGAGAAGCCTTTTGCCTTTTAAATGAATATTGCAGTAGTTCAAAATGATAGTCCAAGAATAGCCAATAACACCAAAACTTGCTTTATGCATAATAACATTCCAAATTTGCTTAGAGAAAAGATAATAGAAAATTAAGTGATCTGCAAATTCATCTTCCAAGTGACATATTTAGCATTTTCAAGCCTGCACTATACCCATAATTTGCATTGTATCCCAAGATTGAAAGCATGTTTTGGAATACAAGAAGAAAACCAAACCAATGAAACCCACTCCACTTTCATTCTCCTAGATTGTATAGCTTCCCAAGCAGTTTTGATACTAAATTTGTGCCCAATAGGGTTCTATATAATTCTGTTATCCTTATTTATATTTGGGTTGGGAATTTGAGCTTTGAGGATCAATAAAAACCTCTAGCTTTGCAGTCCTGCTGAAGCCTGAATAATATAAAACCTTGTGTCCCATAATCTCATATATAGAATCTTCATAAAGCCTTTTATCATACCACACTGATATGGAACTACCATTTCCAATGTTGAAAGCAAAATATCTTTTAAATTGACTACTGAAATTTAGGATTTTCCTCCAAATCCATGAACATTTATCTGAAATCTTTAGTAACCAGAAATTCATGTTTTTAATTAACTCGTCATGGACCCATAAAGGCCATAAATAGATTTGCAAATGGCAGGATGATTCTTGTTTTCCAGATTCTTTAAACCTAACCCCCCCTCATGCTTAGGAAGGCAAAGTTGGTGGCAAGCTATTTTTTCACCTCCGTGTTTAAACTGAATACCCTTCCACATAAATCTTCTCATGATAGTATTCAATTGCTTCGTCACATATTTAGGGAGACAAAATATAGAAGCCTAGTAGTTTGAATAAGTTTTAACCTTTGTGCACTAGACACAGCGCAATTAAAATTCATCGTCCCTTGTTAATCAATTCTTCTTGGTAGTATATGTTTCCAGAATTATTTTTCTCTCAATTTTCTTGTAATCCGAGATGACCCTGCATGTAACATCCACATAAGAGGAAAAACAATCTTTGGTGTAAATATATAATCTTTGGTAATGAATTAATGCATACTAAAAGTATCAGGAGGTCCAATAATGGTGACACTGCATTGAAACACGTTGGTCTCATCAACCAAGCCAGCAGAGAACCCATTAACAGGGTGCTTTGCAAAGGTGTGTAGAACAAAGAATTTATAAAAATTGATGAACAAAAAATTTGATTACACAAGAAAGAGGGGGGGGGGGGGGGGGGGGGGGGTGGGGGGGGAAGAATTTAGTGTTTGGGTCTTGAGATAAAGTGAGATAAAATGAAGAACATAGAAAATTTGAAATAAAAGGCAAAACTATAAGTGAATTAAAGATTATGCCACCTCATCCTTTCACGTCATTGAAGTTAAAATCTTGATGTCTAGCATTTTCCTTATTCATATCCTTATCAGTCGTACATTAATATGTTAAATCAAGAAGGAATTCTGTTTGTTAGATCCGAAGGAATTCTGTTCAATGAAGAAGGAATTAATTTTGATATATTATCAAAATTGTAAAATCCGGCTATGAACCTTTTTATAGCCGGAGTTGGAATGATTTGGTTCATAGGTATGAAATTGCGAAAGATGCAAAATTTTCAATCATTAAAGTTTGTTTAATCCATCCTTCATGTAGTTGAGGTGGTTAGTTTTTCTGAAATATGCAATATTTTCAGTCATTAAGGTTTATTTAATCCATCATTAATGTACTTGAGGTGGTTAGTATATGAATGAACATCAATCACTTCATACTTATGTAAAGTAACTAATTCTTTGCTATAAAGTATGAGGTGAGAGCACCCTATGATTGAAAGTGTTCATGTCCTCTAGGCCCGACCTCGTATCTTGGGTCGGGGATGCCTTTTATTCAATTATATCTCGTCTATTAACCTTGTATATAAGAGGTGTTGGAATTATTTGGTTGATTGCTTTGAATATTTTAAAATTTACAGTTCATTTGGTGACAGGTATGAAGGTAAAGCTGAAGGTAAAGAGGAGAAGAGAACTGGGTTCCAATGGTCACACTTGAAACTATTTATCAATACCGTGTCCCAGCTCTCAGTTGACCAGCGAAAAATGGTCGAGAATATTGGGTTTGGAAAGCTGTTGGAGCCCAACTGTAATGTGATAGGCAAAGATTTAACCATGTATTTGATTTCTAACTTCGATTGTAGAACCAACCTAGTTTTACTTCCTCATGTCAGAGAGCTTCATGTCAATGGCTGTGAAGTGGGCAATGTATTCGGAATACCCACTGGTTTACACAAAGTTCCTACGAAACAACATTTTGAAAGGGCTGAGTGGATGGTGGCAGTCGGTCTTTACGAGCCTGATGGTTTGAAGATATCCAAGGTTGCTGAAAAAGTCATAAAGGAAGAAAACAACGAACAATTCAAACTACTATTTGTTGTATTGGCTTGTGCTGCTGTGCTAACACCAACGTGCTGTGATGATTGTCACTTGTCCGTGTTGCCTGCTGTTACCGAAGTCGAGGCCATTGCCACGTACAATTGGGCAAAATATGTTGCAGATGCGCTTGTGAAAGCTATAAGGCCCGGATCAGGGGGGCCGTTAAAGACTGCCTATTGTGGATGCTTGTTGTTCTTGCAGGTATTGTGCATCATGTTTGAGAATGTTTGTTATCCACTTAATGTAACAATTGTTATTAATTTTTTTTACCTTTACAACAACTTCTATACTATATACGTTTTGAGTCTGTCCAATTTCATTACCCGCAAGGCAATATTCAAACCCTTGCCTATTGGACGGCGGACCTCGTACGCCATAGAATTAAATGGGATGAGGGTATGGGTGCATATGGCACACACAAGGTAAGACATGACCTTTATATTTATGTTTTAGTTTTAAAGTTTCTTCATAAATTTATGGTGTTTAATATGTCCATAGTTGATCCCGGTTGGTGCTGCTACTGCAAGCACCAATATCAGTCTGTCAACCATTGGTTCCACTGGTTGTACATCGGCAAATAGCAAGAGAGCACGCAATGTGCACATGGAGGACTCGGTGGACGTCGAAACTGATGTAAGTTAATGCCTACGTATTTATGTTGCATTTTCTTTAGTATTTATGTTTCCTAAGCTATTGCCTAAATTATTTGCGGTTCTCTGAATATTTGTAGGAATTTATTCATCGCATGAGGTATGTAGCCTCACAGATTCAAGCTACTACTGATGAGTGCGCTAAAAAACTGAGAAATAAAGCTTCAAAGCTTGAGAAACTCAAGAGCAAAAAGAACAAGAAGAAGGCCGATGACAGAACTGAGGTTAAGGTTGTTGAGCGACCGGAACGGAGGAATGCAGGCGTGGAGAGTGCTGAGGTCAGAGATAGGTGCAAGGGCAAGGGCAAGGCTGTTGTTGAAGAAGTAAGGGAATAAGCGGAAATAAAGTCGGACGATTCAGAAACAGAATAAGAGGAAGAGTATAGAGATTCCCACTCTGAATTTGATTCTGATTCGGAAGAAAATGATCAAGAGGAAGAGTTTAGAGAAGAAGAAGAATTGGCAAGAGGAGATGCTCTATCAGTGGATGAAGAAGGAGTAGAAGAAGAACAAACCAGGGGAGAACACACACCCCTACATGAAGACTCATATGAGGCCCTGGGGTCTGAAAAAATTAGGGAAGGTGTACTGGAATCAAATGTACAAGAACAAACAGCTGTACATGGAGGATAAATGAGTGTAGGAGAAGGAAGATGCAACAAAGAAGTCGACGGTGCAACAGGAAATCGAGAAGCAGTAATGTCAAAGATGGTTGTGCCAAATAATGATGATGAGATATGTGAAGGATATACCGAAGGTGAAGGTGTAGCAGTAGAAGCCACTGACTCTGATGGAGATCGTCAACTCGCAGGAATTGTGTATAGTCTGGCGAAAGAACACATTGGACATTCCATCCAAGAGGAATATCAAATGGTGGCAGCTGAAGTTACTCCAGCGCCTAGGAAGGCGCGACGGGTATCCTTTTCATCTTCGAAGACAATCTCAGAAGAGGCCGGTAGTGGAAAAAGAAAGATGAGAGAATGTGAAAACGCCGGTAGGGGAAAAAGGAGCAAGAGGCCTGGACGTTACGCGTACTCACCATGGATTCAAACTGTAGAGGATAACTTTCAAGGAAGAGTGAAAAAATTTAGGGTTTTATATGTTAAAAAATTTCAACACCATTTACGGGATCAAGCTAACCAAACGCACCCTTAATAGAAAATGAACAACTTTTCTAAATGATACATGCATCGCTAATATTCATATTCAACACCTACTATAGGCAGAACGACACTCATCAATAATATTCATATTCAACAACAACCATACAGAAAAAAAAAAATTATCCATACAAATCAAACAAACTAAGATAAACACTTGAATCATCAGGAATGACGTATTTTATCAATTGAATGAATCCAAGACTATATAAAGAAGTAACTAAGCTCAGAAGCATAACTTCATCTTCAAAATGGATCAATTTCAAGGAATGGTGAAAATATCGATGGTTTTATATGTAAAAAAAATTCGACAATTTTTTTTACATCACACTAACCAAACAAACCCTAAAGTAACCAAAAAAACGTAATAACACACAACATTTAACAAATTCAAATCAATAGGCAAAGAACATACAGATTTCACTATTGAAGAATTAGATTGTGTAAAGTTGTAATAGAAAATGAACAACTTCTGTAAATAATACGTGCAATGTTATAACAATAAATTTTATCCCTCTATAATATAATGAGATATTAGTCGTTTTCACCTTCATGATGTTCTACAATTGAATGCATCTAAGATTATATAAATAAGTAACTAAGCTCACAACCGTAATTTCATCTTCTAAATGGATAACTTTCACGGAAGACTCAAAATTTCAAGCGTTTTATATGACAAAAAATATCGACAGTTTAGGGGATCACACTAACCAAACAAACCCTAAAGTAACCAAAAAACATAAAAACCCACAACATGTACGAAATCCAAATAAAAGAACATAAATATTTATTTTGAGCAATTAGATTGTGTAAAGTTATAATATAAAATGAACAACTTCTATAAATTATACGTGCAATATTATAAGTCATTGCTAATATTGATATTCAACACCAACCATAGGCAGAACGATACTCATCAACAATATTCATATTCAGTATCAATAATATTCATATTCAACAGGAACCATAGACAGAAAAAAAACCCACACTGATGAAACATATCAACAAAGAAACACTTGAATCATCAGGCGTGACGTATTTTATCAATTGAATGAATCCAAGACTATATAAATTAGTAACTAAGCTCATAAGGGTAACTTCATCTTAAAAAATGGATAACTTTCAAGGAAGAGTCAAATTTTTTAGGGTTTTATATGTAAAAAATTTGAAACAGCATTTAGGGGATCACGCCAACCAAATGCCCCCTTAATACAACATGAACAACTTCTCTAAATTATACATATCGCTAATATTCATATTCAACACCCACCATAGGCAGAATGACGCTCACCAATATTATTCATATTCAATATGAATAATATTCATATTCAACAACAACCATATACAAAAAAAAAAAATCCACACAGATCAAACAAACTAAGACAAACAGTTGAATCATCAGGAAGGACGAATTTTATCAATTCAATGAATCCAAGACTATATAAATAAGTAACTAAGCTCAGAAGCATAACTTCATCTTCAAAATGGATAACTTTCAAGCAACAATCAAATTATCGATGGTTTTATATGTGAAAAAATTTCAAATTTGTTTTTAAAACTAACCAAACAAACCCTAAAGTAACCAACAAACTTAAAAACCCACAACATTTAACAAATTCAAATCAATAGGCAAAGAACATAAATATTTCACTATTGAAGTATTAGATTGTGTAAAGTTGTAACAGAAAATGAACAACTTCTGTAAATTATACGTGCGATGTTATAAGGCATCGCTAATATTCATATTCAACACCAACTGCTCAACAAAAAATGAAAATCCACACTGATCAAACAAAGTAAGACAAACACTTGAATCATGAGGCAAAACGTAAAACCTAAACCATATAAACCAAAGGGACAACAATACATGCAACAAATCTAAATACCACAACTTCACATTTCTACACTCTCAATAAAAAATAGATAACACCAATCACTCTCAATCAAAAATAGATAACGCCTTCATAAAACGAAGAACGATATAATTAGGAGTGAAGAGTTCATGAACAAATCATTCTGCAAGAAAACCCTAAACCACAATATGAATTAATTGCAACCCAATATGCAAGAAATTAATTGCACTACAAAAACAAATAAACACTAATCATTTGACGAATTTCATCAGAAGTTAGGTCGATACTCCTTTTCCCGCAATATTGTATAGATTCCATTGAATGTGTTGAATTTATGGACAAATCGAATCTGCAACCTTCATGAAGCCTGGATTGGATTGGATTTTACTGTTCGGGATTGAATTTTCGTTGGGATAGGTTTTTCCTTATTTTTCAGAAATGTATATATATTTATTTCCTCCTCATCACTGTTGACCTAAATCTCAAATTGGGGGGATTTTGGATTTTTGGCAAAATTTAAAATTGAAACGCGTGGCTTGGTTGACTTTTACTGTTTTGATATACGTTAACTGTTCAATTATACTGAAGAGGAAATTATACAGACCAAGTCTTGGCTTGTGGGGCCACTAATGCTGACTGGGTTGCTGACTGGGATGAATGGGCAGTTCTAGTAAGAGAGTAACATGACTGAATGTATATTCACTATATCACTGTTAATGTCGAAGAGTATACTAAAGATATGAAATACCTAAAATAAAATAACATTCGTAGGTTAGGTTGTACATAATTGTAACGTCAATAACATTGTTTCTAAGAATAATTATTATCCATCTACAACATAATGAGGTATTAGTCTTTTTCACCTTCATGATGTTCTACAATTGAATGAATCGAGACTATATAATCAAGTAATTAAGCTCACAAGCATAACTTTATCTTCAAAATTGATAACTTTCACGGAATAGTCAAATTTTTGAGGGTTTTGTATGTGAATAAAACCTTTATATATGATATGTATGAGTTAAAAATATATTCCTAAAAACAAAGCGCATAACAGCTTTATATAAATTTTTAGATGAAAGAAACATGTAAATAAAGCCTCGCATTGCTAAAGATAAAATACAATATAACTAAAAAAATTCAGCCATTGAGGTTCCTATATGTTTGTTAATGTCGAAGAGTGTACTAAGGGTATCAAATACCTAAGATAAAATAAAAATCTTAGGTTAGGTTGTTGTCATTTTCACCTTCATGATGTTCTATAATTGAATCAATCCAAGACTATATAAACAAGTAACTAAGCTCACAAGCGTAACTTCACCTTCAAAAGAAAAACTTTCAAATAATACTGAAATTATCGATGGTTTTATATGTAAAAAAATTTCGACATTATTTTTTACATCACACTAACCAAACAAACCCTAAAGCAACCAAAAAATGTAATAACACACAACATTTAACAAATTCAAATCAATAGGCAAAGAACATACAGATTTCACTATTCAAAAATTAGATTGTGTAAAGTTGTAATGAGAAATTAACAACTTCTGTAAATTATACGTTCAATGTTATCAGAATAATTTTTATCCCTCTGTAATATAATGACCTATTACTCTTTTTCACCTTCATGATGTTGTACAATTGAATGAATCTAAGATTATATAAATAAATAACTAAGCTCACAATCATAATTTCATCTTCAAAATGGATAACTTTCACGGAAGAGTCAAAATTTCAAGCGTTTTCTATGACAAAAATTTCAAGTTGTAATATAAAATGAACAACTTCTGTAAATTATACGTGCAATGTTATAAGACATCGCTAATATTTATATTTAACACCAACCATAGGCAGAATGACGCTCATCAACAATATTCATATTCAGTATCAATAATATTCATATTCAACAACTACCATACACAGAAAAAACAAAAACCCACACTGATCAAACATATGAACGAAACGGACAACAGTACCTGGAACGAATCTGAAAACCACAACTTCAAGTTTCTACACTCTCAATAAAAAATATATAACATCAATCTGAAACGAAGAAGAATATAATTAGGGGGGTGAAAAGTTCATGAACAAACCAATTAACTAATCTACAACAAAACCCTAAACTACAATATCAATTAATTGCAACCCAATTTGCAAGGAATTAATTGCACTACAAAAAAAAATAAACACTAACCAAACTCCATACTCAGATTAGCTTGCGACTCCACGAATCTCATATTGCTAGGTTGATACTCCTTCTTTTGAAATATTGTATAGATTCCACTGATATGGACGAATCTCATCTGCAACCTTCATGAAGTTTGGACTGGATTGGATCTCATTCTTCATGGATTGGATTTTGGTTGGGAGAGTTTTTTCTTTATTTTTGAGACATGTATATATATTTATTCCCTCCTCCTCACTGTTGACCTAAATCTCAAATTTTGGGGATTTTTGAATTTTTGCGAAATTTTGAATTCAAACTGGGAATGAATCCAACACGTGTGGGTCTAAGTTGACTTTCACTATTTTATGATACGGATACTGTTCAATTATACAAATGCAAAAATTATACAGAATAAGCTTTACATGTGGGGTCCACCGCTGCTGACTGGGCTGAATGGACAATTCCAGTCAAAGAGTAACCTGACTGAATGCATATCCGTCCCCCACTACCAACACAAGTTACTTCATTTACGAATTCCCACAGTAAAATATTATTGTGATACTAATTCACACAGTAAAATATAATAGCACAAATTCAGCACAAAACCATGCTAAATTATGATTTGAGAGAAACAAAGATCTGGAGAGAGAAACAAAGGGTCTGTTTGGTAACGCTCTCGCTTCCTGCTTTTGCTTCTGCTTCTATTACTGTTCACAGAGCAGGGCTGTTTGGTTGGTTGCTCCCGCTTCCAAAATCTGGAAGCAGACTGGAGCAAAACCTCAAATTTGGAAGCAAGGCTCACCTTGCTTCCACTTGCTCCCATCACTATTTTTAATGAAGCCCATTATAAGTTGCTCCCAAATTCTCCCAATTGCTCTCAAATTCTTTGCAACATGTTAGATTTGCTTCAAGGTGTATAAATTTTTTTAAAAAAATTTAATTCCGAAAATATATATAAAATTAGAAATAAATATATAAAATTCCAAAAAAATATTTTTAATTTCGAAAAATTTATAAAATTCGAAAAAAATATATAAATTTTTAAAAACTATAAAATTCGAAAAAAAATATAAAATTCGAAAAAAGTATATAAATTTTGAAATATATATAAAATTCAAAAAATATATATAAAATTCAAAAATATATATATATATTTCAAAAAATAAAAATCGAAAAAAATATATAAATTCTGAAAAATATATAAAATTAGAAATAAATATATAAAATTCCAAAAAATTATTTTAAATTTCGAAAAAAAAATATAAAATTCAAAAAAAGTATATAAATTTTGAAATATATATAATTTTTTTGAAAATTATATAAAATTCGAAAAATATATGTATAATTCAAAATATATATATTTCAAAAAATAAAATTCGAAAAAAATATGTAAATTTCGAAAAATATATATATAATTCAAAATATATATATTTCAAAAAATAAAATTTGAAAAAAAATATGTAAATTTTGAAAAATATATAAAATTTGAAAATTATATATAAATTTTGAATTTTAATTTTTTTTTAAAATTTAATATATATTTTTTGAATTATATATATATATTTCAAATTTTACATATTGTTTTTGAATTTTACATATATATTTTTTAAAAATTTTATATATTTGTTTCGAATTTTAAATTTTTTTCAAATTTTAATATATTGTTTTTTGAATTTTATATATATTAATTATCTCTTAAAATAATTTATTTTATTTGTTTAAAGGTAAAATTGTAATTTTGCAATAGGGATACGGTAAATTGCACCCAATTATGATAGTTGAGGGTTTTTTTTTACCCCTTTTGTAGTTGAGGGGGATTTTGTGCTCATGGGGCAATAGTTGAAGATGGTTTTATGCACTTTACTCAAAATAAAATATTTTAACCAAAGGTCTTGTGCAATATAATATTATAATTTAGAATTTATCTACAAAATTTTTTATAGTTTACAAAAAATAAAAAATTTATTTACAATATCCAAATAAGAGGCCTTGTGTAATACAATTTTTATTTTTTTTAATTGTAGAATATATTAATTTCTTATATTCAATCTAAGATCCAAAAAAAAAAAAATAGAATCTCAAATTATTTGAATTCACCAAACATGTTTTGCTTTCACATTTTAGGAAATCAGCAGTTCCACCAAACATGTTCTGCATTTTTCAGCTTTCATTTTTCTCATATCAGAATCATCAGCACCAAACATGCTTCTGCTTCAGAAAAAATTTATTTCGCTACGCTTCAGCTTCCAAACCCGCTTGAAAGCACGTTTCCAAACAGACCCAAAGAAATAAAGTCTCTAATCAAAATATATCACAAAATTGCAACACACCGACCCCCTTTTCCTCTCTACAGACCCAGATCCACCCAACTCATTTGTCTCTCTACAGACCCATCTTCACTCACCCCCTCTCTCTCTCTACAGATCCATATTCACAAAGGATCGAACCAACCTAAGCTAGCAGAGGGTGCGGATTTGTTCGGGAAGGGGAGGCGTCAATGTGGTAGTGTTGATGACGGATGGGGTGGTTTGGGAGGTGAGAGAGAGAAGGGAGAGGATGTAGTGGATGATGGAGAGGGATTTGGTGGGTGGAGGGAGTGGAATGATGGTGTAGAGGCTGTGGAAGTGTGGAGGTCTTGGTGTTTGGGTAGAAGGATCCACAATTGAAAAATTGCAAAATGAAACAAAGTAATTTAGAGAGAGAGAAAGAGAGGAAAGTGGGATGTTTTAAGCTTAAGGTAGTAAGTTTTATACATTAAATTAAACTAAATTTAATAACAAGTTTATTGTTTCAAATATAAAATAGGGTAAATAGTTTAAACCCCTCAATTTTACTCTTTTTTTTTATTATACCCCCTCAACTATGAAATGAGCTTAGAACCCCCTAAAGTTTCATAAAATGTTGCACCATGGGCTTGCACTCAATTTTTTTTACCCTTTTACCCTCCAAACTTTTTGTATTTCCACCTTACCTTTAATTCTATTCTTACTATTATATTTCTTAATTCTTTATATTACAAAAATATTATTTCTTTAAGTTAGAATATTAATTATGCCATTTACCTTTAATGTATTAGACTAAATATACTCTCAAATGTTAAAATTTTTTTTTGTAAGTTTTAATTATTTTATTTGTAAATCAATTAACTTTTTATTAAATTTTAGTTTGATTTAAATCATAAAACTCAATCCTAATTAATATATTCATAAATAAATCACAATTTATGAATATATTTTTATGAAAAGAAAGTTTCATTTAGCAAAAAAAAAAATTAATTAGGATAATGAGTTTTATGATTTAAATGAAATTAAGTTTTATTGGAAAATGATATATATTTTGGAATATATATATATAATTCGTCAAAAATATATATTTTTCGAATTGTTTTAAAAAATTATGAATTTTTTCCAAAAAATAAAATTTTTGGGAAAAATATATATTATGTTCCAAAATATGATTTTTTCCGAAAAATAATTTTTTTGAGAAAAATATATATTATTTTCCAAAATATGATTTTTTTTCCGAAATATATATTTTTTATATTTTAGAAAATAATGTATATTTTTCATAAAAAATTCATATTTTTTAAAACAATTCAAAAAATATATACTTTTGACGAATCATATATATATATATATTCCGAAATATATATCATTTTTCAATATATATATTCCAAAATATACATATTTTTTCGAAAAATAATTTTTTTGAAGGTTTGATTTCACTATACCCTCTTATACTATTGATGGTAGTTTATGTATTATGATTCAAAATCATATTTTGGAACATAATATATATTTTTCTCAAAAAAATTATTTTTCGGAAAAAATTCATATTTTTGAAAATAATATATATTTTTCTCAATAAAAATTATTTTTCAGAAAAAATCATATTTTGGAACATAATATATATTTTTCCCAAAAAAATTATTTTTCGGAAAAAATTCATATTTTTTAAAAGAATTCGAAAAATATATATTTTTAACGAATTATATATATATTCCGAAATATATATATTTTGTTCAAAATATATATATTGTTTTCATAAATTGGATTTATTTATGAATATATTAATTAGGATTGAGTTTTATGATTTAAATCAAACTAAAATTTAATATCAAGTTAATTGATTTACAAATAAAATAATTAGAACTTATATAAAAAAAATTACATTTGAGAGTATATTTAGTTTAATACATTAAAGGTAAATGACATAATTAATATTCTAACTAAAAGAAATAATATTTTTGTAATTTAAAGAATTAAAAAATATAATAGTAAGGATAGGATTAAAGGTAAGGTGGAAATACAAAAAATTTGAAGGGTAAAAGGGTAAAAAAAATTGAGGGCAAACCCATGGTGCAAGAAAATGAAAGTTGAGGGGTGTATAATTAATTGAGGGGGTATAGTAGAGAAAAAGAAGAAAATTGAGGGGTATTTTTAGCTATTTACCCTATAAAATAATTACAACTTATATTTTTTTCTTTTATTTTTGAGAATATATTTCAGGCGGATACTAGAAGAATAGATAGGATTATTAAGAAGGGTAGGATCGTCTTTTGCAAGGAAATTGGAATAATTTGTAACAAAATGATAATTCAGGGGGGTGATTTGAAGTTTAGGGGGTTAGTTGCAAAACTAAAATAGTTTAGGGAGTTTATTGCACTTTACCCTATATATATGGTAAAGTGCATTAAACCCCGGACTATTTTCTCTCTCTCAACTAATCTCTCTGAACTACATTATTTACACAAAACTCTCTAAATTATTCTAATTTTTACGATTCACTCCATTCCGTTCTCACACCGTTAGTTAAATTAGGATAATTTGCACTCAGATCCCCTAAGGTTTCGATCAATTGTACTCGCCCCCTGAGATTTTATTTTCCTTGCAATGACACCCCTAAATGGGAGAATACCCGGAATGCCCTTGTGTTGTTTCCCTTATTTCATGAGAGAAATATCTAGGTGGTGAAATTACCTCCATGCCCCAAGATGAAAACACTATAATGTATATATATCTATAATAACTATTCTAAAATGTGAGGGGTTGAGAATATTTCCAAATATTTTTTTCAAAATAAAAATTAATGAATTAATATGCATTACTTGAAGTGTAACTCTAATGAATATTTCAAAAGATATAGAGTAAAGATATAAGACAAGAGGTTATAAATATTTTCATATTTTTTTAAAAAAAAATTAATTAATTAATAAACATTAACTAAAATGTAACTCTAATGGATATTTCATAATATATAGAGTAAAGATATAAAACAAATATATTTCGGCAAGGAAAAATAATATAACTTAAAATACAGAAATCTGTATATTTATCTATCTATCTATATACTACTAATAAAAACACAAGGACTGTCTAATATTTTGATTCATTATCACCTTTTACAGTATAAAAAATTATTATAAGTAAAGTTTGACATTATTTAAAGTGTAAGGGCTTAAATTAACTTTACAAAAAAATAATAAATAATAAACTATTTGTCATATTTTTATAAAAATATAAAAAATTATAATAAATAAAGTTTGTTATTATTTTACAGTGTAAGAGCTTAAATTAATTTTACACAAAGAATAATAAATTATAAGTCATTTGTAATATTTTTATACATTTATCACCTACTATAATTAAAATGTATTACTACTTGTTTAAATTGTAGGAGTTGTATATTATTTATTTACAAAATAAATTAAATTATATGAGCTCACAAATATTTTATATATGTATCACCTTCTAAAATACAAAAAAAAATATAATCATAAATAAAGTGTATTATTATTATTTAATATAAAAGGTCACAGTATTAGTTTTAGGGAAAAATAAAAAAAATGATAACTTTTGGGGCCTATGTTACAAAAATAACTATTTAAAAAAAAAATTAAAGAAATGTGATAATATTTCAAAAATCATTGTATCCAAAGTACTTGAAAAGTTTTTCAAATTTAGTTTAAGACACAAGGGTTGTTTGGTTCATTAATTTAGCCAACATGTATTTTACACTAAAGCAAGGGCACAAGAGTCATTTCATGGGGTCTTCACCCCTTTAGGGGGTGTCATTGCAAGAAAAATGAAATCTCAGGGGGCGAGTGCAATTGACCGAAATCTCAGGGGATTTGAGTGCAAATTATCCTAATTTAACTAACGGTGTTATAACGGAATGAGGTTAAATGCAACACTTAAATAGTTTAGGGGGGCAATGCTTACTTCAGGGGGTTTAGTTGAAAGAGAGAAGAAAGAAGAGGGGGATTCAATGCATTTAATCCTAAAAAAAAACTATCCTAAGGGTAAAATAGGAATTTTAGGTGAAAAATTGACCGGAAATTCAAATTCCAGCGTTGACTATAAACGGAAGGGGAAAGTGTTACACCGGAGTTAAAGTGGGAGGGTTATGATATTTTTAAAACGTTAGGGATATCATTTGTAATTATGTCATAGTTCTGAAGAGATTTGTGTAATTTTCCCATCTTAGGTTCAGTCTCCGGATGACGTATATAAATTTCACTTTCTTATCTTCATCTATTATAGTCAAATTGTAATCTACTAATATCAGTTGGATATATAAAAGCACTCGTAATGAGTGACCTTATATGCAACCTATTAACTTTCACCTGCATGAAGAATATATTCCAATATATATATGTTTAGCAAAATCATCTGGAACAAAATTCAAATCCTCTTCAGATTTGAGCATTACAATTCAAATCATGCATCCACACTTTAATACTTGTCCTTAGCTTTAATGATTATTATTAGTATTGAATAATGTAATTTAATAATTCCAAAAGAATTAAATAAAATATAAGATTCTCTCTCGAAAAGGTAAATTCATGCACTTTTCTATCATCAACAAAGTGGGTATCGAATTCTTTCATCAAAAAAAAAAGAAAAAAAATGGGGAATGAATTTTTAGAGCTAAAATTATTACAGTTCAATGTTATTTTTAGTTAGTAAAGATTTTGCCTCACATGTTAAATTCATACTAGTGTATTTCATTTATTTAACAAAGAACTCTGGGAACAAATATTGTTATTGTCCTCCAACTGTCTCATGGATTAGTTATTCCTAAATGGGTTATGAAGGATATATTTAATCATACTATTATTTTTATTTTTTATTTTACTCTTTGCTATCTGTTGCACATGATAGATTCCAATTAACAGATGAATAGTGGGGAAAAATTTCTTCTGGAAATTTTATCAGTTGATTTTTCATATGTGGAGTAACATAAAATTAAAGTTTCGCCATATTTTACCATTTAAAGTTGTAAATGAATTCAAATATTTTGTTTCTAAACCTAGTTGTTTCGTCAACTTAATCTTCCGATTAGATGATTATCAGAGCGAAGATATTTTATAGATTTTTTAGCATTACAATACTCCACAAGTCTAATATCAACGGTCATCTATTAACACATATAAAACCAACCTTTAATAAAATTCAAATACAAATTTTCACCAAGATAGTGCAAAAAGGCAAAAAATATTTTTTTTTTTGCAAAAACTCGACTAAATCATCAACAAAAAAGAAAAGAAAAAGAAGACCTACTTAACAAGACAACATATACAATCCAAACATCAACAATCCTGTATTATTAACACATATAGAACCAACATTCGGAATAAATAAAAATTTCAAACTAGAAGAAGCACACACACACACACATATATATATATATATAAATACCCACAGTGGTGCATTATACATGATCAATATATCAAAATTTAGAGAGAGAAATAAAGGGAAGAGAGAGAGAGTGTAGTGAATGTTGCCTTGTAAAAGCTAATCTGACTCTGATCTCCAACCTATGCACAATATATAGAGTATTTGCCTGGCTTAACCCTGTGTGCCGTATATATACATATTCAGAAACATACAATCAATCCACGGACGCCTATCAACGTACGTCTGGAATAAACGGAGCTAATATGGCGACTCCGCCACCGGAATCGGAGGTGGCTCCGTCGTATACGGCGGAGGCTTAGAGAGAGAAAGTACTCGATTGCCATTTGAAATAAATTTCTAGCTCCCTCTCTCCCTCTCTCTATTTCTGTTCTTCTAGTAAATTTTTGGCGCTTTTATATATATATATTTTCACGGGGCGCTTTTATATTTGAAGTAATCCAATAGAAAATGGTTTTGGTTTCATTTTCCTTTAAATTGCAGAATCTCTCCGGTCAAATCTCTATCAAAATATTCGTGGACCTAAATTTAAGGATTTAAAAATGTCCAGTCATTAAAAATATTTAACTTCATCCCATTTTAAATTATATAAAAACATATTTGTAATTATAACATACATAAATACTAAAGTAAATGTTTATAGATAACATACATAAATACTAAAGTAAATGTTTATAGATCATTTGATTGATATTCATGGAAATTAGATTTGGCCCGAGAAAATTCAATTGCCATTTTTTATTCAAATTTTTAAGAAGCATAGACACATGAATCGTGATGTGTCGGTGTTAATACTTGAAAATTTCATCGACATGTTCCCATTTTTTTATTAAAGTTTTCTATAATAATATATTAATTCGATGAGATATGTTAGGAACAGATTTTAGACACTTAACACTTATGCGATTGCTTTAAATACAAGTATTATTCCCCACAAGCATAGCGAATACGGTTTGAAGAACAAATCTGCGGTGACTGGATGAATCGTATCCCCTCTATAAGCCAGCGACTTAATATTACACAAGTTATGAGATCAATCTATATAATATCGTCAAAAGACAATCTCTTTGGAGTTGGAGTATAGGTTCCAGAAGGATATACAGTAACTCTTTTTTTTTTTTTTAAGGAATTGTGCAATACAAACTTATAATAATTAATTGCAATACAACATTTTTTGATTTTGTTTTTAAAAGCTTTGTTTGGATTGAGAGAACCAGAAAGAAAAGAAAAAAAAGATGTGATTTTTATATTTGATTTCTTAATGAAAAGATAAAAGAAAAGATTTAATGGTATAACTTATCCATCCTTATCCCTATATTGAAACAAAAGATCAATCACAAATAATAAAACAGTAAAGAATCAAGAACACACATGATTTATTTTGGTTCAGTCAATTTGACATATGCCCACCAGAGCAGTCTTGACCCGGTCCCTTTAGACTTAGTGCATGTTTGGCAACATGGAGTGGAGCCAAAATTTTGGGTTTGGTTTGAAAATTTTGCTCCACTCCATGTTTGGCAAATGGAGTGGACATTTGGAGTAGACACTGTAGCAACTCCATGGAGTGGCTTTTGTGAAGGAATGAGCCAAAATTTGGAACCAAATTTTTGATGGTTCATGGTTTTGGTTTTGGTACCAACACTGTAGCAAATTCATTTTTTATATTAATAAATTTCGAAAAATTAAATATTCTGAAAAATTAAATATTTATGAAAAATAAATATTTCGAAAAATTAAATATATTAATATATTATAATATTAATATATTAAAAAATATTAATATTAATATATTTTAATATTATAATATTAATATATTAATATATTTTAATATATTAATATTAATATTAATATTTATGAAAAATTAAATATATTAATATATTATATTAAAATATATTAATATATTTAATTTTTCGAAATATTTATTTTTCATAAATATTAATATTAATATATTATAATATTAATATATTAAAACATATTAATATTAATATATTTTAATATTATAATATTAATATATTAATATTAATATTTATGAAAAATTAAATATTTCGAAAAATTAAATATATTAATATATTTTAATATTTTAATATTAATATATCAATATATTTTAATATATTAATATTAATATTTATGAAAAATTAAATATTTCGAAAAATTAAATATATTAATATATTATAATATTAATATATTAATATATTAAAAAATATTAATATTAATATATTTTAATATTATAATATTAATATATTTTAATATTATAATATTAATATATTAATATATTTAATATTATAATATTAATATATTAATATTAATATTTATTAATAAATAAAATGTGAAACCCATATATTAATATATATTATTATTTATTAATAAATAAAACTAATATATATTAATATTTATTAATAAATAAAATGTGAAACTCATATATTAATATATTTTAATATATTAATATTAATATTTATTAATATATTAATATTCAGAATTTCAACCCATACCAACTTTACCAAACATGGTTTGGTTTTTCAGCATCACTTTTTCTCACACCAAAACCATCTGCACCAAATATGGTTTGGAACCAAAATAAAACCACACCAACTCCAACCAAACCAAAACCAAAAACCAACTCCACACCCTCTACCAAACAAGCACTTAGGGTTTTCCTTCCTGGATTATGAGCCATAGCCTAACACCCTCCAAATTTTTACTTGATATATTTCACTTAATGATGAGTTTAGACACAAATGATAACAACTTAAGTGACTTTAATTCATTATTATGGTTTATGTTTTACAGTTCGAAAGATTTTCTCTACATTTTTTATTTTATAATTAAGTTTCTCCTACAAGCCTATAGCACTAAGTTATCCTTGTAAGTTTGTTCTTATTTTAACTACCTTCTATTATGAGGAGATATAGTTTTCACTATATAAAAATGGTCTTTTCCCAATAAAAGCTATTTGGGATAAAAGCTTAATTTTTGTAATTAATTTTTGTTTCCCAAAAATTACGAAATTCATGACGAGCCTTGGCTATATATTCGTGAAAAAATATATTTTGATACCAAATAAAAATAAAAATAAAAAATCGTATTCAATGTAGAAAAGTCATTTGTAATTACAAATTTGCTTTTGTGGTAAAAATATTTGTGACCAGATTTAAGATTTCTTGTAGTGTTCAGTACCGATTCTTAGTGCCCTACATTAAACATAATAATGAAAATTACAAGCCATCAAAATTTGATTAGGAGAATTATAACCAAATTTCCTTAGGATCTAGGTCTTAAACATAATAATAACCAAATTTGTTTTGGGGATTATACCCCTTTTTTAAAAAATAAAAATAAATACAGAATGGATATCTAAATATTAATATAAAATTTGGCAGACCCCATATAGTGGAGACATGACCACAAAACCATTTTCTCAAATTTCAATTTGTATTCATTCACATTTGGACCCCAAAATAAGAAATTCTAAGGAAGAACGCAACAGTTTGTGCATTACCACTCATACATACATATATACCAATAGAGATATATGTCAGGGTCAAAAGACAATCAATTTAACCAACCTTTGTCCCCTCTGTATAATTTCTTTTCTTCTATGATGTTTCATTTGTATATACTGTATACATACATGATACATGACACATCTATATAAATATATGTATATATGTAAGTTGGAAACTTGGAAATAGTATATGCTCAAAACATCTTGATGATTTTATAGAGAAACATTTGTAATATTCCTTCATGTTGTCAAAGTATTATCATTTCAAGTACACTTGATATTGTTTATTTGTCAATTGTCATCATTATTGCTGATCCAAGTTTTCACCAAGTAATAACTTTATTGAAAGAACTCGCTGATGTTGTTGCTCTAAAATGGGCTGGAAAATAGTAGAGTTGCTATTATTACCATAATCAAAACTCATATACAACTATATTTTTACACTGAATGTACTTTACTGCTAGGTTGAAAAATTATTATTATTATTTTTTTCTGGCCGCTTTCAAAAACATAAACAAAACCTGGTATATGTTTTTGTTTGATGTTTTTTATTTTTTGTTTAGTATTGTAGCATTTTTTTGGACAAAAACATGTTCGGCTAACTTCATTTATGTTGTGAAATTTAGAGTAACCCAAAAGATAGATTAACCCAAATCAAATTTTACTCGCAAGTATACAAATCATAGTAGTAAAGAGTATAAGTATTGCGAGGTCATTCCCACGAGGATTGATTAAGACAAATTAAATCTAAAAACTACTATCTAACTAATTCAACAAATTATTGATGATTATGAAAAAAATAATATAAATACAATAATACAAAAGGAATACCAAGGCTTTGATTCCACCACTAATCATCACAAATCCGATTTTCAATTGTAAACTCATTAAATATTCAATTAATTTTCACACATCTAAATAATAATTATTATTATGTTCATAGATGGTCTATCCGGGTTAGGGCATAGGTTCAACTCAATATTTTATTATCTTGGCCAAAAATAATAAATAAATCATTGAAGGAAAATATAAATTACAATTATCTATCCATGGTCAGGCATAAACAACTATAATTTATTGTCTTCTTCTTAAATTGCCAAGTAGATTACATGTTAGTGGTCAGACACAAGTAACCTATATGCTAGGAATGAAATACGTTCAATTTTAGTCTCAGTTAAAGCACATAAAATCGAAAGCATTAACATATATATAATAATAAGAAGAAGAACTTATTAACCAAAATATTCAATAATGTCTACAATTGAAAACTATAATATTGAACATGACTAGGGTTTCCTCTCAGCCTTGGCCGAGCGAATTAACTATACAAGAAAAATAAAACAAGAACGACCAAACCCGAAATCATAAGTGGAAGACATCTTGGATTTCTTCGTTGATCGCACAGGTCTTCCCCTTCTGTTTCTTGGTCGTCCCCCCTTTGTGCATCCACATATGCCCTATTTATAGGGGTCCTCAAAGTTTCATCTAGGAAAGTAAATAAGAGAATACAATATTCCCATATTTTTTTTCCTAATTTGTGATATCTTGCAGCCCACTTTTGACCAATTTGGAGAGTAAATTTGGAAGATATTGATGAGATACTATTTTCTTGTAAATCAAGTCATCTTCCCACAGCCCTTGATTTCATTCCATTCTGATCGTTCCTTCAAAATCTGTGATTATATTACCAAGCTGATGCTGATTTTCGCACAAAATAGTATGCCAGATTTAAAATGTCTTTTTCGCCCTCTAAACTTCAGAATTAGGGTTTCTATGTGAAATACTAATATTCTTTAAATTGAATCAGCTTTCTAGGAACACTGGGCTCACACAAATCCGAACAACGGGCTGAAATATATGGCCCAAATACTAAGACGTGGTCTAAACAGATTTTGGGCTTGTTTAGATGGATTTAACCCATTTGTACCAGAAATCACCAATAACTTATAAAAATATAAAAACACAAATATTAATTAAAATAATTTAAAATAAATGACTAAAAATATATATTTTTGGAGGTTAATCGTGTATGAATTATGCACTTATCAATTTAGTCTTAAAAAGTAAAAAACATTAGCAAAAAAAAGACTCATTTTTCTTTTTAAAAACAAGTACTTTTTATTTTTCAATTATTTACTCAATATATATGTATATATCTACACCACCACCACTGGGCCTAGCCTAGGCAGCCCAGTGCCTTAGGGCCAAGGGGGCCTCATTATGTTTAAAGTTAATTATGAGTAGGGCTGTAAACGAGCCGAGCCGAGCTTTGGAATGCTCAAGCTCGGTTCATTTATTAAACGAGCCTAGAAAATGTGTTCAAGCTTGGCTCATTTGCTTAACGAACGAGCCAAGCCGAACGCCAGATTTAACGAGTCGAGCTCAAGCTTGCTCACGAACGACTCGTTTCAGTTGTAACATATATTACTCTTGACAATAGTTGTCTAGATTAAGTTGTTACATGTTTGTTTTTAACCTATTTACACTAGTATAAATTTTTATGAATGATTTTTATGTTATGGCCACATAATTCCTATAATATTTTCACAATAATCTTCATAATTTGTTCAATATGAGCACTTTCATTTGTCAAATATGAGATAATTTTACTATTTAACTTAGACGATTCTGTTCACGAGCTTGGCGAGCAGAGCTTAGTAATGTTCAAGCTCGGCTCGTTTACTAAACGAGCCTAAAATTTATGCTCAGGCTCGGTTCGTTTACTAAACGAACGAGCACGAGCCGAGCTCTTAACGAGCCAAGCCCGAGCCTGCTCACGAACGGCTCGATTCATTTGCAACCCTAAATATGAGTCCAAATTTAAAATCATAACCCAACCCTTCTAGCATCAATAAGGAGCTAAGAGAGACTGAGAGAGCTCCTCCTGCTAGAATGATAATAAGTGATAGTTAAAGGACTTTGAACCAAATACTATGAAATTAGGGATTGGAATTTGAGTTCTCATGTGATTATCTTGAACAAGGAGTATAAATAACCATATGGTTTCAAGTAACAATAAAAAGTCTAATTATTGAAGCAAAAAAACAGGGACATAAACTTTGTACATGGGAAGCTCTGTCCAGGACTCGAGAGATAAATATGGTAATGATTTCTAATTGCCTTCTAAGTAAACGTAAATAGGGAAAAAAATCAAATAAATGCTTAGGTGTGAAGGAGAACTTGAAATAGTTTAGACTATTTTCTTTTGTTAGGCTTCATTCATAAAATACTTCACACAAAGACACTAGCTAGAATATTAAATAAGTGATATTAATAACTAACAATTAAAGAATTTCATTTTAATAATTTCAAAAAAATTATATGGATGTTAGAAAAATATTGAATTAAGATTTCCTAAATTGGTTCTCAAACTTAGCTAAAATATTAAATAAGTGATATTTAATAATTCGAGAAGTGATATTTTAGTAAAAAAAAATAATGAATAAAAATATAACATGTATGAACTTAATAAATTACAAAATTCACCGAAATGAGATGAAAGTGACTCCTTAAACTTATGTTAATTTAATAATATAGTTCAAAGTCTAATTGTTTAATAAAAAAAAATTCACTCGAATATTTCTTTAGCATCAAGTATGGAGGGGCTCATATTTAATCTCGCTTGGGGGCCTCCAATTTTTTTAGCAATCTCAGGGCTGGCCCTGCACCGCCACCGTCGACCACGCTGCCTTCTCCAACCACCGTCACTTTCCTTTATCCCAAAACACCACATATGTATGCGTATATATTTACAATAAAAATATTTGTACCAAACATGCTTCTGTTTTAAACTCACATGTATTTTTGTTTTTCTAACATCCACAACAAAAAACAAACACATACCAAACAGAATGAGTTAGAATTTGGAATTTTTCTTTTTATGTGAGTCAAAAATTTAAACGTGGGTAATCCATGTGTTATTTAAAAAAAAAAAATTTGAAGTGAATTCGTCTTTTTATTAGTTTTATGTCCATCTTAGTGAATACCATCTCTCAATAAAATTTTCTTCGGTCACATATTCAAATTGATAATAATTTCCTTGTTCCTCAGAGAAAGAAGATCAAACAATTCATTACAGTTCGGATCCTCAGTTTGTCAATAAAGTTCTGAGCATAACGTTGATCCATCTTATATTTCTGTAAAATTATTCCAGTAAATAGCTTGGCTGTGTTCAAGTGTATCTCTCTACCTTGCAGATATGCTACTTTTCAAAAAAAAGTGAGAAGCTTGTCAAAGTTCAGAACACATCTTTTTACAAAACCAAGTTAGGTTCATCCAGATTTTCTCCATTTTGGCGGGAACAGAATGCAACACACAAATACACGCATATATATATATATATATATATAAAAGAGATTCATATTATATCATTAAAAGGAAGTAAATGTACATAATGTGCGGTACCACTAAAAAAACACGGACACCTAAACAAGGTACCCAGTGCTATTTACATGAACAGACTTCAGACCCTACACTCTTGACTTGGACTCACTGCTGTTTATATAAACAAAAAATAGCCACCATATCAATTAAAAAAAAAAACTCCTACCCTAACTAAATACTAACTGCTAGACTCAACTAATAAATATGAAATCAAAATCCTTGAGCTCTTCAGATTGCTACCATTTGGTTTCCAACCTGCCCAATAAAATGTGAGCATGCCTGGAAAAATAGAAAATAAAAGGCGGGAAATTAATGGAAGTACTTGCAGAATCCTGGATCGCTCTCTCAATTAGGCGAACAGGTCCAGGTTTCGAACTTTCATGCTGACAATGTTAGATTCAACGGCCTACAGAACAGCCAAAGCAAACCAAGAAAGGAGTGTGAAGACAGAATTAGTACAATAAAAGAAATTTAGGAAATAATATTTACGATGTTATTCTGGGATACTTGAGGTATTCTTCTTGTTTTCAACAGTTACCACACCCATTGTCACTTCGGGTGACAAGGGTATACCCAGAGCAAAGCCACGGAAAATGAGAGTTGATGAAGATACCTTTCTAGAAATCTCGATTCCAGAACGAAGAAAAGTAAGTAATCCGTTTTTCCTGGTCTCGAAGGGGAATGGTAACACATAAGAACGCTTGAATGGTGATGAATCAAACGTTTTAGGTAGAACTCCTTTAAATTGGTGTTTTAGATTCTTCTTTTTTTTTTTAATTAGTTTGAGAGCTTTCAGTGGCTTGCTCTGGGTATATCCGATCTCACCTATTCTCCCTATTAATAGAGAGGCTATCAACCACTTCAACCTGACATTCTGCATTGATTTCCGTCTTTCTTTTGTTCTAATAAACCCCAATGGCAAACACTGCTTAGACGAGCTGCGAACACAACCTGTGACTAGTGATCTCGGGATAAATCGAATGCTGCATCTGAGGGGTAATCAATTTCCGTTTTGCTGGACTATCTCGCTTCACGTCGTCAAAATTTATTTTCCTCTTAAGGCATCTATCACCAGATCCAGAACTGTGAACTTCACCATCTGGTGGATTCTCCATGAATGACTTTTTAGGCTCCATCTGACTCGTGAACCTTGGTTGAGTTCGTTTGTAACCATCCGGAAAAACATACGACGGAATCTGCTTCCTATTGCGATGACAAAAATGAATTTCCATCTCTGGCTCCCAAAACATGTACATATTCACTGTATGCCTAAACTCCACGAGCGTCCCACGAATATCAAACTGCTGTCCTTGTTGCCTCATCTCTCCTTGTTTCATTTGCAAACCCAAAAAGAAGGCACAATGGGCATCCTGCTTAGAAGTATCAACATAATGGTTTGGATACGGATGGCACTGCAACTTGCCGCATGTGTCGCGCTCTATCTGCAATGTTTTGTTCGGAACATAGATAAGTAAAATGAAAAAAAGGTAGATCTTGCTTCTTTTTATTATCTGGACCACGAATCTGTGTGACAGATGCATAAACTGAAACCTTAAAATAAAAAGCATTTCTAACAATAGAAAGCGGAAAATGCATTCGGTTTTCCCGATCAATTAGAAGGCAAAATGCATTACCGACATCACCAGCTGCCTTAGCCGGGATTCAATCCAGCCTTTCCAAGCACGTAAGTTGTCAGCATTAGCTGCAACTATGTCCACCTGGAGAAAGTTTTTATAGCTTTCGAAGAACAGATACGGCTCAAACAGAGAACTCCATTCGGCTTTGCTCAGCTCTATCTCCTGAATGCAGTTAAAATAAACGGCAGAGGGCATCAGTAGAGAGTACCAGCTATAAACATATCGAAAGAAGGTTCTCCATGTCCTTACCTCACAAATCTTGTTACCGAATTGGAACTGCTCCATCATAACCTGAAGAGTACTTGCTGAGACATTGTAGCTAGAATTCATGCAGGGGTAAGCAGGCGTAATAATTTGCATTTGATGTGCTCCGTCCCGGGGATTTTTACGAGGATCCCACCCATGAAATCCGAGTTCATCCTCTTCTAGTGCACAAAGCATCACAGGATTTCGCCAATGCCACTGTGTATAAACCCGGAAAAATCGGGACACCAACATACTGGGATTTGCATTCGGATAAAGCTGACAAATCCGAGCTACGAGAAGAGCCCAGTTCACGCCGCCAAGAAATCCAGTCACCTAAAGAAAACAAGAGATAAGAAAAAAAAAAACTAAAACCTGAAATTCAATGAAAAGAAAAATGTTGGAGGAAATAACACACTTACATTTGAATAGATACCACGCTGTTTAGCCCAAAACTTTAAACATCGGAGTGTCATGCGGAAGCTCTAATATTGAATATAATTTGGATGTTAGTGAGGGATCAAAGACAAAACTGATCAAATAAAATAAGATAACCTTCTGCCATATAATATGGGGCTGAAAAAGCACTAGCAAGCACTAAAAATAATCACCTCAACATTTGGAACGAGCTGTAGAATTCGATCTACAACCCTGCAGCCATTAAGACTCCGAACAGTTGGCTCATCAACATTGTATAGCACAGACGCACGAGAGACATCAAAATCCTGTTCATAATAATACATGTTTGATAAGATAATGAAGCAGAAGTGACCAAAGCGCTCGAGTCGGCTAATTTAAGTCCAACTGAACATAAGAAAGGCTTTTCCCATTCTATCTACCATCGGGGATATAATTATAATCATTTTAGAAACACTCAAAATTAATGAGTCGAATTATGCTGAATATTTAGAAGTGTGTTCAATCCAACTTATCATAATAAAATAAACAAAACAACATTTAAAGAAAGTCGGATGATTAAATTCAGAGGAAGTGTTTGAGGGAAGATATGGGAAATAGATGGTTACGGATTTAATTAAGAAAAGATACAATAATAATTGCTTACTTAATGTCATGATATGAGATAAAAGTTGGGAATCAACTTATGTAATATTGTTTCCGCTAATATCGTGTGCGCCATAAATGCCACCCAAAGTGAAAAGGAAAAAGGAAGGAAAATAGGAACAGTGAAGAAAAATCAGTTTGAAAGGTCCTGTTCTGGCAAAATTTTACTTTTCACACTACTAGAGAAGCAAACAATGTTGAATATGGTTATTTGAAAAATTAAAGCAATATTAAACATAATTCCAATGATACTCACCTCTGGGACGACCAAAAGGGATATGCTTGCGAAGAGAAGATCAATTGAAATCCCATCAAACTTAAATTTCATAACGGGAACATAAGCATCTGGGACAGGTTGCAATTCTGTAACTTCTCGCAAGTTGGCCAAAATGTTGCACAGTAGACCGAAGAAGTCTGCCTGATAATAGGAGCCAGCATTAGATGGATCAACAAGTAACATAATCAGGCTTCAAAACATAACAATAATCAACACATATAACATAAAATCGTAGGTTACCTCTCGATTTACATAGGACGGCCCAACACATAAAGTGTCTATGTCAGCCCCAGGACCATGTACCTATCAAATGATCGAGACACATGGCATATAACCAAGTTATATAAATGAAGCAAATCATGAAAGTCAAGACAACAAAATTTTTACAAGAGCAGATGAGCTTGCAATGGTGCATCTGGGGGAAGGGTTTGAGCCCAATGTATAACCCTATCAAAGAGGAAAGGAGGGATTCGAGCCCAGACGTGGGCGATATGTGTCCATCATTGTATACAACAGACAATAAATTGATCTTTGTACAACCATCCCACAAAAATAACTGGAGAGCAGTAAGGAGGTCAAGCACACGGAGAGGGGAAAAAAAAAACAAATGCTTACCCCAAGTCGGTGAGACCCAAAAGTAAATAAGACAGCATTTGCGTCCTCCACCATTTTATCAGTATAGCCTCTAAAGCGAGTGACTTGCTTCACCCAGTCTTTCACAATCTAAAATATTACAAAACAATGATTTTAGTTCATTCTTTATACTACAAACAATGTTACCAATCATAAGCATGAACATTAAGTATGAACGCAGTCTTGATGAATAACCATACAACTTTCACATTGCATGTTAACCATTTATCAATCAGGTTTATTCTTTGTTCCTTAAAGTATTTTCATTACTTCTCAAATTCTCTAAACATTAATATAGTGTCATAATTTATCGTCCAATACTAACCCAAACGATTAAACTTAAATCATCCCTTCATCTGTTCAATATTCCCAACCTTAAAACCATGGTACCGCATACATCTAGCAAGGATCATCACTTTGCAACTAAATCTCTTATTCCTAATTCATTCCAGACCTTAACTAAACCTCTACTGCGTCTGTGCTAACAGTTTGGGAGTATTGGGTCAAAACAGATACAGCCCCAAACCTAAATCATAACCTTTTTTTCTCAAAAAAATAAAATAAAAAATAAAAAATCCTAACCTTTAAAATGCAATGATGAAGCTCATGCAATAACCTTCTTGACCCCATCAGACACTCATTCAACCACATCATATGACTCTTCTTAGAACCTTATGCTATTGAACTATCTCATGAATGGAAAGCTATCCATTAAAAACTGGTCGAGACAAGCACAAAAGTCGGGAAAAATTCCCTGGAAACAAAAAACTATGTCACACCATTCCGACTTTATAAGAATCGTCATGTAATCATCACAGAACTGCACCTATATGACATGTTTGCGTTGTGCGTGTCTTAATGCGAACAATATCTAGATCATATGGAGTTCTCTAAACAGTTGGAGTTTTATAAAATCATGTATACACCTAACAAATTTAATAGAGGAGGCCAGTAAAATCCTTTAAGAAAGTAAAAATAACATAGAGCCCATTATTTATTTGGATGAAAAAGTACATAAGTCAAGGATTATCGATGTTCCTTTCTCTCATAAATCCTAAATCCTAACTTGTGCATTCCCTTGTACAACTTTTTTTTCATTACAAAAACCCATCACGTGGCAATTGCATATTTATTGAATAAATTATCAAATTACTTACTCTAACAGAAAACTATATCAACAAAGAAAAAAAAAATCTAAAACGTGTGCACAATTGAATTTGGATCCTCTTCATTCACTCATAAAAAACTTGTATTTGGCCTCACATATTTTCATCACAAAAACAATTTGGTAAACAGGTTGAAAAACCTCTCCGGCCAGGGGACCAAGACCTGGAAAAAGACCAAGAATTCTTCAATTATTTATGGAAAACCCGAAACATTAAAAATCACTTTTGCCCAAATACAATTCTTCACGAAATTGAGGTCAACTTGCACCAGTTTTTTTTTTTATTTCAGTGTAAATTAACCACTAACCGAATTAACCACAAAATAATAATGGATTACACAATCATGTTCATTACTTGTGCAACAAGCCACTATCAATAACCCTTGAATGATGAACTAAACATGCTTGGATTGAAAAGCTAATGGAGTAAACTTACCTGTTTAAGACAACACAGAACCTCTTCTCTCTTGGCAGACTCTTCTTTACTCTCAAAAACACCAGCATTAACCAAAACCTAGCACAAACACAAAATCCCACAAAATCTCATAACACCCAAATATTATAAAATCAATAAAATTCGTCATTACTCTCACAAACACAAAAACCCACAAAATCTCAAAACACCCAAACATATCAAATCTATAAAATTCATCATTACTCTCACAAACACAAAAACCCACAAAATCTCAAAACACCCAAATATTATAAAATCAATAAAATTCAACATTACTCTCACAAACACAAAAACAAACAAAATCTCAAAACACCCAAACATATAAAATCAATAAAATTCAACATTACTCTCACAAACACAAAAACCCACAAAATCTCAAAACAAACATATAAAATCAATAAAATTCAAAATCAGAACACCCACATCTTCTAATCAATAGAATTCAATATTACTTCAAACAAAAAGATGATCAATTCAAACCTTCTCCAATTCCGAGTTTCTCTTCATGTCAGTCTGGGTGGGTCCCGCAAGTGATATTGGTCCCGTTAGGCCGTACTGTATCGGCGGCGGAGGATCACCTGAACCCTCAGAATTCGCCATTATTGCACTATTTGAAGATCAGAAACAAACTCGAGAAATAAACCCTAATTGAAAATCGAGAATGCAGTGGCTAGAACGATGAAAACTTCAATAGCAAACTCGAACGTTAGAGTGAAATAAGGGCTTTCCTTTTATAAGAGAGAAAAAGGAGAATCCTAATGCTTAAAAGATTCCTAATATATGTGTGTGTGTGTATATACGGTGTATACAGAAAAGAGCGCCAACTTAAGTCCCGTCTTTATAAACCGTCTTTTATTAACTCTGAACTTTTTTTTTTCTTGAGAGTGAACTGAAATTATAACATGCTCATAATCACAAAATTACTTTAATTTTGTTTTTAAAATTTCAATTTACTTATATTTTGGAATTAATTTTTTCTATTAATTACTAATTTTTATTTTATTTAATTGATTATTTTTATGGTGCAAGTGTTGGAAAGAAATATGGAATGTTTGGGAAACTAACTGGGATTCAAATATTCTTTTTTTTTTAAAAAAATGTTTCGCTTTTATTTGATCCAATTGTTTGGAAAGAAATATAGACTGTTTGGGTTTCTATTAAGCTACAGCAGTTTCAAACTAACTAGAATTCAATTTTTATTTCCTATTATAGGGAGTATTTTTCTTTATTTAAGAGTCTTAAATACATTTTGTTTAATATATCTTGTTATAGATAAGTTCCAAGTAGTTGTATATCTTCAAAAGTCTCCTTAAAATAAGGGTGAATTACGGTATTTCTCACGTGTTTTCAGCATAATATAAATATGTTTTGTAATAAAATTACTACTAAATCTATACTACTATTAAAAGTGTGAAGAAGTTTTGGTGTTTAGTATTTATAATTAAAATTTTATATGTGATTTTTTAATCTAATAATTTTTACTTGAATTATAATTATAAAATTTAATTGAATTCTATACTTTCAATTCAAATTCAACTTGAATTATAGACACAAACTTTAATGGAATGCTATAACTCCAATTCAATTTCTACTTAAATTATAATTATAAAATTTAATTGAATTATATAACTCCAATTCAAATTCAACTTGAATTATAGCCACAAATTTTAATTGAATTTTATAACTCCAA
The DNA here is from genome assembly GCA_963922005.1 of Cornus suecica. Classification (NCBI taxonomy): domain Eukaryota; kingdom Viridiplantae; phylum Streptophyta; class Magnoliopsida; order Cornales; family Cornaceae; genus Cornus; species Cornus suecica. The sequence continues at coordinate 95,312,310 of OY998238.1, forward strand.
TTCAAATAGAATCATGTTTGATAGAACCAACATTTATTTTATGTATGAATTATGTATTTAAATTATATTACTAAAATCTAATTGAATTTTAATTGTATAAAGCAAAGATCAGATTGTGATAAAATACTAAAAGTTTGGATTATTTTTTATATTTTATTCCATTCTCTTACTATAATTTAATTGTAAGTGATAATATTAATTCTAATTCTAAATTTAATTGTAAGTGATAATACTAGTCCTAATTCTAAATGAATAAACAAAATATATAAATAAACTCATCTAACATTTTTTTAACCATTCTAATTCTAAATGGACTATACTAATGAATCACATCTACCATTATAATTAAGAATCTTAATCCTCCTTTTATAAGGGATAACAAATGTCATGTTGGATGATCAATTTCAACATGCCCTTAGCAGATTCACATCTGCTTAGTGTTTTGAAAGTTCAGATCCAGATTGGTAACAAATGTTATGTTCGATAGAGGAGTTATTGAGTTGTTTGGAATCTGGAAAAGAAATTTGATTGTTATTTAAATAGGATTCCAAATGGTAAATTGTAAAAATATATATATATTTGAAATATCCGCAGTATAACTTTTTTATACTTTTTTGTTGTTGTTGTTGCTATTGTGATCTTTTTTATTTTTGAAAGGAAAAGTTTTTTTTTTTGAATATATATATATATATATATATTAATATTAAGGAACTCACACACCCCACATGAGTTCTATAGAGTCCAAATCCCAAATCTCGTCCAATTTAGAGAGGAATGAAAATACCATCAAACCACAAAATTATTGGTATTGCTATTGTGATCTTGCATTTTATTACTGTGTCGTTATTTTGTAGGACGTATATATGTTATGTTATGAGTGAATCTCTATGGTAATTATTTGGGTGGTTTTGAATTTTTGTTTAGGTTTTTTATGTTGTGCAATTTAGTTTAGGAGGATACCAACCAGGGGATTTTCATGAACACCTAAACATTTTTTACGTATTTTTTCTTTTGGGAATTATATATTAATTTTCTATTCTCTATTACCAACTTCACTTTTCGTATATATGTTAATCTTCGTGGTATAGTTAATTTTATTTTGCAATTGTATTTATTTTTGTTTAATAACATATATTTTACTTGTTATGTAGATTTTAAAAAATTTACTAGTATTGTATAAAAGTCTTGGTGAGTCAGGGTACCTCGGCTCTCATGTGATTTTCATCTTTTCCACTAAAATTTATATTTTTTAGAATAAGACCATGACTATATAATTAAGTTCGTTTGAAAGTCTTTATGAAGGAAAGGGTGAAATTAGCCACTCATGTAATTTCATCCTTTCACGATAATTTTTTTGTTTCTGTCTTTTTAAATAAAGTTATTTACATCACCAAAAGGCAGCCACATCCTTCACAGTAAGCGACCTGAGCGGTCGCTTAGGCCTCCGGGCCTGAAAAATTATAATTTTTTTAAAAATATACATTAATACTTTTATAATCTTTAAAAAAATATAATTAGTTTCTCACAAGGGTCTCATTTTCTAAAAATAAAAATTATTTGATGATAGGACCAAAAAATAAACTAATTTGTCTGACGGTTCAATTCGTACTAAATCCAAATCCAATTTAACAAATTTTAGAGCCCAAAATTTTATTTTTAGTTACTATTACTATAGACTTAAACAAAAAAAAATTATCAAATTTCAAACTTAATGAAACTAAATTTAATACAAATCAAACCATTATTCTTGTTAGAGCTAGACGATTCTTATCGCACTCGCATATTGTTTGACGACTACATTTAAGACTCTCGTAATTGCCGCACTCGTACAACGATAATAATTTTTCACGTGACTACACTTAGATGGAGGCTGTTATGCCGCACTCATCCGGTAACAATATATAATTTTTCACGACAACACCAATATGGAGGTTGTTTTCAATTTTTTCAATATTAATATATTTAATATATTTTTAATACAAAAAAAATTACTCTTATTATTTTGTAAATGGGTGAACTATTTCGTATTAAAGGACCTCACATTTGTTCTCACCTAAAACCTCCACTTATTTTTGAGATTTCAGGACTGCCCTGCCAAAAGGTCAACAAATTTGTTCTCGGAGTGATTTTATAAGCTTGATTTCACCCCATCTATTTGGTACAAGTTTTCGCCAAAATATTATTTGAGTTAAATCTGAAAATCACATTAGATAAAGTTAAGTAGTACCCTTGAGCTAATATTTAATTTTAGGTAAATTTATAAAGAAGTTACTTTAAACCTTGTAAATGAGTTGTGGCATTAAACAGAGCCGACCCTGAAATATCGAAAATACTTGGTGCTTGTTTGGCAACCGGTGTGGTATTGGTTTTTGGTTTTAGTTTGGTTGGAGTTGGGTTGGGTTGGGTTGGGTTTGATGTGGTTTTATTCTGAACTGAAATCATGTTTGATACAAATGGTTTTAGTGTGAGAAAAAATCAAACTGAAAAATCAAACCATATTTGGTAGAGTTGGTATGAGCTGAAATTCTGAAACCAATCATATTTGGTAATTTGGAATAATTTGACATTTTATTTATTTAAAATAATATTTTGTAAATATATATGTTTTAAAAAATAAAATATTTAAATATTTAATTTTTTATAAATATTTAATTTTTTCAAAATATTTATAGATAAAATATTTTATATAAGATATTTCAAAAAAATAAAAATTTTTGAAAAAATAAAAGATTTTAGTAAAAATACATATAATTTGTATATTTTTAAAAAAAATAATAAATATATTTTTATTATATTTTATTTTTTCTAGAAATATTTGTTTTCCCGAAATATTTTATTTTTTATGAAATATATTTTTTCGTTTGATTTTTTTGAAATATTTTATTTTTTCATAAATATTTTATTTTTTAAATTTATATATATATATATAATATTATAAATGAATTGGTTTGGGTTAAACAATGGTACACCAAATTGAATTGGTTTGGGTTAAGAATAGTTTTGATGTGAGAAAACAAACCAACTCCATCCAAACCATCTATTGAGATGGTGTGAAAAATGATGGATTTGGTACCAATAGTGCAACACTATTCAATCTCAACTCCTTCTACCAAACATGGGTTGAGCTACAAATTTCATCACAAAACCACAATTTTCACTCCAAAACCTCCTACCAAACAAGCATTTAGAGGCCCTAAGTGAGATTAAATTCGGGGCCCTTTACACGTAATGTTCGCGTGCTTAAAAATTATAAACATAAAAAAAATACATTAAAAATATTAATATTGAAAAAATAACAACCATGGTGTCGTGAAAAGTTGTTATAGTATGAGTGCGGCAGTCACAAGTAAAGTTGGCAAAATGAGACACGACACAGTAACACGACATGAATTAAAAGGGTTAGGGTTGACCATAAAAGAGTTGAAGCTGTATAAGAGTCGATCCGAACACGACACGAGAATATAAGGGTCAACTCGAACATGACACGAGAATATAAGGGTCGACCCGAACACGACACGTTTGACACGATTATATTTATATTTATTTTTTTCTATTCTCTAATTGGTGATGGGTTGAAATATATTAATAAACTATTATTGGATCGTGTCAAATTCAATTTAATTTTGTTGATAATATGTTAAATAGTTCGTTTCGTGTTGGATTGTGCCAAATTTAATTTAATAAATTATAATAAATAGGTTAAATGGATTACATGGGTCGACACGAATAACCTGTGAGTTAGGTTAGAGTTGAATATATTTGACATGTATATTAACTAGGTTTTTTTCAACACAACACGACACGATTTCAACCCGACACGAACATGACCCAATGACATGGATTGCCAACTCTAGTCACAAGACCCCTAAGGCTATGTTTGGTACGCATGAATGGAATGAAATGAAATGCAAGTGGGAATGAAATAACCATTCTCATTATATTGTTTTATTATAAATATGAAGCTAATATGAACGGAATGAACTTCAAAGAAAATTTCTAAAAAATACCCCTCTTAGTGATAAATATATAATTTTAATCAAATAATATTACTTAATAATTTTTTTACAACAAATGATGAAAGGTAACGGAAATAGTAGTGGCGAACAATGGAGGTGGTCATGGTGGCGGAAAGTGATGGTGGTGGGAGTGGGAGTGATTTGTTTACTTGAAATATGAAATTGTTGTTTTAGTCATTTTATGTTTTAAAAGCAAACCTGAAGGAATGGAATGACCATTCTATAAATTTAATAATAAAATGGCTTCTTTCCTTGAGAATGTTCATTCTCATTCAACAAGACATATCAAACAAAAGAATGAAATGAATGAATACCATTAATTCTATTTCATTCCTATATACCAAACATGACATAAGTCTAGGCGTCTGAAAAATTATTGTCGTTGTGCGAGTGCGACAATTGTGAGAGCCATAAGTGTTGTCTCTAAACGTTGTGCGAATGCAACAAGAATCTTCTAATCCTAATCAAAATAATGGTTTGATTTGAATTAGATTCTAGTTTCAATAGGTTGGGAAATTAAATTTTATTTTTCTTTTTAGTCTATAGGAATAGCAAGTGAAATATAAATTTTGGGGCCCTAAATTGTAAAATTTGATTAAGATTTAATACGAATTGGATGTTAAACAAATTAGTTTTTATGTTTATTTTTGTTGTACCTATAGGAAAACATCTTTTTTTAAATAAAAAATAAAATTGAGACTCTAAATTGTGTAATTTATATTATGATTTATTTTAAATTGGTTGAGAAACTAATTATTTTTTTATAGTTTATAAAAATATTAATTCTTCAAAAAAAAAAGGAATTTGGGGCCCTGGCGGTTGCCCGGCCCAGGGCAGGCCCTGACATTAGATAAATGTACTTCTAAAAATTAAACTAAAAACAAAAATCTAGCCGATTAAGAATTTTTTTCCATCTTACCAATCATGCAATGAGGTTCATATATTAAATGTTACAATTAAACAATATTTTTTTTGAACATATAATTGTATAAGGATTCAATATTTAGGAGTGTGAGTTTTGACTAATTGCATGGTTATTGCATTCATCACTGATGAGGTTTGGGCTACACGTAACACATTATTTGATTTCTTAATCTTTACTACTTTAACTTTCTTTTATATAAGTTTATTCACATATGAGAAAGTGATTTTGTGTATGCAAAGTTAATAATGCGTTTATGTACGAGTTGCGATTGTTTTTTTCTAAAATTGACCTTCATTTAATATAACATAACGATTACTATATTATTTTGCACTTTATTCAAAATAAAGGCAACTTATTATAATATAAAATTTGATCAACAAGTATTGGAGGAAAAAAAATATAAATAGTGTCTTCGAGCTAGATTTCATTGTGGCTCAAAATATGAGCCCTCAAAATTTACCTGTGTATAATGTAGTCAAATTTCAAAAAAAGCAGACGCATAAATATTAAATGCAATGTCCCTGGTTCAAATCATGTTCAGCCAATTCAATATTCAACTCGTCTTTACATGCGTTTTGCTTTTTATGTTTCTTTTTTTTAGCCCGAATACAATGTATTTTTTCGGCTGAAGCATATTTGACCTTTTTTTACATAGTAATTAGTAACATGAATAGAGTCACCATTTAATATTTTTGCACCGTGTATCTAAAATATATTTTGACCAAAAATAGTTATATTTATTAAAACTGGTGAAGTAAAAATGTAGCTATAAACACTAAAATAAATATTAGTGAAAGATTTTTTGAATACTAATAGTTATTGGTGAATACTAATAGTTGTAGGACTCTAGTAGTTATTGGTGATGAAAGTTTCAATAATTAAAAAAATTTAATTAATAAAAAAAATTAGATTAATAATGAGTCATGAAAAGAATTGAATTATAGATTAAAAAAAACCTATTTAAAACTTCATTAAACAACAATGAAATTCATTGTTCTTTTACTAGTAAAACTAAATTATAAATAAAACTTATTAATATCGTATTATATAAAAAGTGACATATAATTGCCACCCTATTTTAATCACCATTTTTATTATTAACATTCTTATTATGTCAGATATGTATGCTAGTATGCATATGTTTTTACAAACTACAATATCCTTATATCGAACTTTTAAGAGCTTTTTGAGAGAATTAGACCAAAGTATCAAAAACAGGCGAAGAAATTTACTAAAAATAAATGCAATACTATTTATAATGCATGGAATTAATTAGGCAACAAAACGTACTTTTGGTCACTCATTTTTACCTATAAACAACATTTAAACACATTAAAAGCAACTCATTCAAATTTCAAAACATAAAATCATACTGTAAACAGCTCCATCACTGGTTGTAATCTAATTTTATCGCATTCAGATTATCCCCTTAAATTGAAGAAAGTATAATTTTTTAAAAAAAAATATATAATCAATCACAATTTGAAGAGGATCCTTGTGATCTATCTCATCTAATAGTTAAAATATATGCACATTATTACTTAGCAAAATTATAATATAATATTTTTGTAATACACTTACAAAAAAAAATTAATTGAAGGATGAGTATATTTTTAACCATTAATTCACCTCTGGAGAGAGAGATAGGAAATCTCAAGAGAGAATCATAATTCGTGCAGAAAATTTTAAATTAGGAAACTATCTTGTCTGTGAATATATATTTTAAATTGGGAAAATTACATAAACTATTCATGAATTATGACCTAATTGCACGCGGTATTCCTTATGTTTCAATAATATCACAAATTATCCTCAAAATCACCTCCGTTGTAACACTTAGCCCCTTCTGTTCAAAGTCAACGCCAGAATTGGTCAATAAAGGCTGTTTTGTAGTGAATTTCCATTTCTGCCCTCATATCATTGCATGTTCCAATTTTGAATACAAAATTACTTAAATACCCTAATTTTTTTGAATTTATATATAATGTTCCAAAATATGAATTTTTTTTTCGAAAAATAATTTTTTTGAATTTATATATATTATGTTCCAAAATATGAATTTTTTCCGAAAAATATATATTATGTTCCAAAATATGAATTTTTTTTTTGAAAAATAATATTTTTGCGAAAAAGTATATATTATGTTCCAAAATATGAATTTTTTCCGAAAAATATATATTATGTTCCAAAATATGATTGTTTTGCAAAAAAGTACTTATTATGTTCCAAAATATGAAATTTTTTTTCGAAAAATAATATTTTTGCGAAAAAGTATATATTATGTTCTAAAATATGAATTTTTTCCGAAAAATATATATATTATGTTCCAAAATATGATTTTTTGCAAAAAAGTACTTATTATGTTCCAAAATATGAATTTTTTCCCGAAAAATACTTTTTTTGCGAAAAATATATATAATATTCCAAAATATGATTCTTTTGCAAATAAGTACTTATTATGTTCCAAATTATGAAATTTTTTTTCCGAAAAATACTTTTTTTTGCGAAAAATATATATTATGTTCCAAAATATGATCTTTTCCGAAAAATATTTTTTTTGCGAAAAATATATACTATTATGTTCCAAAATATGATCTTTTCTAAAAAATATTTTTTTTGCGAAAAATATATACTATATTCCAAAATATGATTTTTTTCTGAAAATAATTTTTTTTCAAAAAATATATATTATTTTTTCCGAAATAATTCATATTTTGGAAAATAATATTCTCCCTCCGAAAAATAATTTTTTTGCGAAAAATATATATATTTTTTTGAATTTATAATTTTTGGGGCAAAGTGGACACCGTGGGGGTTAGTTGATAAAACTGGATAGTATAGGAAGTTTCTTGAAATTAACCCTAAAATATAATATAAAACAAGGGTTTTTAAGTAAATTCACGCACAAATCTGACTGGGGCTGTTCTAAGGGGTAGTAACTGATATTATTCAAACGTTAGGGATACTCTCTGCAATTAGGTCATAGTTCAGGGATAGTTTTTGTAATTTTCCCTTTTAAATTAGGAAGTTGACCTGTCTCTGAATATATATTTTTTTGAAAATTGAAAGAAAAAGAAAACAGTTGTTAGAGAATTTTATTATTATATGAGAACCTATGAAGTACGAACATTTTGTCTGAGGCTGTAACACCCATAATTTTCATGCATAGGTTGGTCAGACCCATACACAAAAATTAGGAGTATTTTCAATTGACAAAAATAAGCACAGATGATAAGACATAAAATATAGATATAATAATAAGAATTGATGATACCACTTATACAGGAAATATCCCACATCCAATACATCTTTGAAATAACTTAAGTTTTCAAATTTATACAAGTTGGGAATCCCATAACATGGACCCCTAGACCACACAAAGTTATATTAACCACAACAAGACTGAATTTCTACCATGTAGTGGAAGGAAACTGTTGGACCGAGAATACAAGAGAGACAAATCATCAATATTGCGGATGCAATTGCCAAGGACCTGAAATATCAATAAAGGTGGGTCAAACCCACGAGCAAGTACATCTTTACATGATCCTAAACAGAGTACTAAAAACCATCTCATTTACCAGTGACACCTATCCCAAAAATATTAATAAATATTAATATACCTTACTATACTTTATATTCCCTAGAATACCACCATGAAAATATAATTAATTTCATAACTTATATTTATATTTACTAAGATACCACTGTGAAGATATAAAACAAATACCATAAATTCCTTCCATAAGTCAAATTTCCATCATCTCCATTTCCAACCATAACCACGTACCCGACAACTTAGTCATGCCGTGACAACTCATCCAAGTCCCGCGGTACTAGTGAGACTGTGTTTATTAGTTAGCCTACTTATGGTTCCTTTTTAAATCTCTCGACCATATTCCTTTTAATTAAATCTTATAATTTTACGATTTTATTAATTCACTTATATTCTTTAATCGGGAACGTATAACAATTTATGAGGTCGAGTCTGGGGGGTCCAGGGGGGCGGCGCGACGCTTTCCTGAGCGCCCCCTTGGCGGGGTCTGGGGCAGTGCCCTAGTGCTAGGAAATACGGTATTTTATACGGTCAAAACTATTAATTTATACGGTCGAATATACATATTTTAGTATAATTCGTGGTTAATCATAATAACATATAAATTCATACAAGTCTACACATAATATAATAAATTACGTATATATTCATGAACATGAACATGGTAAAACAGATTTGTACATATGACTACAAATAAATGTATATACATATAAACAGAATATATACTATCAAAAGTAATCATGAATCAAAACCTACAATAACCGATCTATACATGAGTGGTTATAAATATCACAATTCTATTTATATACACATGATTTATACATATAGTTTCGGATCTATACATATATATATAACATAATATATATCATCATATATATACGTAAATACCAACATATTATAACATATCTATACATATGTTTTTAACATAATTACGGATCTATACATATATGCTCATATGACTACTGATCTATACATATAACCATCTAGCTACGGATCTATACATACATGTTCATATAACTACATATCTACACATATAGCTACGGATCTACACATACATGTTCATATAACTACATATCTACACATATAGCTACGGATCTACACATACATGTTCATATAACTACATATATACATATGTAGTTACGGATCTACGCATACATGTTCATATAACTACATATCCATACATATAGCTACGAATCTACACATATATGTTCATATAACTACATATATACATATGTAGTTACGAATCTACGCATACATGTTCATATAACTACATATCCATACATATAGCTACGAATCTACACATATATGTTTATATAACTACATATATACATATGTAGTTACGGATCTACACATACATGTTCATATAATTACATATCAATACATATTTGAACATGTTAATACTCATAAGTATACATATACGAAATTAATGTATAACAGTTTATAGGAGTACCAAACAAAGGTTACGAATTCTAGTACAAAGATGAAGAGTAGAACATATGTCTTGCCTGATTTGGAGAGCTTACTACACCACGGATCCAGATCTGAACCAAGTACTTGTTTTATCTTTCTCTATCGTATATAGGTGAGTGACTAAGAAGAGAGAAGTCTGAATTCTTCTTAGTCTTGAGATAATAGGCTGAATATCCTTATGGTTATATAGGGGAAGCTAGGTTATGGAGAATGACCATAATGCCCCTAGATCTGCCACAATAACCATCCTGCCACTCGTCTTAAAGACTAATATGCCCTTATCAGATTCCATAATAACCAACTTACCTAGTAGTCATAAAATAACTAGAGTACCCTTACTCAATAATTTAAAATATCCACTATGTCATTCAAAATAAATAACATAATTATTTAAATACGGGGTATTACAGAAGCTGTCGGACATGTGTCCAACACGTCCACCACAACTAGAACTGTCCTAGCACTTAAATAACTTTTGGATACTTCTTCATGAACATGTCTAAGACAGTTCATAGACATCTTTAAGACAATTCGAGAACATTTTTTTTTATACTTCAAGTACAAGTTCTGGACACTTCGATGATACAACATAATAATTCTTAATTAATTTTAATATAAAGTAAAATATATTTTGAACTAATGAAATTTAAGATATTTGTTTTTAAAAATAACAATAAAATATATAAATCGTAAGTTTTAGATGAGTAATATTTAATAACTATATGAATAAAATAATGCTTTTATTTTAAATATAAAGAATTTATTATATTTTTATTTTTTGACGTGTTCGTGCTTTGTGGTGTCCTCGTTTTTTTTTTAAAGAAAAATTGACGTGTTGCAGTATCTATGTCCTCATGTTCGTGTATATGTTTCATAGCCAAGAACAAAAAAAATTCAAAACTGAATCAAGAAGATTATTTCTACACTGTTTTAATAAAATAAAGGATTTTTTTTATACCAAACTAAACAAACCCTAATAATATTATATATATTTTAAATTAATACTTAAATTATTGGACAATACTTGATTTAGGCCTTATAAAGTGAAATTTCCTCCTTAAATGTGATATGGTCAAATTAATAATTTACACGTGTTGTAACAATTTGAAAATAGTTGATAAATTTCAAGTTATTTTCATAATCATAAATTTGCTTGTTTTTAATTTTTTTTAAAAAATATAATTATAGTAATATTTTTAAAATTTTAAAACACAGATAAGGTTTCATTTGAACCACAAGCATTGCCCTAAATTATTAGCCCCAAATAAAGAAAAATTACAAAAAGGTCTAAGATCCTAAGGAAAAACTCTTTAAAGTCTATTGAAGGTAATTATAAGTAGTCACTACCACAAATTTTATAATATTCTATTCGTCCACTTACGAAGGAGTGGGTTCGAACGAAAGCCTATACGATTCATTCAAGGTTCGCCCCTTCCAAACTACACAGGTAGGTGGGTGGGTGCAACAGAAAAACTACAAACCATTCTCAAATTGTCCTCGACTCCTCTCATCCTCTAAACGTCGAAAAAATTGAATGCACCAAACCGATGGTGAATTGTCCTCTTATCTCCACAATAACACACACACCCCCCACATTTAATTACTATATTGTCCTTATCCTCCAAGTAGACCACAGACCCGTTCACACCTCACTCTCACCCCCTCTTCAGTTTCCATCTACAGATAGCATAATCCTCTAGCAGATTTCTCTGCACAATTAATGCCACAGATTTCTGTACAAACCGCAATCGCCGGTGATTTCTGATTTCTGGGGTTGTATCAGTAAGATTTGGTGATGACCCAAATCAAAAAGGTCTCTCTCTAACCTTCCTTTTTGGCTGGTACAGTGTTACAGAGCCTTTAATGGCGTTTCCAGAGGGAAATCATACAGTTTCTGATACACCCACATAATTGCTTCTATAAATCTTATTTAAAGCAAATAGTCGAGAAAACCCACTTGATGGAGATAGGCAAAAAAAAAAAAAAAAAAAAAAAAGTAATTGAGAGCAAGTTGTAAAGGGTTTGTGGTTGTGGAGTTTCAGAGACAGAAATAGAGATTGTCAGCGGTTGAGAACGCAGGTGGGTTTTTTTTTTCCAATTTTATTACACGTTGCTCCGGAAAGTAATACATATATTGTATACATATGTCTTTATTCGTTTATTTATAGGGGCTTTTTAGAGAGAGGAAACTGGTAGTGCTTTCTGTAGTTTTTGAACTTACTTTTGAGAGTTTGTGATTGGAGCAGAGGAAGGAGGAGTATTTTGAGTGCTTTTTTGAATTTGAGAAGGTGGGTTTGGGAACTTTTTGAGTGCTTTTTCTCTCTCTGGTGATGATATGATTACCCCTTTTTCAATAGCTTTCATTAGATTTTGTCTGTAATTTTCTGGTTGTTTGACTAGAGAGAAAGCGTGAGAAAGAAAAAGAAAATGATTGTGCTTTTTGTTGGAGGGTTCTATATGAGTTTTCACTGTGATGATTGCTCTCCTTCCAAACCCCATGTCACTTTTGCTCTTGGGAATTGATTATTTTATTTTATTTTTCAATCTCTCTGTATTTTTAAATTTTTTTATTTTATTTAATATTTTTCAAATCTGTTTCTTCAGTGACACCCTTTTTGTCTTGTAATGCAGTTCTTCACGAGGCTGTGTCAGACAAATATTTTCAAAAATTAAATAAAAATTCAATTTTTCTCTCTCTCCATTATTTTAAGATTCGATGCTTTTTATTAATCTTTTCCACCACACCGTGTTCTGTTCTATTCTCATCACATCTCTGTATGCAACGTGTGAAGAGCATAAGTAGCTCTCCGTCATTTGTTTCACCACTTTTGATTTTTCACTCTCTCTTCTCTTTGTAGGATTACATAGAGGCTTGTTTCTCTCTCTAGACCAGATTTTTTAGAGAGAGAAGATGGGGAAAGCTACCAGGTGGTTTAGAGGCTTGTTGGGTATGAAGAAAGAGAAGGAAAGAGTGGACAATTCGAGTTCCGGTGACCGGAAGGAGAAGAAAAGATGGAGTTTTGGCAAGTCCGGGAGGGATTCCGGCGTTGTGGGTCAGATTCCGGCGACTGACTCTGCTTGGCTGAGATCTTACTTGTCTGAGACAGAGAAGGAGCAGAACAAGCACGCAATTGCTGTGGCGGCAGCCACTGCCGCCGCTGCCGACGCGGCGGTGGCGGCGGCTCAGGCAGCGGTGGCGGTTGTGAGGCTTACTAGTCATGGCAGGGGAACTCTGTTTGGTGGAGGAAGAGAGAGATGGGCTGCGGTTAAGATTCAGACTGTTTTTAGAGGCTATTTGGTAAGTGGGTATTTTTCCCCCCTCTAAATTTATTAATATTTGAAGCTTCAATTTCAATCTCATACCTTGATTTTCTTAGTTGAACACATGTATAGATTTACTCTGTTTCCGTTATGTATTATTTTGATGCCTAGTTTGAGTTTTCAATTTGATTTTGCTTTCCTATGTCACACCTTGCTTGCAAAGTTACCAAAGTATTTGAAACATGTTGACGAAACCAATGATTGCGCTGTCCTCTTTCTCTCACTTGTTGCAGTTGTTTGGACTAGAGCATTTTGAAATTTGAAATTTTGAATGTTGTAGGTGGTTATGATTAGCTTTTCATCTTTATGGTTATGTTTTTTTGGTGTTTGTGTACGATTGATTAGTAGTTTTTGTTTCTGTTTCTGTTCTAAAACTGTGTAATGTCAAGGTTCTTTTGACTAGTGTAAACTTTAGTGCTAAAGGTTGCATTTAGGTTTAGCTTTAAATTAATTGAATTTGGTCCCTCAAGTGTTCAAATTTCAAACTACATTTTATCTGATTTAAGTTGTAATAGTTCCGAAGAATGAAATTAATCAAATTCGGAAAAATTAGATCTCATAATGTATATGTGATCATGCGTTCTTGTATTGGATCTGATTTTGGTTCACTCTTAGGCTCGAAAAGCACTAAGAGCTCTTAGAGGGCTGGTGAAATTACAAGCTCTGGTTCGAGGCTATCTTGTCCGGAAACAAGCTGCTGCAACTCTTCATAGTATGCAAGCTCTTATAAGAGCTCAGGTTTCGGTTCGATCCCAGAGAGCTCGTCGTTCAATCAACAAAGACAACCGATTTCAACATGAATTTCGCGCTCGGAAGTCCATGGTACGAGTTGATGCATTTTGCGTTCCTTTTGTTGGCTGAAACTTTTATTTGCTCAAATGTTTGATTTTGCATTCATTGATTTATAGGAGAGGTTTGATGAGCCGAGAAGTGAATTTCATAGTAAGAGACTGTCTGCATCTCTTGAGAACTCGTACAATGTGTATGATGGAAGCCCGAAAATAGTTGAAATCGACACGTACAAGCCGAGGTCTAGATCGACTCGAATCAACAGCCATCCTTCCATTTCCGATTCCAGCGAGGACCCTCATTACCAAACCATCTCGTCGCCCCTTCCGTGTCCGGTCCCGGCCCGCCTCTCGATCCCCGAGTGCCGGAACATGCACGATTTCGAGTGGTGCTTCACGGGTGACGAATGCAGGTTCTCCACTGCTCAAAGCACGCCTCGGTTTGCGAATTCCGGGAGATCTAATGTTCCGGTGACACCAGCCAAGAGCGTATGCGCGGACAGCTTTTTCAGGCCTTACTCGAACTGTCCGGGTTATATGGCGAACACTCAGTCTTTTCGGGCGAAACTTAGGTCATACAGTGCTCCGAAGCAACGACCAGAGCTGGGGCCGAATAAGAGGCTTTCGCTTGACGAGCTCATGGCGTCGAGGGTGAGCCTTAGTGGTGTTAGAATGCAGAGGTCTTGCTCTCAAGTTCAAGAAACATTGAACTTTTGATAAGTTTGTTTCTGAAACTTTTGGTGATGTTGTGTTTGATATAGAACAATGGGATGGATTTGCATAGAAGATTTCTGTGCTTTTCTCTTCCACTCTAGTGTTGAAAATTAATAGGATAGAGTAGAGTTGCTAGCTAGCTAGCTTGTGTAAATTTCTAACAAAGTTTGATTGAATCATGGTCTTTATGAATGCAAATGATAGTTTTCCATAATTTCTATGCTATTGTATTTTTCAAGTTGTTTTGGATTAAAGGAGTGAAACTACATTTGTGCTTTTCAATGTTGTTGTGAACCTTTTTTATGTAATTGATGTCAATTTAGATGATTTTAGTTGTTAGTGCATTTTACTTTCAACTTGACAATGAAGTGAGTGTCACACAGATACAAACACACAGTGTGTGTGTGAGAGAGATGTTGGTTCCTCATACACACTATTCTATACCACCAGTTTGGTATCTCTGTTTTTAGGGACGTCATATATAGAGAAGGGCACTTTTATCAAGTTATGGTTCTTTTTTGCAGCAGAAAAAGGCATCTATAGTAGTTTTTGTCTTTCAAATGAGGAATTAACCATTTAGATTTAATAGTGTTTATTCTCTTGGAAAACAAAAAAATAAAAATTTACTTATGCAATGTTTGGTTGGAGGGAAGGATAATAAGGGGTAGTTTTCGTGTTTGGTTGGAGGGGTAGGGAAAAATTAAACCTTTTTTCACATTTTTCAATATGTTCAAATTTGGGCAGAAAATGAGAGAGAATGTAATAACTCAGTATATTCAAAATGACAATTTTATCCATCCTAACAAATTACTTATAAATCATATTATATATAATAAGGGTATATTTGTAAAAATAAAATGAAAATTAGATTTCTTTCCCTTTCAACCAAACAAGAAAATTTTTTTATGTACATTCATTTTTTCTATTTAGCCAAATAAAAAGTAAAAAAAGACACGATTTATCCCTAAAGATCCCTCCTCCCTCCCTTTCTTTCAACATAAATTTTTTATCATTACAAAATTAATCCTAGTCAACTTGCTAGCAACAAATTTGAATTCTTCTACTCACTAAATGATAGACCATGAGATACAAATTAGTAAAAATATGGGGTCTAACTATTACTGGTATTTCAAACATTTGTGTTCAATAATATTGACATTTTTGTACTACAGTGTCAAAATAAAAATTAGGAACAAGAGAGGTGTCAACCCGTCAACTTATTATACGTGATTATACCTAAAATCTAGTTTGAGGTGGTTTGAAATAAACCCATAGAGACAGAGACAATCATGGAATGCTATTTATAGTTTTCGGTTTGGTTAGGTATAGTGCTGAAATGAAAAGTCTTACATAAACACATTCATATAAGTACACAATTAATATCAAATAGGATTAGTATCTTTCATATTTGTTGAGTGTCTAAGCATAGAAGACAGCATAGTTGAATTTTCTTCTTAAGCAAAAATAAAATACAAACATAATTCGCAATCTGTAGTAGTAGTAATCGCATTAAAAATATCTCTGGATTCAAATGATAGTGATCTAAACACAAGTATTGTATTAAAGTCCATAAACATTTTCTATATATATTACGATATGGCCGCCTTTCATAAATATTACAAATTTATAAATTAAATCATACGTAATTTATCAAATCATATAATGTAACATGTTACACAAGCTTATCTATTTGTGTGCCTAAATATTCTTATATTTATTTTTAGGGCTTGTTTGGCAAGTATTTTGTTTTAAATGTTTTTGTTTTCAGCCGAAAACTAATGCAAATTTTGAAGTGAAGTATATTTGGCGCGACATATTTTGTTATGCACATGAACATAAATAGTTGAAATATTTCAGGAAAAAAGAAAAACATCAATTTGATATTTTTGTAGTGTTTGCTTCAACAATGTTGCTAAAATATATTTTGATCAAATTTATGACAGATTCAAATTTAAATTACGAAACATGAATTCAGTTTTTCAATTTTATTTGTTCCAAAATAGTTGTCCACTTTTGAATTTTAATATAATATAATCTTATATTTTCTTAAATTATTCCTTTTCATTAATTTTTAAAAATAATGAGTCTCACTAAAAATTATAATTATACTATATGAAAAATTATGATTAAGGGACCAAAATCAAAAGTAAATGGGTATGTAATTATTTTTTAATTTTGGTCCCTTAATAACTTTATAAAATATTTTGGTCCCCTTTTTCCAATTACTTTTGATTTTGGTCCCAAATCATAATTTTTCCTATATTATATTATTAAATAGCAAAATAAAAAATAACAAAAAATATATTAAAAAATTATATTTGGAAAACTAATTTGGGAGACTTGGTATAAAACATGATTTTGAAATGCAACTATGAGTAGGAGTGAAGTAGAATCACGTGATAGATGTGGGCTCCATCATAGGGAAGGGGTATTGGTGGAATTGAATCTTAAATTTCTTATCAGTAATCATTAGTGCTTGATTTGATTGATGTGTCTTCTTTATTGCCAAGGGATCTCTTGATAATCGTACCCTAGCATCATCTACGATCATGGTTCTGTAATAAAACCACAACAATGAGGGCAATGTCGGTAATTCACACTTGACTGTATCATTGGTTTTCTTGCCATACTTCATCATGGGATATTTGGTTTGGCGTGCGGATAAGGGTTATAAGTATTCTGTTTTAGCCAACAAATTAAATTCCACAATTGCCCCTGTCCCTTGTCAATCTCGAATATTGAGACAATTTTTTATTTATTTTTACTTTGAAATTACAAATTTTAAATAAGTAAGCTTCTCTTGGACTAATTAAAAAAAAAATACTCATGAGAAATAAATAAAATTAAAATAATTGTTTTGCATCATAGTCCCAAGATTTCCATGGTTATAGAAATATTTTCCTAAGAGTGCGTTTGGAAAACCTGTTTTTTGTATTTGTTTTCTGTCTTCAAATATAAAAACTGTTTTTGTATTTGTCTTTGTTTTTTCAGGAAAAACTAAAACACAAAAAAACGTTTGGATGAAGGTGTTTTCACCACTTTTATTTGGTGAAAATTGTATTTTATGAATTTGGTGTTTTCATTGTTTTTATCACCTAAACAGTGAAAAAACTCAAAAAACAACTAAAAGTTGTATTTGATGTTTTCATCACTTTTACACACTATTCATAGAAAACTGTTTTCTTGGGGAAAAAACAATGAACAGTAAACACGTTTGCCAAACGTGTTTTTTTTTTTAGTCTTGTGAACAGTA
Source organism: Cornus suecica (assembly GCA_963922005.1). NCBI lineage: Eukaryota > Viridiplantae > Streptophyta > Magnoliopsida > Cornales > Cornaceae > Cornus > Cornus suecica. Next base: position 95,330,353 of record OY998238.1, read on the forward strand.
AAAAAACAAAAACAAAAAATAGGATATCCAAACGGACCCAAAGGTTTAGGTGGTACTACTATAATCCGCATTACAAATATACCCCTAATGAGCAATTGGGGCAAGAAACCTGCACCCAAAACAATATTTAAAATGAATTTTAAAAAAATAGGATCAAAATGGTGATTTTCTTTATTAAATGGTATGTCCCTTCTGATTCCAGCACTGACAATTAATTTTGTATACAAATCTGATTCTTGATTTCTACAAAAAGAGAACATGGGAGGTCTTACATGGTTAGTGGGATGGCCTTTGATTTCGTCATCACATAGTCTTTTCAAAAACACCATTAAAAAAACACCGGAGACTGAGAGAGATCAACTAATTAATTAATTCGCTTCTAATCTTATCTAGGGAAAATCGAGGACTTGGTTTAATGTGCTATGATGTAGTTGTTTGAAACTTTGAATTTTGAAAAAAGCTAATGCTATGGCTTGGTTTTGATTGAAAGAAAGGGAATTTGAAATTAACGGTCGTTTTAGTCAAAATGTGCATTAATCACTTTCCCATTTTTTTATTCCCTAACGGGGTGTTAGGAAATACAGGAGGAAAGTGACCCAAAAGTCCCCTCTTTGACCATCTTGGAATGTGGCCTTCTATCTTGATAGGAGGGACACTGTTGGAATTCTAAAGAAGTTTGGGAATGGAGTCTAAGAATTGAGTTAGGAAGATTTAGAATGGGGACCTAGAAATTAAAATGATCTTTTTGGGTTGTGAACCCGATCTTTGTCGCCGAAACAAGATCAAAGGATCGAAGATATACACTTTAAAAGAAAAGTAAAATAATGGAGAAAAATAGATTCAGAGAGAATTGGATCTCGTTGAACATAGATTTAGAATGGGGACCTAGAAATTAAAATGATCTTTTTGGGTTGTGAACCCGATCTTTGTCGCCGAAACAAGATCAAAGGATCGAAGATATACACTTTAAAAGAAAAGTAAAATAATGGAGAAAAATAGATTTAGAGAGAATTGGATCTCGTTGAACATAGGAGAACAGAAAAAATTTGGTCTCTTTCATTGAACATTTACATGGATTGGAGTAACGGTTATGGATTTGAAATAATGGGGTAATCATGGTAATGAATTGGGTGAGTGATTTTCTCTCCATCATTATGATATTTATTAATCTATTACTATCTTTGAATTTTGTAACGGCTCATGTCAGTGTTTGATGGACTTGCACCTTCTGGGATTTCGCTTATTGGGCTTTTGGTAGCTGGGCTTCTACTTGTTAGGCTTCATTTTGCTTCTGATGGGTCAGTGAAAAAATGGGCCTACATGGGTGCATATAGTCCGGCTTCTCATGTCACGTGCACAGTGCAATGCACTACTTGTCAAGGATAGAAAAGTAATATGGTTTAATTTAATTTAATTTAATTCACCGACCTTTTGGGTCTGTTTACTAACATGAAACATTTTCTGTTTCCGTTTCCTGAAGAAGTAGAATTATATTTTTGATTCCTTAAGAAAAACAGAAAGTAAAATCTTGTTTACTAAATTTTGATTTTTTTTCAGAAACAAAAATAAAAAACAGAAATTATGTTTACTAAAAAAAATTTGTTCTTAATTTTTATTTATTTATTATATGTATTTCTTATTATTTTTTATTTTTATTTATTATTTATTATAAGTTTTATTTATTTATTATTAATTTTGTATATTATTTAATTTATTATTTATTTAATTATTTTTATTTAATTTATAAATATATTTAATTTATTATTTTTATTATTAATTCATTATTTTTATTTAATTTATAAATATATTTTGTTTAATTTATTATTTATTATATTTTTATTTAATTTATAAAAATATTTAATTTATTTATTATTTGTATTTATTATTATTTTTTATTTTTATTTATTATTTATCATAAGTTTTATTTATTAATTATTAATTTTGTATATTATTTAATTTATAAATATATTTAATTTATTATTTTTATTATTATTAATTCATTATTTTTATTTAATTTATAAATATATTTTGTTTAATTTATTATTTATTATATTTTTGTTTAATTTATAAAAATATTTAATTTATTTATTATTTGTATTTCTTATTATTTGTATTTTTTATTTATCATAATTATTATTTATTTATTATTATTATTATGTATTATTTAATCTATTTTATTATTGTTTATTTTGTTTATTATTATTTATTCATTTACTTTTATTTTATTTGTAAATATTATTTATTTATTATATATTTATTATTTATATATAATATTTAAATTTATTAGTGCAAAAGACATGAAAGTCTCAATTTTACAACTTTGAAATTTGGTCATTTTGAAGGCGAGATGAAACAAAGAGGAAGTACCATTTTTCTTGTTTCCTCTTTTCTTTACAATTAGTGGAAACGTTTCCTGAAGGGAAAAAGTAAAAATAAATTGATAAACAAGATTTTACTTTTACTTCTTCATTTTAGAAAGTAAAAACAGGAAACAGAAAATGTTTCCTGTTTGTAAACACCACCTTTGTCACATTTTCATGGGTTGCCTTTTGCTTTTGTCAAAGGTTTTGGGGTTGAACCCGAGGTTTAGACCTAAACCCAAGCTTTATTTAACACTTTGGTAGCTACTGTTTTGATTTCATTTTGCTACTTGGTGACGCATATCAATATTCGAATAAATTTCATTCTATTGAACTCTCTCAAAGATTGATCTAAACAAATTGCAGCCAATTCTGAAAGCTCCAGTTTTTGAAATTGAAGCCCATTTGCTTACAGGCCATACATTTTGGACCCCAATGATGTAGAGACTCTAGAGGAATATGATTAAGGAGAGCAAGGGAGAAAAACAAACACACACTGATGGTTTGAAGTCTTTTGATTATTACCCTATGTTTTTATTTGACAGTCACAAAACTTAAGTAGAAACTGTGAAAAGACGGTAATATCCTACGATACTTTTAAGGATTACACACACCCGCCTCCACCGAGACTTTAAGGACTTAGACCGTGGACTTTCCATTTGAGTGAACTTCCCCCATTTGAGAGGTAAGGTCCAATACTGGGTGCAACTTTTGGTATGAACAATGCAATGCGAATAGCAATACTATCCCATTAATACTCATGCTAGGACGGTAAATAATCTATCAACTTGAAGTGATTTTTCTAAATAGTTAAATATTTGCACATAAAACACCCTGCACCGCAGCACCACATTCATCCCATTTTATTTTATTTTATTTTCATTTTAGTCTAAATTTTTCCTTACAAATAAATTCTTTAGAAATTAATTTTCCACACTAGAACAAAAGAGTGACTGTGATTTGACATCATATTCTTTAGAAATTTTTCCTTACAAATATGAACTCGGGCTGACGCCTCAACCCATATTCAACACTAATGAGCTGTAGGTTACTGTCCCAACAGCTAGGCCCAAAAGGTGCCAGGACTGGACCTCATATGTCGAGGTTCACCACGTAGACAAATAAATTTAAAGAATAAAAATTAAAGAGCACAAGAGTTGAGCTCAATAGTAAAAATTCAGCTCTTAAAAAAAAAATTCTCATGCATAGGGAAAACATCCAAAGATTAGCAAACCATTACATATCACGATTCAATGGGTACGGTAGAAATGATAGATAGATACAAATAAATTAACAAAAACTTGACGCGATAAAACTAATTCGGCAGCAAACACCACTGCTGCTAGTTCACAGCCATACGAGGACGAAGATGCAAAGCCAAGAACACAAAATTTGACAAAAAAGGAATACCAAATGAGAAAAGACCTAAAGCCCCTGGTCAATAAGGTAATCACCCATCCTCTCAACCACCATGTTACACTGTCCTGGAGCCATGGGTTCATCATAGATACCGATGATAAGAGCTTGGCCGGTCTTCTTTATGGTGATGCCACCAGCACCCTGCCGAATATATAAATAAACAGAATCATAAGCGCAACAACAACAACTTTGTTTTAACCCTCTATGCATAAATGTGCCTTAAGCATTCAATCTTATAGGCAAGTTACAAATAGATTCTAACTGTAAAAATTCCCCATGCAAATAACCCAACACAAGAACTTCACTTTCAAAATCATATGAAAACACCAGATTCCCAATACAATTGTTCAGAAAAATGTATTTCTTATGGTCTCTACCAACTTAGATCGGATGAGGAATGAGGAGCGTACTTTGGAAGCGGGTAAGCGTCTAATTTCAATACTTAGTCCTGCCATCTATCATAGACCAGCTTAATTAGCTGAGGAATGAGGAGAGTACATTGGAAATGGGTAAGGGTTTAATTTGCACCAATTCATCATGCCACCAAACAAAGACCGTCTACTGGTCGTAAAAGCACACACTAAAAATAAGCCAGGGCATGTTTATGCGCTCTGCGATGATTGATGGCATGGTAAAGAAGACATCAATAGAGAGGCATTAATTATATGAAGGATATGGAGAAAGTAACAAAGCTCTCAAGTGATCATGCACTGGCAAATAGCAAGGCGAGCTATCAAGTCCTATTAGAGGTGGGTCTTTTATGTAAAGCAGATAGAGGGCATACTATCACAGCATGCCAGGTAACAGGGTCACCATATGTACTAAAGAACAATGAAAATGGTAGAGATAGACCAAATGCCATACAAGACCACGGGAATAGGCTCCACATTTAGTTTTAAAAGTCAAAAAGTGACTTTTTATTGAGGTATACAAGTCTGGCTTGGCTTCTATGGTGCACCTTTTTGAAAATCAGAACATCATTCAACATCATTAAAAATTTGGTATAGGCTCCACATTAAGTTGTAGAAGTCAAAAGTTGAATTGGTGATTTGAGTATGCAACTAAGGCTTGGCTTCTATAGCGCATCTTCAAAAATCTAGTAGGAAATTTGGAGGCGTAAAATATACAATGTGTTTTGTACTCTTATCGGTAGCTATTTATCCAAACAATAGCATTACACACCTTTTAAGGTTAAGACGAGAACACCGGTAACAAAAATAACTATCTTAAATATAGAAAGTATCATATATAATTATAAAAGAGAAAAAAGGGCAATCTTCTTAATTAGGATTTCACAAACAAACAAACATTACGTACAAAAAATTTGATGCACAAACTACATGTAGAGAATCTTGTTCAATTCATGAACTGTGAAAAACAGATATAGGAGATTCAAAAAGACTCTCAAATCATGTGGTGATCACATGAAGATTAAATTGGGACTATGGCATGGTACATATAGATATGTGATGGGTTAAAGGATAAAAACAAAACACAAGCTTAATCCTAGAGGAACGAAAATAAAACAAATTCCCAATCTAAGAGTCAGAACCTTCAATCAGATTCTCTGCCTGGCACTAGAAAAAACGGAGGAAAAGGCTTAAATAATAACAATTAATCACCTTCTTCCCACGGATCACAGCGCCACCCTCTCCTTGGATTACCATGTACTTTGTGCCGCCAAGGAATAGCCCAGTAGGAGCAAGAAATCCAGGTTCATCAAAATCTTTCATGATGCCAGTAATCTCATCAGGCTTGAACTGCAAAATTGGAACTATCAGAATCTACAGAGTTGTATAGCACAAAAGAACTCCATAATTAATATTATATCATCTTAAGCAATACGAAAAGATCATAAGGGTACAAGAAACAAGAGAAATGTATCATGTCAGAGTCGAACACAATTTTAAAAGTACCACAGAAAATAGCACATATGCGTGAATATTAGGAACCGATGGAACAACAGAGTTTCTTTGGACACTCAATCGCACACGCATCACAAATGCCCACCATGGCCCTCCGACCCCTCCATACACTTGAGGGAGGATAGGCTATACCAACTAAACTAATAGTCCAGTGGTGATTAAACATCAATGTTCATTATGTAGATTATAATTTACCAAGAAAATGAGAAATGTGCTATATTTTTGTATTTTCCCATGTCACATTCACCCAGAAAGAATTGTAATAAAATTGCATAAGTAACCTAAGCTCAGCAATCTATCAATGTAATTATCTTATAACAGAAAGAAGTGAATCATGCAAGTGGAAAAGGAGCAATAATTCGTTCCATAATGTAAAAACAGGAAAAATAGATATAGTCTGAGATCTCCTATATATATATGTGTGTGTGTGTGTGTGTGTATGTATAAATAGGTAGACAAAAAAGACCCATAATCTATTGGACAACAATGAAACGAAATTGCACTATTTGATAACACTCTAATTAACCAAACATATCAACGTTGCATCAATAACCCAAATAGAGGAAGTTCAAATAAACAAATAAAAATTAACATTTATATGTATAATAAAAATATATAAAGGGTGTCCAGTAAGATAAATAAACATACAGATCTAATCTAATTCCGGGAAAAAAAATTCATCACCGGATTCAACAATTTTATATAAATACAGATCCAAAAGGGGAAAAATCAATTGAAACCTAACAGGGCAAAAATTGAAGACACACCATAGATGCTTAGATAAAATACACAAATTAATTTGAATAAATATCATCACCACAATTATCCATTCACAGATCCACAAAAAAGCTACATCAAAGATCCAAAAGTAACATATATATATATATAGAGAGAGAGGACCTTAGGGAAAGAAGCGCTCTGAGCCCAGACGCTGCCATCGTGGCCGATGATGGCAGAGGAGGTGAGATGGTTACCGTCGATGTCGCACATCAGGTGATCGTCGACGTACGTTTGCCACGACATTTTCAAACCCTTGTTTCTCTCTCTATATCTATAGGTGTGTGTATATGTATTGAAATCACGATTTCTCTCTGTGGAATTGTGTGTTTTGAAGAAGACATAAATAGTTGTCTGGAAAGTTCTGAATTGGGGAAGGAGTGATTGGGTGGGCCCCAACTTTTGGGAAAAGAATCGAGTGGGGTCCATAGGAGACATCAGCCGTTCGTTTTACGTGATCGAATCATTGCCATTCACATTCTGTGTCTCTTTTTTGTTGTGCGCGTCGAGTTGTGATTGTCGGTCTAGATCTTGCCAACTCGGCATCTGATTCAGTGGCGGACTTGCGTCTGCGCAAAATAATGAGCATAAATACCACCTATACTTTTTATTTTATGACAAGAAAGTTAAGTTATATTCCTTTTGATTTCTTTTAATTTTGAATATTTCTCTCATAGACCTCTTTTGTTATTTTAGTTTTGGTTCAATTTAAGTAGGGAGAAATAATGATAAGAGGTCATTTATTTTCCTTATAGTGCATTAAGTAAAATATCACAACATAAAAATTATAAACTAATTTTGAATTATTGACATTTATTGAAAAAGGTTTACGTGGTAATAATTCAAAATTAAAAGAATTTATTTAAAATAATTGAAATCAATGAAATTTACATAAATAGTAACAATGATAAAAGTAAATTCTATTAACAATTTTATAAGGTTTTGGTTAATGATGATAGCAGAATATTCACTATTCTGGGCGTTAATTAACACATTGTTAATCTCTTTATTTTATTAATTTGATGTTTTTATTCAAGTTGCGTGTTTAAGCATGTTACAAGGGTTTTAATGGGAATATGAGTTAATTTCGGGATTTTAGCAAAAATGTATGATATAGAATGACACTTAGAAGAATAAAAACACTCAATTCAGAACAATGTACAAGTCAACCAAACACAGTACAAGCGATCAAAGCATAAATTCGCAAAAATACAAAATATTAAAATTCAGGAGCCACTGATCGATCGAAAGCACCAACATTGGAATTCGTGCAAAGACAGACTGTTGTATTCTGGCTCTTTATGCAAGTACAATGAATGACAAATTGATCAAATTACAGTTATTACTTGCACTACAAAAAATCAGACTTTTAGTAACACTCCTAAGGACTGTCCTTAAAAGACCCTATTTTTAGTCACACTTTTATCAAACCGTGACAAAAGCCCCAAAAATTAGAAATGTCAAAATTAGGGGCTTGTTTTAGCGCCATCCAGTACCGCGAAAAAGGAAAAATAAAATAAAATAAGGCAAAAGAAGCGCCAAGCATTACCGCCAAAAGGAAAAGAAAAAAAAAACATATATCATACGAAGGAGAGAGCTCCACGTCATTCTTTTGAAGACTAAAGGAACACTATCAGATTCAAAGTTACAACTTGTATCTCTCCTCGTCCTTATCGTCAATATCTACAAACCCTAGCTTTACTGCACACTTCCAACACACCCTCACCGTTCATGGCCTTCAACACACCAACGATCATGTCCTGATCACGTCGCTTGTAGCTCCGGCAAAGTTTTATCCTTCATAAATCGCGACAACTTTGGTCAATATTCTCTCTCTTTGTTCTTATTCTTCTTGTTTTTCTTCCTACACACATCATATTTTCATCTGTAAGCCCTAAATCATCATCACATAGATAAATCGATCAGACAATCCACCACATCTTTAAGCCCCAAAAATTCTCTCACCCCCAAATTGTCATTACAAAGTCGAATCCATTACATAATCCACTGATTTATTTATTTATGAAGAATAAGAATAAAGAAAATAGCTCTTTCACTCTCTAAAGTTGTAGGAACTTTATTTCTCAACTTATCTCTGTTCACCTATCTCTCTACAGACGTCATCACTCCATGGATATCTCAGCCGTACCACTACTTCATTCTTGATGTAATCTTGGTCACAATCCACTGATATGAAACACTCAGGTACAATTATATGTCTCAAATTCTTAGGGTTGATAAATTAATCAAAGAATCACAAGGTTTTATTGATTATTAATTAACTAATTTAATTAATTATTCATTCATTTTAAACAATGAGTTTTTTTTTTTAATTAATTCTCATTCTCTTCCAATAAATTATTTTCTTTGTTGGTCTGGGCTCATAAACTGAATGAAAAGTAATTTTAATTTCAATTCAGGTTATTCGCAAGAATTGAACAGTCTGACAGGGAAAATACAACGTGTGTGAGTAGGTGGGTGTGGGTGTGTATGTGAGAGATAGGCCTGAGACTTGCGAGAAGAATTTGATGATGAAGAGGTGAAGTGAAACAAAATTTGAAGCTCGCCCTTTGAATATGATACGAGTGTGAGTGTATATCTCTATATATGTGTGTGATTCATGAGTGTCTATGGTCAATTTCTTCTATTAGAACAAGCGTGGGTAAATGGGTCCTAAAGAAGAATATAACGATTTGAAAATAATGAGAATAAAAGACTCTATATTCAAACAATTACATTAAAGAAGTTATTCCGTTGCATAGAAAGGTGTTTTGAAAATATATAGAAACAAATTAATTCAATTTACAAAACTTTTTTTTGTAAGGGGAAAAAAATTAGGGCATCAATATCATACAACTTAAATAGAACACTCTTTAAAATAAATCACCATTTTTATTTTCCTTTGCCACTTTTTAAATGAAATTAATGACTGGTATTATGTTCTAATCTGTGCTCTCAGAAAGAGTAATGGTTTACCTGAATGTAAGGCAATTGTGCGCTCCTTTAAATTGAAAAATATAATTTATGTCTACCCTTGCATATTTTCTATCATTGTGAATAGTAGTGAAAGGTAAATTGTGAATCCCAAGCTAGTTAATCACTTACGGCATCATTCCAGCTCAAATAATTTCCACCCCATATATATGTGAAGGATTTGTTAGCTGTTAATTTGATTGATCAATTATAGTAAATGGGTTAGTGGGTTTTCGGTTTTCCGTCAAGTGTCATTAGGAGTTCTATTTTTGAAGTTTTATATGATGCTTATGCACGTCATGTCCTCCTTGTCAGTATGATATAATGTTTTTTGAAATAAACAGAATAATTTTGAATGTTGGCATACTTAGTGACGATGTTATGGACCTTGATATTTTGTTGGGCTAAACAAGACTCATTTTAGTTATCAACTTCGATTTTGGGTGGTTTTTAAGGTTCTTATAGTTCCTTTTTTACTTGTTGATATTTTGTTGGGCTAAACAAGACTCATTCTAGTTATCAGCTTCAGTTTTGGGAGGTTTTTAATGTTCTTATTGTTCCTTTTTTACTTGTTGATATTTTGTTGGGCAAAACAAGACTCGCTCTAGTTATCAACTTCAGTTTTGGGAGTTTTTAGGTTGTTATAGTTATTTATTCACTTGTTGATATTTTGTTGGGCTAAACAATACTCATTTTAGTTATCATCAACTTTGATTTTTGGGAATTCATTTAGGTTTTTATAGTTCCTTTTTCACTTGTGGACTAATTTTGTTGGTCTAAACATCACTCATTATGGTTATTGAATAACATTTTTTTTCCTAATCTTGCAGAAGGTTTCCAGATTTGGTGATTGTGTTTAATTTATTTGGCTGGTGAGACTCTTTTTCTTACATCTCGTCTTATTGATTAATTTTCTAGATATGTTTTACATTAGTTATATATATATATATATATTCATGTTCTGAAAACAGTCCTTAGTGTGTTAATTAATATAACTTGTTATAGTAATGGTTTAGTGGTAGTTTGGTTCTGAAGCTGCATGAGTACTTTGCCATGTCACTAGCCTATTTCTTAGTAACTGGTATTTTTATCAATATTCACACACAAATATAATATAGTCCTTGCTATTAGCATAGTGTTTAAGACTATTATATAGGAAACAAACTCCAAAAACAAAAGAAAAAATTCACAGTTTTCTTGACAACGTGATAGTCAGAAACAATAAATGTACAAAGATGAACGAACAAATCTCAGCCAAAAAAAGAAGGAATAGAAAATTACCACAAAAATTCCATGGAGTACTTTAATAAAATTTGAATGAAGATTCCCCACAATGAAATTGTTGCTAGTATGATTTAAGGCAATCCTTCTTTTCTTGATAGATAACAAATATTCTCATTTCAGTAAGCATGTGAACCACAAATTTTGTTAGATATATTGAGAAAAGAGAAAACACTAAACTCTCCTTATCTAGTGTTTTTCACCTCTATAATTCATTGTCCAGAACCATATACCTAAGTATCACTTGTGTTGTGTCATGAATTCATCCTTCGTGATATTATTCTTCTTGTAAATAGTACTTTATAAAGACTTCTTGTAAATAAAATGTCCGAAAAATTCACTTTTCTTGTAGTGGCATAACACTTGGTACCATTTTATCAAATTTACATGATGTAGATTTTTCTATTTTTTATTTTAGGTTATAATTTCATGATTTATTTTGTACTATTTCTTTAATGTGCATCTCACTAATATATACTAATAGTTAATTATTCAAAGTCACATGTAAGACTGTGCCTTTCTAACCTTCTCAATTCTTGAATATTCAATTACTCTGTTTGTTTTACTGCTCAAGGTAACTTTCTCTTCATATGATTTAACTAATTTTTGTCCAAAATGAGGAGAATATATCATGTCGCTGCATTAGATAAAACTAGTGCATTTTTTATTCAAAGTCATTAATGAAGAATAAACAACTAACTATAAGAATAAGAGTATATATCATTTAGGTATTATTTTGTATTAAATATCATTCTTTTATAATTTTGGTGACATATTTTTTACAAGAAACTAAGCATGCATCTAACCTCTTAGACCCGTTTGAATATCATTGTTTGAGACATGTATGAATCATTGCATACATAGGATAAGATGAGATGCTTATTAGCATTGGTACTTGTTCCCTTGAGGGTTCATTCCTACCAACCTTATTTTATCATAACGTACAACGTTTTTGTTATATTGTTTTTTTTATGTTGGTCACTATGTGCTTGAGATGGGATCCAAAGTTTATTATTTTTCTTATTGTGGTTGGTGCAAAGATTGTCGCTTTTTGAATATGAAAATGAGTCAAGTAATGGATTGCTAGATGAAAAGGTTGAGGATTATGGAAGTTGTGAATTAAAGTCTGTTGTTATATCAACTTTGGTTAAACTTTTGAACTTTGATTGATAAGTTGGTTGAGGATAAGTGTAGTATTTGTTGAACTTTTGTGTGCATTTTGGTCATCAATTCAGTTGGATAATACAAAATCATATGTACTTAAGACCCTCTTTGTCCGAATTTTGGATGTCTGAAGTCTTTGAATCCAACAAGTCTGGGATTTGCTTGTGTCAACATTTTAATGGTGAATTAAAAATGTATAAGAATCGATCATTAAAAAGATTCATGTTCGAATGGAACATACAGTGAAGAAATGTACAACCAGTATTAAGTTTGGAAAATCATGGAAATAAAAGTGATATGTTGTAGAAGTATAAACATCTAATGTGTGCATAACAATTTTTCAACATCTACAAAACCTCATTTACACATGATTAGGATTTCAGTATGTGAAGATGTAGCAGTACTGCAACATCATTGCATACATATAGAATGTATATGTATATCAATGTTGCTTCTCTCATAGCACCTTAAAATTCCTTTTCCTATTCTGCAGTCACAGTTTGACAGTATTACATTTGCATTAATGCTTGATAGTTCCGTATTAAAATTCTCTAATATCAAAACTCAGTTGTGTGTAATATAGATAAAACATATGAAATTACATTTGAGAATGTATATGTACTGACAATATTACATTTGAGAATGTATTTTCCACAGACAACTCAAATTTTAGTGAAGTTATAATAAGTTTGCGGAACATCCCCCATTTCCTTGTATAACTGACTACCTGTTGAACCAACAACATTCTAAGGTCTGTTCAGATAGTAGTTAAGGCTTTGAATTGGTTTAGTAATGTATCTGGTCCGGTGCCTAACATTGCTAAAAGTTTGCATTTTGCTTCTGAAATTTGGTGTTTGAACTAAATATAACAGATATTATTTTGCTTTTGAAATTCTTTTGGCATGATGAAATGATGGGGAAGAAAACACAAGTTTCTCAAAATTTTGATGGTACTAATGCAAATGGAGATAGAGATGATGTCGGGATACTGCTTGAGTATATGGGTGTAAGGAAATGATATCCCCGTGGGCTAGGACATGGTTACAAAGTTTCAAGTCTCCAACGTGCATCATTATCTTATGAAGAAATGTGGCGAAAGAGAGTAGAAAATGCCGAGGGGGGAACTAGCAAAAATGCGGGAGCAAATGGAGAAAATGTCCAAAATGCAGGATATGTTGCTTGCTAACCAGAACGAACATCCAGCTTGGTTTCTTCAACTCTTCCAACAACCTCCATTAAAGTCCCAACAACAAGTGAGGCCAATGTATCAATGTCCGCCATCATTCATGCCGCCGACATGGTTCCAGCATTCTCAACAACAACAATCACCACCATGTCCTCCTAAATGACCAATATAAGCACATCTTAATTAGTAAGACAAGTCTTATTTTTTTGGGATCCTTTAGGTGGTCTTGAATCTTTCTCATCCTTATTTTTTGAAGTCTTATTTTTTTGGAGTCCTTTAGGATGATTTGTAGACTCAAATGTTTTTTATATAATGTTGTTTTTGACATTGAAGCTTTATTATTAGGCTTCATTTTTTGTACAAGTGTTAGGATGAATAAAGTTTATATAAATACATAAGTTATTGCATTTTATGTGTGGTTGAGAATTTATATTTTTAGAAAATTAAAGTGATCAAAGGATTAAATGAAAAAAAAGAAGCACAATTAGCGACGGTATGACCGTGGAAAATACATTCTCAAAGCGTCACCAAAACAATATTTTTTGGCAAAAAGAACAAGGTATTAGGGACGGTATGACTGTCATTAAAACCTATTAGGGACATCATAACTGTTGCTAATACTATACTATTGGTGACGCTCCGACCGTCGCTAAAAATGATTTTATTACCAACGCTCTAACCGTGGCTAATACTAATACTAATTGGCGACGGTTAGTCCTATTATTAGCGACGGTTAGAGCGTCGCCAATAAACTCACTTTTAGCGACGGTAATTTTATATTGTCACTAAAAACTTTTTGTCACTTACGTTTTAGCGACGGTCTTTTATGAGCATTAAAGACGGTTTTTGAACTTTTAGCAACAGTTTGGACTGTCGCTAAAAGCCAGATTTCTTGTGGTGTTGGTCCCCACACCAAGTCATCTTAGAGTGCAAGCAAATACATGTCATAACTACATCAACTTTTGTTTATAAATATGTGAAGATTTCATGAAGAAAATGGAGTTTGATCATTCAAAATATTGAAGTCATTTTGACAATATACAAATTCTCTCTCTAAGAGATAATACTCCTTTGAAGAACTCAAGGACTAATCAATCAATCATGGAGATGATTTCTACATCATTGATGTAGTTTTCTCCTTCCATGAGCGGCTAAGTCGATATCTAAAGTTTACAACGAAACCCTAGTCGAGTAATGTAGAACTTTAATTATTTTTATTGCAAAGAGGGGAAACTAAAGAACACTTATATGATGATTATGTAGTGAGAGAACAAACATATTATCTAAATATGATTCTTTGTTGATTCTCTTATTATCTTAGATTGAATTGTTAATTAATCTTGAACAACTATGCTTTATCGTTAAGGGCTGGAACCCCGAAGATTTAATAATGGTTTCTACATAATGGTTCTTAATTGGCATAATAAAATCTTAGATTTACACAGTGCATGCTAAGAGAAGACGATATAGACATGTTTTTAATTTAATATTTTAGGAGTAGTTGTAGAATAGATACATGCACTAATCATACTTTATTCGAAGATGGGTTGTAACGAATCGAACCGATTGCATCTCTTTAGGGATTAGGCAATTGTTTGTAGCGTTACTAATATGATTTATATAAGATGTATCTCCCTCTTGCAATATTATGATTAAAAGACTATATTATTATGATAGTGGTGTAGTTGGAACAAAACTCTAGACTTGTTTATCTTGAATTCAAACAAAACAACTATCTGTTTATTTATTTTATGTTTACTAGATTATAAAAAAACAAACCAATCAAATAAATTTTAAATATAATTCAATTTACTAATTTATAATTATTTAAAATACGATTTTGATCTCTATGATTCGATAACATTATCTACCTAACTATACTATATAATACTCGCGTACTTGCGACTGAAAGATAAAGCTAGATCGTGTTAATTATTCATATTAAACACTTTTATTTTCACAAGATTTGAGCCGATCAGTTAATGTCACAAAATACAAGTTAGAAATATTCCATTATGAATTGAGTTTGGGTTTGACTTAATAATCACCCTTGCTCTCGAACATGAGGCGAGCTTGCACATGCCTAAAATCAGTTCCTCTCGCTTTCAATGCTAATTAAGATGGGGATAATGTTTTTTAGGGTCCGTTTAGGAACATGAAATTGGAATTGGAGGCTCCAATTTCAAATATATTGTTTGGATGTAACAACTTTGGAATTGGAATTGGAATTGAAATGCAATTCCAAATACAACAATTCCACAACTTGAATTCTACAAGGAGAAGTTGTGATTTCCAATTCCACGTATTCTCCAAACCTTGACCCATTAAATACTCTCTCTCTAACAACAAACTTTTCAGAACCACAAACATACATATATATATGTGCACACAAAATACTCCTACATATACACCTATATATATACGCATTTATATACACACCATGGTTCGCAAAAATGGTTTCGGTTGGTGTAACGGTTTTGGTATCGGTGTAACAGAACCAGATTAGTATCGGAGTTACGTAACGATTTCAGTTATCGCAAGCGTGAATTTTTTAAAAACTCGCACATGGTGGTAAAAATGTACTGATATGGTACTTTTGATAACATAACTAAACTTTGATAATTTTTTGATAATTTTAAGTAAATTTTACATATTTTTTAAATATATTTAGTACCCAAAATAATTTATTAATGAATTTAAATGTGTCATCAATCTTCTTATGAGACTATTCATAATATTAATTTTAAACAAATAAATATTCAAATCATAAAATGTATAATTTATTTTCAAACTAATACAGAATAATTAGAATAAGTACATAGTTATATCGGGCTGAATCGGTTTCGGTTCAACCCATTACCGTTGTGAACCGGCCGGTTCCGTTACGAACCGGCCGGTTCGGCTAACCATGCGTGCAACACCAACCACAACCAAAACACCCTCAACTCTCGACCATGTCTAACACTGTAAATTCAAGGAGTGCCCCTCACATATCCCACTCAACATTATACACGATCAATGATGGATTCAGAAATTATTTTGGGTGGGGAGTCAATAAAGAATAAAATCATTTTTTAAATAATTTTAAAAATCAATGGTTGGATTTCTAATTTTTTGGGGTGTTTTTGAAAAGTTTACTAAAATTTTAGTGGGGGCATTCATAATTATTTAGGGGTGTTTTTGAAAACTCTACCAACAATTATGATCAAAATTGCAATTGCAAAAAATTTGAGTAAGGGCATTCCCATTTCTTTATTTCTTTATATATAGATATATATATTCCCCCACTACTCAATCCAAATACCCTTTTGGGTAATTTGCAGTCACACCCCCTGAGATTTGGGTTTATTGTAGCCAGATATAAAGTTTTATTTTTTCAGTTCCATAGCCCCCTGAGATTTTAATTTTGTTGCAATGACACCCCCTGAGCTGGTGAAATGACTATAATACCCCTTTAATTGTTTCACTTATTACATTAGAATAATATATAAAGTGTTAAATTACTCATATGCCCAAACACTTCACCCCTCTGAAATTAATAATTACACTTCCACCCCTTATTACAAAATATATACATATTACGAAAATTACAATTTTAGTTTTTTTCTTTATAATATAATTACGAATGAGTTTATTTTAGTGCATATTTGGTAAAGGGAATGAAGCCATTTTTTTGGGCTTGGTTTGAAAATTTGGCTCTACTCCATGTTTGGCAAGCATGGTGTTGGACAAAGAGTGTGTGAATAGTGTCACTCCATTGGACCTAGGACTGGCAATTCGTGTCAACAGGTCGACCCACGGGTCACAGGGCAATCTGATACTAGTTGACACGAAAATCAAATATTTTAAATATGATATAATCCAACACGAAAAATAAAAAATAAAAAATAAAAATGAAATTGAAATTGAATTTGACACGATCCAGTAATAACTTATTAATGTATTTCAATCCATGACCAATTAGAGAATAGAAAAAATCAGTAAATAAATATAACAATAAATATAATCGTGTCAAACGGGTCAATTCGTGTCAGAAATTGCCAGCTCTAATTGGATCCAAATTCATCAAATTTCACACCATCTCAATAGATGGTTTGGTTGGAGTTGGGTCAAATGGTTTGACACTATTCATTTATAATATTATATATATATATATATATATAAATTCAAAAATAAATATTTTGAAAAAATAAAATATTTATGAAAAATATAAATATTTCGAAAAAATAAAATATTTATGAAAATTTAAATATTTCGAAAAAATAAAATATTTATGAAAAATTAAATATTTTGAAAAAATAAAATATTTATGAAAAATTAAATATTTCGAAAAAATTAAATATTTCGAAAAAATAAAATATTTATGAAAGTTTAAATATTTTGAAAAATTAAATATTTATATATTTTATTTTTTAAAACATATATATTTACAAAATGTTATTTTAAATAAATAAAATGTCAAATTATTCCAAGTTAGCAAATATGATTGATTTCAGAATTTCAGCTCATACCAACTCTACCAAACATGGTTTGGTTTTTCAGTTTCACTTTTTCTCACACCAAAACCATCTGCACCAAACATGGTTTGGAACCAAAATAAAACCACACCAACTCCAATCAACCTAACTCCAACCAAACCAACACCACACCGTCTACCAAACAAACACTTAGTGTCATGGTAAGAAAAAGAATGGGGTAATCAAAAGGGTACAGTTAAAATTTATCACCATAGGTGTTAAATAGTAATTTATAGTAGCTGAAGTATTCTAAGAAGTACTGTAAAGTGTAATCATAAATTATGTCTACCTTTGTTTTCTGTTTCTCTCCCCGTGTATATGTGTTTGAAATGCTGGCCTTTGTTTGGGCCAGTTGGGCCTTCCCCAGTTCTCACATTTACAAGTAATATGGTACTGCAAAGTTTGAAATTTAATGGTCCAATTCTGCTTTGTACTAACGAAGATGGTGGAGTAAAATAAGAGCCCAATTTGCAAAGAGAAGCCCACAATTCTGCGAAGTCTTTCGAATTAAGTCTCAAGTAAAATCTCTCTCTCTATATATATATATATTTATATATATATCACTTATCCACTTATATCTAAATTTATGTTTAATAAATAGATAACGCAGTTATTTAGCGAAAAAACATACTAATAAATAACTCATGTCTATCAATTATTCAAATTTTAATCTGTTGTCACCCTAAACGCTCACATAAAGGTATCCGGGTCGAACTGAGTGTCAGGGTGGATGAATAGGCTAAGTGAATCAATTGTAACCAGCGATTGCGAGTTTGAGTGAGAAAAAATATCATGAATTCTTGTCCCACATTGAATCCGGAGGGTTTTGGACTCTTGGTTATAAATGGAACTTTATTGGACTTAATATTTGGGTAATTTGCATTGACACCCCCTGAGGTTAGGGTTAATGGCAATCAGATTGTGGTCAATATTTTTTTGGCACTCACACCCCATGAGGTTTCAATTTCGTTGCAATGACACCCCTGAACTGGTGAAATGACTAGAATGCCCCTTTAATTGTTTCACTTATTACATTAGGGTAATATATAAAGTGTGAAATTACCCATATACCCAAACACTTCACCCCTTTGAAATTACTAATTACACTTTCACCCCTTATTACAATATATATATATATATATATATATATATATATATATATATATATTACGAAAATTGCAATTTAATTTTTTTTCTTTATAATATAATTTGTATATATAATTATGAAAATTAAAATTACTAAAATATATATATATAATTTGTAAAAAATATATAAAATTTGAAAAAACATATAAAATTCGAAAAAATATATAAAATTTGAAACAATATATAAAATTAAAAAAAAACATATAAAATTCGAAACAAATATATAAAATTCGTAAACAATATATAAAATTCGAAAAACATATAAAATTCTAAAAAATATATAAAATTCAAATATATATATATAAAGTGTGATTGAAGTTTAAGTGGACAAGCCTCAAAATCATTAGCCAAGGTAACAGATCATCTCCAGCTCTCTGCAGAGCTATATTAATGGCCACGATGGCGACACATGCTCCACGATGGTGACCGAAATCGGATTCGAACCGATACTTTATTAAAATATTTTAATCAAAATTAAATATATTAATATTTGGATCAAAATTAACGGTTTGGTTCCGGTTCTCATTTTTAAAGAACATAAAGTATCGGTTCGATTCCGGTTTCGGTCGAAATCAAAAGCGAACCGCATCGTGAATATATTAATATTTGAATCAAAATTAACGGTTCGGTTCCGGTTCTCATTTTTAAAGAACCAAAAGTATTGGAACCGAACCGTTAATTTTGATCCAAATAAAAAATTACTTTCGGTTATTTAAAAATGAGAACCGGAACCAAACCGTTAATTTTGATCCAAATATTAATATATTTAATTTTGACTAAAATATTTTAATAAAGTATCGGTTCAATTCCGATTTCGGTCACCATCGTGGGGCATGTGTCGCCATCGTGACCATTAAAATAGCTTTGCAGAGAGCTGGAGATGATCCATTACCTTGGCTAATAACTCTGAGGCTTGTCCACTTAAACTTCAATCACACTTATATATATATTTGAATTTTATATATTTTATAGAATTTTATATATTTTTCGAATTTTATATATTTGTTTCGAATTTTATATGTTTTTTTTTAATTTTATATATTTTTTCAAATTTTATATGTTTTTTCAAATTTTATATATTTTTTACAAATTATATATATATATATATATATATATTCGTAATTTTAATTTTCGTAATTATATATACAAATTATATTATAACGAAAGAAAAAAAAATTGTAATTTTTGTAATACATATATATATATATATATTGTAATAAGGGGTGGAAGTGTAATTAGTAATTTCAGAGGAGTGAAGTGTTTGGGCATATGGGTAATTTCACACTTTATATATTACCTTAATGTAACAAGTGAAACAATTAAAGGGGCATTTTAGTCATTTCACCAGCCCAGGGGGTGTCATTACAACAAAATTGAAACCTCAGGGGATGTGAGTGCTAAAAAAACATTGACCACAATCTGATTGCCATTGACCCTAACTTTAGGGGGTGTCAATGCAAATTACACTAATTTTTTTAAGGAGTAATTTTGTCCTTTTCATCTATTAAAGCCACAGTATACAAGTGGAGTACCGTCCTTTACAAACCTGAAATATTCCTTTTACAAGCAATCCTTATACCATGTTTGGAAAACGGTCTCCTTATACCATGTTTGGAAAACGGTCTGATCTGGTTTGGTTTGATCTGGTCACTTATTTGAAATTTTGTTTGGTAAGTGATCTGATATGAGAAAATTAGAATCAGACCATGTTTGACAAACTGTCTGGTTCAAAAAAGTTACTTTAACCGTATGGTCCGCATCGTATTTATATATTTGTTTCAAAAAATTTATATATATATTTTTGAATTTTATATATTATTTTTGAATATTATAAAAAAAATTCAAAATTTAAATATTTTTCAAATTTTATATTATTTTTGAATTTTATATATATTTTTTGAAATTTATATATATATTTCAAATTTTATATATTTTTCGAATTTTATATATGTTTTCAAATTTTATATATTTGTTTCAAATTTTATATATATATTTTTTAATTTTATATATTATTTTCGAATTATATATATATTTTTTCAAATTTTATATTTTTTTCGAATTTTATAGTACCTCCGTCCCACAATAGTTGTCCAATTTGGACTTTTTAATATTTTATTGATTTGGGTTGACTAGTGTGCAATTTCCAATTTTGCCCTTAATAATATAGTATTATGGTGGGATCCGGTATTTGTTTAAAATTAGTGAAAGAAAGGTAGTTGAGGAAAATGAAAGTTTAAATTACATTGGAATTCGAACTGGATAAGTATTTTGTGACAATTAAAGTTACAATAATGGACATCTAATATGGGACAAAGGTAGTATACGTTTTCGAATTTTTTATATATATATATTTGAATTTTATATATTTGTTTCAAATTTTATATATATTTTTTCAAAATTTATATATATATATTTTTTAGGGATTTTATATTTTTTCACCACTATATTGTTTTGTCAATAAAACTCGTTTTTTTTAATAAACTGAATCCAATAGATTGTTTGTTTTGGAAATTTTGGGCAAACCCACACAAGACCATCAAAACAAATTGTTAAAACTTGGGTAAAGTAAAGTTGAATAATAAAAAATGGCGGTTGAAACACATCAAAACCAACATTTTGATGGTTTTGGTTTTTTGCTCTTTTGGGTTTGTTGGTCTTGTGGGGTTTGGTTTCAATAATAAAAATCAAGCCCACCAAACATGGTGTGGTCTCTGAAACAAAAATAAGACCAAACCAAATGGGCCAAAAACCACCAAACAAATAGTCCCTTAATACTGTAAATTTGTGAAGGTTGTTTATTAGATAAATAATATAACTGGTGTTATCAAAACAAAAATATAAAAGAATTATAAATAGTTCATAGGATCCAAGGAGGATTAAGAGAGGTGAAAGCCTAGGCAAACTCGTGAAACTTGTGTAAGAGAAAAGATATTGTGGTATAAACAAAGGTGACTCCCTTGTTGAAGTGTGTGAGAGTGAGAGAGACTCAGGTTTGCTTGATTTGAATATCTTAAAATTGTTCTCGAGAATTTTCAGAATAAAAAATAGTTTTTTAAAAATAACAAAAATATATTCTCTGAAAGCAAATATTATTATAATTGAGTTTCCTGAAAACTAAACTAATAATACTTTTTGTACAAATTACTGATTTTCAATGTTAAAAAAACATAAAACTATTTTCATAAATGCAAACTAATCACGCCCTTAAAGTTCTCATGGCCTAGAGCTTCTCCTCATGTGCCCAATGTCTTTGTCCTTTTTGCTTTAGCCTTATGTCATATTTGGTATGCATGAATGAAATGGAATAGAATGTTCATTCATTCCATTCATTTGTTTGATATATTTTGTTGAATGTAAATGACCATTCTTAAGGAATGAAAATTCATTATATTAGTAAATCTATGGAATAGTCATTTTATTTTTTGAGGAATGATTTTAAAACATAAAATTACTAAAATAACTTTTTACATTTCAATCAAATAAACCACTCTTACCACCATGTCCTCTTTTACTACCGCCACCGCCATCACCTTCCGTCGTCTCCACCACCACCACAACCTCCATTGTTTACCACTGCTATTGTCATTACCTTTCAACATATTTTAATAAAAAAATTACGAATTAATATTATTTGATTAAAATTATACAATTATCACTAAGAGGGGTATTTTTGATTTTTTTAAAAAAAGTTCATTCCATTTCCAAAGTACATCATATTTATAACCAAATAATATAATGAAAATGATTATTCCATTCTATTCGTGCATATCAAACATAACATTAGAGTATTTTTTTTATAGTCCAAATAAGAGATATGTATCACCTTTGGTTAAGACAATTAAAAGAGATTGTGTATCAATTTATTATAATATGATCTTAATAAGATTCGGATTAGGTTGTACGAAGTAAAAATGGTAACCTCTCTAAACAAAGAGTACTAAACTTCAACCATCAAACCAAGTTATCATCATATCTCAATAATATTTGAAAATTGCCCTCACTCAATATTTAGACTTGTATTTAACCAATTCGTGTGGACGATTGTTAATAACATGGCGTATCCATGCGTTGAAAATATAACATACCCAATATGAAACCAATGAATTTGCGGTGGGACTTGGGACTTTATATTTTTAATTAATGGGTCTACTTTTCATCCAAATGTTAATATCAAAATTAAATGGTTAAGTCCCACATCTGCAAAATTGATGATTATTCCCTTAATTCAAACTTGTCGACTTGTGCAATCAAAATACTACTTGTCCATTTGGCTATCACAACTTCATAATAATCACAACCACACATAATGAAAATCTTTTTCATTTAAAATTTTCTCACAAAATCCACATTAAAATTTTAATTTTTTTCTAAGAATGGTCTACGACTAATTATTTTTTTTCATAAATAAGGGGTGTGCTTATGCCTGAAAGGCTGAAACATGTGATGTACGAAGCATCTATGTAATAACAACTTTTTATTTTATGGAAAGACAGAGTTGATGTGATTGGACCATAGGAAATATTTAATGTTGGAAGTTTCTGGCATTCATGTAAGGTGCACGTGGCCACTTATATATGCTTCACTATTTTTTGATAATTTTACTAAATTTAATCAATTAACGTGGTCATTGGTGATTTATTTGGTTTAATTATCACGGGTTTGGTAGTCTTTGGACCAACTCATCCTAAAGCTCAAGGCCCCGTTTGGTAGGTTATCAAACGTCCGATTTGGTCTGATCCGGGTGATATTTTGAAATTCTGTTTGGTAAGCGGTCTGGTCTAATAGTTTTGGTCTGAGAAAACTGGAATCAAACCATATTTGGCAAATTGTCTGGTTTCAAACTTCTTTGAACCATACCATATTTGACAAACTGGTCTGGTCTTAAATTTCTAGTAAACTGTGAAAATATTGAATATACTTTATATGATGTAATAACCTTAAAACCCACATATTTAATTTACAAACATTTGTTAAAGTCTTTTTGATTGATTTTTATTATGTATTTCTTATATAATAATATTATATTGGTCTTGTAAAAATTTCTTAGAGTATGATTATTGCACTACAATTATCAAATATAACAACAAATAGGTTTTATACAAGCCACAGTTTTTATTATACAAAAATTATGATCACACAAATTTCACAAGTCACAAATTAATATTATATAACAACTTCAACTATCAATAACATGCAAATAATGCACCATGATATTTTGGCTTTTAAAAATATATATTATTTATTATTATTTATCATTTATCATTTATTATTTATTATAATATATATTTATTTATTATTATATATTATTTAATTCATTTTGTTTATTATTTTGTATTTATTCATTCATTTTTATTTGTTTATAAATATATTTTATTAATTTATTATTTATATTATTATTTATTATTGTATTTATTTATTATTATTTTTATGTAATATTTAATTCATTTGATTTGATTTAGTTTTTTTTTATTTAATTCATTTAATTTATTAATTATTATTATGTATTATTTAATTAATTTTGTTTATTATTCATTTTTTTATAAATATAATTCATTTAATTTATTATATATATATTTATTCATTCATTTATTTTAATTAATTTATAAATATATTTTATTTATTTATTATTATTATTATTATTTATTCATTTATTTATTTTTATTATTATATTTATTCATTTATTATTATTTTTATGTATTATTTAATTCATTTTGGTTATTATTTATTTAATTATTATTATTTTTATGTATTATTTAATTCAATTTTCTTATTATTAAATTATTTATTCTTATTTTTATATATTATTTAATTCATTTTTTTATTTATTACTATTTTTTTATTTGTCTCTAAATATATTTTATTAGTTTATTATTTATTTTATTTATTATTTAATTCATTAATTATTATTATGTATTATTTATTACATTTTGTTTATTATTCATTTTTTATAAATATAATTCATTTAATTTATTATATATTATTATTTATTCGTTTATTTTAATTAATTTATAAATATATTTTATTCATTTATTATTTATTTTATTTATTTATTATTTATTATTATATTTAATCATTTATTATTATTATTATTGAATTATTTAATTCATTTTGTTTATTATTAATTATTTTTATTTAATTATTTATATTATGAATTTATCATTTATTATTATTTATTTATTCATTTAATTAATTTATAAATATATTTTATTAATTTATTAATTATATTATTATTTATTATTATATATATTTATTATAAATTTATTTTATTATTCATTATTTTTTTTATTCATTTATTTATTTTAATTTTTAAATATATTTTATTTAATTTATCATTTATATTATTATTTTATTCATAAATATATTTTATTTTATTTATATTTATATTTATTCGTTTATTTTTATTCATTTATTATTATTATTATTATTTTATTCATAAATATATTTTATTTTTATTTATTCATTTATTTTTATTAATTTATTAATTTATTTTTTATTTTTATGTATGATTTAATTCATTTTATTTATTATTCATTATTATATTTTTTCATTTTTGTGTTTTGGTTTAGATATTGGTTAGATGTTGTTCAATTATTTGAGGACATTTTGGTTAGATTTTGTAACCAGACCAAATAGAACCACCAAAAATTATGATCCTAAAAAAATTCATTTTGGTCTGGTTATATTTTTTGAGATTAATGCAAAACAAACATGGTCCAGTCTCAAAAACCATGACCAGACCATAAAAATGGGACCATAACCAGTAAACAAACAGGGCCCAAGTTTTCAACTAACTTTGGTCTACTGATTAATTAGAACCACATATGGATGTTCGTTTCTTGATAAAAGAGAAATGAATATTTATTAGTTGGGTCACAGATTCACATACCATCCATCTTAATTGTTCCTCAAGAGTGCAAGGATCAACCTACCCCAAACACACACACAAGTAATATTCACATCAAATATATACGTGGTTTGGCCCAAGTTAGACCTATGTTCACGGGAGAACGAGGTTTCACTATATTTTGTCAAAAATGGGAGGAGGAGGATACAAGCTTTAACTTAACTCACTTTTCTCTCTCTTCCTTACACACTCAAGCTCAATCTATTTCTCTTTTGTGTTTCTTGCTTGATGATATACAACATATGCACACCTCTATTTATAGGCTTTTGGAAACCAAATATATGGTTGTCTTTTGAACACCCATGCTAGGCTTTGTGTGACAGAAAATGAGTGTTGTTTGGTTGTTGAACCACCATGAGCCAGCCACCATTCCTAGTGCTATTTGGCATGTACATATAGACCTTCAATTCTCCCATTCCATACTAATCGGAGGAGAATGCATTCTGATGCTCTTCAGTTGGTGTCCATTCGAGCTATGTCTTGACATAACTCTAACTTCTCACGAGTAACCACCTTTGTTAGCATGTCTATTGGGTTCTTGTCAGTGTGGATTTTCACAATTTTTAACAGTTGTTGTTCCATCATTTCGCGTATCTAGTGATAGCGAATATCAATATGCTTTGTGCGAGAATGGTACATTGCATTTTTGCTCAAGTCTAGAGTACTCTAACTGTCACAATGTACCTTGTATTCTTTTTGTCTGACTCCTAGTTTTTGGAGAAACTGCTTTATCCATAACATTTCCTTCCCAGCTTTTGCTGCGGCAATGTACTCTGCCTTTGTTGTAGATAAGGCGACACATTTCTGTAATTTGAATTGCCGTGAGATTGCTCCCCCTGCAAAAGTGAATAGGAATTCTGATGTAGATTTCCTGCTATCCACATCATCGCCCATATTTGAATCTATATATCCCTCCAAGACTGGTTCAGCTCCCCCGTATCTAATAATCCACTTAACTGCTTCCCAATGGTCTTTGCTTGGATTTGAAATAAATCTGCTCAAAAAGCCTTCAACATGAGCAATATCCGGTCTTGTGCAAACCATTGCATACATCAAGCTACCAATTGCTGAAGAATATGGTATTGCTTCCATTTCTTTATTATCTTTTGTCGAAGAGGGACACAATTGTTTGCTTAACTTGAAGTGGTTAGCCAGTGGAGTACTGTCTGGCTTGGCGTTTCTCATGTTGAACTTTTCAAGCACTCGTTCAACGTACTTCTCTTATGACAACCATAATTTATTTGTCTTTCTGTCACGAACAATCTTCATGCCCAATATCTGTTGAGCTGGGCCTATGTCCTTCATGTCAAAGGACTTGGACAATTATTGTTTCAACCTGCTAATCATGCTAGCATCATGTCCAACTATCAACATGTCGTTAACATACAACAATAGAATAACAAAGTTACCATTCGAGAATTCCTAATTTAGACTCATTAATCTGCAGCAGTCCTCTTGTATCCATGACCCACCATGAATGAGTCAAACTTCTTGTACCATTGCCTCAGTACTTGCTTGAGGCCGTGGAGGCTCTTCTTCAGTTTACAGACCATATGTTCATTCCCTGTAACTTAAAAACCTTTTGGTTGCTCCATATAAATTTCCTCTTGTAGATCTCCATGGAGGAATGCTGTTTTGACATCCATATGTTCAAACTCCAGGTTCAGACTAGTTATCAATCTGAGTATCACTCGAATTTAGGTCATTTTCACCACTAGTGAGAAAATCAAAACTCTCTTTGCACTATAAGTGCTTGTTTGACAAATTATTTTGGGCTGAGAATTATAAACCAACCCATATTTGACTAACTATGGTTTGGTTTAACAATACCAAACCAAGGTGTACCATTTGGCCCATGAAATTACCTAGACGATTAATGAAAATAGCCTTGGGGGGGGGGGGGGGGGTTGAATAGTTTTTCTATCGATTTTATGATCAATCAAAATTATCAACCGAAAATTCAATTTTAATTAGTCACAAACCCTAATTCTCAAATCAGATCAACCAAACAATTATGAATGTAAGTGCAGAAAATAAATCATGAGAAGACAAATATTTTTACGTGAAAAACCTTGGAAAGACTCAGAGTAAAAATCACGAATACGCCCGGGGTATCGATGCACTACGAATCAGAGAATTTGTACGAACTCTATAAAAAAACATAACTTATAACCGTTGTAATTTATTGTTCTTCACTTGACGTAAAAAATTCTAGATTCACTCGTGCTCGATGAAGCTCTCACTCCGATCTCTGTACTCTGACGGTTCCGCTTCTTAACATATCAAATAACCACGAAGCCTCCTGCTCCGATCTCCGCATTTAGACGGCTCCGCTTCTCAACGGATCAAAACAACCACGTTGTAATCAATAGTGTGTAGATTTTTCAGAATCTAGGTCATTCAATTGTGCATAAGATTGTCGATATAAAAACACAATTTGAATAAACCTTAAGAGATAACTAGAAGATATAAAATCATTAAATGTTTTTCTATCTCTATCTCTATCTCTGTAGATGAATATGAATATGTAGAAAACTTGCAGATACTTCTTAATGGCTCAAAGGCTCCCTCACATGTGTAGAAGACCTTGGTATTTATAGACAATGTTGAGAAGAAACCCTAATCTTCCACTTTTCCATAATTTCACACCAAACCAAGTTAAACCTTATATTCCAATGAATATAATGTGTATTGCACGTACTTCGAGGTGTGAGAGTCGTGTAGTAGACACGTCATGGAATTAAAACAGGGGCAGAATAGACATTGCGGCAGGAAACTGCACCTACGCCTTAGGCGTGGGTTCTGAGCGTAGCCTCTGAGCGTAGGATTAAGAGTATAAACTTATTTTCTGACCACTTTTTGCTTTTGTAGGTGTAAGCTTGAGCGTAGATTCTTTATGAAAATCACTTTTATCTGCAAACTGTGCTAAAATGACCGTCTTGATTCCATGAGACTTTTTGCTTTAAGTGACAACTTCGGAAAATATCGTTTTTGCCCTTCTGGAGACACTTTTTACTCAAACTTGATTCCTCTTGAATTCTGTTGTATTCTTTACTTCTTTAGACTTGACTTGATTTGAATTTGATGAAGCTTGACAATGCCTATAAAACCTACCCGACTCCTCAATTCACTCAACATGGTTATTATTTAGAACATGTCAAACATAAATAATACTATAAATGTTCTTACAACCCATTTTACAAACCATCTCAAAAGATGATTTTTTTGTGGTTTGGTTACTATTCACAACCCGTAACCATCAAACTAAAACCAACCCACAACCCCAAATCCATAATTGGTGTACCATTCCATTTTCAACAAAAGTCAACATTATCATGTTTGTCATTTTATTAAATAAATAAAATAGAATTAAGCAAAACCAAATAATTAATATTTAATAAATAATTAGTAATTAATAATAAATAAATAAAAATCGAGTAAAATATTAAATAAATAATATAGAAATAATTAATAATTAACAATTAAAAATTAATAATAAATAAATATTGAGTGATAAGTATTTAAAAATAATAAATAAATAAAAATGATAAATAAAATAGAATTAATAATTAATTAATAATAAATAAATAAATAATAATTGATTAATAATTTTTTTAAAATAATAAATAAAGTAAAACCAAATAAATAATAAACAAAAATTAAATGAATAAATAATTAATAATAAATAATTAAATAAATAGTTAAATATTAAATAAATTTGTACAAAAAAATAAATAGTTAAATATACATATATATATATTTATTTATTGAATTAAAAATATAATTAAATTAAATTAAATAACTAAATAAAAGTTACCAAACAATATAATATAATTAATAATTAATAATAAATAAATAAAAATTGAGTAATAAGTATTTAAATATAATAAATAAAGTAAAACCAAATAAATAATAAACAAAAATATTATGAATAAATAATTAGTAATAAATTAATAAAAATTGAGTAATAAATATTTAAAAATATTAAATTGGTAAAAAAAATTGAAATTTCAAATGGAAAAAGATTATAAAGTTTCAAACCACATATACGAACCAATTGAATAATTATTGCAATATCGTGAAATATTATTATCCAATATTAATATTTTTTGTAAAAAACAATTCATCCTTAATGTATTTTTACTATATATTTCATTTTGTTAAACATATATATTTACAAAATATTATTATAAATAAATAAAATCTCAAATCATTTCAAGTTACCAGACATGGTTTGGTTTCAGAATTTCAGCCCATATCAACTCTACCAAACATAATTTGGATTTTCAGCTTTATTTTTTCTCATACCAAAATTATTAGCACTAAACATGATTTTAGTTCAGAATAAAACCAAACTCAACCCAAACCAAACCAAAAACCAAACCAGTTGCCAAACAGGGCATAACTGTTCACTAGTGTATCAATGATACTTTTATAGTAAATTAATTATTGATATTCAATATCATTAGTTAAGTCAAAATCTTCAATTCAATATTTACTAAAACTAAAAAGATATTTGGATCGGGTTGACCCTGACCCGCACTTTCCGGTGAAAATCCAACTAAAATGGAGGGAAAATAAAAATGAAGTGCCCACAAATTTCCACTCTAATCCTATCTAAAAAAATATTTAAAGCACAACTTGTGTAATCTCTTTGGAATCAGATTCTCTAGCCTAACCAAGTAACCATCCATCAAGAGTCTCTCTTTCTCTCTCTAAAAACTACTTTTTTGCACATTGCATTAAACATGACATAAGACAAATGTGAACGACTCTACGACCAGTTTGATTATAATATATATAAACAAGTGTCACTAATCAATAATCACTAACATTATGTTCATACGCAACTATTCAGCTCAAGAGTAACGCAAACCCAAATTTTCAAATTAATTCATGAGACAAAGATCAAAATCAAATCAACGTTTTGATTCCCCCCTCTACACATAATATTCCCTTTGGATTTCAAATTCATGTTTGAAGTTTTTCATTCCTATCAGATTCAAAGCATTTAGGGTTCTGTCCAGCGGTAAGTCCTAACTCCTCTCTCTTTCTCTCCTCTGAGAATTAGAGAGAATTTTTTTTCTGAAAAATCTGAATATGGGTTTTGTTTATGAACTGTTTTTTTTTTTCAAATGGGTCGATTGAATTTTCCCTCTGAAATTTATCTTTTTTAGTATTTTTATAATTAAAAATATATGGGTTTTGTTTATGAACTGTTTTCCTCACATGGGTCATTGATTTCTTCTTTGAAATTTCTCTCCGTATCTCTAATTTTGAGAAATTCTGAATATGGGTTTTGTTTATGAACTGTTTTCCTCAAATGGGTCGATTGATTTTTTATGTTTTTGGGCAGGTAGATGGAGGATAACGGAGATGAGAACCTATGATCTGCCTCAATCAACTGTCTGTCTCTGTATGTAAATATGTTTATGTATGTATATGTTTATGTGGGTTCATGATTAGAACTTCTATTAGAGGTTTGTGACTATGACTGTAAGAGAGAAGAGAGATATAAGGCCTGTGCTGTTGAAATTTGGGGTGGTTTTGGCTGTCTCTCTTGGTGGGCTTCTCTATTCGATTCTCAGGACCAAACCAACAACCAGACGCTCTCGATCTCTGCCTCGTTCTGGTTTGCTCTATTCCTTATCAATCTTCATCTGGGTTTTGAGTTTAATCTTATGTGATGCTAATTTGTGTACAGATAGTGGCAATCAAGTTGATTTCCAAATGGGAAAATCTGGGGTAAAAAATGATCATGAACAGGCAACAACTAGTCCTTGCAGTACTGCTTCAATTGCCTTAGAGAAACATGTAAGGTTAACTATAATATGATTTCATATTTAATCTGATTGTTCCAAAACCTGATTGATTTAATTTTCCCTTTTTGGGGCATATGTTTTTGTAGATACTTATTCTGAGTTGCTTCTATTGATGTTGATGAGCAGGAAATTTTGTGAAATTAATCATGGATATTATTGAGCTAATTTTTTTTTTATTATGAAGAATTACCTGATTTTATTCATGTTCAGTCTGTGCTTGTTCAAATGTTCAGTTTAAAAACCATTTCAACTTTATTACTTAGAAGTCTTCAAATTATCCTTCTGAAAAAGAGAGATCTTGATATGGTACCATATGCTTCTATTATGTAGTGGCTAATCAAAGTGAAGCTGTTTTAAAATTTCTATTGCTTATAGAGAATTTCTGTTTTCCACTTTATAATGACATGTATTCTGAAAATCCTATTATAGAAGAGAGAATTTGAGGAAGTAAATGGTTGCAAATATTGAACATGCTGGCAAAATTTTGTAAACTGTGGGAGCAAATAGTACGGTGTAAAGTGAATA
Source organism: Cornus suecica (assembly GCA_963922005.1). NCBI lineage: Eukaryota > Viridiplantae > Streptophyta > Magnoliopsida > Cornales > Cornaceae > Cornus > Cornus suecica. Next base: position 95,362,352 of record OY998238.1, read on the forward strand.
TGGCCGTTTGATACCACTCATATACACAAACCCCTCAAATAGTTGATCTCACGGTTATGCTATATTAAAGTTTGCGTGTGCTAAACATTATGTTGAAACTATGGATCAATCGCAAACAATAAACAATAAAGAATCAATAATACATAGGATTATACGTGGTTCGGCCAATGTGACCTATGTCCACCAGAGCCGTATTTGTATTTCGCTTATCACCGAGTTAGGGTTACAATAATGTATATATACACCTAATTCATATGTACTGGTAAAATACTAAAATCACCCTTTACCATAGGCAGCCATGGGCCTCCAGCCCGCCCTTTGGACCCAGGCCTGTTGTAACTTCCTTCTTGGATCATGAGCCATAACCCAACACATTCCTTGTTTTCTCTCCTGCAGGATGAGTCATGTCTTCCCAAGGTTACCGCTGAGAATACCATTTCTGGACTTTCTCCTAGTGATGAATATGATGGAGGTAAAAATTGGTCCCTCTTGCCAGAGTTTAGCGAGTTTATGGAAGAATTTGATTTGGCTTCCCTTGAAGCCGGGGTTTCTCCCAGGAAAGATGTAGAAACATCCTTGTCAGATGCTGAAATGCTAAAAGAATTTAAGTGCGCTGCAAGTGGAAACGACAAGAAAGAGATCGAGAACTTGAGGAACACGGTCAGAATTCTTAGGGAGAGGGAGAGTACTCTGGAGACTCAGTTGCTGGAGTATTATGGTATTAAAGAGCAAGAAACCACTTTGATGGAGCTCCAAAACCGACTGAAGATAAGCAATGTGGAGGCCAAACATTTTACTCTCAAGATCGAGTCTTTGCAGGCAGAGAATAGAAGCTTAAAGGCACAGGTTGCCGATTATGCAGCAGTAATGGCGGAGCTTGATAAAGCCAAAGCAAATATAAAGCTGCTCAAGAAGAAACTTAGGGCTGAAACTGAAGTGAACAAAGAAAACATCTCGACACTTCAACAAAAAGTCGCAAAGCTGCAGGACGAGGAACAAGGCTCAGTTGCAACTGATCTGGATTCTCAACTGAAGCTGCGAAGACTGAAGAGTTTGGAGGAGGAGGTAGAGGGATTGAGGAAGTCTAATCATAGTTTGTGGCTAGAAAATTCTGATTTGGCCCAGAGGCTGGAGTCCACTCAAATCCTTGCCTCGTCTGTTTTGGAGGATCAGGAGGTGATTTGTTTTGTTCTGGTCCCACTCTTGTAGTTCTTGTTTCATTTGTTTTGAATTTTGTTTGATTTCTTGGGTAATATATGTCGCAGGCGGAAGCACTAAAGAGAGAAACCCACCGTTTAAGACAAGAAAATGATGATTTAGTGAAGGAAGTTGAACAACTTCAAGCTGATCGGTGTGCTGACGCTGAGGAACTAGTCTATCTCCGATGGATAAATGCTTGCTTACGCTATGAGCTGAGGAACTGTCAGCCTGTCCACGGTGAAACAATTGCTAGGGACCTTAGTAGAACCTTAAGCCCCAAATCGGAGGAGACAGCCAAGCAACTAATACTTGAATACGCAAATCGAGAAGCTGTGGGAGAAAAGGGGATAAACTATGTAGATTTCGATTCTGATCTATGGTCATCATTCCAAGCCTCTTATCCTACAGACTCTGGTGATTTCGATGATTCTTCTCTTGATGATTCATCTGCTAGTAGAACAAACACTTCGAGCAAAGCAAAACTTTTCAGTAAGCTTAGAAAACTACTACGTGGGAAAGACAGCCAGCATCATAGTCGGGGTTCATCGGTAGAGATGACTGCATCCATAGCAGAGAACTCCGCGGATTCTCCAAAGTGCAATGCAGCTGTTGCTGTTGGAACAGATGAGCACAGCAATAGATTGAGACCCTCGTCTCAGAGCCTAAATAGACATTCTTTGGATCTCCATAGATCTTTTGAGTTGCCCAAGAGTGTAAAAGACATCAAGGATTTGGAACGCTTTCGGAGAAACAGTGATGTGCCATCTTCATTTGTTTATAAAGTATATACTTCAGGCAGTGATTCTGTTGTTGATTCTCCACAAGAAAATCAGTTTCACCAAGACTTAGCAACCTTTCAACGATCTGAATTGCTGAAATATGCTGAAGTTTTGAAGGACTCACGCGGTAAGACTTCAAAATCTCGCAAGAGAGCAGTGTCTTATAGTTAGTTCTTTCTGACATCTAAGCTTATAGAACTGTCTGTTTATTTGAGGTAGGAGTTTACACTCAAAACTCAAATCTTTGTAGTTTCAAGAGTTTCCTAGTGAATGCTCAATATACTATACAAATACCCAGAAGAAAACAGGTTATGTATACTTTGTTAGAGTTCTGTTAAATACTAATTATGCATAATGAAGTAAGCATTTTGTGCATCAAGGCCTCGAGGGAAGGTTCCCTCTAATGAATTTCTTTGTCCCTATATTAAGTATTTATTTTTTCAACATATGCTTGATTGTGATCACGATTCGATTAATTCAAAAAAATTCAACGATCTGTTTCTATTGCTCTCCCTTTTGTAAGGGTATAACAGGAACTATGACAGTCTTTGCTCATGTTTCTGTCGAGCAATTTTAATTATCTGAAGTTCCCATTTTCTATATATATTCATTCTCATATTTTTCTTGATCCAGAGGTGTCATTTTTCTCCAGAAAAATTGTTTGATCAATTGCATAGTGCAGAGCAATTTTCATGGACATTTTATTTTATGTTTTTCTACAAGTTCTTTGCTGCCAAACATTTCCTACAAATCAGTCTACTTTCTATGTCAACCATAGTATATGTGTGCATCAGTGTGGAAGATTGCTACAACGGTACAACCCATATTGGTTCTATCTTTAACCCTAAGTTATCTTACAATTATTGGACGATATAGTGCATCATATACCAATAATACCATGTTGTACTTTGTAATGTTTTTGGAAGGTGCCAATACTGTTACGCAACATCAATAAATATTGTCCGAATTTGCCATATTGTTGAGGCAACCACAATTAGGATCGAAATCAGTATCGCAATCATATTACCGATAAATACTGTCCGAATTCATTACATCGATCGAAATCAGTACCGCAACTGTATTACCATTAAATATTGTCTGAATTCTTACACCATTATAGCAAACCACGTTGCCATGCGTTGCTTGCTCGTCCTATTAACAAGGGTACATTGTTGTTACAGCAAATAGTAGAAAGTTGAAACGCAGATATTGATTGAATTCAAAGTAGGTGTAGGTAAGTAGTGTCTAAAATTAGGTATTTGTGTGTAAATGATGTCTAAAATTAGGTAAGTGTATGCAAACAATGTCAAAAGTTCTGTTTGTTGTCAATTTTTCGTCAGTCCCATTTTGTTGTATGGTCCTGAATCGTGGTCTTAAATTCTTGTCGTTGTTGTTGCCCAAAAACAGCCTCCACGTGAAGCCATGCCTTTACTGACCTGCATTATTGCTACAACAATGGTTTGTATTGCCAGGCAACCTTTTTCTTTTTCTTTTTATTTCTGTATAAGGATTTCTCTTGCGGTCAACAGTGTAACAGACTCGAATTTCTCTCTTTACCATGGTTTGAGAGGTTACAGTAATTTCAGTTATGGTCAAAATAACACTGTAATAGACTCGGTTAATATTGATATTGATATTAATAGGGAATCTATAATAAGTACATAATAGTAATGACACCTTCTAATAATGCATTCACTTAACAATCCTATCTCCTACCTACCGTTAAAATAAATTTTAAAAATTGTTCAGTTTTTTCTACATATAAAATAATTTTTTGTATGATTTTCCTATTGTAGGTATAAATTTGAAGGGTTTTGTGTTGTGTACAAAATTTAAAACCATTACTAACAATTTGGGGTGAACACAGACCGGATTGAAGATATTTTGGATCCGATCCATTACTACCGAATTTTTAATTTTCGGAACCAATACAATCCATTTGTCTAACGAAACCAATTCAAACCGGACTGCGGCAAAACAGATTGGATCGAAACAGTTTCGCGGATTGAAACATAAACCTATATTAGCTTACTTAAGAAAATAAATTCATACAGTGCATAATATTATGTGAACCACAAGTACAAGTTTAAAACATGTGATGACAAGAATAAAAGGCACACCCATCAGGTGATGACTAGAATAAATTCAGACACTGCAGTATATTAGGACTTAAAAACACAACCATGAAACTGCAGCATAAGGACTTAAAAATACAACCATAAAACTGAAGTAGCATAATGACTTAAAAATAAAACCATGAAACTGCAATAACACACTACAATAAAATTGCAATAGCACACTGAAATGTCAATCCTTAAACTCAAAAAAAATAAAGAAAATTACAAATACAATAGCAAATGAAACTGTAGTAACACCACTCCTTGTGATACAATGCTCTTTGTGATAACCATGGCCCAAAGAAATCAGGAAATGAGATTGCAGTAGCACATCCACCAAGCTACAACATAAGCAATAAAACAGAGTCAGTAGGCACATATATTTTATAAAAATAATAAATTAATGTCATGTTTGGTATGTAGGAATGGAATAGAATGCCCATTCATTCCATTTATTTGTTTGATATGTCTTGTTGAATGAGAATGATCATTCCCTTGGAATGAAAAACCATTCCATTTGCAAACCTATGATTTGGCCATTCCATTCCTTAAGGAATGCTTTTAAAACATGAAATGACTAAAACAACCCTTTCATATTTCAAGTAAACAAACCACTCCCAGCACCATCACCTTCCGCCGCCATTGTCACCACGACCACCTCAATTGTCCGCCACTATTATTTTTGTTATCTTTCATCATTTTTTTGTAAATTTTTTACGAAGTAATATTATTTAATTAAAATTATATATTTATCACTAAGAGGGGTATTTTTGAAAATTTTCTTTTAAATTCATTCAATTCCTCAAGTGCTTCATATTTACGACCAAACAATAGAATGAGAATGGTTATTCCATTTCATTTATGCGTACCAAACATAGCCTAATAGTGAAAAACTAGTTACCATCAATATGTGACATTGCACGCACTCCGGTAATACCTTCAAAAGTCCTCCTACAAAAGTAAGATTGAATTTAGTTAATTATTAACAAATAATTATTAATAAATTATAGTGAATAAATAAAACATATTTAATTTTTAGTGAAAAAATAAAGCATACTTGATTCAACATCAAAATAATTGAGTGCTTCAATTTCGTCCAATTGTGCTTCAATTTAAAGTAGTTTAATTGAAAAATTCCCCAATTCAAAGTAATGAAATTGACTTCAATTGAGTAAATCCCCAATTCAATGTAGTTAAATTGACTTTAATTGAGTAAAATTGATAAAATCCTCAGTTTAAATTAGTGAAATTGACTTTAATTGAGTGAAATTGAGTAAAATGACTTTAACGGATCGGTTCTGAATTTCATTTTTGATAATCCGGTTAATCTGGTTTAGTTTGGTACTGTTAACATATATTTTAATATATTTATATTAATAATATATCATATAATATATTATTTTAAACTGAATTATAATATCTTATATCACTAATATACTATTTCAAACTAAATCATAATACTATATTTTATACTAAATAATTATCTATTTATATCTATAATATTCTCATTAAAATGTACTATTAATAATGTATTATTTAAATATTTATATCTTTTTTAAAAATGGGATTTACTATTTACTCAATTTCACTACTTTGAACTGGGATTTACTCAATTGAACTCAATTAAATTCAATTTAACTACTTTGAATTGAGGATTTACTCAATTGAACTTAATTTCACTCAATTACACTACTTAAAATTGGGAATGTTGTCAATTTTACTCAATTGAACTCAATTAAACTACTTTGAATTGGGGATTTACTCAATTTTACTCAATTAAAATCAATTTCACTAATTTAAATTGGGGATTTTATCAATTTCATTTAATTGAAGTCAATTTAACTACTTTGAGTTAGGGATTTACTTAATTTCACTACTTTAAGTTGGGAATTTTATCAATTGAACTCAATTAAACTACTTTGAATTGGGAGATCTACTTAATTTTACTTAATTAAAGTCAATTTCACTAATTTAAATTGGGAATTTTATCAATTGAAGTCAATTTAACTACTTTGAGTTGGGGATTTACTCAATTGAACTTAATTTCACTCAATTTCACTACTTTGACTTGAAGAATTTATCAATTGAATTCAATAAAACTACTTTGAATTAAGAGATTTATTCAATTTTACTCAATTAAAGTCAATTTGGGATTTTATCAATTTCACTTAATTGAAGTCAATTTAACTACTTTGAATTGGAGATTTATTCAATTGAACTTAATTTTACTACTTTGAGTTGATGATTTTATCAATTGAACTCAATTAAACTACTCAATTAACCGGATTATCAAAAATGAAATTCAGAACCGATCCGTAAAATACCGAATTTGGTGTTTTTGGATCCATGTCCAATCTAATCCATAATGAAACCGATCCAAAATGTCCAGACCAGATTGAATTTTTGGATTCGCCGAATTTTTGTCCACCCTGATCAGACCAGAATATTTGGTATTCTTGGGCATTAATAAACCCCTAGTTAGTCTATTTATTTTAATAGTAAGATATTATTATTTGAGTTGTGTGTTTAAGCATGTTTCAGGGACTTAATGCTAATTTGAATTAATTTTGATAAATTAACTGAAATACCGACTCGAGACCATTCAGAAGCCGAGACCAAATAAGAATGAGGCAAATCTGGTTTGTTTTATATATATATATATATATATATATATATTTATTTATTTAATATATGTATATGTGATACATGGTGTGGGTGAGTGAATGATGCCCACTTTTTTTTTTTTAAATCAGTCCACTAATCAATTTTTTTTTGGTTATCCCTTCATCTTTTGTGAAGATTAAGGAGGACTTTTGCAAAATACCACCTTTCTACAACAGTTTTTTTTATTATTTTTTTTTAAAGTCACCATGCCTTTGGAATAATGCGCTCCTTAGAAAAAATTATTTGGCCTTTTGGGGTCACAGTATTTTTCAGTCCCTTCGGGGTCACGATATTTATCGGTCCCTTCGGGGTCACAATATTTTTCAGTCCCTTCGGGGTCATAATATTTATCGGTCATTTCGGGGTCACAATATTTTTCAGTCCCTTCGGGGTCACAATGTTTTTTCGGTTCCTTCGGGGTCACAATATTTTTTAGTCCCTTCGGGGTCACAATGTTTTATCGGTCCCTTCGGGGTCACAATATTTTTCAGTCCCTTCGGGGTCACAATGTTTTATCAGTCCCTTCGGGGTCACAATATTTATCAGTCCCTTCGGGATCACAATGCTTTATCAGTCCCTTAGGGGTCACAATGCTTTATCAGTCCCTTCGAGGTCACAATTTTTTTATTTGTCCCTTCGAGGTCACAATATTCTGGACTAAATTATTGAAATCAAATCCAAGAAGAATTGTTTCCCACATCCATTACTAACTCTTTTTTTTTAGGCACACGATCATGGTGGTCTTCAAGTGCTTGAAATCACGGACAGTCACCATTTTCGAACGACATAATGACTCTGCCGAGAGAGGCACTACTTTGGAGGTTGGGACACCCCTTATGGGTCGTTTTGCTTTACACGTGTCTCACTCCAATTCTTCACCATATCCTTACTTGTCAGACTGGTCATGCGAGATTACTTGTGGGCTCACAAACCTCGGGTACAACCAGAAGAAGGACAAAGGCTTAGTTGCCCGTGCTTTGACGCTACGATCTGCTTTGCATGAGATTGAGGCCGAGACCGCTCCATTTTCACTTTTGGGGCATAAAGTGGCAGCTAGAAAATTTATATGGAAGACTCCTCTGCAAATTTTTTCCGTCTTTCCATACACTGAAGGATACTGGGAGTGGGCAAAAGACACTTAGGCCGCCAAGAACAGTTTCTGAAAGAGAAGAATTTATATGATGCAATATATGCTTCACTATTTTCATACTCTCAGCATGAGAACATTCTCCGAGCTTTCCTCGAGTTATGGTGCCCTTCTACTAACTCCCTCCATTGTGCTGCGGGCGAGGTTTCTATTTCCCTTCATGATTTACGTGTCATAAGAGGTCTTCCTTTCAACGACAAGCAATATGAGGAAGTCATTCCCTCTGCTAGAGAATTATCAGAGCTCGATCGAAAAGGGAATTCTTTTCTTCCCCTTTCTTGTGGATATCTCTTTTTGGCCTTCCATCACCTTCGTAAAAAGCAGAGGAAATAACAAATGGTGGGAATCGTTGATTGGGTGGCTTTTTGGTTTATAGATGTCAGGCGATATCGGGATGCTTCGAAAAAGGTACAAAGAAACCCAAAACGAAATCACAACCAAAGTCTCATTTATCCTTCCGGCGCGATCCCCCCTGTGCGAGTTTGGTCTCGCCAAGCATATGAGATGTTTACTAGTCTTGGAGTGGCACAAGAAATGAAGAAGAAAACTTATTTGGCCGCCTTTTTAGCATGCTGGTTATGCAAATATGTCCTACCGTCGAATCCTGATGGTGTCATTCGACCTGACGTATTCAAGGTTGCAAGCATGATCGCAGATGGCATAAGATTTTGTCTCCCTGTCCCTGTTTTGGCAAGTATCTACAGAGGTTTGAATGACATTGTTTCCTCACCTGACCCAGGGAGTTCTAGTGTTGTATTTCCTGCACATTATGTATATGGATGGATAACTGACTATTTTAGAACCCACTCTCCTGCTTTGGAAACCCAATCTCTTCCTCGAATGATTTTATATGTGAGTATTGGGCCTGCCCAACACGTTGATGAAGTCGTAGCTCAAAACATGTTTCGATCATGTAAAAGTGTTCCACTTCCTTATCATTCCCGAACATCTTCGATGTGGGAAGTGCTAAAAGATGATGGTCGACTATCCATTTCCACTCATGAGTACTTTTCTGGCCTCCGATCAGGTTACTTGACATTGCGCCAAAATGATTTTATCATTGTCGAGCCATATAGTCCGCACAGATTTTGTAGACAATTCTTTTATCATTAGGATGTTCCTGGTAAATTGAAAGATGATATTCGCACTGGTGGTTTGGAAGAGATCTAAAAAATGTGGAGGCTTGTGACAAGTTTCAAGACCGAGAGTAAGGTACAACTTCCTTCGAGTTCCAATTTTAATAAGTTCTCTGTGACACAAGCTTATGCCGAATGGTGGTCAAAAGTCTATGTCGACCCTTCTACAGTCACAGAACCTATTGTGCCACAAAATGATTGTCCTTCTGTACCTAAAGGTAGGAAAATCATTCTCAGGAGAAACAAGTTGAGCATCCCCTCTAATCCATTGCTAGCCATTCCACCTAGTGGTCATGGCGTTGCCGAGAGTTCTGGGAGCCATATTGCATTAGCTGACTATGTTCCGCCACTCATTCGCAAGCGCCAACGTTCTCCAGTAACAGATGATTCGAACGGGGAACTCGGTACCAATGATTGTGATCGCAATTGGAAGCATATTGGTGATAAGCAGAACCATGTTGTTACTCCGAGGCAGGAAAACATTTCTCAAGGTTTAAATGAATTTTTTCAAGGAGTACCAAACAGTTTACAACCCATGCAGGTTATTTGTTTTATTTATTCATATATATATATATATATATATATATATTTTGTGTACACAATGCATCCTCATTTTATTTATTTATTTGTAGATAAATGAAAATGAGGGTTTTCTTGGAGGTTTGTTGGAATTTGATGATCTTCCAGCGGCCAGTGAAGGTTCCATTTTTGGCCCTGATATGATGACCTTAACTGACGAGATAGGGGATGAAGCTACTCAGCTCTTGCAAGATGTCAATAAGCAAAATTTGGAATCAATGACACAAAATGAAGTACCTCCTATGTCTACTTTGAATGTACTTACAAGGGATGGACCTTGTAATGCCATTCCACCTCTTCCGCCAACAATTGCCCCCGAGGTGTCTATTTTCAATGTGGGGAACATGGTTCTCAATACACAGCGCTAGCTGACGCCATAAGAACAATGGTGTTTAACACAGAAGTCCATGAACTATCTTCGATAGTCCACAAGCTCCAACCACTTTTCAAGGCACTTTCAGAGTTTCCAGAGGATTTTTGTGGTTTGAAGAAAATGATTGATACATATATGCATAGTGCTGCTACATATGTTGACACCAAATCTTCTTTTGCTTGCAAGGTGCCATCAACCACATAGTCACAACAATTGGATTCTGTTGACTCACAACTTGTTGGTGCCACTGTTCTGGAAGGTGACATTATTAAGTATGCGGACTCACTTCGGGCCAAATTGCATGAAGTCAAAGATACAGAGGCCAAGTTACCGATCGAGACTTTTTTGTCAGAGGCTGATGCTAAGTTGTCTCATGAGAGAGAAAAGATTACTAAGCTCAAGGAAGACCGCAAGGTGATTGAGGAAGCCCAAATTCTTACTGCTCAAGAAGTTCAAATAATGAAGACTCTCGAAGACAGGTTGCAAAGGGAACACGATGAGCTTTTAGATTTGCCGCTTTAGTTTAGTTGATCATTGTCATCTATTATTTTAGATTTCTCACTCTAGTATTGACCATTGTTTTCGTTTATCATTCATTATTATTTCTTGGAGCAAATTGTTTACTTTGGTAATAAAAGAGCTATTTGATTTCTTTTATTTCAATATGAAGGAACATTTTATTTTATTTTTTATGATGATGACTGAACACGGAACAAACCTCCAAGTTGCCTACGTACCCTTAACAGGGATCAAGCCAATCGCGTAGTTGAATGATGAATTTTATTTTTTTGATGACTGAACTCGGAACAAACCTCCAAGTTGCCTACGTACCCTTAACAGGGATCAAGCCAATTGCGTAGTTCAATGAATTTTTATTTTTTATTATTATTATTTTCAATGCAGGTGGCATTCACAGTTTTAACTCATGTGAGCTAGGAGCATCATGCAGTTTTAGACTCGTGCGATTAGGAGTGTACAATCTTTGTTTAGAGATAATATCGTTTCAAAAACTTAGCATTGATGGGTCCAACTCTAACTCCATCTTCATCAACAATCTTGTAGGCGCCATTGGTGTAAACTTCTTGCACTACATAGGGCCCATCCCATTTTAAGGTGAACTTGTTTCCCATTCGACGATTCATGATAATGGGTCTTCGTACGGCCAGTACCAAATCGCCAACTTGAAAAGATCGAGGATGAACCTTTTTGTTAAAAGCACTAGAGAGCCGAGCTTGATAACACTCTAGACATTATTGAGCTTCAAGCCTTCTTTCATCTAACGCCTCCAACTCTTGAAGACGCAATCGAACATTCTCCTCGTTTGTCAAACCTTCTTGCAAGGCAATCCTCAATGAAGGGATTTGTTGCTCTAGTGGAAGGACCGCATCCACACCATAAACAAGAGAGTACGGTGTTGACTGAGTAGGAGTACGAAATATTATTCGATATGCCCACAGAACCTCCTCAACTCGTTCATGCCAATCCTTTTTTGATTTTGAGATCACCTTCTTTAGTAAATTGCACAGAGTCTTGTTGAAGGCTTCTGCTTGTCCATTTGCGGGTGGGTTATACATTGAAGACTTATATTGTTTGAATCCAAATTTTTCACATAAATTAGTCATCAAATGATTATCAAAACACAACCCATTGTCAGTGATGATGTGATGAGGAACCCTGTATCGAAAAATGATGTTGGTCTTAATAAAATCAACGACCGTTTCCTTTTTTACTGTTTTGCCAGGTATTGCCTCTACCCACTTTCAAAAGTAGTCAGTTGCTGCGAGAATGTAAAAGTGGCCTTTAGAAGACTTTATGAAAGGTCCCACTACATCTAGACCCCATGCATCGAATGGCCATGATGAAATTGTAGGGTGTAATGGTTTAGGCGGTTGGTGCATGAAGTTGGCATGAAATTGACAAGCTTGACACCTTTTGGCATAATCCATGCAATCCTTAACCATGGTTGGCCAATAGTATCCGATTATTTTCACTCGAAAGTCACTCGAAAGTGCATCTTAGGACCTGACTGATGAGCCCCACAAACTCCAGAATGTGCTTCTTCCATTGCATGGGTTGCTTCATCTTCTCCAAGACAACGAAAGAACAATCCCTCATAAGATCTTCGAAATAATGTATCTTTGTAAAAGATAAATCGAGATGCCCTACGACGTATCTCAGTTTTGTGTTGAGGATCCTCAGGTAGCTTCCCATGTTCCAAATAATCAATTATGGGTCGTCTCCAATCATCGGTCTCAGCAATCGTGATGGAGATTGCATTTGTTTCATCCATTTAAGCTTCAAGTAATTGTGGCAGTACCCAGCGTTGGCAAACCGGCACAGTGAATGCTCCATCTTCTCTTGGGACATGTTCCAACATAACACTTTCAAACCTAGCTAGTAGATTAGAAGCATATTGAGAATATGGAATCAAGTCTTCTTTCTTGACCTCATATTCCTTGAGAAGTTGGTTGATCACCAACCTGGAATCACCGTAAACTTCAATGTTTGAAATTTTTATCTCATGTGCCATTTCAAGGCCAATTATCAGAGCCTGATATTCAGCGACATTGTTTGAACATTTCTTAGGAAAAGCAAATGCATATGGTAAAATTTTCCTTTGTGGGGAGACGAAAATGACACCCGCTCCGGCTCCTTTAGAACGTGCCGCACCATCAAAGAACATCATCCATGGGGAAAGGATGTCAACCATAAATACTTTTTCATCAGGAAAATCATCAAAAATCTCCCAGACAGCTGGTATCGGATGATCGGCTAGAAAGTCAGCAAGTGTTTGTCCTTTGACTGCCTTTCGTGGAATGTATATAATTTCAAACTCATTGAATAATATCGCCCATCTTGCAAGTCGTCCTGACCGAACAGGCCTTGACATGACATACTTTAGGGGGTCTGCCTTTGCAACCACATGCACTGTGTGAGCCAATAAATAGTGTCTCAATTTTTGAGACGCGAAAACTAGCGCAAGACATGTTTTCTCAATTGAAGGGTATTTAATTTCTGTAGTGTTCAGCCTACGACTCAAGTAATAAATAGCATTTTCCTTATTCTCCTCATTATTTTGTGCTAGAAGAGCGCCTAACGATTCTTCTTCAGCAGCAATGTACATAATGAGTGGCTTTCCAGGTACGAGAGCACCTAATACCAGTGGATTGAGCAAATATTGCTTGATGTAATCCAAAGCATTATGACAAGATTGGTCCCATACAAATGGAACATTTTTCTTCGTGATTCGACTAAATGATTGACACCTTCCAGCCAAGTTGGAGATGAACCGACGAATGAAAGCTAGTCGCCCTTGAAGACTTCGCAGTTCGCGTAAATTTTTGGGTGGTGGCATTTTTTGGACGACCTCGATTTTAGAAGAATCGACTTCAATGCCGCGATGTCGGACAATATACCCAAGAAATTTTCCATAGGAGACACCGAATGCACATTTTAGAGGGTTAATCTTGAGTTGAAACTTCCTCAGTCGATCAAAAACTTTACGAAGATCTTGGAGATGGTCATTTCTTTTCTTTATTTTTACAACCAAGTCATCAACATAGCATTCTACGACTTTGTGCAACATATCATCGAAAATATTTTGTATGGCACGCTGATAAGTTGCGTCGGCATTCTTAAGTCCAAAAGGCATCACTTTGTAACAGTAGATCCCCTTCGGCGTGCGGAAAGGGGTCAACTCCTCATCTTTTGGAGACATTTTTATTTGATTGTAGCCAGAAAAATAATCCATGAATGACAGAGCCTCGTGCCCTGTTGTTGCATCCACTATAAGTTCTGCCACAGGTAGAGGAAAATCGTCTTTCGGACATGCAGCATTGAAATCACGAAAGTCGACACAAACTCGAATTTTTCCATTATTCTTCTTTATAGGGACTATACTAGAAATCCATGTTGGATATTTTACTTCCCGAACGAAGCCCGCCTCAATGAGTTTATTGACTTCATCTTCAATCTTTGGGATAAGGTCAGGCCTGAAAAAGCGCTGAGATTGCTTAATTGGACGTGTCCCATGTCTTATTGCCAGGTTATGGACTGCGACTTTTGGTTCGAGTCCCGGAATTTCTTTGTAAGTCTAAGCAAAAATGTCCTTGTATTTAGCTAGTAGGTCTGTATACTCATTTTCTTCCACATGACTCATGAGTGCGCTAACGAACACCGGTCTAGGTTCTTCAATCGATCCCAAGTTAATTTCTTTAAGTTGATCAATAGTTACTTGCCCCCCGTCTTTAAGTGTTAGAGGCACTTCATTGGGTTCATCATCTTTAGACTCTTCATCCATGTTATCTTCCCCGATTGTAATATGGTAAGATGTGACATGAGCATTTTTCTCTTCATCATCTTCTGAATTTTCTTGTGCAAGAGACTCTGTGAAGACGATGGTTCGTCTCTTGGCCTTCAAATTTTCATCAACACTGACTTCCACTTCTACTTTGCGTTTCATACGGGATGGAATTAAGCTTTTCACTTCGTTATCTTTTTCAGGCTTGAGCTCGTGACTCATCCATCCTACTTTCTCGCACTCTTCTCTAGGTGTGATATTGCTGTTTCCAAGTCTAGAGAATATAGATTTTTGGGACTGAGGATTTATGGCTTCTCTACTATCAACATGGACATGTTTATTGAATGCATAAACCCGGGAAGTGTGATTCTCATGAGGTAGTTCGTCAGTTCTATTTGTTGTGCTTAGCCTTTGGAACACAGAAACACGATGCGGAGGAGCTTCGATCCGATCAAACACCGATGTTCATCGAACAAGGTATTGCTCCTCGATTTCTTCAGCCTCTGACACACTAATGTATTGTGTGTTTTCTCTTCTTTGTCTTATTTTTGTAGGGATTCGAATTGGTTCACTAGGCTTAAACCCCAAACCATTCTTGGGTGCATTGATCGCATGCCCTTCTTGTCGCAACTTCATTTGAGTCTCATTGAGGCCATGAATATTTTCGCCGGTGACATCGGGATGAAGTTGCCCAAGTTCTGATAGATTTAAGAAGTCATACCCTGCGTTAGCCAGAAGCTTGTATGCCTTAGGGTCAAAACCCTCCCTTGTTCTTTGATGTGGAAGTGCCTTCTGATTTATCGTGTCTTGCGTGCCAAAGACAAAACCTGCTAGTGGTGGTTTGACAATTGAAGACTTCTCAACCTTTACAAGAGGAATCATCAGGTTATCTTTGAGAACTTGTGTATCCTCACTTGTCGAGGCATGAATGAGTTTTGTCTTCATTTTTGTTGCTTCTGAAAGCTCAACAAAGGGTGATTGTCCTTCATTTCTCTTGGATTTTGGAACATACTTGAAGACAACCTTACCTTTAGGAATTTCATAGGACAGTTCAGACTTATGTGTTGCAGGTATGACTTTCTTGTCATCGTGTGCAATGTTTTCCGCAGGGGGCAACTCAACTTTTTTTCCTTTTTCCGCATCTACTTTTCTTGTGAAGAAACTGTTAGACTGGAGAATTTCAGCTGGTGCGTCAGCATTTAAGTAAAACTTGGCATCCGTAAAGTGAGACTCTACCTCATAAAATGGGTTTTCGTCTACAAACACAATTTTTGTACCATTATTGAAGAACTTAAAACATTGGTGCAATGTAGAAGGGACTACACCATTTCCATGGACCCAAGGTCGACCTAGCAGTAAATTGTAAGAGGTCTTTGCATCGATGACATGGAACAAAGTCTCAGCGTTCAATTCACCAATGGTGAGGTGAACTCTTATCATGCCAATTGCTCGTTGTCCTCCTTAATTAAATCCTTGAATGACTAGCCGGCTTCGAGCCAACTCATCGATTGTAATGCCAAGGTTTCTCATTGTGGATTGTGGCATGATGTTTACTGCGGAACCCCCATCAATAAGAATACGAGTGACCTTTTGCTCCCGAATGTACCTAGAGATAAATAACGGTCGATTGTGAGGTTTTGACCCAAGTTGGAGATCTTCATCGGTGAAAAGAATCGATGCACAACACGAGGAACACATCATTTTAGGGGTTTTCTCTTCCGTACCTTTAACGGTATGATTTTCTTCTTTGTCAAAATCTTGACTATTTACTTTGAATGTTTCTCGTCAACTTCAGTGGCCGATACCGTGTAAACGGTTAGACTTTGATCATCAGTAAGATATCCAATAGGAAAGAATTCTCCCAAAATAACACCTCGGTGAGTATCTTTATTTGAGAGCTCAATTGCTTGATGTTTCGTCATGGCTTTTTGCTTCTTCTGTGGGCCTTGCTGAATTTTTTCCTTTTTCTGCCCCCAGTTTGGGCAGGTATGTGGTGCATTAATAGTTCTTTGTTTGCAAGATCTTCTTCTTGTTACAAGATTCTATCATTCCTCTACTTGTTCAGACAAAATTGCATTCGGTAGAGGAATGATAACTGGATTTAATGAACCAAATTGGATGGTTTTCAGGCTCTCCGGTTATTTTCCATGAAAACTTTGCATATCAGATTTTGTTTTGGTTGGGCTAGCTAAAAGATAGGCAATGGTAGCATGATTCGCTTCATCTATTTCCTCCCCATCCAAAAGGATCTTGCCTTGCTTTGCCAAACTCATGAACAATTCTTTGAATATAAAACTTATTTCAATTGGATGGCTAACGATGCAATGATAAATGCAATACTTAGGGTCCTTCACTCGTCCCATTTCTGCGGGGCGTTTACATTCTGGCAGGTCGATTACTTTTTTCTCAAGTAAGAATTCTAGTATGCTGGCCACATCAGAGTCTGGGAATGGATATGTCTTATTCTCTAACTCTTTGAGTGTTGGACGAGGTCTTTCAGTATCTTGAGTTTTAGTTTGCTTGCTAACTTCCTTATTCTTATCTTTTATGGTAATTTTCAATGGCACTGTGGTGATGTCCATGGTTTATTTATGGTTTTTCTTTGTTTGTCTTTCATCTTTCTTTCCATCTTTTTTTATCATTTATTCGTTCTAAGACAGAGACATCCTTGCCACCATGAGCATTGATGTTAATCTCCATATCATGTGCCCGTGTGGCCAATTCCTCAAAAGTCCGGGGTTTAATGCCTTGAAAGATATAGAGAAGTCCCCAATGCATACCTTGCATGCACATCTCAATGGCAGAGGTTTTTGAGAGTCGATCTTTGAAATACAAGCTTAGTGCCCTCCACCTATTAATATAGTCCACGACCGGTTCCTCTTTCCATTGCCTAGTGTTGGTAAGTTCTATCATGCTTACCGTACGTCGGGTGCTATATAAGCGATTCAGGAACTCTCGCTCCATTTGGTCCCAACTGTCAATTGATTCAGCTTCCAAGTCGGTATACCAATCAAAGGCATTTTCCTTTAGAGAATGAACAAATTGTTTCACAAAAAAATCGCCCCCCGTCCCTGCATTATTACAAGTCTCCACAAAATGGGAAATGTGTTGCTTGGGATTGCCTTTCCCGTCAAATTGTTGTAACTTAGGCGGTTGGTATCCCATCGGCATCCTCATATCATCAATTCATTTAGTGTATGGATTTGAATACATGAGAGTGCTCCGGTTTACTCCACCGTATTGTGATCTGATTGTATTGGAGATCATGTTTTGCAGTTGTTGGACATATAGAGAGCCCACTGAATGAGCGAAATAGGTTTGGTTTGCCCCCTGCTCAGATGTGGCTATATGTTGATCCTTGTCTTTCATGGCCACTTGCGGTGTAAAACCAGGAGGGTGAGTAGGTCCTTGACTTGACTCGCCTGACTTTTGGGCTTCAAGCTTGTTCATGAGTGTTGCGATTTGTAGATCTTTCTCTTCAACGGTTTTGGTGAGCTTTTCGATGGCTCGACTCATAGTAGCCATTTGTTCTTCTATTGATGTTGTATCAGTCATCATAACCTGCATATTGGTTGTGTGTGAATGACTTTGGTAGTCTGAGTACTCTGGACCTGGACCTTTTGAAGTCCTTGAAGTAGATCCTGATTATGATCTGGTGCTTGAGTTGCAATCAGAAATAGAGTGCGACGCTCTACTTTTGGGAGAACATTCTTCAAAAACGGGGAAAACTTCCTTAGATTTCATCATATTGATCTTCTCTGTACTCAGAGACTCAAGAGTGATGAATGGTTGTTTTTTTGTGCTTTCAGGTGGCGTTGGGTTGACCGCCCTTCTTTTCTCAGTTTGTGCCAATGAAACGAGTGCCTTTGCCTTCTGATGGGTTACTGCGCATGTGGAGGTGCTACTATCAGTTGATGAAGCAACAACATTCTTGACAGCAATTGTGGTTGAGGCTTTGCGAGTTGTGGAAGTGACAGCGTTCTTGCCACCATTATTTGATCCTTGTTCAAGATGAGCATTCCTGGGAGCCATTGATGCTAGCAAGGTAAATATTTGATGAATGATTAAGGAGATGAAGATGAGAGGCAGAGAGGTCCCACTGGGCGTGCCATAAATTTGTAAACACAAATTTTGTATCCGAAATTCTAGGGAACAAAATAAGAGCAAACAATTAATTTTTATTGATAACAAATTATAAAATAAAGTGGTACAATTCTCTGTGGTCGATTCTTAAATAAATAAGAATCTTCCTCTGATTAAATCTTATAAAACTCTGGTGCAAGGGCTTTGAAAGCTTGATCTTGAACCGTTACTTGATTGTTGCTTGTGTTCTTCGGGATTGAAGAGATCTTGATTTGCTGAAGGTCTTTGAAGAAGAACGACACAGTGTGACGTGTTTGTTGTTCTTCGTCTTCAAGAATTTCAGAGGTTTTGTTGAGTTGGAGTCGGCAGAGCTTTGTTGCAGTCTTCTTCTCATTCTCTTATTTTTCTTCTCTTTTCTTTTTCTCCTTTCCTCTCTTGAAATGTGTTGGGTGACCTTGTATTTATAGGCCAAAAGTGGGGTCTTAATTTTGGAAAGTACCCACCAATTATGCTTAAAATCCCATAAAATAATATTTATTTATTATTTATGGGAATAAATCCAAATTTTATTTTGAATTAAAAGCATATAACTCTAACCTCTGAGAATTTGACACGTGTCCATTTGTGGGACCCGTAATTGTCAATGAATTTGACCGAGACTTATTGACTTAAGTCGACCGATCCAACGGTGATTAAATCATCACTAAATTTATGTGTCTACAATAGTTTCTACATAATGGTACTTAACGGTATGATAAGGTTTTAGGTGCATACGGTTCATACTAAGAGGGGATGATCATTAGTGTGTTTTTAATATCATATTTTAAGAGTAATAGTATAGATGCATACAATGATCATACAAATTAAAGATGAAACTGTAGTAAACTAACCTTTGATTACATCTCTTTTGGGATTAGGCAACTGCTTGTAGGGTTACTAATTTAATTCATATAAGTTGTATCGCCTTTTGCAATAGAATAATTAAATGAATACATTATAAGGTTAGTGGTGGAGTTGGAACAAAACCCTAGGCTTGTTTATTTTGAGTGAAACAAAAAATAATTATCTTTTTATTTATTTTAGATTTAGTAGTTTAATCAAGCAAACCAATCAAACAATTTTTATAAAATATAATTTAATTTGCTTCTTTATAATTATTTGAAATACGACTTTGATTTCTGTGGTTCGATACCCTCTCTACCCAACTTACTATATACTACCCGCATATTTGCGACTGAAAGGTGAAATTAAATCATGCTAATTTTCTATTTTAAACACTTTCATTTTCATACATTTAGACTCGATCAAACCCATACTAACAATAGCATAAGAGATAACTTGATAAAGTGGCATAATAGGAAAAGGAACTACCATTCATGATAAACCAAAGAGCATTTACCCAACAGCTTCTAGAGTTGTATAAAGAATAAATTGTTTTTGCTTCAAATCATTACCACAACAGAGAAACTAACTTTTAAACTCATAATTAACTTTCTATCTATTTCAACATTTTGAAAGTTTTATTACAGTTGGTTATGAAACACAGAACAAACTTTTTTTTTTCAAGGGTACACAGAAAAACTTTTGCTTTCTCTTCCACATGAACACATGGTGGCAAGAGTCTTGTCACATTGTATATGTGTAGAGTAGTACTAGTACATACATTAATACATAACCTCATCCTATTAGGCTAATCCCTTCGATAATCAGCGAATCAGCAAGAATCTGATTAGCAGCCTGAGATGGATGAACACTGTCCCAAAACACATACTGTGTCGCATTAGCACAAGTTCCCGGTGACTTCGGATTGCACAACAACACTGTAGTCTCTACCATCCCAGTTCCACAACAACCTCTCCCAGCTTCTGCAAACCCTACGAAACACAAAACATATACATACATAGATGTAAGCAATGACGATGTTTCGGGTCTGACATGGCCAAAAGTGAGAAATTAAAAAAAATGATCATTTTAGCCCTGGGCTCGGGAAAGGTCCCGAACTCAGAAATGGTCGTGCCTTATCAACGCAAAGTTTATTAGGTCTTGTTGAATACCGTAATTTGATGGAGTCTTGACAAGGTCATATAAGGGCTTGAAGATGTCGAAGATGGCAATCTTGAGGCCCGGGAGTTGCTTTTGGAGGCTTTTTGCAGCTGAGTTGATCTTCTTATTGAATCCTTGAGCATCTGAGTTGATATTAGAGACACAACCACTTTGATGGAAGCCAAACAGGTTTCTAGTGGCTGGAAGGCAACCCAATGGTGGGAGTGAAGTCACCCCTATTCTCCTGGCTCCCAAACCATACAAGTCCTGTTTGTCAAAACATTTAGTTTTCCTAAATATACATACAGAGATATGTATACTTTTTTATATATCATGACTTGAAATTCATGGTTTCATTATAATGACGTAGTATTTGATTTATTCGTATTGGTCATACTACGTTATCACGTTATAGCAGAATGGTGTGGCAGAACAACGAAAGTTGTAGTAGTTGGATTCTGTGGTTTACCATGTTCACCTTATACAATTGGATTTATGTTTCAAGAAATAAACCCACACCATGAATTTCTCTATTTTGACATTTTCCTCTTTATTTCCTTATATGATATTTTCCAAATTTGATACAAGAGTTATAGTGATTATTGCATTTATAACCTCAAAGGTGACCAATTAATTATTATCAAGTTAATTCAAGATATGAATCATGAATTTGCATTTACGATGTGTCTCGCTGTATATGCTCATTAAGTACGTGTGCATGTGATGCCTCTCTGAAAAAATTATGGTTGCCTCGTGCATTACACTAGTCAGTGTGTGTTTCTTGTATGTATATATACAAGAAAATACATGTAGCAATAGTAAGATATATTATATATATATATATATATATATACACACACACACATACCTTGACGAAGCTTGAAAAGATGCCAACAAGATATGAAGAGTACTGGTCAGGAGTGTAGACTTTGTTGAGGAAGGGGTTGATGTAGTAGTTCTGAATGAAGTCGCTGCTACCAGCACTCACCAAGTATAGTGAATCCTTTATGATTGAAGCTGCTTTTTTATTTCCCGCCACTTGTGCTAGCTTCCCTTGGTACTCCTTGTAATACTCCAACTGTTGTGACAATGAGATTGCATGCTGCAAACAAATTCAAGTTCCACACAATCAAATCAAAATAAATACGAAAAAAAAAACAAGAAAATTGAAAAAAAAGATTGTTTCCAAACTTGACATATAGTTAAATTGAATGTATTTGTGTCATGATCTTAAATTGAAGTAGGTACAAAACTATGACTTCATTGTGAGTGTCATACTTTTTAGAAAAAACCTTGTTGTCAAACAAATTAAACATATTCCTATAAAAGAAATAGAATATGTTTCTGTGATGATATTAAATCAACATAGGTACAAATCTATGACTTCAACTGATGACCTGAAACTGTAATGTTAAAGAAGATAATCCTTGTCACAGAAACCATATAAACTGAATTCTGCGTGTCACCATATCTAATCAATATATATATATATATATATATATATATATATATATATATATAGCTACAAAACTATGACTTCAGCTAGTGAATTATCAGTGTGATGCTATACACATATTTTTCTTAAAACTAAAACCCTTGTTGCCAAACAAAACATAGAAAACTAATTTGTTTGTGTCATGCTATTAAATCAAACTAGCTACAAAAACTATGACGTCAGCATATCATTTTAATCCTTAAAAATCTTTTTCGAAAAATATTAGGAAAAAAAAAAATCCCTCCTTATTGCCAAGAAAAACAGAGGAAAAGGCTGCTAAATTCTGATGTAGGAACAGCCCTCAAACAAGTGACTCTTGAGGGATAACACAGATATATATATATATATATATATGTAGGTATGCATATTTACAGCTTAAGATACATATATATAAATCATTTTTTCTTTGCAAGCTTAAGATAAATTATTCTTACATTCAAGTAGGCTGTTTTGTCATCATAGCCAGATGCAGCAGAGGCAAAGTTGGCTCCAATAAGAAGGTTCTTTCCTGATGCCTGAGGACTAAGATAAGCTGGTGCATAACTAGTAAATCCCAAAGTATCAGCTGCATCACACAAATCATCATCATAAATAATTAGTACAAAATTAATTTAATGCACACAATTCAACAACCCTTAATTAAAACTAATTACCCAATCTAATATACTTTTTGTCTCATATAAAAACAAAATCAATACCACTAAATTCCTCAACTCACTAGCAAACTTCAAGTCCCATAATAGACAATTTGGAAAATCTATATCTAAATTCTTACCTAACACCACCCAAAAAAAGTAATAAAATAAAAAATAAAATGAAAAATACCAGTTAAATCAGTAGCTAGCTTCCCATTACAAAACCTTCCAGTAGCTTGATGGTTGATGAAGTCCCTTCCATAAGGTGGGTAATTAGCCTTATAAATGGTGTGAATATAGTCATTATTTCCGACATCGACCGCGGAGTCGCCGAAAGTCACCACCGCCGGAACAAGAGGCTGAGCATCCACTCTTATGGCAAATGCAGCCAATGCCAAAATCAAAGCCAAACACAGAATACCCATTTTTGATATAGCTATATAAATTTGTGTATATGATACTTTGAGCAAGGCCTTATGGGAGTTGAAGTTGGAAGATGAAAGTTGACTACTTATATTAATGGGGTCTTAAAAGTGGTTATGCAGCATTGAAAGCTTGCATAATAATGTGTAGACATGTATCAACTTCCCTTTTATGAAAGTGTTTAGCTGTCAAAGAGAGCTCATTATAGTGAAACCACAATTATGGATTTTGGTGATCCAACTACTAAGATAGGAAGAAGTAGTTGGGAGGAGACAATGAATGGGTGCATTGGGAGTTGTGGCCATATGGAAGCTGCATGTGCATATATTAATTAGATGGTAACAAATGTTTGCCGACTATATATACACACATATATATATGTGTGTATATGTATATATTCATAATGTAACACAACTACAAATTATAGGAGTAAACAGATTTGAAGTTAGAGATGAATGAAGTACTGGAACAACACCAGTCGTGAAAATTTTGAAGGTATTCAAGAGTGGTGGTTAAGGTGACGAAACAATTACTTGTTGTATTCAAAAAGTTGAGTTGGTTTTAGTGGTTTTACATACAAAATTGTGTGGTGACAATCAAATGAGTTTGTATTTTTAGAAGTCCTAAATCAATTAGTATGCATAGTATATTTTGCCCTAAGGTTCAAAGATTAGAAGAAATTTCGGGTATATTAGTGATTTACTGGTGGAACTTGTCATAAACTTAAGATTTATGCACTAAACTCTCATTAGTACATAAGTATTCGATAGGTTAACATGTATGCAAATTTACATAAGTGCCTATGCGCGAATGTAGTCTGTTTGGTTTGTTTTTCTTAAAATAGTTTTTTATTTTTTGATAATTGAAAAATATAAAATTATTCGATTACTTTGTATTGTTGTTTTTCTGAAAATAATACTTAATCACAAAAATAATAGCTATTTTTAGAAAACTCATTTTTTCCTAAGGCATTAGAGCAACTATTCAAGTCTAAGGAGAAAAGGATGGAGCTGTGTATGGGCTGTGTCCATTGTCAACCTTCTTTATGTTTTCTGTCTGGAAATAAATGTGTAACTACTTACATTCATACAACTTACAAGTCTTATTTTAACTCTAGTCAGTTAATTGAGAAATTTAGGATTGGATCTGAACTGACACTGTAAGTGGTGTTGCTTGGATCAATTTGGGTGAATGTGTCCTTGTAAGAAGATAATTGGAAAATGTGGGGTCATGTCAGTGATTCTGGTTGACGAAATATATTATTTTGTTTTTGGATGAGCAAAAAAAATCATCTATACACCCGTTATCACAATAATCGTTGAATGTGATTGATATAAACAAATAACTTTCCATTTAAAATTTAAAAGTAATATTCCACTGTTATTATGATTGGTGAATACATGAATTTTCTTATCCCGATAAACCAGAGATCATTATCCTATATATACATATATTTATATATAATAACTTTGCCTTGATTGCTTGGTAGTACTTTGTAAGCGAAAATTATTGTTCTTGACGTGATTACATGGAATTACCAAATATGGATGTCTAGTTTAGCCGGAGGTTGTTACTATGACAGGTACCTCAAAATTAATGTTGTCTTCCTTAAAAAAATAAATTGAAATTATAAGATCCCTAATAATAGTTTAATTAGGTGAGATAAAGTTGAATAAGAAATTTTTTGACTAATCCATTTATAAATAAATGATCACAACACAATGACAAATTTCATGACAGGCAACGGTCATTAAGTCTGTCTCATGCTAGCATATATTATTGGTAGAGACATTAATTGGAAAGAATAAATAATATGATTGTGTTAAATACTAAAAGACATTAGTTGAAGAAAATAAGCAAAAAATGAATGTATTAATGAGTATTTCTTTTTGCTTGGATTACTATTTACTGAAAATAATAATAATAATCTGTGGTGGTAACTTTCTCTTCTCTTTCTTTAAATTCTATATAAAGGCCATACAATATTATTCCTTTTCTTCGTCGGTTTGTTTTTTTTCCAACTCCAATCCAAATAAAGGTGCATGTTTTTTTTTTTTTGTAAGAAATGATGGGAATGGCATTTAAGCCTTGACAGTTGGTTAGATATATAGCAATTTCAATATAGTCCATCCGGAATGTACAAAATTAATTCATACATATATAGGGATGTGTCAAGTATATGGGCCTCTATTTGTTATGAAATTTGGATTATTTAGACAATTACAAATTTTCTATCCCAGGATCCTCTTTTACAGAATATTAAAGAACCGAGAAATAGAAAATACAATCCAAAGATTTATAGTGGAAAACTCCAAACCGGAGAAAAACCACTGTCGTTGTCAAAGACAACCAGAGAAAAATTCACTATGTGGAAAATTGTTACAACCACACTCTCGGTAATTTTCTCTCACCCCAAAAACACCCACAAGAACAAATACATGCCCAAGAGAATTTCCCACAAAATTCTCTCCCTTACAATGCTTAACTCTAAAGTTTTTCTCTTATTTGGGATTACAAGTTTTGGTGTGTATTACTTCATTTCAAACACCTCTATTTATAGGCATTAGAAATGACCAAACAATTCAAAAATGGCTTGCCACCTAACTACCATTTAAGTCTCATTTGGCTACTTCATTTTCAAAGTCTTCACCAAACATTTGGCAACCTAACTTTCACAAAGTCATCATTGGTTAGTCATCTTCTAAATTTAACTTCACATGTACCATATGCTAGAATTGATGTTGAAACCAATTATACCTTCAAAAAGTTTTGCTAAATTCCAACAATCTCCACATTTGGCAAAAATTCTCCACCTCTGTTGCTCCACCTTGATGCAAAAGAAGAACATCATAGCTTCTCCTACAAACACTGTCTTCACCAACAGTCAAAATTCTCAACACAGAATTATCATAATCCACCATAAAGAGTACACACACTTAGAATCAACTATTCTAAGAATTTTTCCTTTACACATGTCAAACTAACCCGCTGAAAAATTATGGTGCAACTTCCACACTGGTTTTCCAGGGAGTTCATCAGTCATCGACATCAACTCCACCACACATCTTGCATTAATGTCAACCAATGCCCGTGTGCAAATTTGTGAACCCGCTAACAATAACACATCCTCTTTTCATGACAACTTTTGAAGACTAGCGGTATGCCATGAGGATGTACATGCTCTTTCAGAGAGCATCAACAAAGTCCACCTCTCCCAAAACAGACATACTGTTAACTTCACCGTCGGTATTTGACCTTGAGCTGCTTGCCGAACCAGGTCCAAAATTTGGACAATTTCTTTTGAAGTGCCCAGATTGTCCACACCCCCAGCAAACTGATTTCTTATTCATGGAGTTCTTCTTCTTCCAACTTTCAGCCGCCACCAATGCCGAATTTTCAGGAGGAACACTATTTCCACTACTCAACCTTTTCTCCTCGGAGAAAAGTTTGTCAGTGACTTCTGAGAAGGCTATCTTCTCATTCCCATGAATCAAGATAGACTTCATGTGTTCGTAGGAAAGTGGAAGAGACCAGATAAGCCTCAAAGCTATATCTTCATCATCAATCTTAACTCCAATGACTTCCAGTTCAGAGACGATACCATTGAGAACACTCAAATGGTCAGAGATAGTAGTCCTTTCATTTATACGCAAAATATGAAACTGCTCCTTAAGATACACTCGATTTGAGACGCCTTTTGTTTGATACATTTATTCAAGCTTCTCCCAAAGTTCCTTGACTGTGGATATTCCTTGCACATTAGCAAGAACATTTTTGGCCAAGGACAAACGAATTACGCTTGCTGCTCTCAAATCAAAATCTTCCTAATCTTCATCGCTTATATAGGATTTCGAAGCTTCTTTGTTGGAATCAGAGGTCGGTCGCCCCTTCAAAGCCTTGTGTAAACCAGATTGAATCATCAAATCTTTGACTTGTACTTGCCACAAGCCAAAATTGATCATCCCATTAAATTTCTCTATTTCGAATTTGACGTCTGTCACTTCTGCTTCAATGAACCAAAGCTCTGATACTAATTGTTAGGAAATTTGGATTATTTAGACAATCACAAATTCTCTATCCCAGGATCCTCCTTTACAGAATATCAAAGAACCAAGAAATAGAAAATACAACACAAAGATTTATAGTGGAAAACTCCAAACCGAAGAAAAACCACTGTCGTTGTCAAAGACAACCAGAGAAAAATTTACTATGTGAAAAATTGTTACAACCACACTTTCGGTAATTTTCTCTCACCCCAAAAACACCCACAAGAACAAATACAAGCCCAAGAGAATTTTCCCACAAAATTCTCTCCCTTACAAAGCTTAACTCTAAAGCTTTTCTCTTATTTGGGATTACAAGTTTTGGTGTGTATTGCTTCATTTCCAACACCTCTATTTATAGACATTAGAAATGACCAAACAATTCAAAAATGGCTTGCCACCTAACTACTATTTAAGTCTCATTTGACTACTTCATTTTCAAAGTCTTCACCAAACATTTGACAACCTAACTTTCACAAAGTCTTCATTAATTAGCCATCTTCCAAATTCAACTTCACATGTACGGTATGCTAGAATTGATGTTGAAACCAATTATACCTTCAAAAATTTTTGCCAAATTCCAACACTACTTTCTAGCTTCCTGTATACTATATATAGGCTCTCCCTTGTATACTATATATAGGCATACAATGGCCCAGAGTGGTTCAAAACCCGAACTAGTTTCAATTTGAGCTTTGCTTAAATCTAATCTTGTTTTTATCAATCCTTAGCACCGGCAAGTGTCTATGTAGTGCAAAGCTGTGTATATGAATATGATCAATCTTATAATTTAAAAGGGAATGGTTATATTGATCGAATATATTCACTCATGATAAGTATCAGTTTTTCGAAAATGATTCAGCTTCTTTTCTTCTTTATGTAGAAACGTAGAATTAAAATTTCTGTTAAACAAGTAATATAAAATGTGCAAATCTGTGCAAAGCTTTTGCATGGTTAACAACTAAGAACTGCTATACATGCCTAGTTCAGACTCTGCGTGCCCTAGACAATATGGCGATCAGTTGTAAGACATCTCTATCTTTCTTTACTGGGCTAGACTTGAACACTAGACCATGGAGAAAGTTGAACCTTTTGGCCAACTACACTACAATGTATCATATAGTTTGTGCTATGTTTATTAATTATATATATATATAAATTGTTTCTTTAAAAGTTCCGTGATAAAAAAGAATTAGAAAAAGTTATTATGTCGCCTTGATTTGAGGGCGAGACTTTTAGGGTGATTGATCAACATCATAGTCAAACTCAATTACAATGCCTTTGGTTGTTGATTTCATATTTATTTTCTATATAGAATTGCCAAAAAATGTTTCTTAAATAAATAATAATTATTTATAATTATGTGTATAAATTATACAACAAATACATATAGAGAATGATGTAATGCTATAGACTGATAGAAAAAATTACTCCCACCGTCCAACTTTAATTATCCACTATTGAAAAGTCAACATGTTTTTGACACTGTTATAAATGTTAAAAAATGCACAACACAATAATGAAATACTTTATTCAGATTTTGTTTTTCTTATATACATTCTCTTTTTGGGTTTTGAGCTTATTAAGACAACATTCTCTTGCTTACCCCATCATTCTTTACATCACTAACTTGATTATCAAGTCACTCTAGAATGTTTTGGTGATTGGGCTTGAAATGGACCTTTATCTTTGGGTTTTGGAGGGCCTTGTTGGGTCGTCAACTTGATGGCCTGATGTTTGATGGGCCTAGAGATTTTCACACTTACAGGTGTTTTTTTTTTCTATTTTGCCATTGATAATGTAGTATAGTTGTGATTTTTAGTGGAGTCCATTACTTTTTGAAATTAATGAAGAGGGATAATTTGAAAAAATATATGATAATATTGTATTGGGATTCGAAACTGGACAACTAAAAATGAACAAGTAAAGTAGACAAAGTGGACAACTAAAAATGGACGAAAATAGTATAACCCTACATAGTGGGACCCACATCCCAATTTGCCATAATTTTAAAAAATTAAACTGGGGCACAAGTTGGTATGAAATGGACTAGAAGAACATAGTAATAATGAGGCCCAAATACCTATGGTTGGATAGGATACTCGGGGATGATCCAATCCTTTTTGGGCGTGGAGAAGTTTTTTGGGAGCTAAATACTTATTGTTGGTAGGAACTAGATGGGTGGTGGGTAATGGGTTCTACATTCGTATTTGGGATAATAGATGGGTGGCGGGGCTTTAAGATGGTAAAATTTCATCCCCTAATCCAACAAATGGTCGCTTTTAGTGGGTTGCACAATTGATTAACACTGATTTGGGTTTGTTGGAGGGATGATCTCAATAGAAGATCGTTCACTCATCATGAAGCTGAAAGTATTCTCAAGATGCTTCTGAGTAACACTCGAAGTGAAGACAAATTATTTTGGGTCTTACCAAAAATGGCCTCTTTTCTATTAAGTCGCTTACTTTTTTGGTTTGGAAATCAAACAACAAAATGAAAAGTCCAGTTCTGGTGATTATTTGTGCAACACGTCTCAATTGCACCCACACATATGGAAGTCAATTTGGGCTATCAATATTAGACCGAAGATTAAACACTTTCTTTGGAGAATTTGTTGGAATCGGTTAGCAGTGGTGTCTTTTTTGGCATAAAGAGGTGTTCAAGTGAATTTAATTTGCAAATCATGCAATTATGAGATTGAAGATTTGATGCATGTATTTTTTAATTGCCCTAAATCTGTTCGTGTTTGAAAATTATGCCCATTATGACTTGATTTGGCTTCCCACGCTTTCAGTTCATGGCCGGAATGGTGGATTAATCTTTTAGAGTTATGGTAGCATGAGAAAAATTAGATGATTTTGTTGGGTATCGCAGCTTCAATGATGTGGTATATATGGAAAGCATGAAATGATTTAATTTTTAAAGACATGGGGTGGTCGGAAACGAGTATTGTACGCCAAGCTGTCACCCAATTCTATGAGTTCAACGAAGCACACAAACATATACATACACATATATATGTATATATCTTGATTTAATTGTTGGGTATCGCAACTTCAATGATGTGGTATATATTGAAAGCATGAAATGATTTAATTTTTAAAGACCTATATATATATATATATAATTATGAATACACATGCATACACACAAACTCACACATAGTTACATATTCACATACATACATATATGTATATTACATACACATACATATACATACACATATACACGTGCATATATATATATATTAATAATATCATACCTATATTTACATATTTTAATCTATCTATATTATCTAATTTAATTCAAGATTTATGATATTTCACATTCGAATTGGATTTAGGATTGAAATTCACATTCAAATTGGGTTTGATATTGAAATTCAATTACACTTGAATTCCAATACTTATACGAACAATGTATTTGAAATTGCATTGGTAGAATTGCAATTCTATGAAATTACAACTCCAATGCAATTCCAAAACGACGCAACACCCCTGAGATTTTCCTCTCGTCTCATAATCAATTAGGCTTATCATCTCCTCTCAAAATTAATTATGCAATCTAGGGCGTATCCCTATTTCAATTGGGAGTAGGCGGAGGCAACGGAAATTGGGTGCGAAGCAGGGAAGCCTGGCCGGAGGCAGCCATGGAAGATCCAGTGACGGTTGGAGGAAACAGTGGCTGGAATCAAATGGAGGAAACAGTTGCTGCAATCAAACTTGTCCCACATCGGTTGAAAGATATGTATTATTCGGATATATATTATGGAGAATGGAAGGATAAGGAAACTTGCTGTGGTCCTCCATACATGGATGGTGGTGTTTTTCAACCTCAATCTACACTCTCAATTATTGGGACCTATATTTTCACGGCCACCTCGTAAACATCCAACAAAATTATATCACCGACCCTTGAAAATTCTCTAAAAGAGTACAATTACGGAGGGAATTGCATCTATCAAAATATATAATTATTTCAAAGGATACCACAACTGCATTATTATTTAAATACAAAATGAAACAAATTTAACAACAAAATAAGCATACAACTCTCCTAGCGGGGATATATATATATTCTCCTTTGAATCCACAACCAACATTCATCAGTCATGATTTCCTCATCTTTATTTCCAACTTCAGAGCTTCATCACTCATTCACCACCTCAGCATTGCCGGGAAATACTGCATTTTTATTTAAAAGAAACATCCATATATACAATGAATATGTGTACTACACAAGGACCGTTAGAGAATATAAATACTAAGTTACACCCCTTTTTTAAAAAGAAAGGTATGCGTGGTCCTTGTTGAATTAATATTGCAACGAATTAATAACTGTGTTTACCCCAATCATAGTACCATGTTTCGAACAAGCCACATGTAAATGGTGCTAGATCCTATAATTCTTCAAATACAATTTCGAATATGTTTTTCGGTTTCTTTAATTGAATGAAAATACTTGAAGGGTAAGTTCAATCACTACAGAGCAAAAAATCAAGGATTTGGTTGCAATAGATGCTCACCTTTTTAATGAGAGAAAGGTAGTAAGGCTTAACTTCTTCGACATCGATTCTAACTTTGCTCTTACTGTATAGGTCGTACTTGCTGCACAAAATTAAGAAATGAATAGAGGGAAAAAAAAATTAAGTACTTAAATCATGAAATAACAAACAAATGATATGAAGTTTTCATTTCTGTGTATTTGAAATGATTATATCAAAACAAATAACGAGTAATTAAGATTACTTGAAGATTTGGAGCCACTTTAGATTCTCAACATCTTCCTCATTCATCAAGTGCTTATAGGCTCCTGAATTATGTAAAGCTGTAATTCATAACAAAATTGTCTCTATCATTGTGTATATTAGAGTACATGTAAACAATTCTTATATGTTCCTATATATATATATATATGTGTGTGTGTGTTTTTTCAATTACCATAAAATGAATGGTATCTGATGATGAATAGAGCTGCTGAAGGTAGAGTTGAGTTATTCTCCTTTGCCACCTAAAAAGCAAGGCACATAAATTATTATACTAAAACCATTAAGTTCAATGAGAGCTTAATCAGTAATAATTCAGAGAAGGTATACAGAAGAGCAGGTACCAAATACATATAATCATCATGCCCCCAAGATATCATAACATTGTTGAGTCCACAACCTTGTGAATAAATTCCATATTTGGTGTTGTATGCAGGGTTGTTGTAGTCTGGATTCTCTTTGAAATACTGTAGCATCACCCCAAAATATTTAAGAAGTTTTCCAGCAAATTAACTACATATATATATATATATATATATCTCAAATTGTTGGTTTGCATTTAATAATTAACACTAGTGTCTATCTAATAGTGAAATTAGTCAAAAAGGGAAAAAAAGAAAAGAAAAGACCTTGTGATGAACGATTGATTCGTCAAAGGCACAGCCTACAGGGTATGTGTCACCTGTAATATTAATCTTGATCAATAATTTGAAATGGGAGTAATTTAAGAAACTAAATGGTGAAAAATACTTACAAGTATATATAATAAGATGAAGTGTATATGCATACCTACAACAGCCCATTGAGGAAGCTCCCCAAAGCTAGGATGAAGAAGAACCTTTCCAAGGTCTAAAAAACATAAAAGCCAAGTTCAATAATTGGTCCTTCTGCTATGAACCAACTCGGTAACAACTAAAGCCATGTACAGAAGAATATCATAGTTTATTTTGCAAGGGTGCATAAAAATGTTAGACCCTAAAAATTCCAAATATAGTTTAATAAAATTAAATCTAATATAAATGGAAGATTCAGTAACTAGGGCTTAGATAGAAAAAGAAAATAAAAAAATTACAGTTACTTTTCCAAAAACTTATTTGTCTTCTGGGAAAAAAGTAGGACTTGGCGGCATACTTCACCGTATCATCCAATTCATAACACCGTTAAGTATAGACTAATTTGGTGCCGATACTAACACTCAATATTAAGACCAATATTTTTTGATACCGTTACACTGTTACTGTACGACTATGACAAAAACTGATACCACGATGACGAACCATGTTTGGCGGTAACTTTTTTTTAGCTTATACTTGAGGGTAAAAGTAAAATATACCGTGGATAAGGCCAGTCAAGTGCAGCCATTCCTCATTGGGATAGTCTTTTCTGATGGCTTCAGCTGTCTGCAGCAAATGCTCAATCTGTGGTTCATCCAAGTCAGGATCACTCTCGTCCACGACGTCGTTTAGCAGCTCACAACATTCCCATATGCTCATCTCGACCTTGTCCAATTTTCCATACCCTTCTCTCATCCTCTTCACCTACATTTAATTAATTCAATTTAATTTATATACATAAGTAAAATAATGGATTAATTACTCAAACAGAAGGAGATAAAATATATAACTTACAAAGTCATAAGTTTGGTTTATGTGATTGGTTCTGTAAAAGTTCTCCACACCCTCTTGCCTTTCACTTTCAACATTATAGTCCCTGTTTTTGCATATGCATAATCATCATCAATGTAGACTATGTTACCAAAAAAAAAATCATCAATATCTATAGTGAAGACAGAAATACATAAAGGACAGTAATTACAATGTATGCCTACTTTAGAATAAAAACAGAAAAAATAGTATAATTCAATAAATAAACATGAACGAGAGAAAGCTTTGAACTGGTAAGTCATAGTATAACAGAACATCAAATTGATTCAAAGATTTAATGAGTGAAATGTTCTCTTCTCATTCAGTACTTTCACTATTTATATATTACATTTTGATTCCATAGTTGCACTATTTAGTAACCAATCCTTAGTAGATAAATATGTACAAAAAAAAACTTAATGAGTTAAATATTCTATTCTTTTTCAGTATTTCCTTTGTTCAAAAGCTTAAACTATTAAGATTTTATCAAAAATATTTAGCACTATAAATCTTACAGATCATTAATCTAGTTTAAGTTGTGCCTTTGGCAACCTTCCCTATTCCATATATAGCAATCATAATCAACTTAGATAGAAAAAAGGGAGGGAAAAAAAATAATTTTGGACCAATGTCACTCTTAAAGTTACATATTGTAATTATATTTACTTTTAAGGGGGCAATGGTGGCTTTATTATTTCAATTGCTTGTATATTTTTAGAGCAATTGAAAAGATTGATTCACAATGCTAGATATAGGGTCCTCTTGTTTTATTGTTTATAAGTTCAACAATTTCACATCATATATTTGTCCAAACGTCCAAGCATGGGTAAATATATTCAAATCAAATTGTCCCTTGTTCTCCAATACCAAAGATATTTGATATTAAATTATATTTTAATTTCTGTGAACTAGTTTTTCCCCATATCCTTTTTTAAGTTTTCAGATCTAAAGTGAACCTACATTAAACCAGGTGGATTAATCCTCCAAATCTTTTCAAGGCCATGTTTTGACAAGTATGATAGAACAAACATACACAAAACAAAAGACCCAAAAAAGCATATTTATATATTATGATGCAAAGAGCAAAACCTAAAATGCTGGCCAAAAGAATTGGAATGAGGCACCACAAATCCACCATCTAACATTAAATCCTTCTCATCTTGGGAGTTCTTCTCCTCTACCTCAATTCCTGTTTATAAATAAATAACAATAACAATAACAATAAACAACATACAAAAACATATACATATATATATATATATATATATATATATATTACTATTGTAGTCAACCCCTATGATTAATCATTTTATAAACAGAAAACCCTAAATTCTCTTTCGAAAAAGTTATCAACATAGTCAATATAGATCATGTATTAGTATGAAAAATTCACAAAATATCTATAGAAAAAAAAAAAAAAAAACCCAACTTTTGAATCATTTTGATAAACCCAAATAAAAGCAAAAAATAATAATAATAAAAAAAAGAACAAGGAAGAATTACCCAATTCAGGCTGATCAACGATGATGGTCATCCTGAATCAAAATATAAAAGGAGGAGAGAGGACCTAAATATATATTTTTTATGTGTTAGTTGTGGCATTGTGTTAAGTGAAAGAGGGTAGTATTTATAACGGCCGGAAAGTCCTTCCCTGAGATTTAGGAGAGCTGTGAGTCCTTCCCTGAAAAACTAGATTTGCCATTTCATTTAAAATTAAATTTGATCTATATGTAACCTATAGATACACATATACATATATGTGACAGATAATATAGTAGTAGAAGATGGTGCAAATTATTGCAAGTTGGCAAGAGCTAAAGCAAGGAGATTAGTTGGCAACGTATTTGATATTTACCTAGATGTGGGTCCCACAGATGACTCAGCTTTGCGTTGGAAATCGCAATCTTTATTGTCTTTGTATATAAGTAGTGGGACCTACTGACGTGGCATCTAGTCAGGGACAGTATTGGTTTTGGAGTTAGTAGGAAGTGGTTATTTCCATTCCTGTTTTGGGTTACTGCCAAGCCCGGACACGTGAACCAACGGTCTATAATCGGCGCGTGGCACTAACGTGTCAAACTACTAGACTTTCACTCTTGGAGTGGCATAATAAGGTTTGGCATGTAATGACTTTTTGGTGAAGAGTTGTCCTAATATTAGTTGTAGTACAGTCGTACACCAAATGACTTATATCCATCGGATTTCTTATCTCTATATATACATTTATTCTTATTTTAAATGGAAAATAATTATAATTAAAGGGTATTAATAATTTAGAATAATTTGCAGTGAAAGACCCTGAACTTTAATTCAATTACACGTAAAAATTGATCAACGCAATTTTTATCCAACAGCCCCCTGAATTTTTAATTTTCTTGCAGTGACACCCTCTGGAAGGGTGAAAAGTCCATAAAGCCCTTGACTTATCTCACTTATTACATGAAAAAAATATTTAGGTATTGAATTTACATTCATGCCCCAAGATAAAAACCTTATTATATATATATATACTAGTAAAATGTACGTGCATTGCACGTGATAAAAATTTAAGGTATAATTTCGATTGACATTCTTAATTAAAAATAATTTAATAATTTATATTTTTGGAAAGAAAAAAGAAATATTTTATTTTTTAATACTAAATAACAAGTTAAATTAATAAGAATATACGAAAAGAATATAAAGTAGTAAATTATTTTTCATTGTTAATATATAAATCTCACCAAATTAGATGAAATACTGTTAATACAGGATTCATAGAGAATTAGTGAAATTAAGTTTCTTATAAAATAAAATAAAATAGACTAAAACACTTTAATTCAAAAATCTTATTAAATAAATTACATATTTAAGCACTATATAAAATTTATTAACAAATTGAAATCTAAATATTAAAACACTCTACACTGGAATATAAAAATAAAAAACAAAATATACAAAAAAAAAAAAGATAAACTCAAAATACATGTATTAAATAAATTATTTTATAAACAAAAACGAATGTAAATTTATTCAAATAATAATTTATTAAAATCATATAAAACAACTATTGAAAGTTAAATAAACGCATTCCGAGTCGCAATAATTTTTTTCCAAATCGGTCGTCTTCAATTTAATATATGTGATATTGGAATTGATTAGAAGTTTTAATGATTAGAAAACCATGAGAATTTTATACACCTCACCGTAACTTTATTTTATCTTTAACTCAAGCTACATTGATAAAATAATATAGAATTGTGACAAGTGCATAATTCATACACAATTAACCTCTAAAAATATATATGATTTATTTAATTTATTATTTATATTATTAATTTATCATTTATTATTATTTATTTATTTGTTTAATTAATTTATAAATATATTTAATTAATTTATTATTATATATATTTTTATGTATTATTTAATTTATTTCGTTTATTATTCATTATTTGTTTATTTTTTATTCATTTATTTATATTAATTTTTAAATATATTTTATTTAATTTATCATTTATATTATTATCTTATTCATAAATTTATTTATTTTTATTTTATTTTTATTTATTCATTTATTTTTATTAATTTATAAATATATTTTATTAATTTATTCTTTATTCATTTTTATTATTTTATTTATTTATTTATTTTTATTTATATGTATTATTTAATTCATTTTAATTATTATTCATTATTTTATTTTTTTATTTTTGTGTTTCGGTTTATATATTGGTTAGATGTGGTTTAATTATTGGAGGACATTTTGGTTAGATTTTGGATAGATTTTGTAACAAGACCAAATAGAACCACAAAAAATTGTGGTCATAAAAAATGTTATTTTGGTTCAATTTGGTCTGGTCATATGTTTTGAGACCAATGCAAAACAAACATGGTCTGGTCTCAAAAAATCATGACCAGACCAGAAAAATGAGACCATAACCAGTAAATAAACAGGGTCATAGGGATCCATAACTGTTAACAAGGGTATCTTTTTCTTTCCCCTTTAGGGCTTTTGTGCTAAAAATGTAGTTGAGGGTGTTATATGTTGGCTTAGTGATAGTTCCAAGGGGTTTATTGCAACTAATCCTAATAAATATAGGTGTTATGTGCATAAAAAAGTAATAGATGATGACCATTAATGCCCTGTCTGTTTACTGATTATGGTCCCATTTTTTTGGTCTGGTCATGGTTTTTTAAGACCAGACCATATTTA
Organism: Cornus suecica; assembly: GCA_963922005.1. NCBI lineage: Eukaryota > Viridiplantae > Streptophyta > Magnoliopsida > Cornales > Cornaceae > Cornus > Cornus suecica. The sequence continues at coordinate 95,399,972 of OY998238.1, forward strand.
TTTTGCATTGGTCTCAAAACATATAATCAGACCAAGTTGGACCAAATTGAACCAAAATAACCTTTTTAGGACCACAATTTTTTGTGGTTCTATTTGGTCTGGTTACAAAATCTAACCAATATATTAACCAAAATACAAAAATAAAATAATAAATAATAAATAATAAATTAATAAAATATATTTATAAATTAATAAAAATAAATGAATAAATAAAATAAAAATAATAATATTTATGATTAAAATAATAATATAAATGATAAATTAAATAAAATATATTTAAAAATTAATAAAAATAAATTAATAAAAAATAAACAAAATAATGAATAATAAACGAAATAAATTAAATAATACATAAATATATATATATATATAATAATAAATAATAATAATATAATTAATAAATTAATAAAATATATTTATAAATTAATTAAACAAATAATAATAAATGATACATTAATAATATAAATAATAAATTAAATAAAGCATATTTATAAATAAAATAAAAATAATGAATAATAAACAAAATAAATTAAATAATACATAAATAAATAATAAATAATAAGAAAAATGAGTTAAATAATACAAAAATAATAATAAATGAAAAATATAATAATAAAAAATAATAAATGAATAAAATATATTTATAAATTAGTTAAAGATGCTTGTATATGATCATCTTAATGTCTTATCTATAATGTTTAGCATTTGTATTTCAAATTAAAATATTAATTGATGCTAAATTTGTCATGATTGGATCTCTATGATGCAAAAGGGACCAAGAGTCCATCATTGAAGGAAACATGTTGATAAGAGGAAATATTGTGCTTATATGTGGATATCTTGAATGTGTATTGATAAGCATGAATCATGAATCTTATGTGCATATATCATGAAAGACATAGATTCTTATTGTGTTTGTATCTTATATAATTATTATTTTTATATAAGTTTTTCAATGATATATATATAATGTTTTTAATCTCCTATATTTTATAATTTTATATATTTATCATACATGCATATTATTGTATATTACATAATAATGTTGCAATCTAAGTTTAATAGTGGTGATCCAAGGTTTTGACCATTATTATTCCATGATCTTAATCAAGAAGGATATAGTTAATTATTTGCACATGTGAATTGAATTGAAATTCTAAGAATGTCACATGCCTCTTTGCATGAAATGTTTTTATTTAATGCATTCTTATGTAATTCTTCAATGAAAAATTTTCATGTAGAGAATCACAATGCTTTGAAATGTATAAGTTTTAGACAATGGGTTTTAAAACTATCATAAGCCGTGCTTAACTTGAAATATGCTCTAAAATGATGTTTTGAATGGCTTTAAGTGATTTTTTTATGGATGAAGGTTATTTTAGAACCTATATTGATAAACATTCTTGTTGTTGTTTGTCATTTATAACTTATCAAATTTGGTTATTGCACTTATATAGGAATATCATGTTTACCAATATTTGATGTGTTGTGCAAATAAGTTTATCACAAACATGCGAATTATTTCAAAATGAGCATGATAGATGAACTTATTTCCTTTATGGGTAAATGTCATTTAAGTGTCATGAAAATAATTTCAATTAATTTTTGACACTTTGGTTTTGGGAATATATGGTTTCCTTGGTTGACTACTCTTGGACTTAGATGATTATAGTAACATAAATAAAAGTATATATTATATGTTATTTTGTTCATTATCTTGGTTCATCTCTTATTATTTTAGATAAGTATTTTTACCATATATATAAGAGATATATTTTATGTTAAATATTTTTTGCACTTGAGAAGAATACATAACATTGTCATTACATTAAATTTTCAAAGACATCCATTTATGAGAGATATTGAGTTCATTTTCATGATTATAATTTTCTTCGTCAATATTCTCACCATTTTTCTCCAAGAGAACTCATTGTGTAAAATTCATAGAGAAATGGAAATGCCTTTGAATATTAATGTGTTAGCATATGTCTTGTGTATCTTTTCACTTGCTTATTTTAGTTACCCATCTCTTACTCATCATTATGATTTTTACGTTATTCACATTACATTCCATGATTAGTTATTGCATATGTGTTTATTGTATTTCAAATGGTTGAAATGGAGGTGGTGTTGTCTCGTTCTTAAATGCTCATATGTGATGTTAAGTGAATCCTCATACATGGCTATGTGATTTTAAATGATCTAGTGATTGAGTGTTCCATGTTTGCATATAGTATGTTGAATACTATGATTTGAGTTTTCATTTAAACACACACACTTGAACATTAAGGGCCCGTTTGGTAGGCGGTCCGGTCCGGTCTTATCTGGTTTGGTCTGGTCTTATCTGGTCCGGTCTGGTCTGATCTTATCTGGGTGGTGTTCTGAAAGTCTGTTTGGTAAAACTATCTGGTCTTATGGTCTTATTCAAGCTGTTTGGTCTTATGTTTGAAAAAAAATATAAAAAATAAAAAATAATATATAAAATTCAAAAAATATATTAAGTATGAAAAATATATAAAATTTGAAAAATTATTAAAAATTTGAAAATAATATAATAAATTCAAAAATAATATATATTTCAAATTTTATAAATTATTTCGAATTTTTATATTATTTTTTATTTTTTATATTATTTTCAAAATTTTTTATATTTTCTCAAATATATATATATATATATATATATATCTAATTTTGTATATTATTTTTGAATTTTATATTTTTTTCAAATTTTATACATTATTTCAAAAAATTTATATTATTTTTCAAAAGTTATATATTATTTTTTAAATTATATATATATATATATATTTAAAATTTTATATATTAATTTTGATTTTTATATATATTTTTTCGAATTTAATACATTATTTTAAAAAAATTATATTATTTTCCAAATTTTATATATTATTTTCGAATTTTATACATTATTTTTGATTTTTTCTATTATTTTGGAATTTTTTTATTTTCCCAAATTTTAAATATATTTTTTGCATTTTATATATTAATTTTGAATTATATATATATATTCCAAATTTTATACATTATTTCAAAAAAATTATATTATTTTTTAATTTTATATATTATTTTCAAATTATATATATTTTTTAATTTTATATAGATTTTTCAAATTTTATGGTCCCATGTGTTAAGACAATTGTATATAAGACCACTTGAGACCATCATTTTTTGTTGTCTCAAATTACCCCTTTTGGTCCCAAGTGGTCCTATTTTTTTTGGAACCGTTTTTTTGGAACCGTGTTGCTAAACAGTATCCGGTCCCAAAAAAGTCATTATGAGACCGGACTACATGGGACCGGACCGCGAACCAAACAGGGCCTAAGTCACTCTCCGTTTGAGTCATTCACTTGATACATGTACTTCATACACGAAAATCTATTTTGATCATGTATCCTATTTGTCTACGAAAAACAAGCAAATGATTTAGTCATCATTGATTACACGTGCTAGCATGTCCTTGTTTCCATCATGAATGCGAAGCTATGTTTGCAATTTGGTATCATCTTAAGCATATTCATGAAATGTATGGACAATATGAGATTGTGTTACTTCAAATGATATATTCTATGATCACAATTCATATATGCAACTTGATGTGATGATCATCTTCTTGTATTTTATTGTATCTATTCTTTTTGATGATGTCAAAGGGGGAGAAAGATTAGTTGATGTGTATATGTTGTATGCACATTCTTAGGGGGGCTTTGCTCCTTGAAATGATCACATGCTACATGTTTAGGTATTAACATCATTTAGAACATGGTTATAAGGGAAGAACTCCCAAAGTTTATGTATATGTGCTATTGTTATATTCATTGATTGCATATTGATAGGGGAAGCATTTATAAAATTCCCTCAATTGTTTATTGGCACACATCAATGTTTGTCATCATCAAAAAGGGGAAGATTGTTGACCCAAGGTTTTCCACTATGGGTAAACATGACATTTTGATGATAACAAACAATTGAATGTGGTGAATTTAATATCTACTTGAGTTATGCTTAATAGGTTATTGATTCAAGATAAACTCAAGAGAGCTAGTGGATCGAGGAGAAGATCAAACAAAGGTGCTTAGAGCTCAAAAGACATTGGAGACAAGGATGGAGACATCAACCCAAAGCTTAAAGAAATTGAAGATCAAAGAAATGAGTAAAATAGTCTTGGGTGAGTGCTAGATTAAATGTAAAGTTATTTTTGAAATAACTTATTTGAAAGCTCAACTCTTGACCATATAGCATATAGGATCATGCATATCATTCATGAGTCCTTGCATCATTAGTATTAAACTATGAACATCATTTAGTCTTTGCTAAAGTTGAGTTAGTTCAAACTTTCATAAGTTATGGAAGAACTCAACAAAAATTATGTCCTAGAACTATTAACTTAACTCATATCACTTTAAATGGATTCTAGATGCATATTAAAGCTTTGAACATAATTGTTAAACTATGAAAATCTTTTGTCTAATATTGAGAATTTGTTTAAATTGGAAAAACATTTTATGATCTCAATATTGACTTTACGCATGTCAAGGACCTGAATAAGTTTCTAAGACATCCTAGGAGTGTGTCTAAGTCATTTCGGAAAAATCCCAAAAGATTTCACGAAAAACCATCAAGTGGGTTAGAAGTTTGAAATGAAGCGTCACATTTAAACGACCATATCGCACTCAAACATGTGTGAAATGGAGTGATTCAAAATCCTAAAATCAATATTTTGAAGTCTTCGTTCCAAAAGGCTAAATAAATCCTTTATCCGAGTTACGAAACTCTAGTTATGACCAAAAGAATGAACTGTGTCGAAATTGGGCTGAACAACCCAGTCGACTGCCTGTTGACCCAGTCGACTGGGCCAAGAAGGCCAGTCGACTGGCTGAGTCAGAGAGTTACAAATAAATTTTGGAATGAATTTTTGAAGACCCAGCCGACTGCCCCAAAACAACCAGTCGACTGCCTCATCCGGAATTTGAATTCTAACGGCTAGTTTCGGATCCAATGTGTTCCAAAACTTCCCCAAACACCCCCAAACGGCTATATTGTGTTCCTATACTATATATATGCCTTATATGAGCCAAAAATGGTTTAGAGAAGAGAGGGAGATAGGAGTATGAAAGATCTATCATTTGTGCTTTAATTTTGAAATTATTTTTGAGTAGAAAACTCCTACATAAATAAAACTTATTATAAATAATAAATATAAATAAAAAATAATAATAAATACATATAATAAATAAATAAAAATTAAGAACAAAATTTTTTAGTAAACATAATTTTTGTTTTTAATTTTTGTTTCTGAAAAAAATCAAAATTAGTAAACAAGATTTTACTTTCTGTTTTTATTAAGGAATCAAAAATATAATTCTACTTCTTCAGGAAACGGAAACAGGAAATATTTCCTGTTAGTAAACAAGCCCATTCTCTCTCCGTGGACATATGCTAAAGTTGGGGCTGAACCACGTTAAATATTGTGTGTTATCTGTGTGATTTTTGTGTGTGAGTAAAAACAGGTGTAGATGATCTTGGGCGGGATTAATTTCTAAGTGTGAGATGAGAATTAATTCTTAAAAAGTGGTATCAAAGTAAGGTTGAAGCAGACCGGTATCAGAAAGTTCCAGGTTGAAGCAAAAAAAAAAACTCGTACGTTCTGGCCTAGATTCGAAGATCAGAGTTGTTCGAAATCATATACCAACCATACCAAGAGATTCGTCTTGACGAGACGAAGTTGGGAGAGTTAAACGCATCGCCGAAAACAACTAAACGCTCCCCCACACACCGCTTGGAGTCCCGATCAATTTTTTTGGCTCCACACGCAGCATTTTTGTTTCGGGCCTATTTCGCGGAGTATCATTGATCGAGAGAAGACTTATAATATACAAATGAAAATATATTTCGAATACGAACGTTTAAGCACAAAAATTAGACCCATATGATGAGTCACGCGCCCCGAGAAGTTTCTGACATCGTCAGTAATTTTTTGTCTTTTGTGCTAATTTGTTTTTTGGCTCGTTTTGACGTGGTTAAAGGCATTCTTAAGATTTTAAACCGCTCCGGACGCAATCGTATGATCGGTTTTGCGTGATTCGATTCTGAACATCTCGAATAGGCTTAGTGGGAGCTACTGGAGAAGAAAAGACAAAAAAGTCAAGTTGCAAAGCTTAGTTGAGGCTGTTTTTGATGTCGATGAAGTAAATGTTGTGTTCCGGTTGGTGCATGGAGGCATATGGTGCACAACGGCGCAGTGGAGAGCGCGTAGCAGTGGTGACTCACTGGTGGCTCGCATGTGCTAACGAAATTGTTGGGTTTCAAGTTAATGATGATGCCGAGTGATTGAGTGATTTGAGTCAGACGACGAAGATACAGGTGGTCGGGACGAGGTTGAAGGCGCTGGTGGGACGATATGTGAGGAAAGAATTCGAGGGTAATGGTGTTTTTCTTGGGAAGATTGTGTACAGTTGATTATGAAGATGAAAACTGTGAGGATTTGGGACTTGGCGAAGTGAATGAGTTTCTGATCAGTGATGATGATTCTGATAGTGATTGGATAGTATAAAAAAAATTAAAAAAAATGAGATGATGAAGATTTGATAAATGTGAAGATTGCGGCTTGGTGTAGAGGTGATCGAGCTTAAAGAAGATAAAGATGATGAAGAAGATGAAGTGATTGCGGAGAAGACACGGTTATGGAGATAGTGTTGAAGATGATGTTGGTATTGAAGAATGTTGAAGATGATGTTGGTATTGAAGAATGTTGAAGAAACACACATAGTCATGGTGGAGGTGGAGCATGATGTGTGTAGATGAAAAGGAAGAAGTTGAAGAAAAAGAAGAAAATAATGAATAGAAGAGTATTGATACTTGAAACATGGTGGAGTTTTGAGAAGATGATAGAAATTATGATGCCAAAAACAATACACCATCATTTGGTTTGTACCTCGGAGCTGATTTATAGGATAACATATCATTGTTCAGTCCATCTTTAGGTTGGTGGACCGAGATCATACATGTCCTCTCCAGTGATTATGTATATGTTTGTCTCTTAGACAAAGGCCTTGGAACACCTTTTATATCAGCATTAGAGCTAAGGCCTTTGAATAACTCTATGTATACAACTGTATCTGGATCACTCTCCCTCTTTGATCGTTTGGATTTAGGTTCAACAGCAACAGGCTTAGTCAGGTATGCGCCATCTTTGATGTGGGTTAGGACCAAAGTGTGAACAAAGTATCTGCTTGTATGAAAAAGCGGAACATTTGATATTGTAATCTTCAGCCAACCTCAAACATCATACAACTTTGGAGATTTTTTTGGGATTAATTTCACTAAACCCCTCTATACTTTTCAATTTAATCAATTAACATCTACTGTGTTCACTTTGCCCCATAAACTATTCAATTTCATCACTATGTCTCATCCCCCTCACATTTTGAGTCAAAATACCCAAACTACCCTCAATAGTAAAGGGGGGTTTAGTGAAATCAACCCTTTAAAAAGATTATTTTTTTAAAATCAATTATATTTTTTGCAAAAACTATAAATTTTAAATATATATATATATATATTTCGGAAAAAAATTATATTTTTCGAAAACAATATATATTTTGGAAAAATTATATTTTCGGAAAAATTATATATATTTTCGCAAAAAAATAATATTTCAAGAAAAATTATATTATTTTCAGAAAAAATAATATATATTTTTCGGAAAAAAAAATCATATTTTGAAAAATAATATATGTTTTTGGAAAAACTAATAAAATGAAATACCTCAATATAATAATGTAAAAGAAGAATGATTCGCGAAATACCATAACGGCAAAATGACTCATTAGGATAAATGGCCCAAGGATTAAATTATCCGGGATATGGCCCAAGCTTTAATTATTTGGGATATGGCCCAGGATTGGTATATTTGGGGAAACCGACCCAAGTAAAAAAATATATATTTGGGAGATTGACCCAAATAAATTGATTACTTAGGAAAATAGCTCAAATATGGTTTTCACGCGAGAGCTTGCATTATACAGAGGGAGGTATGCGAAACTGATGTGTTTTATAGCTCGCATCAGGAACTCATAACCCTATATGCTGCTCGCATAGCGAATACTACGCGGAATCTAAGGGAAATGCTTGGGATGAGTAAAAAGTGGGTCGCGACCATCCTAAGTAAGAGTACCTTAGAGAGGCCGCTAGTATTCAGGGACGTGACCAAGGCATGCATGATTGGTCATGACCCAACAAAGCTATAACAACATCCTTGGCTAAGGATAAATCAGATCCGCGATGCAATAGGTGCGGATCACAGGGCATAACACACATTATGATCCGCGAATTCATTTCGCGGATAATATTGTGCAAAGTATATATGGCGCACAGTATGATCCTCATAAAGATGACGCGAATCCATTTCGCGTAATCAAAGGCATGAGATAATACTGTGCAAGGTATTTATATCAAGGATTAAGTACGTAGGGACCGTGTCGCGAGACAGGTGCTGACATGGCAATAGAATCCGCGAGGACGAAGGAAACATGTCGCGAGATAGATGCTGATGTGGCGATACAAACCGCGAGGATTACTGAGCACTTGCGTCTATAAATAGAGGTGCAGGAGCTCACTTGAAGGGATTTTTTTTGGAGACCAAGAGAGAGAAAATCCTAGAGAGAGAAAGTACTTCTCAAATACTTGTATTTGCTATCTTTCCCTCCATTTTATTCTCTTTCATTTCTCTGTAAAAAAAAATCAAAAGCAATAAAAGCAATAAGTACGGTTATTGGCTGACGAACTTACATAGAAACTATCTTCGCATCACCTAAATCTTGCGAACCCCTACATTAAAGGCGACTCTGCTGGGGAGAAAATGTCTTCTGTACAAGTAGATCCTTGTCAGACTCAGAGGAGAGGTCGTCCACCTACCCGATGTACCGAACAAGTTGAAGAGGAAACAACGACATAAACACAAGGAGGCGAACCAGTCCTGTCGGCACGAAGACAGCGTCGTCATGCAAATGCTGGTGAGGATCAGGCAGAAACCCTTCCGATGGCAGAGCCAGTATATAATTCAACAGATGTGCCATCGGTTCTACTACAAACTCTTCTCAACATCCAAGAAACGCAAAAGGCCATTCTTCACTTCATGGAGGCCTCGCGCGTTTCAGCACCAAGCACTGAATCACCAAGGATGGACAATCAGACTTTGCCAGAGGATTCGACACAAGAACTGTTTCGCGAGTCAGTGAGAATTGAGCCCCTGGAGAAAGAGTCATACATCACAAAGGAACATCTGCGAGCTATCCTAAACGAAAAATCTGAAACAGAGGAAGTTGAAATTGCCCCGCCATACCATCCTAGTATCATGGCGTTGCCTTATCCAGAAAACTATGGGGCACCAAGCTTCCATCAATTTGATGGCATAAAGGGAAATGCGAAAGAACACATTGCCAGGTTCGCGGATGCTCTCGGACTTCACAGAAACAATGAATACTTGAACTTAGAAAGTTCTCCAAATCTTTAACTGGAACAACATATACTTGGTATACTGGTCTCGCTCCAGCATCAATGACCAGTTGGACGGACATGGTGCTCAGATTCTATACCAAATTCTTTCAAGCTGATGAGGAGATCTTGATGATATCACTTACAAGGCAAAGACAACGCTTTAGGGAAGAGACGGCAGCTTATGTCAAAAGATTTCGCGAAGCTACTTTGCAATGTCATGAACCAATTTCTGAATTGCAATTGATCAAAATTTGTATAGAAGGAATGTTGCGGGAATACAAAGTGCATTTGGTCAATCACGAGTTCAAGACTTTTTCTTCACTTGCTGATAACGCCCAAAGATTGGGAGAAGTTTTGGCTCCCCCGACACGACCAAACATTAGTAATAGGCGGATACCAATGGTAGCAGCTACGCAGAATGAAAGGCCCAGGGAAGAGCGCGCTAGGAGAAGTGAACCACCGCCTTTACCTTTCAGCGAAAAAGAGGCAATTGCTTTGTTGAATCAATGGATTGCAGATCATGTCATATCGCTACCTCCAGTACAAAGGGTGCCGCTTAGAGAGGAAAGGATGAAGAGCAACTACTGTCCCTATCACCGGACTATTCGGCATTCGCTGATGGGATGCTGGGCGTTTCGCAGTTTGGTACATCGGAAAATAGCACCGGGAGAGTTAAAAGTGGCAAATAATGTAGTTCATGAGCCCTTCCCTGCACATGTAGCTGTAGTGACTGCCCGAGACAATACTGAGGATACCGTCAAGTATGAGTGCCCGCCAGCACGTGAAGCAAAGGAAAATGATAAGATAGACGTTTTCTTCAATGAGCTCCCGATACAAAAACATGTGAAGGAATTCTTGAAAGAACAAACAGTAGTTGCTCTTAATCATACCATTGTGATTCCTCAGCATGAGAGGAACTCCAGTAAGATTACATTTTCTGAAGCAGACAAACAAGTTCCATTTGCCCAAAACTGACCTCTGTATGTACCAGCTATGGTGAACGGTCGGGAGATGAAACGAGCTTTCTTGGATGGAGGAGCATCAGTTAATTTAATCCCGTTAGCCACTTTACGGATGATAAAATTTCCTGAAAGCAAGATCATAAACCATACCATAGTAGTTACTGGTTTCAATGGAGACCAGTAGGCCACTATGGGATTCGCGACATTAGATCTCAAAATCAGGAAAATAAGGGGGCCTACTAAGTTTCATGTCATTCAAGGGGAACCCTCATATCAGTTGTTGCTGGGCAGACCATGGATCCATGCGCATGGCGTAGTACCGTCATCATATCATCAAGTGATGAAGGCCAGTTGGGGAGAAGGGATTATGACTGTAAAAGCATCCAGGAATCCATTCTGCGCATCTGAAGCACATTTTGCAGATGCAGTCTATTTTTCGGAATACAGTGAAGAGGATGGACCCGGTGTTTTTGCTACACCGTTACCAAAATGGAAAGGATCGGATGATGGAAATTCAACTAAGCGGAGGCTCGAGGAGGTGAGCTGGTCGCGGGTCAAAATGCCTGATGGGCGAATAGTGTACAAATTATGACGGGGCTGGGGTCAGAAACTTGCACAGTTGGCACTGACCCCGGGAAAGAAGAGATTGAACAAGGAAAACTGAACACAGACCCTGAAATAATAAAAGTGAATCCGCGACCAGAGCACGGTCTGTCTGAAGTGGACATAGGTGATGGTACAGATCCACGACCTACCTTCATAAGCAATACATTGCCAGACGAAACTAAAAACACTTTGATAGAATTGCTCAAAGAATTTTGGGATGTGTTCGCTTGGGACTATAGTAAAATGCCGGGACTCAATATGGGATTGGTTAGCCATCATCTTCATGTACGTCCCGCAACAGAGCCAAAGAAACAAAAGCAACAAATATTTCATCCAGATCTTGAAATACGGATTAAAGCAGATGTTGAAAAATTGTTGAAAGCATGGTTCATCAAGCCAACTCAACATCCGACATGGCTTGCTAATATTGTACCGGTGAAAAAGAAGACTGGACAGATCCGCGTATGTGTAGACTATCGTGATCTCAATAAGGCCTGCCCAAATGATGATTTCCCCTTGCCCAACATTGACACCATGGTGGATGCAACCTCAGGACATGAAATCTTTTCGCTTATGGATGGATTTAGTGGGTACAACCAGATTAAGATGGCACCGGAGGATGCTGAGAAAACTGTTTTTCGTACCCCAATGGGGAATTTCCATTATACAGTCATGCCTTTTGGTCTTAAAAATGTCGGAGCTACATATCAACGTGCCATGGCAGCCATATTCCATGACTTGATGCATAAAACTGTGGAAGACTATGTGGATGATTTAGTGGTGAAGTCCAAGGCCGTGCAAGATCATTTGGGTGATTTGAGAAAAGTATTGCAAAGATGTCGCGAATATAACTTAAAAATGAATCCCCTCAAATGTGCCTTTGGGGTACCAGAGGGAAAATTCTTGGGATGTGTAGTACATCAGAAGGGGATTGATATTGACCCAACTAAGGCTAAAACAGTATTTGAAATGGCTCCGCCCACGACCCGAAAAATGTTGAAAACTTTTTTGGGAAAGATATCTTACCTAAGAAGGTTTATCCCAACACTAGCAGAGGTAACTCACCCATTAATGCTGTTGTTGAAGGAAAAATCTGTATATAGCTGGGGAGAAGAACAACAAGAGGCTTTTGAGAAAATCAAGAGGATCTTGGCAGCACCAAAAACAATGATAGCGCCAAAAGTAGGGAAGCCATTGATCATGTACCTTACTTCCACCAAAAAATCTATAGGAGCTCTCTCGGCCCAGGATCGTGAAGGGGAAGAAAAACCCGTTTACTATATCAGTCGAGTATTGAAAGGGCCAGAGTCGCGATACACCCCATTGGAAAAGCATTGTCTCGCCTTAGTATTCGCGGCTCAGAAATTCAGACATTATTTACTGGCACATCCGTTGGAGCTAATCACAAAAAGCGACCCCATACGGTATCTACTCACAAAGCCCATACTCAGTGGAAGAACTGCCCGATGGTTGTTAGCACTGTCTGAATATGAGATCACATGCTCCAGACCGAAAGCAGTAAAGAGTCAGGCCTTGTCAGATTTGCTAGCCTTATTTCCTAGGGAAGCTGAACCCAAAACAGAAGAAGTGGGAATAACAAGTGTGACCTAAGGCGCGGAATATACCTTGGAATTTGATGGATCATCCACAGAAAAAGGAGGTGGGGCTGGTTTTATATTAAGAAATGAAGAAACAAAAGAAGAATTAATTATGTCTTACAAACTGGACTTTCCTTATACCAACAACATTGCGGAATATGAGGGGTTGGCGCTGGGATTAATGATGGCCCAGAAGCTAAAGGTAAAAATACTTCATGTAAAGGGGGATTCCAAATTGGTCATTAAGCAGGTAAAAGGGGAGTATGCTGTCAAAGAACCACATCTCGTGTCTTATAGAACTCTCGTCCGTCAAATGATAGAAAGCTTTGAAAAAGTAGATTTACAGCACGAGATGAGAGAGGGCAATTGACGATCCGATGCGTTGGCAACATTGGGTTCGCGACTAAAGTTCCAGGGGTTAGAATCTCTTGTGCAGATAATGCGAAGAACCAACTCTGTGGTCAGTAGCGGGGGAAAACCAGAAGTGTATGAAGAGAATGATTGTAGAACACAGATAACACAAGCTCTATTTAAAAATGATAACAATGCCTTGAGATGAGAATACCAGATCATAAAAGGCATATTATATTATAGAGCCGGAGGGATTCTAGCCAAATGTGTGGCAATAAACGAAATAGGAGAAATATTACAGAGAACCCATAGGAAGATATGTGGTCAAGCAGATGTTAGTCTCTATCGAGTTGTGCAGCGGGAAGGTTTATTTTGGCCAAGTATGAAGGATGATGCAATAAAATTACAAAGCATCTGTCAGAGTTGCAATGCATATCCCTCTACGAACGAAGGTAATGTGGCAGACATGATAGACTGGCGAGACAAATATGTGCAGTATCTTAAAGAATGGGTTTTGCCTAAAAATGATCATCCGCGGTTCAGAAAATTGGCCTCGCGATTTGTCCTACAAGAGGAAAAGTTGTTCCACAAAAGTTTTGAAGGAAAGCTGATGAGATGTGTAAGTGAAGAGGAGGCAGGGGAAGTATTAAAACAAGTTCATATCTTTGGTCACCAAGGCCCTAGAAAAATGTTTCAACAACTCCTATCATCTGGGTATTACTGGCCAACAATGGAAAGGGACTGCAGCAATTTTGTCAGAAAATGTCATGTATGTCAGGTGCACGGGGATCTTATTCATGCTCCGGGAACTGAATTACATAGCTTGGCAACCCCCTGGCCTTTCCACACCTGGGCACTGGACATAATTGGACCAATCACACCGCAGGCTCAGGGATATGCGTGGGTTTTAGTGGCAACAAAATTATTCACAAAATGGGTAAAAGCTATCCCGCTGCGACGGACGACAGCAGACAATGTGGTTCGATTCATAAAAGAAAACATCATCTGTCGATTTGGAATTCTGAAAGTGATACTGTCAGATAATGGGACTCCTTTTGCCAATAGTAAAGTCGCGGATTTGTTAGGGAGATATTCAGTAATTTATCACAAGTCCACGCCTTACTATCCAAAAGGAAATGGACAGGCTGAAGCTTCTAATAAAGCGTTGATTTGAATCCTGTCCAGAATGGTGCATGATAATCAGAAGAAATGGGCAGAAGAACTGCCAATAGCACTATGGGCGCATCGAACTGCATACCGAAGTGCGACAAACATGACCCCTTATGCACTAGTATACGGAGCAGAAGTTGTACTACCTACGGAGCTAGAGTTGGCTGCTAGAAGGCTGACATGCAAAAGCAGTTCAGAGGACATGCTATTGGAGATAGAAGGATTGGATGAAACTAGGGCTGAGGCGTTTACAAATCAGAAAGAGTACAATCAGAGACAAGCAAAGAGCTATAACAAAAAGGTACGGTACAAATGGTTTAAGGTGGGGGACAGAGTGCTGAAAGTAGTACCAGCAATCATGAGAGGACAAAGGGTGAGAAAATTTGAAGCCAAGTGGGAGGGTCCGTATGTGATTGTAAGTGAAGGAAGTAGTGGGTACTACAAAATGGAGCATGAAATCACCCGCGAGAATGCTGGACCTCTTAATGTAAAATGGATCAAGTTGTACCAATCTTAAATACAAGAGGCGAATGATGATAAATGATAAAATATATAACATCAGCACAATGTATATAAAATTGCATATATGAATGTGTATAGAGTACATCAAAAATAATTACTAGTACAAAATCGCTACTAGTACAAATTGCGGCTAACAGGATAAGAGATGTGGAGGTTTTCATGTTCCTCTTGTAACTCGCGGGAACGGATGGAATGTTCCGCGAAATCCTTAAGCCTAAGGGCATCTTGCTCTGCAACTGCTAATAAAGCACGGTCTTCTTCCACTTTTGACATACTGACTTGGGACTCAGTAAGAGCTTTGACCTCAGCACAGTGTTTTGCATACAGACGCTCAACCTTTTCTAGATGAACCTCTCACCAAGTCACATTCATTTTCATATTCTTCCAATCCTTGATACGGGCGCGACAAAGTGGCAAAGTGGTAGAGGTAAGGTCGCGGATGCAAGTAGTTGTCAAGGAAGCGAAAGTATCCGCGATAATATGCAAAAATGTGGGTTGGAGAAGAGGATCATAGAGCTCCATGGTAGCAAATGTTTATGGATGGCTGTTGTAGACACGATCCAGAATGGCCATGTCGCCTGAGTAACATAAAAAGTTACGCCAGTAGACTTGATCCGGTTAAAGGTTTTGAGCTAAAGGCGCGGGAATGGCTTGAGGAGGGGGTTGATGAGTTTGAACTTGTCGCGCGGATGTGGTGGTAGGAATGGATGTATGGGTAAGCGAAGGTTGATGATATGGTATATGTGGTGCGGATGTGGTAGCAGGAATGGATGGAGGTGTTTGTAAGGGTTGATGAGACTGCATTTATGGCGCGGATAAAAGGTTAGGTAAAGAAGGCTGAGGAGGATGAATGGGAAGGAAAAAGGAATCAGAGCTAGGGAATGTCCTTGTAAAGTATTTGAGGGTGAGAGGAATTCATTAAGTAGCGTTTTCGGATCCCCAAATGCGGAATCCGAAAATAAGGATTCAGGACTCTTGTTTGACTTATCTGCAGAAAAAGATAAAACTATCAACAAGTCAATATTATACAGAGAATCGTATCAGCAGATATAAAAAAACGGATAAAAAATTATTACCATCATTCACAGTCTGAGTATGATTCGCGCCGAGAGAAGATTCAACAATAGTCTCCATATCAGCCTCAGGACCCCCGAAAAATGATCTTTGAATTTGGGACCCATCCTGCAAAGTAGCAACAAGCTCAACAACAATATCACAACTGATAGGTTCTATATGCCGAGCATATGTGTCAGAACTAGAGGCTTGAGGATCAGTCGATGCTGCAACAACTACTTCTGAGACAAGATTGGTATTGTTTGTTTCAGGTATCCCCGAAATACTCGCGGTTTCATTTTGAACCGCGGCATCAAGATTTGTTGGGACCGTGGATTGATTATGAGGAGATGAATTCACATTGGATGGAGGAGCATCCTTACGGATAATGGTAGCAATAAAAAGATCATCCCCATCGTCTGAGTCAGAAAGCAGAATCTTCCTCACGACTCTAGATATTGTCGGTGCCTGCTCTTTTCCCTGAGCCGGAAAGTCTGTAAGTATGTCGGCCACCCCGCGGTCAGGATCATCAACTTCCTGATTTGCATCCGTTCCAATCCTGCGAGCTGTGCAAGGGTAAATAAAACACCGAGTATAATGGAAGCACAAGAGTATGAAAAATAAAGAAAGATTTAACAAGTCAGACAGTACATGAAAATAAAGGATCAGAAGCATGAATGTCTTCCACAGCCTATGCAACTGTATCCAATAAGGAGGTTGTTTTCGCTTGCGGAGAGGATGATTCAGCCTGACCTTGAGTAAAATCTGCGGTTTCACCCACGACTTGATGTGACTGAAAAACAAGAGGTTCAACTCCAAATCTGTCAGGAGAGATCAAGGTAGAAGGATTCGACCTTCTACGAAGCAAATGAATAGTATCTACCTCATCATCTTCAAAAATATGAGTAGCAGCTTCTATAATTTGTGCTCTTTGATCTCTTCGCCGCTGAGACAACGGAATATAATCTAAAGGATCACCCGTAGAATTAACCGCTAATAAGGGATCTATTGGAAGAGAAACTCGCGGTGGTGATATAACAACAACACTCGCGGATCTCTGAAAAAAAAACTTAAGCAGGTTAAATGGCAGTTGAGAAACAGTGAGTAAGAATAAGAATAAAGTACAAAGTTATAAAATTATTACCAAGCGTTTTGAAATAGGTTATTCGTGAACCGGAATGACAGTGGGAACTTTGACACGCTCGGAACGCTTTCGTTTAGGTGCATGAAGAACTTTGGATTTACCTTTTTTCTCTTTCGACATCTTCTGTTTCTTAGGAACCATATTTGAAGTGCTTGGGGCCCCATGATCATCAGAAATTGGAAGAGAAAGCTTGCTATAAAATCCGCGGGAGCCGTGAGGCTTGTGTAATTTCAAAGATGAGTCTCCCACGAATATTTTTACAGGAGCAATTGGTCTAGGAGGACCCATCATAAATGTTTGGAAGTCCGTTGTCACTTGCAACCAAAACTCCACATAGGCCGCGATTCGGCCACCTGCTCGAGATCTCGCGGGAATAAAAATGGCAAAGGAGAAATCTTGATGTTTTTTCTCATATTCCTCGCGATACCTCACTAGGGCCGCGTCATAGCTGTCAGGAGAATCACTTGAGGGATGAGCAACATAGACTGGAACTGCTTGCTCAAAACCCAGTTGACGGGCCACCCGTGAAGGATTATAAGGAGTGGTCCACGAGAAAGAGTCATAAAAAATAGGCAAACAACACTCGAAGGAAAAAGCAGCAAAGATAAGCTCTTCATGGTGTTGATAATTATAAACGGTTTGCTCCTCCACGGGGTAGAAAGAAGGAAAATAAATGCCATCCAGAGGTGTTGAGTAAGGTCTCCAGGAAAAATTACGACTGAAGTCAATAAAATCTTCAAGTCGCTTGGTGGAAAGAAGGTCGGACCAACGAGCAGCTCGCGATCTGGGACTAATGGTATCAGTATATGAAGATGAAAAGCTAAGGGGTTTAGGGGCATATTTTGGGAATCTTTCAAAAATAAAGAGCATAAGGAAGAAGCAGGGGACATGGGTGCTTATGTCATACCTACCCACTGACCTTAGAAAATCGTTGGAAAAAGTATCCAACTGGGAATAAAAGGTACCCAGGAAGAGGGGGGCTAAGGGAAGCCTGATGCCCCGCGAGGCTATAGAAGCCATCAAAAACACCAGTTTATTGGGCCCATCTTCAGGACGTCCCTGAAAAATATAACGGTCCAACCAATAGGCTAAAAAGCCAGCCAGTTCAAAGTCGCAGTTGAATTCAGGACCAAACACCGACTCGCGGTCTTGACCGCGGAGGAGAGGCAACTTTGGTTCATACTCCCTGAAGAAGTGATGACACCAGTTTGAGTACTTTAACTTCGCACTTTTTATAAAAGGTGCCTCGTCAAGTATGGCACCATCCTTAAAATGGATACCTCTTTTCGCGGCATAAGCTGCGCAAGACTGGAGGTGAGAGTGAATCACCTGGTCTGCCTCACTGAAAGCTGGGGCATCTAGGGGCCGCGAGTCAAAAACTGGGAGTCGGAACAACACGTACATGTCTTCCAGGGTTGGGGTAAACTCCCCCCAAGAGGTTACAAAGGTGTGCGAGAAAGAGTTCCATCGCGACACTAAAAGATTGAGAGCATCCGCGTCTCGACGAACATACAAGTCCGAAAATAGTTCTATGGAGTCTAGTAAACCTGCTTGTCTGAGAGTCTCGCGGTGCCTATCCTGACTAAGTATGTGGCTAGACCACATCCTCCAATGGGTAATGGGTGACACATGCCCTTCATATTCTATAAAAGAATATGGGACATCACCTCTTTCAATGAGTAGGCGAATAATTGAGGTCGGTGGGATATTGGCTAAAGGGGCTTCGCCATCAGAATGAATAAGCATGGGTTCGCCTATAATGTCTCCCGCAGGAGGAAGGTCCTCAATAGAACTCCAGAAATGATCATGAGAAATCTCGAAAAATGGAGCCTTTCTCCATTCTGTTGGTTGGGGAACAGATGGGACACTCCCAGATGGAGGAACTAAAAGTTTGGGGTTGAGGACTTGGCCATTGAAAATAGGGGAGAAAGGGTTTAAAATTACGGACCGCGAAGGAAATGGGGGTTTGAGAATAAAATAGCAAAGATAAGAATAACACAAGGAAATTTTAAAGCAGCGAGGCAAGAGGAAAAAGTTAAATGAAATGGACAAGGGAAACTTTTATAGGGAAGAGGCACGGAAACCTAGGGGGTGCCATTAATGACCGCGGAAGCCGAACCGACGCCAAGGTTGCCGCAAATTCAAAAGTCGCGGATCAAAGTATGAAAGGAGTTTGTGAAAAATAAGAAAGATATGGGGAAAAACAAAATAAGCACATGCACAAAAGGCATTGAAAAACATAAAAACTAAGAATGAATGTTCGCGGATCAATAGACGCGAAACATGTGAAATAAAATTCATCCGCGATAGGACAAAAGTGACACGGGGAAAAACAGCCTTGAAGCAAAGATTTGATTCGCGAATCCACAAGTTATTGCACTTTAATACTTGGCCAAAGTATCAAAAGTGCAACGGGGAAAAATGTAAAAGAAGAATGATTCGCGAAATACCATAACGGCAAAATAACTCATTAGGATAAATGGCCCAAGGATTAAATTATTCGGGATATGACCCAAGCTTTAATTATCTTGGATATGGCACATGATTGGTATATTAGGGGAAACCGGCCCAAGTAAAAAAATATATATTTGGGAGATTGGCCCAAATAAATTGATTACTTGGGAAAATAGCCCAAATATGGTTTTCACGCGAGAGCTTGCATTATACAGAAGGAGGTATGAGAAACTGATATGTTTTATAGCTCGCATCAGGAACTCATAACCCTATATGCTGCTCGCGTAACGAATACTACGCGGAATTTAAAAGAAATGCTTGGGATGAGTAAAAAGTGGGTCGCAACCATATTTACGCCATTCTAAGTAAGAGTACCTTAGAGAGGCCGCTAGTATTCAGGGACGTGACCAAGGCATGCATGATTGGTCATGACCCAACAAAGCTATAACAACATCCTTGGCTAAGGATAAATTAGATCCGCGATGCAATAGGCGCGGATCACAAGGCATATCACACATTATGATCCGCAAATTTGTTTCGCGGATAATATTGTGCAAAGTATTTATGGCGCACAGCATGATCCTCATAAAGGTGACGCGAATCCGTTTCGCGTAATCAAAGGCATGAGATAATACTGTGCAAGGTATTTATATCAAGGATTAAGTACGTAGGGACCGTGTTGCGAGACAGGTGCTGACGTGGCAATAGAATCCGCGAGGACGAAGGAAACATGTCGCGAGACAGATGCTGATGTGGCGATACAAACCACGAGGATTACTGAGCACGTGCGTCTATAAATAGAGGTGCAGGAGCTCACTTGAAGGGATATTTTTTGGAGACCAAGAGAGAGAAAATACTTCTCAAATACTTGTATTTGCTATCTTTCCCTCCATTTTATTCTCTTTCATTTCTCTGTAAAACAAATCAAAAATAATAAAAGCAATAAGTACAGTTATTAGCTGACGAACTTACACAGAAACTATCTTTGCATCACCTAAATCTTGCGAACCCCTACAAATAATAATAATAATAATATCACTAGTATTATATAGAAAAAGTATAATTGCTTAAACACTAGCCAATAAATTTCAAAATCCATTTCGTGGTCCAGCATATGCAAAGACTCTACGTGCCCGTTTGATTTCTGGTCTGGTCTGGTTTTGTCTGGTTTTGTCTTGCTATATTGGTTTTGTTTGATTTTGTGTCGTTTTGTTTGATTTTGTGTGGTTTTGTAAAGAGTAGTGGTCAGCGGGGCCCACCATGAATTATATATATATAGAAGGGTAATTTGCACTAACACCCCCTGAGGTTTGGTTTTGTGTGCCATGACACCCCAAATGACCAAAATACCCTTCATAAAATTCAAAAATATTAAGGATAATGTGAAATGACATTTATGCCCCAACCCCAAATATATAAAATTTTGAAAAACATATATATAAATTCGAAAAAATATATAAAATTAAAAAAAATGTATAAAATTCGAAAACAAATATTTAAATTTTGAAAAAATATATAAAATTAGAATAAAATATATAAATTTCGAAAAATATATATAAATTTCAAAAAATATATAAAATTAGAATAAAATATATAAATTTTGAAAAATATATATAAATTTCAAAAAATATATATAAAATCAAAAATATATATAAAATTCGAATATATATATATAAATTGAAAAATATTTAAATTCGAATATATATATTTCAAAAAATATATATAAAATTCAAAATATATATATATTCAAAAAAAAAATTCAAAACATTATATAATTTCGAAAAACATATATAAATTTAAAAATATATTTCAAAAAATTAAAAAAAATATATATAATTTGAAATATATATAATTTGAAAAAATATATATAAAATTTGAAATATATATAAATTCGAATATATATATTTCAGAAAAAAAATCAAAATTTATATATTTTCTGAAACAAAATTCAAAAAATTATATAATTTTAAAAAACATATATAAATTTGAAAAAATATATAAAATTTGAGATATATATTTATAATTTGAATATATATATATATAATTTGAAAAATATATAAATTCGAAAATATACATATTTTTTGAAATGATTATATGTTTTTCGAAATTATATAATTTTTTGAATTTTGTTTTTGAAAATATATATATTTTGAATTTTATATATATTCGAATTTATATATTTTTCAAATTTTATATATATATTTTCGAAATATATATATATTTCTAAAACATATGTTTTTGAAAATATATATAGATGCAAACCTCATGGGGTGTTAGTGCAAATTATCCTATATAGAAAGAGAGAGAGAGAGAGAAAAGATAATGTGTAGTGGAATGGGACCCACCTAGAAAAAACATTTGGTCTTAAAATGTAAAAACCAAAATACATTTGGTCTTTAAAAAAAAAATAAAAACAAGACAAACCTAAACCAAACTAAAATTCAAACAAGCCCGTAATGTCTCATCTGTGTACTAATTAGTGTGTCAGTGGGTGTGTTTGGTAATTTATTAGTAATTTGGAAACAGAATTTTTTGGTTAAGAAAAACCTCGAGTCAAAAACAAAAGTATATTGAAGTTTAGAACCACTAGAATATGCATCATCACATATTAGACGCATTAAGCATAATATATTTTTTATATTTTGAAAAATAATATACGCTTTTCGCAAAAAAAGTATCGGAAAAAATTTATATTTTTTAAAATAATTCAAAATATATATATTTTTGACATATTTTTTCCAAAATATATATCATTTTTTAATATATATTTTCCGAAATATATATTGTTTTCGAAAAATATAATGTTTTTCCGAAAGATGTATATATATATATATATTTAAAATTTATAATTTTTGCAAAAAATATAATTGATTTTCGAAAAATAATTTTTTAAAAGGTTAATTTCACTAAACCCCCTATACTATTAATGGTAGTTTAATTATTTTGACTCAAAATATGAGGGGGAGGGGTATAATGATGAAATTAAATAATATATGGGATAAAATAAACAGATTTAGTTGATTAAATTAACCTCTTATTTTTTTTAATAATATTGAACAGGAGCCAAATTCTTAGAATTGACCAACTCTTGCTATGTCACCAATAGACCTGTCAATGGATTGAATTTTGACCCGAATTCGATCCGAATCCGATCCAATTATTCGGATTTGGATTAGAAAAAAAATCCGATAATCCAAATACGATCTGAATCCGATTCTTTAACAAATTGGATTTGGATTTGCTTAATCCGATCCGATAATAACCCGATCCGATTAATTTTATATATACACATATATTATGTTATTAATATGTAAATATTAAATAGTATACTAAATTATGTTTCAATTTTTTTTTTCGTTTTTTCATTTTTATGTTTTTATAGTCATGTATTATAAGTATTGATTGTAAAATATATAATTTAGTGTTTAATATTCTTAAAAAATAACATAAAAATAAAAAAAAAAATTAATAATTTTTTGTAATTTTTTTTTACCTATCCGAAAATAAACAAATTCAGATTTGGATCAATTAAGTGAAAACCCATCGAATTATCGGATCGGATATATGCTAATCGGATTCGGATCATATCAGATCCGATCCGATCCGACCCGTTTACGGTCTAGTCACCAACCAGAGGGCTAATTCACATTGCCACGATTTGGTTGATAACAGCCCACAAATCCGCATCAATTCATGCTGCCATTTTCAATAGTTAATTTGACAACATGTCAATTAAAAAGGAGAGTCAAGTCTACTCTCCTATCAGAAAATTATTATTATTTACTAGGTCAGAAGTCATGTACCACCATGTACAAATATGTGTATTTATAACTTGGTAGGTATAAGTATCCTTCAACCTTGCTCTCACCATATAGAGGTTTACTAGCTACAACAACCAGAATTTTAGTGTCGGCTTAGTTTGTATTTTTTAAATAATTTTTTATTTTTCGAAAATTAAAAAATAAAAAATTGTAAAAAAAATATATTTGATTCAGTTTTCTAAAAATTCAGGTACAAAAATAATTATTTTCAGATAATTTATTTTTATTGTTATCAAAAAATTATTTTCAATTATCAAATTTTTAAGAACAATTTTTAAAAATTCAAATCAAACAAATCTTTAGTTGCTCTGAGTTCATTTTAGTATATTCATTCTTTTTTATTCTTTATTTTAGCTTATGGTGTATATGTTGTGATATGTAATATTCAACGTTTCTGCATGTTTTCTTATACTGGTTAGTGGGTAGTGGCTATAGGCTAAAGTAACATGATGAACAAGAAAATAAATGGTTTTAGCATTTAAAGTAAACATTATAATTTGCAGTGTGACTTGTACACAAAGTGCCAATAGAATTGAGAGAGTAATATCTAACTTAATACGCCATCTACTTTTACACTTTTTCAATTTTACTGGTTTCAAAATATTTTTTGAATTTTTGAATTTTAATATAATATAATTTTATACTTTTCAAAATTATACATCTTCATTAACTTAAAAAATCAATAACCCTACTAATAACTATTACTATACCTCAACATTGTTTAAATTACGTCCGTACCCCTTTTAGCTTGGAAATTACTATTATCTCTCCTATAATTTATATATTATAACAAATATTTCATTCTGGCTAAACTTCCGGTATGATCGGTATGATCAAAGACAATTAATGCTTACTCTAGCAGTTTTTCAGTGGTGAAATAACTCTAATACCTTTATTTATTTGTGAAGATATTTAATAAACACATGAGTATAAGAGTAATGTCATATTTTCGGACTGTCCATCACGAGAAAATTATTTAAAAAATAAAGCGTGCATGCATAATTTGACAAATCTTGAAGGGAGATAAATGTAATTATCCTTTAAAAGAAAAGTCAAGACATCATGGCATTTATCCTTAAATGAAATAGATTAGGAGCTTCTAAAAAAAGAAAAAAAAATAGATTAGGAGTTTTTGTACATATAATATGGTTGAACCCTCGAGTAATGGAATGAGAGACTTGTAATTTTAAAATAAAAAGAAACTTGTTTAAGAAATGATAAATTGTCTTGCTAAATGAAAAATAATAACTTATTTACACTAATTATAATGACCGTTGTCTGTAATCACTACGCATACGTTAATAATATTAAATGTCAATAAAGTTAATATATTTGATCATGTACGAATTTTTTAATTTTCACGAGTCCTATGGTATTTACATGTAAAAAAATGGTATCCCAAAAATAATAAAAAAGAAGTACTAAAAATAGTACTGTGTCCTTGAGCAAATTAGTAATGATTAACTTTAAAAAAAAAAAAAAAAATATATATATATATATATAGTAATGATTTTGCCTGTGAATTCAACTACTATTAAATAGAGCTTGAAAAAGTCCATAAGGTGATGTTTACAATTTCAATACAATACCTCCATGAACCAAAAGATTATCTCGTTCTATATCTGAAGAATTAAGCCTCCACAGCACAGTTTTGATTGTCAAGTGTTGATGCATTCCAAGTGGGTTGATCGCGTTATACTCAAAGAGTGACTGCATTATTGATGCTCGTATGGTGTTTGATGAAATGCTTAAACCAAACCCGCCTCATGAAATTCGATGATTGCCGGGAAAATAGGAAATGGGTTTTCATGGAGAAGCTTGTAGTTTGCTTTATCATATGATAGTCGAGTGTTCTGATTGGAAATTGTTTGCTAATAATTACACTCTTCCAAGATCAATGCACTGTTGTGCAACAAAATTAGCTTCTGATAAGTATTCAACTTGTCGTTTTTATTGTGACTGGAACACTATGGTTACTGGAACACTGTCGTTTTTATTGTGACTGGAACACTATGCTCAAATTGATTATGGAGAAGAAGCTGTTGAGTTTGTTCCATAGAATGCAACATGATGGTTTTTGGCCTAATATTTGAATATATGATAGTGTTTTGAAAACTTATCAGACAGTGCAACTGATTTAATTTTCATTCTGAAGCCCTGAAGCTTGTATATGTACCGGGCTGTATATATAACTATTATATATATATATATATATATATATATAGACACAGAGAGTGAGTGTTGAGTTTGGCAAGCAAGAGATAGTTAAAAATTTGGCAGATCCGTTTGTTCTTTTTTCTCTGACAGATGGTCAGAACTTCATCTGGGTTCGAATCCTACTGAGAGGTCCACTAGAGATCAGAAATTGTTGAAGAAACAACAAGATCTTGCTTTTGTCCTTTCCAGGCGATCGGAAAATCAAGAAATGGTTAATATATTCAAGATAATTACGTATTTTATCATATCCGGGATGTGATGTGGTTCCGAATGATGAGTTATGGATTTATGACTGTCAACAAGGGTATCTTTCTCTTTTCCCTTTGGGGCTTTGGGTATAAAGTTTAGTTGAGGATGTTATATGCTGGTTTACTGATAGTTCCAATGGGTCTATTGCAACTAATCCTAATAAATATAGGTGTTATGTGAATTATAAATAATAGATGATACGCAAGAAACATTCTTAAACGTGATTTTTAGTATTCCTTGAATTCTGGACTCTCCACATGCTGGTTTCATAGGCAAATAGTAGTACTTTATTTGTTTTGAATGTTATATTTGAGTTATTCCCATTCAACCAATTGGCAGACTATCACCACCATGACAGCCAACTTTCATTCTGGTACATATGTGTGTACCAGTGTATCATAATATTTTGTTTGGGCATTACTTTCCTCGAGCATGATTAAGATTTTTGATATGTATTCCTGAAAAAAAGTATAAATATATCATGTGGTTGATCATATTGGCTACAGGTTAAGTAACATGATGAACAAGTCCACGGTTTGGACACTTAATTAATATAAGGTCATGATTTGCTATTTGACTTATATACACATTAATAAAGGGTTACCTATGTCTACATCCTACCTTGATTTCAAAGGATTGACAGAGCAGCTCAAATATTATAACTTATCATTTTGTATAACAACATGAACAGCATGTGTATACACCCGAGAAGATCAAATCTCCTATACCCCTTGCCTCCTCTGCATTAAGACTCTGAATACAAAGATGACAATGCCAAAATGTGTTCCCTTTGCGTTACTTCTTGCTGCTTTTTCCCTTGCAGTTCATGCCCAGGTCCCTTCGAATAATACAGGTTTGTAAACTGTTTCTTGAGATATGAATATGATATATATATATATACATATTGCTGTTATGGTGTTACATTTAACATGTAGCTAATTAAGGCCTCTTTTTCATTCTCAAAGGTTTCATAAGCTTTGATTGTGGGATATCTCAAAATTCAAGTTATACAGATGAGACAAGCGGTATAAGTTATACTTCAGATGCTGCTTTTATAGACACTGGTGTAAGCATGTCTATATCTCCTCAATACAAGACTAACTCACTCCAACAACAGTTGTTGAATGTTAGAAGCTTTCCTCAAGGAACCAGAAATTGCTACACCATAAGACCTGCAAGCGGCAAAGGTAAAAAATATCTGATAAGGGCCTGGTTCATGTATGGAAACTATGATTCCCAAAATAAACCACCATCATTTGATTTGTACCTCGGAGCTGATTTATGGGACAGCATATCATTGTTTGTTACGTCTTATATTTGGAGGTCTGAGATCATACATGTCCTCTCCAGTGATTATGTATATGTTTGTCTCTTAGACAAAGGCCTTGGAACATCTTTCATATCAGCATTAGAGCTAAGGCCTGTGAATAGCTCTATGTATACAACTGTATCCGGATCACTGTCCCTCTTTGATCGTCTGGATTTTGGTTCAACAGCAGAAGACTTGGTCAGGTTTGCACCATTTTTCATATCAAAGTGTCTGTCTGTAAGAACTAGCTTGTTTTGAATCAAGTATCTTTGTTGATTCGTTTCCAATTACCGAATTAAAATCTCACCACGTGCTAATTGCTCATTTAGGTACAAAGATGATCCATATGATCGCGTATGGACCACTTTTCCAGTTCTGTTTTTTCCCTTGGTCAGTGACCCCTACCCCAAAATGACGAGGAACTTGTCTACCATGAACTCTCTAGCTCCTAATTACTACCAAATACCATCTGCTGTCATGAGCACAGCTATCACCTCACAAAATGCTAGTGACCCCTTGAATTTTTGGTGGTATCCTACCAATTCTTCTGACCAATTTTATGTCTACATGCACTTTGCTGAAATTGAAGTATTGCAGCCTAATCAATCCAGAGAGTTCTACATCTATATTAGTGGGAGGCAGTGGTATAAAAATCTGGAAAATCCTCATTTTCTTTCGGCAAATACAATATACAGCACAGGACCTCTGTCTTATGAAGTTTATAATGTTTCACTCACCAAAACAAAAAACTCAACCCTTTTACCCATCATAAATGCCTTGGAGGTTTATACTGTGAAACAGATCATACATGCACAAACAGATGACGAAGATGGTAAGTTCTTTCCAGCAGTAGTTTAATTAATTTCTCTTATTCTCTTTGCCTACAGTGCGCTCTTTTTTGTTCTTTAAGTTTTAACTCGCATGTATTTGGAACCTTAGTTACTACTATCGTGGGCATTAAATCAACATATGGATTGAAAAGAAACTGGCAAGGAGATCCATGTGTTCCTGAAGGCTTTATTTGGGTTGGCCTCAAATGCAGCTATGATACTTCCAATCCCCCTAGGATCACATCCTTGTATGTTTATGCCTTTAAATAGTTATACTAATATTTTCATCCAAATCCATATCTTCACAACATTATTCACCTTGCAATTAGGAACTTATCCTCAAGTGGACTGACAGGGGAGATTCCACCGCTCATATCAAATCTCACAGCGATACAATCTTTGTAAGTTTGATGATCTCACAGAAATCACTAAGATGTCAACTTGAGAGTGAGATAAAAATTACTCCCAGTCTGCTACATTACAAATTATAAACAAATTTTTACTTCTATTCAATCCAGGGATTTATCAAACAATAAACTAACTGGACAGGTGCCTAGATTTTTATCTCAACTGGCTTCTTTGACAATCCTGTAAGTTAACCTTTCTCTATGACTGTAATACTAAGCTTAACAGTATACAGAACTGGTGGCCATCATTCTTGCTTTCTTTTGGCAGAAACTTGAGAGGAAACAATTTCACTGGTCCCATTCCAGAAGAACTCCTTCAAAAGTCGAAAAATGGATTACTTTTGTTGAGGTTTGCTCTTTTCGCAAAACCATATTAGAATTACCACAAATTTGACTTGATGATACTTAATTTAGTGCATTATCCCACCAACATATCTCCAAAAGTTTTTCGATGTAATACATAGCTGACTGTCATATTTATTTTTCTGTGAAATGGGGTAAATCAATAAACATTTTCATCTTCCAGAGTTGTTAAATCCTTTGGGCTTTTCAATAGCTACTATTAGTTCTTAGTGTAATGTTTGTCATCAATAACAGTATCGATGCAATTGATCAAGCAACTGAAAACACAAATCCCTGTCAGTCTCTTCCCTGCAAAAAGAAAAGGAACAAGGTTGTTGTTCCAGTGGTAGCATCTGTTACTGCGTTATCTATACTCTTGATTGCAGTGGGTTCTGCCTTCTGGATCATTGAAAATAGAAAAAAAGGTATGAGATCCTCATAGTTTAAAATTTCTAGAGGTTTTTCTGAATTGAAATATATTAAATTCAACAAATATGCTCGTAATAGCCAGGAAAAGGAAAGATGGGACCTTTGAGGTAAAGAATCGAGAGTTTACATACTCTGAGGTCTTAAGTATTACCAGCAACTTCCAAAAGATTATTGGCAAAGGAGGATTTGGAACAGTTTACCACGGCAAGGTAGGGGACACTGAGGTTGCTGTAAAGATGCTCTCTTCGTCATCAAGTCAAGGGTATAAGGAATTCCAAGGGGAGGTAGCTTGTTTACTCCAATAGAAGCCTTTCTGAACCGTTGCTATTATAGAATGCATTCCACTGAATTGTTGCTTTTCCAGTAGAATTTTGAGTTCGTCATTAATTTAAATGTGGTTTTCTGTTCTAGGCCAAACTTCTTGTGAGCGTTCATCATAAAAGCTTAACTTCTCTAGTTGGGTACTGCAAAGAAGGAACCAACATGGGAATCATCTACGAGTACATGTCTAATGGAAACTTGGAGAAGCACTTGTCAGGTATACATATCACTATTTAAAATTTCCAACTAGAAAGATCTGCATAAGTCTAAGTTATTATTATTACAAAAACCATTGAATAGTTGATCTATGAAAACAGAGAGAAATCCAAATGTTTTAAGTTGGGAGGAGAGAATTCGGATAGCAGCAGATGCAGCACAAGGTTAGTAAGTTGATGAATGCCATTTATTTTTTCTTTGCTTTTATTACCTTTCTTTTAAAATTTAACTATTAAAAAACTGTCTCACTTGAATTGAAGGATTGGAGTATCTACACCATGGTTGTAAGCCACCAATAATCCACAGAGATATAAAGTGTACCAATATCTTATTAAATGAGAAATTACAAGCCAAACTTGCTGATTTTGGACTGTCCAGAGTTTTTCCATCTGAAGGGGGCACTCATGTATCAACAGTTGTTGCTGGCACTCCTGGGTACCTTGACCCTGAGTAAGTACTATTATTTTCCCAGTAAAATGTTCATCTTATTAAATCCCTCCCCAAATAAAAACCAAATAGACATTCATATTTTCAAGTCACTTTACTGCAACAAATTAGGCTTTTTGCCACAAAATCTTTGTGACTTGAAGTCCGTTTCTTTTATAGTTAATGGTTAGTAGACCAACATACAAAATTTGTGGCGAGTCGTGGCCACTAGTCCGTGAAAAATTGTATTCAGGCACAAAAAAAAGAAAAAGAAAAAAATAGTATACATGGAAAAAAAATCATTTTTAACCAGAATCTTACTTTTGTGTGGCCCTATCTGATATTTCTTGTAGTGTTTGTTTAAATAAGGAAAGTACATTAGTATTAGAAATTGATGACTAGATTTATGTTGCAGGTATTTTACATCACATAGGTTGACTGAGAAAAGCGATGTGTACAGCTTCGGAATTGTCATATTGGAGATAATTACAGGGCAGCCAGCAATATCCAGAAGTCCTGACAGACCTTATATAATTCAATGGGTTAGTTCCATTCTCGAAAACGGGGATGTTAGAAGTATTGTCGACCCCAACTTAGAGGAAGATTACGATGTGAATTCAGTTTGGAAAGCTGTAGAATTAGCAATGGCTTGCGTATCACGGACTTCCACCAGCAGGCCAACCATGAACTATGTGGTGATGGAGTTGAAGGAGTGTTTGGCAATGGTGGTATCTCAACACGAGTCTGATCAAGCAAACGGTTCAGTTGCAGTGGTGCCAATGGAGTTCGAGAGTGAAGTAACTCCCATGGCGAGGTGATATGAAGTCTCGAATAAAAAGTTAGTACTTCTGCTCCATGTTGATTGTTTGTCAGTGTTTCTGTATTTCACCATGTTAAGAGTGTGCAGGAAAAATTAGTGTTTTGTCATGAGCCAATATCTACATGTCTTAAACATTCAGTGTAATAAGTAAAATGATTTTCAACTAGTTTAATATATTCAACTTTCTTGCCCTTCAAAACATTATGTGGAATTGTCCCATTGACATGTATTCATCAAAAAACAGTAGGCCAAACTATCACTCCGTGGATTTTGCTCTTGTAAGAACACTTTTGAGTATTGTTTATTTATGACATGTTTTAGACAATAATCATTTTGAGTGTTAGATAGGTCGTTTTGGTTTCAATGACATCTACAAGCTCATGTTGAATGCTGAGGTATACCTCAAAAATAGGGGTCCAAACCGGGAGAGAGATGCTTCATACATTGTTATACACACCAGATTACTGTCGTAGCAAGAGGGAAAAAAAAGAGAAGGGGAGAGAGGTTTGTGATCTAAGGGTTGGCAAGGCTCTGATACCAAAAAGTGGAAAATCTGTGAATTGGCTGAAGTCTAAATCAAACTAGCCGCTCTTCATATATACACAAAGGAGTTCATTATGTCTTATATCAAGCTTTAAACTATGGAGTACATCAAGTTAATTAAGGAAATCAGATATGGAAACATATGAAGTCTCTAACATATGGTGTACATCAAGCTATAAATTAAGGAAATCAAATATGTAAACATCAAGTCTTAATATTAGGAAAGAAAAATAAGAAAATAAATATTAATTCTGATTTCCAACATGTACCGACCAATACTTACCTACTCACTGATTAGTAGACAAGTATTGGTCATCTGTATTAGCCTTTTCTATTATTTTAGTATTTTATTTACTTTAGGACTCGAGAGACGGCTCCCCGTAGCCGTTCTTTGGTTATCGAGAGCCCGAGCGGCGCGTTCGAAACTCACAAACCATTGCAGCTATATAGCTTATGGGGACTCAAACCCTCGACTTTCTACTTTCTAAAATGATAAATTACCACTGGACTACAACAATGTTTGATATGTGTATTTGTCTTTCATGTTCAAATTTTTCTCAATCATCCATTCAAAATTTTTTTTCTTCTCAATCATATGATTAGAAATAAGTCAACTTATCATATTTGCATGTATTTTGGAATTAATAAGTGAAATAAAAATATATATTTCTTTGTCAATTCCTATCTGTCCACAAGAAAAATAAATGATCCAACAGTTCATCATATGGCAAAATCTTTGTGACTCTCTAATGATACACTACTTGAATGATTAATGCAACCTAAGTATTCTCCAAGAGCCAAATTCTTAGGATTGACCAGTTCTTGCTATGTCACCAACCAGAGGGCTAGTTGTCATTCCCATG
Organism: Cornus suecica; assembly: GCA_963922005.1. NCBI lineage: Eukaryota > Viridiplantae > Streptophyta > Magnoliopsida > Cornales > Cornaceae > Cornus > Cornus suecica. Next base: position 95,432,138 of record OY998238.1, read on the forward strand.
ATTTGTTTAATAATTCAGCAGCCAAATCCGCATCGAGCTGCCAAAATCAATCCAGTTGCAATAGTTAAATTGACAACATGTCAATTAAAAAGGAGAGTCAAGTCTACTCTCCTACCAGCAAATTAATTTATACTAGGTACATATAGTCATGTACCACCAAGTACATATATTACTAAGAAGTTATATGTATATCCTTCAGCGATGCTGTCACCATATAGAGGTTTGCTAGCTACAGCAACCAGAATTTTACTTGCTCTGAATGCATCTTACCTAGTCTCATTCATTTTTTTCTTATTTTTTATTTTGCTCTGGTGTATAACTATAATATTCAAGGTTATCACATGCTTTCTTATACTGTCTAGTGGCTACAGGCTAAGTAACATGATGAAGATTTTAGAGAAGAAATAATTCTCTTATTGATAAATAATAAAACATACAACCTATATATAATGGAAGGAAGAGAAGCTCCTTTCACTATTCTCGGTAACAAGAAATTTATTACCATAAAATAAGGAAACTAGCTAATTACAAATATGAGAAATAAACTAATAAGGATATCAGGAATCTCTTTATTCTTAAATTAACATAGTCAACTAATAGTAAATGATCCTAATTGCTACAGCGGTATCCCTGAAAATCAGGGATTGGGTATTTCCACACTCCCCCTCAAGCTAGGCGTAGATGTTAATCAAGCCAAGCTTGGTACTCAGATCTTCAAAGTTCTTCCTTGGTAGAGCTTTAGTGTGGATATCTGCTATTTGTTGGCCTGTCGACGTATATAGCAGACTAACCGTCTCATTTTCTATCTTCTCCTTTATGAAGTGGCGATCTATCTCCACATGTTTTATCCTGTCGTGATGCACCAGATTCTTTGCAATGCTAATAGCTGACTGATTGTCACAAAATATCTTCATTGGTTCAGAAGTGATGATTCCTAGTTCCCTCATTAGTCTTTTCAGCCAAAATCCCTCACAAATTTTAAGTGTCATAGCTCTGAACTCCGCTTATGCGCTGCTCCGAGAAACTACTGGTTGTTTCTTACTTTGCCATGTTACTAGGTTTCCCCACACATACGTACAATAACCAGATGTTGACCTTCGGTCAGTTATTGATCCGGCCCAGTCAGGATCAACGAACACTTCAATATATTTCCTTGTAGTTTTCCCGAAGTATAAGCCTTTATCGGGTGTCATTTTGAGATACCTCAGTATCCGGTTGATAGCTTCCATATGTTCTTCGGTTGGATTATTCATGAATTAACTTACTACACTAACTGAGAACCCAATATCTGGTCTGGTGTGCGAGAGATAAATCAGCTTCCCAACAAGTCTTTGATATCTGCCTTTGTCCACTGGAACGGGGTCCTTATTTGCTCCAAGCTTAGTACTTGATTCCATGGTTGTTTCAGCCGGTTTGCACCCAAGCATTCCTGTCTCTTTAAGAAGATCTAGGACATACTTCCATTGTGACACTGAAATTCCCTTTCTTGACAGGGCTAATTCCATTCCAAGAAAGTATTTTAGGCTCCCAAGATCCTTGGTTTCGAATTCTTTGGCAAGTAAGGTTTTAAGCTTGATCAGTTCGTCTTCATAATCATCTGTTAAGATGATATCGTCTACATACACAATGAGAATCACTAATTTTCCTTCGGTTGAGTGTTTGATAAACAAAGTGTGATCTGCTTGACACTGGGAATACCCATACTTCTTTATTGTTTTGTTGAACTTGTCAAACCAATCTCTTAGGGATTGCTTCAGACCATAAAGGGATTTCTTGAGCTTGCATACCTTATTCATGGTTGCCTGTATTTCAAAGCCAGGAGGAATATCCATGTAGACTTCTTCTGTAAGGTCTCCCTTGAGGAAGGCGTTCTTGACATCAAGTTGGTGAAGAGGCTAGTCAAGATTGGCAGCCAATGATAGTAGTACTCGAATAGTGTTTAGTTTAGCTACCGGAGTAAACGTCTCTTAGCAGTCAATGTCATAGGATTGAGTGAACCCTTTTGCAACAAGCCGTGCTTTAAATCTGTCCACACTTTCATCAGCCTTGTATTTGATGGTGAATATCCATTTACATCCTTCTGGTTGTTTCCCACTTGGTAGCTCCGAAATCTCCCAAGTTCCATTTTTCTTTAGTGCCTACATTTCTTCCCATACTGTAGTCATCCATTCTGGAATTGACATGGCTTATTGAATGGAATTAGGAACCTGTACTTTGTTCAGGTTTGCCACAAATGTTTGATAGCTAGGTGACAACCCTTTATAAGAGACAAAGTTGTAGATTGGATGACTAGTACATGATCTCACACCTTTCCTTAAAGCAATGGGACAATCAAGGTCATTAGCAATAAACTCATTAGTGATGAATTCATAGCTAGTGATACCTAGTGAAGTTTTATTTGTTCTTGCATTCAGATCAAATTCATGACTTTGCTCGGGAGGTGTTTGTTGCTCTAAATCCTCTTGAGTCTTCTTCTTCCAAGAATATACAATGAGCTCACCATTGACTACAGGTTTCGACAGGAGTTGAAGGATGTGGAAGATTTTCATATTCAGTTTTGGTTTGGTGACTGTGGTTTGGAGTAGGAGTAGGAGTGGTTGAGATATGAGGGATTGTGACTTGTGGACTTGGGTTGGTGTTGGTTGTTGTGGCATCAATATCCCAAAACTGGTATTCCTGTATGAGATTCTCCCCTTGAATATCAGATTTGGGGTAGTAAGGTTGATGTTCAAAGAATGTGACATCCATGGATGTGTAGAATCTTTTTATAACTGGGGAATAACATTTGTACCCTTTTTGGTTTGGAGAGTAACCAAGGAATATACACTTGAGTGCTTTGGGGTCGAGTTTACTTCAGTGGTGTTGGTGGACATGGACAAACACGGAGCACCCGAATACTTTAAGTCGTATTGTTGAGACAATTCGGGTGTTGGGATAGAAGTGAAGAAGAAGTTGACACGGTGTTTGGAAGTTCAAGACACGGGAAGGCATTCGATTTATGAGATAAGTTGCTGTGAGTATGGCTTCCCCCAGAAGTGTTTTGGGACATGAGTGGAAAACATAAGTGATCTAGTAACCTCTAGAATGTGTCTATTTTTCCTTTCTGCTACTCTGTTTTGTTGAGGAGTATCGACACATGAACTTTGATGTATAATGCCTTGACTTTGTAGGTAATCAACAAGAATGTGTTTGAAGTATTCCTTTGCTTTATCAGTCCTAAAGATCTGTATTTTGGTATGGAATTGGGTTTGAATCATAGTGTTGAAATTTTTGAAGATTTTCCCAACCTCTGATTTTTCTTTCATGAGAAACACCCAAGTGATCCTAGTGTTATCATCTACAAATAAAATAAACTAGTGAGACCCGGTAATATTTTTGATACGTGAAGGTCCCCAGACATCACTATGGATTATTGAGAATGGATGGGTATTTTTATACGGTTGAATTGAATAAGAGTTGCGGGCATGTTTAACGAATTGACAAATTTCACACCGAAAATATTTTGGACTTTTATTGCTGAATAATGAAGGTACAAGAAATTTGGATGACCTAGTCTATAATGCCATAACATAACTGCACTATCATTATTGAAACGAGAAACAAAAAAAGAAATTTTTGTAGACTGATTGTTTGCCTTGTTCGAATCTGCCTTATGAGTTTGTTGTTTCGGAAGATCACCAACCTTGAGGATATAGAGCCCCGAGCACATCTTAGCATTGCCAACTGTCTTCCCCGAATTCAAGTCCTGAAATTCACACGAGTTTGGGAAGAATTTAGTAACACAGTTAAGCTCTTGAGTGAGTTTTGTAATAGAAAGTAAATTGCAATCTAAGTTAGGGACTAATAGGACGGAGTTTAGGGTGAGGTTCTTTGATATAACAACAGAACCTGTTCCTGTTACTCTTGAGAGAGACCCATTTGCTATTCTGACAGAAATTTTTTCATGATAGGGACTATAAGTATTAAAAAATCCTTGCATATCTAGTCATGTGATCGGAGGCTCCTGAATCCACAATCCACGGGCTTAGTTTCTCTCTTGTTGCACTAAGAGCATTTAAAAATTACCTTTGTGAGCTAAGGATCCAGTTCCAATTACTGAGGTATTGGAGGATTGTTGCTGGTTGATTAATTTTTGCAAAAGCTCCATTTGTTCTTTGCTGAATAGACTTTGTTCTGGTTGTGTTTGATTCTTGTCACAGGAGGCCAGATGTCCACGGCTTTATCTGTTGTTGAATGGACGTGCGGGCTTCCAATAAGCAGGTTTTCCATGGATCTTCCAGCAGGTCTCTTTGGTGTGACCAGTCTTCCGGCAGTGATCGCACCAAGGTCGTCCTTTTCTCGGTCTGTTGTCTCCAGTTTGATGTTGAGGGCCTTGAACCGTGAGTGCAGAAACTTCAGGGCTGTGAGCAGTTGGTGGTCCCATCATCACTTTCTTTTGACTTTCTTCCATGCGAACTTCTGAAAACGCCTCTCGAATGCTAGGTAGCGGTTTCAGCCCCATGATTCTTCCTTGAACTTCATCAAGGTCCTTGTTGAGGCCCAACAGAAACTTATAGTCTTTTCTTTTCAATGATTTTCCGGTATTTGATTCCATCTTCTGGGCAGTTCCAATCATATTCTTCAAACATGTCTAATCGCTGCCAATTCCGTGTGAGAGTGTTGAAGTATTGAGTGACTGTTAGATCTCCTTGGCATAGATCGTGGAGAATACTTTCAACAACGAACAGTTCGGATGCGTTTTCAAAGCTGGAGTACATTTCTTTGGCTACGTCCCAGATTTCCTTTGCTCTCCCATACAGTAGGAAATTTTCTCGTATTTCGTTTATCATCGAGTTGATAAGCCAGGACATCACCATATTGTTTTATGACTTCCATGTTCTGTACTTCGGATCTTCTTTGCTTGGTGGGGCTGCTACTCCGGTGAGGTAGTCGTCTCTTCCCTTTCCGCAAATGAACATCATTACTGATTGTGACCACTGAAGGTAATTCTGTCCATTGAGTTTGTGCCCTGTAATTGTTAGATATGGTGACTCATTTTCTTACGGGGAAAGATAACATAGCCACTAAACAATCCTTATTCGAGTAGGAGATTGACTTGAAAACTCCTAATTCTAATTGGTTTGGGATATCAATGGTCTTGTTCACCGATTAACCTCTCCTATAAATATAGGGTCCAACCTATTGTATTGGTTGTACAAAGATAGAGAGAAGAAAAGATGCAGAGTGGTTTTCAAAGCTGGAGTTTAATATTTCAGTCTTCACCCATATATTCCAAAACCCTTTAAAATTGATACATTGCATTACTGTCGTTTTTATTCTTATGAATTCTATTTTCCAATTAGTTAGTAGAGGAACTCTATTTTGGTTCCCTTTTATTTCTATTTTGTAATTAAAAATTTACCATCCAAAATGTGAATTGGAAATGGAGGATTGGAATATCTACACCATGGTTGTAAGCCACCAATTATCCACAGAGATGTGAAGGCTACCAATATCCTATTAAATGAAAAATTCAATGCCAAGCTTGCTGATTTTGGACTGTCCGGAGTCATCCCAACTGAAGGTGGTACTTAGGTGTCAACAATTGTTGCTGGCACTCCTGGATACGTTGACCCTGAGTAAGTATTTTTCATAAAGTAAATTACATTTTTACAATAATCTGATGACTATACAATCAGATACAAATCCTCTCTTTCGGTTTGCAGGTATTTTACATCGAATAGGTTGACCGAAAAAAGTGATGTCTATATCTCGGAGATGATCACAGGCAGGAAAGCACTACCCAAAATTCCTAATAACACTCACATAATTCAATGGGTTGATTCTATGCTTGCTAACGGCGATGTTAAACGTGTTGTTGATCCCAAGCTAGGGAAAGATTATGATGTTAATTCTGCTTGGAAAGCAGTAGAATTAGCAATGGCTTGTGTATCTCGCACTTCCAACGAAAGGCCTACGATGAACCATGTGGTGTTGGAGTTGAAGGAGTGTTTGGCAATGGAGGTAGCTCAAAATGAGTCATACAAATCAATAGATTCAATTGGAATGATATCAATGAACTTGGAGAGTGGAGTGAGTCCCATGGCAAGGTGATATATACCCAATTGAGCTTTTAAATCTAGTGAAATTGATCTTTGTAGTATAAATATACCTTCAACTATTACCAAATAATTAATTTAAAGACATATTCAAAGCACAAGTATTTGACCCTTGGTGCGTTGGTGGTGGTTCTATTACACAAGAAATTGTCTTCATTCAATCAAAATCATTTGATTAGATAAGCTGAAATATAAATTTCCAAGAAGAAAATCTTAGAATTTGAACTAATATAGGACAAACATCAAGATATATCCTGGTTGCCTATACAAAAATGAAATGCCACAAAGATTTGATTAGGCTGGGACTTTTCATGGCTCTTTAAACAAGTGATATGACGATATCCTATGTAGAGTTTGAATGGCTCAAACATAGTACATATTATTCTACAAGTGGAACCAAAAATTTAGGGTGTGTTTGGAAACTAGTGTTTTCGTTTTCGTTTTTTATTTTTTGAGAACAAAATTTTTTCTTGTTCTTGTCCTAAGGGTGATCCGGAAACAAAAACATGTTTGGTTGGAAATTTTGTCTAAAAATTTTTGGGAACAAAAAAATATATATATATTTTTGGAGGTTGAAGATGAAGGTTAGGGTTTGGAGGTTAGGGAATCTGCAATAATTAATTTTTTTTTTGTTGAGAACAAACAGTGCCGAAAACCAAAAAAACACCATTTTGGTGTTCTCAAATTTTGAACTATGGGTGAGAAAACGTTTTTTTACTGTTCACGAAAACAAAAACCATCAAAGGCTCCCAAACGTGTTTTTGTTCCCGTGAACAGTGAAAAAAACAAGAACAAAAACGGAAACCCCTATCCAAACGCACCCTTAGTATTGATTCATTCTTAATGCTATCACCTATGACTTATCAAAGGATGTGACATTTGTGTTCTTCAATAACAATTGCAACAAGCCCAAGTCATTTTAAAATAAAAAAAGTGTCAAGTCTACTCTACAACCTCCACCAATTTGTGAAAGTCACATACTTGTATGGTATTGTATTGAGCATACCTATAATATAAATGACCTATCTTCTAGAATTATTATAACAACCTTGATTATACAATTTGAGAGTCTTCAGTCCAATGCTTGTGTACTTTGCTACTTGTGTATATACACACACAACATTAAATCTTGAAGTAAATATGTTGCACAAGTGTAACATTTTTTAAGTAATGAGGCCACCAACCCATCCCAAAGAGTTTAATTATTCTCACAATACTGCCAATTGTATACTTTTCTCCTTGGAAAAATAATGTTTGACATCCTCAGACATGAACAGATTGACTAAGTAGCTCAAATAATTTTATTCAAGTATAGTATTTAACAACATGAAGGTTGTTTGTATACATATGAGGTAGCAACACATAAAAGCAACCTATAGGTCTGGTCTCAAGAATCTGAGTAGCATGATGAGGATTCCAAAGTACTGCTTCCTCTTAGAATTGCTGGTGGTTTTGTCCTTGTATGTGTGGTTCATGCTTAGGATGGCAATGGGGCGGGGCCGGGCAAGGATCCTATTCTCGTTTAATTTTGTTACCCCCATACCCGTCCCAAACCTAATTATTAAATGGGGCGGGACGGGACGGGCGGTATTTTACATTTAAAAAAAAATTATACAAATGAAGATAATGTGTAATTTCTTAATTTATACTTTGAATATATTATTATTATACAATAAACAAAGTAAACCATGTAATTTTTAATATAATTGATATGAAATTAAGATTAAAAGAGTAAAAAAATAAGGGGACTAGTATTGAGTGAAATATAAAAAAATTAAGGAGATATTTTATATAAAGGATATATATTAATAATATATGATAATGTTGAAGGTATATTAGTAATAGAAATAGTATAATCGGGGTGGGGCGGAGCGACCCCTCCCCATACCTATCCCCATTTATTTAATCGGATCCCCAAACTCATTTAAATCAGGGCGGGACGAATTTTTTTGCCATCCCTATTAATCATGCCCAGGTCCCTTCAGGTTTGCAAACACATATTTATATATATGAAGATATCTATAGGAAATGTCAATTAAAAAGGAGAGTCAAGTCTACTCTCCTACCAGAAAATTACTAATATTTACTAGGTCAGAAGTCATCTACCACAAAGTGTACATATATGTATGTGCATACATCACTGAGTAGTTATAAGTATCCTTCAACCATGCTGTCACCATTTAGAGGTTTGCTAGCTACAGCAACCAGAGTTTTACTTGCTCTGAATGCATCTTACCAAGTCTCATTCATTTTTTTCTTTTTTTTTATTTGGCTCTGGTGTATAACTATAATATTCAAGGTTATCATATGCTTTCTTATACTGGCTAGTAGCTACTTTTTAAAGAATAACATGATGAGCAAGAATATAAATGATTTTTAACAAATATTTTGCAGTGCGACTTGTATACAATTTGACAATAGAATTGACACGAGTATCTAATTTAACATGTTATTTTAGATTCCTTGAAAAAGCTCCAACTAAAAATCATGGATATGCTCAGGTATCGATGCACTATGAATCAAGAAGTTTACAGACTCTATAAAATTAGGACTTCCAATAACTCTGATTTTCCGCTTTTCACTCGACGTCTGAAAGTATTGAATCACTCGCACTACCACGAAACTCTCGCTCCGATCTCCGTACTCTGACAGCTCTACTTCTCAACGGATCAAAGAACCACGAAGCCTCCGGCTCCGATCTCCGTACTCTGTCAGCTTCGCTTCTCACAGATCAAAGAACCACGAAGCCTCCGGCTCCGATCTCCGTACTCTGTCAGCTTCGCTTCTCACGGATCAATGCACACACAGTGCAACAAATGGTGTGTAGATTTTTCAGTATCTAGATCACCCAATTGTACATAAAGATCACATGTGTTGTAGCATAATTGGAGAACCCCAAAAATAAGAGAGAACTAGAAGATGAATAATCACTCAATATTTTTCTCTTTTTCTCTTTCTACAGGAATATCTGAACTGTAGAAGAATTGCAGAGCTCTCAAGACTTGTTTTTCTCTTCTTAATATCTTTTTATATTTATAGAGAGAGAAATCTTCAATTATGGAATAAGATTTCTTAATCTCCAAGTCTTTTTCTTGTCCTCCAAGTCTTAATGTTTTGACCATAAAGTCTTCAAATATAGATCAATATACCAACAATAACTCCTAGACATGTCCAAAAGTGATTAGGAGTTCAAAAGGCATCAAAATAAACCTTCTTTAAAAATTGAAGTCGACAAACTCGAGTTCTCTAGAAAATTAAAATCTCGAGTACTCGATAATTTTACTCATGACGTTGGATGGTGCTAGGTGGCGTCCCAAACTCTCTGGAATGCCATGCCATGGTGTGCACCAAGGTGTCACTTTGATCGAGTTCTCAACCCTATTATCGAGTTCTCGGTTCATTTTCTCGAGTTCTCGACAGATACAAAAATGTTCCAATTTTGTTACTTCTTCGCATCGCCGCTTCCAATCAACTCTACTCCACTTCTCTAGTATTCTTAACCACTTTATGCTTGATTTATCATGTTGATGGTCTTCGTTTGATCTGTCGACTTGATTAACCCAACTGAAGCTTACAACACTCAATATGGCTTTTGATCAAAAACATGCTATTACAAATAAATGTTCATACACCTAACATAAGCAATATATTGGTAATACATAAGATGACGAACTATATATATATATATATATATATATATATATACACACACACACACATAAGCATACCTCCTTTTAGCTGTACCTCTTCAGCATGAAGACTCTTAACACAATGATGGGAATGCCAAAATGCTTCCTCTTTGTTATATTTCTTGGTGCTTTTGCCTTAGTGCATGCCCATGTCCCTCTGGATTCAGGCTTGTTAACACTTTCCAGAGATATGATCATGGTATATTTATTGTTGTTACACCAAAGATAATGCTAATTACACTCTCACTTTTATTTTTTCCTTTCTCAAAGGCTTCATAAGCTTAGACTGCGGGATATCTGAAAATTCAAGCTACAAAGACAAGACAAGAGGGATACGTTACAGTTCAGATGCACCATATATATTCAGTTTCACAACCGAAGAATGGAGAGCTTTCTTCTCTACCGGCAGCTTGGTTAGCTTCCATGTCTTGATGAGGATAAAGGATTTCATCTCATCTTCCATCGCAAGCTCCCACTGGCTCACATCTGCTGCATTGTATGCTTCATCATCATCTGGTTCATCTCCATCTATAAGCAACAAATTTTGCGATGTATCAACCTGTTGAGTGTTGCTATCTGCAACATGTTCTTTTGACTGATGACTCTTACTGTTTAGAACATCTTTTATCTCAACATACACAGGATCACTCTGTACCTTACCATTCCATACCTATTCTGGTATTTTGTGCTCCAATGGTACTGATAGACCACGATTCATAAGATACGTTGTTGTACCGACTGTTTCTGCTTAGAATTGTTCTAGCAATCCTGCCTGAATGCGCATGCTTCTGGCTATCTCAGTCACTTTTCGATTCATATATTCTGCTATGCCATTCTGCTGTAGTGTACTTGGAACAGTCTTATCTAATATGATACTGTTCTCATAACAAAAAATCTTGAACTCAGAGTCTTCGTTTTCTCCACCAAAGTCGAATCTCAGTTTCTTTACCTTCAACCTTGTCTCCTTCTCTACAATGGCTCTCCATTTCTTGAACACATTGTACACTTCACTTTTATGTTTCAAGAAGTAAACCCATATCCTCCTGGAATGGTCATCAATGAAAGTCACGAAGTAAGACTTTCCGCCAAGAGATGAGACAGTTGTTGGCCCCCAGATACCCATGTGAACTAGCTCAAGCTTCTCCACTGTGAGACTTCGGTTATTGCTCTTGAAACTAACCTTCTTCTGCTTACACTCACAGAAGTCGATGTCAATCAATTTCACTGGTAGTTTTTCCTTCGAGAACATAACTGCGAGCTCCTTTTCACTCATGTGACCAAGCCTCTGGTGCCACAAGTTGTGATCCTCTTTGCCTTCTGCAACTGCAATCACTGTGCTAAAATTGGTGGTTGTGTAGAGCATACCTTCTTTCTTCCCTCGTGCTATAGTCATAGCCCCTCTGGAAATCTTCCACTTATCTTCACTGAAAGTGGTCACATAATGATTATTTTTCAATGTAAGACTCAATCTCTACTCCCATTTAGGTGAGTATGAAAATCCCAACAATCAAAAAATTATATTTCATTATGTGGATAGATGTGAAAATTTAAAGATTGACGGGATTATTGAATTGATATTCTATAACACGTGTTTAAGTTGTAGTGTTATAACAAGATTTTATTTTAGATATATGGGATATGGTGCGACATCCTCAATTTATTCATAGTAGAATTATGTACTAGGCTTATTTGGGATGTAATTTGATTCAAGTGATGTATCTTATTATTGAAGCCTTGTAAGGGGATGTAATTGCGCGTTATACTCATATATTTAGAATTGCCTTGGCACGGAAGTACTAGAATGCCAATTGGGCTCCAATGGGAGTTAATGTGGATGAATGCTTATTTATTATATGGATGAATAATTATTTATTATGTGGATGAATTAAATGTGTTTTAATTCATAATTATTTAGCTCAAAATTAATTGAGAATATTTTTTTGTTTAGCATAATTGGGAGATGATTATGAGCATAGAGAAATTTTCGATCTCATTATGCCAAAATAGAATAATATCTTCAATTGAATTTTTAGAAGCCAAATAAAAAGGAAATGTATGTTAAATGTCATTTTGTGCATCTTGAATGTAGATGGCCTCAAAGAATGTAATTGTTGATCTTACTTGAGGAGAAAAACTAGACGGTACCAACTATGACATGTGGAATAGGAAAATTCAATACTTGCTTAATGAACAAGATGTCTTAGAGACATTAACCAATGAAATGACCCCACCTGAGGAGGGCACTACGGCCCAACACCGTCGGGACATAGAATCCTATCAAAATTGGGTGAAAAAGGATCGATGTGTGCGCTTTATTATACTAAGCAACATGCATAATGATCTTCTAGGGGAATTTGAGAATTTCCATACAACTTCAAAGATGTGGGATAAATTGAAAATTAATTTTGGTGGCAGTACCGTTACAAGGCTACGTGCCTTAACCCTTAAGTTTGAAAGTTATAAGATGGATTTCAAGCACACAATGTTTGAACACCTAAGGGTGATGTCGGCAATGATCAGGAATCTAAAGTCTGTTGGAAATGATCTTACGGATGAACAGTAAATTCTGGCTGTTATCCGCTCCTTACCTGATTCTTGGAACCAAATATTAACTCATAATGAAAATATCAAAACCTTTTCTGATATTTCGCGTCATTTGGAACTAGAAGCGGAGCGCTAAGGGGCGATTCGCACTACTACACTTGTCACCCAAGGTGGCAATGATACGACACGTGTGCCTAATCGTAAAAGATGAGAAGGTAGTCAGAATAGGCAAGGAGGAACTAGTAACTTGACACCAGATGCTGACATAGGCTCTAGCAGTGTCAACAAACGAAAAATGTGTAAGCGTGGTGTAAAGAAAAACAAGTCTAAGCTGCAGTGCTTCAATTGTTTGAAGTTGTGACACTTCGCCAGTGAGTGCACTGAGTCAAAAAGGGTAATTACTAAACCAAACTCTTTATTTACTTTGGTATGCTCACATGTACCTGTTTCTCATTCATCTCCTGTGTGGATATTGGATACAAGAGCGACCAAACATGTGACGCAAGAGTGAGTTGGTTTTGTAGATTACCATCGGATACCAATAAGTAGTCAAAGCATTTTCATGGGAAATGGTACTAGTGAGGCGGTTCTTGGAGTTGGTACATATCAGCTCAGACTACGCTCAGGACGTAAACTACTATTGCATGATGTGTTTTATGCACCTAGTGTCCGATATAATTTAGTCTCAATTCCAGCACTTGTTAAATTTGGTTTTTCTTTCCAAATAAGTGATAATCAATTGAATATGTTCTTGGATGGTGTTGCTTATGGACAAGGTTATCTCATAAACAATCTATATCACCTAGATTTGAGCGTTAAGATTTCTTCATCTGAATATTTGACATGTAAAGATGTTAATTATGATTCTGAACTATGTCACACAAGACTTGGTCACATTGGGAAGGAAAGGCTTACCATATTAGTTAAAGAAGGCCTATTGGGGTCTCTAACTATGGTTAACTTGCCCCGATGTAAGCCTTGTTTGGCTGGAAAGATCACAAGCCTTTTGGTAAGGCTACACGAGTTACTTCCCCTCTAGAATTAATCCATTCAGATATCTGCAGACCAATAAATGTGAAGGCACGTAATGGCGCCTCTTATTTTCTCACTTTTATAGATGACTGTACGCGTTATGGTTATGTCTATCTACTTTCTCATTGATCTGAGGCACTTGGGTGCTTCAAACACTTTCATGCAGAGGTTGAGAATCAGATAAAACGGAGAATCAAGGTTCTTCGCATTGTCCGTGGACGCGAGTATCTATCAGACCAGTTCAAGGAACTATGTGAAGAAAAGGGGATACACAGGCAATTAACAATTCCTAATACGCCGCAACAAAATAGAGTTGCAGAACGTAGGAATCGAACATTGTTAGATATGGTTAGATCAATGATGGCGCGAGCTAATCTCCCTATTAGTTTTTTGGGGGATGCATTATTGACTGCTGCCTACATTCTTAACCGTGTACCTTCTAAGTCAGTCCCTAAAACCCTTTATGAACTTTGGCATCATAAGAAGCCAGAATTATGACATATGAGTCCATAGGGTTCAGCAGGTTATGTTCATAATACATCTCATAAGTATGGGAAAATTGGTCCAAAAACATATAAGAATGTTTTTATAAGATATTCCGAAAGCTCTAAAGGCTTATGTGATGTATGGTGAACAACCTCATAAAGGGATGACTACAATTGAGTCACACGATGTCACATTCATTGAGGATCAGTTCCCAATCATAGGTGAAGCTAATCGAATTTTGAACTCTTCAAGATGGTTGACTCTGAAGATCACTTTTCTCCTTTTAGCGAGGGCGAGGAATTAATTTTTTATCCGATCACCAAAGAGGATAATAATCTTCAATCCAGTGGGAGTGGGAGTGGGAGTCACCAAATGGATTCTCAAGAGACTCAAGTTCGTAGGAGTGAACGTAAAGTAGTTCCTCGTCGTCGATTTGCGATTGAAGAGGAAACACTCTTATGCACTCCATTGGAAAAAGATGAGTCAACTTATTTTAGTGAAATGCTCTCTTCACCTGCTCATAATGAATGGATGATACTTGTTTTCCTCTTATGCACTCCACTGGAGAAAGATGAGCCAAATTCTTTTAGAGAAGCGCTCTCTTCACCTGCATACCAGGAATGGATTAATATTATGGAGGATGAGATGAGTTCAATGAGAAAGAATCATGTATGGGAATTAGTTGATCTTTCTGTTGGACGTAAAGCCATTGGAACCAAATGGTTTTTAAAGGTAAAGCAAAAAGCAGATGACTCAATTGACAGATATAAAGCGTGTCTTATGGCAAAAGGTTATACCCAAAGGGAAGGTATAGACTATGATGAGACATTCTCCCCAGTGGTAATATTTGCATCAATTCGCCTTGTTCTAGCACTTGTCGCGCATATGGATTTAGAACTTTTCCAAATGAATGTTAAAACTACATTTCTTAATGGAAAACTATATGAAGAGATATATATGACTCAACCAGAGGGTTTTGTAGTCAAAGGACAAGAGGAAAAAATGTGTCATCTCAAGCGTTCTATTTATGGTCTCAAGCAATCATCTAGATAGTGGAACAAAAGGTTCAATACTACCATGTTGTCTCATAAGTTTGAGATGGTAGAGGAAGATCACTGTGTGTATGTGAAACGATCCAAGGATATTATTCTTATCCTTACATTATATGTTGATGACATTTTGATTGCTGGGAACAATATAAAGGAGATAGAAGTCACTAAAGAGTGGTTGTCCTCAACTTTTAAGATGAAGGATATGGGCTTAGCAAGTAATGTCTTAGGGGTGAAGATCTTGAGAGATCGATCAAAGAAATTTCTATGTTTGTCTCAAGAGACTTATATAAAGAAAATTCTTGAACGGTTTCGGATGCATCACTCTAAGCCCATAGACACTCCTATAGAAAGATGATGCTTACATCTAGGTTAATGCCCTAAAATAGATGAAGAAAAGAATAAGATGTCCAAAGTACCTTATGCAAGTGCAATTAGTAGTTTGATGTATACTATGTTGTGTACTCAATCAAACATTTGTTTTGCAGTGGGATTGGTCAGTAGGTTCCAGAGTAACCTTGGACTTGTTCATTATAAAGTAGTAAAAAGAATTTTTCGGTATCTCCAAGGCACTAAAAACCTAATATTATCCTACAAAGGGGGGGACATGAGATTGAAAGGTTACAATGATGCTGACTGGGCCGGTGATAGAGATGATCGCAAATCCACTTCGGGATATACATTCCTTCTTTGTGGAGGAGTTGTTACTTGGAGTAGCAAGAAATAATCATGTGTAGCTCTGTCAATAATGGAGTCTGAGTATATAGCTTGCTCACTTGCAGTGCAAGAGGCAGTTTGGTTACAGAATTTTTTGCGACATTTTGACTTAGCGCCACACAAAAAGGATGCTACGGTCATTCTTTGTGATAATATGACAACTTTGACATATGCAAAAAATCCCAAGTATCATGGAAAAACCAAGCACATAGGTATTCGTTACCACTACATTCGAGATATGGTTGCGCAAAAGGAGGTGGTCCTAAGACATATATCCATAACCAATATGGTGGCTGACCCAATGACTAAACCTATCCCTAGAGATGTTTTCATATCTCATGTAAGGAGTATGGGTTTACTCAGGATGTGATGTAATGGACACTAAATGACATTTAGTTTGAATATGATTTTATGCATATTATTATACATTTCTTAATGAATGTCAACAGGCATGGATTGTCTCTCTCACACGAGAAATCGCCTTGGCGCTTAGATAGCGAGCAAGATGAGACAAATAATTCTTAGTTGTGTACAAAGAATTCTTCATTTGCCGCCTTGACAAAGGTCAAGATGAGATTCTAAAGAGAATCTAACATGAAATAATACCACATTTTTCATGTTGCCTGACAATAGCCGAATGCGATACTTCAAACAAGCACTTAGATAGTTACTATGTTGAAGTAATCGGGTTAGGCGCTGAGATAACGACTAGACTAAGATTTGAATGACGTATATGAGCTTGACATGCCCAATTGAGTGGGAGCTTCGTCATAGCATACAAAACATACTGTATGTGCTTTGATTGCCGATAGAAAGTGATTGAATTTAACCTTGCTTCATCACTGTGTGAGTTCTAAGGACCATGTTGTATTGGTTCTGCTTATACCCTTATGACCTAGAACTACGTTATGATAAAGAGGACTTGATGATGCTACTTTAGTATGTACCTAAATGACTATGATTGATGTGGTCCGGCGGGGCATATCTAGGAAAACTGTTAAGCCCAATTTGATTAATGTGAATGGCTGGGGAAAATAATTTCATGATACACTATCGTATTGTGACTCATAACCCGGGCGACACTGTCAGAATTTGTTTTCTGACATAGTCTTGAGTACAATTATCGATTAAAGGATTCAATAATTGCATCGAGATAAGTCTCGAGAAGGATAATGGATGATGAATCAGGTGTAACGAAATAGTTTGGGATATAGATGAGATTACTTGTTGGTAGTGATGTACTGTGTTAGTTGGTGGTAGTTTAATGTAGTAATCCTACACTATTCTTTCTCGTCCAATCGCATAATCCATTTCCTGTATGTAAAGATGTGGTAGAGATGAGAGATGGAGAATTTACAAACTCTCCTTACGTGGATGAGTGGGAGATATT
This sequence comes from Cornus suecica, assembly GCA_963922005.1. Classification (NCBI taxonomy): domain Eukaryota; kingdom Viridiplantae; phylum Streptophyta; class Magnoliopsida; order Cornales; family Cornaceae; genus Cornus; species Cornus suecica. The sequence goes on from OY998238.1 coordinate 95,449,143, forward strand.
AGATTAATAAAATAATAGAACATGGTTCTATATTTTATTCAATTATTGTGTATAATTGATGAATAAAATATTGGATATTTAGCACATGTTGGATGCTAAGGTATACCTCAAAATAGGGGTCCAAACCTTAGGAGAGATCCTCTATACATTGTTATACACACCAGATCTGTAATACCCAGTATTTAAATAATTATGTTATTTATTTATTTCTTTTGGATGCCATGGTGGGTATTTTAAATTATTGAGTAAGGGTACTCTAGTCATTTTATGACTACTAGGTAAGTTGGTTATTATGGGATCTGATAAGGGCATATTAGTCTTTAAGACGAGTGGCAGGATGATTATTGTGGCAGATCTAGGGGCATTATGGTCATTATCCATAACCTAGCTTCCCCTATATAACCATAAGGATATTCAGCCTATTATCTCAAGACTAAGAAGAATTTAGGGGTGCGTTTGGAAACTAGTGTTTTCGTTTTCGTTTTTTATCTCTTGAGAACAAAAAATTTTCTTGTTCTTGTCCTAAAGGTAATCCGAAAACAAAAACGCGTTTGGTTGAAAATTTTGTTTAAAAAATTTTCGGGAACAAAAAAAAAAAAAAATTCTTTTGAAGGTTAGGGTTTGGAGGTTGAAGATGGAAGTTAGGGTTTGGAGGTTGAAGATGAAAGTTAGGGAATCTGCAATAATTAAAAAAAAATTTTGCTAAGAACAAACAGTGCCGAAAACAAAAAAACACCATTTTGGTGTTCTCAAATTTTGAACTAAGGGTGAGAAAACGCTTTTTTTACTGTTCACGAAAACAAAAACCATCAAAGGCTCCCAAACGCGTTTTTGTTCCCGTGAACAGTGGAAAAAACAAGAACAAAAACGGAAACACCCATATCCAAACGCACCCTAGACTTCTCTCTTCTTAGTCACTCACCTATATACGTATACATATATATATATAGATAGATAGAGAGAGAGCAAGTACTTGGTTCAGATCTGGATCCGTGGTGTAGTAAGCTCTCCAAATCAGGCAAGACATATGTTTTACTCTTCCTCTTTGTACTAGAATTTGTAACCTTGGTTTGGTACTCCTATAAACTGTTATACATTAATTTCGTATATGTATACTTATGAGTATTAGCATGTTCAAATATGTATTGATATGTAGTTATATGAACATGTATGTGTAGATCCGTAACTACATATGTATATATGTAGTTATATGAACATATATGTGTAGATCCGTAGCTATATGTATGGATATGTAGTTATATGAACATGTATGCGTAGATCCGTAACTATATATGTATATGTGTAGTTATATGAACATGTATATGTAGATCCGTAACTATTTGTGTAGATATGTAGTTATATGAACATGTATGTGTAGATCCGTTGCTATATGTGTAGATATGTAGTTATATGAACATGTATGTATAGATCCGTAGCTATATGGTTATATGTATAGATCAGTAGCCATATGAGCATATATGTATAGATCCGTAATTATGTTAAAAACATATGTATAGATCTGTTATAATATGTTGGTATTTACGTATATATATGATGATATATATTATGTTATACATATATGTATAGATCCGAAAGTATATGTATAAATCATGTGTATATGGATAGAATTGTGATATTTATAACCACTCATGTATAGATCGTTATTGTAGGTTTTGATTCATGATAGTATATATTCTGTTTATATGTATATACATTTATTTGTAGTCATATGTACAGATCTGTTTTACCATGTTCATGTCCATGAATATATACGCAATTTATTATATTTTGTGTAAACTTGTATGAATTTATATGTTATTATGATTCACCACGAATTATACTAAAATATGTATTTTCGACCGTATAAATGAATAGTTTTGACCGTATAAAATACAATATTTTCTGGCGCTGGGGCGCTGCCCCAGACCCCGCCAGGGGGCGCTCAGGAAAGCATTGCGCCACCCCCCCTGGACCCCCTAGGCCCGACCTCATAAATTGTTATACGTTCCCGATTAAAGAATACACGTGAATTAATAAATTCGTAAAATCATAAGATTTAATTAAAAAGAATATGGTCGGGAGATTTAAAAAGGAACCACAAGTAGGCTGACTAATAAACGCAGTCTCACTAATACCGCGGGACTTGGATGAGTTGTCATGACATGACTGAGTTGTCGGGTACGTGGTTATGGTTGAAAATGGAGATGATGGAAATTTGACTTATGGAAGGAATTTATGGTATTTGTTTTATATCTTCACAGTGGTATCCTAGTAAATATAAATATAAGTTATGAAATTAATTATATTTTCATGGTGGTATTCTAGGGAATATAAAGTATAGTAAGATATATTAATATTTATTAATATTTTTGGGATATGTGTCACTGGGAAAGGGGATGGTTTTTAGTACTATGTTTGGGATCATGTAGAGATGTACTTGCTCGTGGGTTTGACCCACCTTTGTTGATATTTCAGGTCCTCGGCAATTGCATTCGCAGGGTTGAGGATTTGTCTCTCCTGTATTCTCGGTCCAGCAGTTTCCTTCCACTACAGGGTAGGAATTCAATCTTGTTGTGGTTAATATAAGTTTGTGTGGTCTAGGGGTCCATGTTATGGGATTCCCAAGTTGTATAAATTTGAAAATTTAAGTTATTTCAAAGATGTATTGGGTGTGATATCTTTCCTGTATAAGTGGTATCATCAACTCTTATTATCTTATCTCTATTTTATGTCTTATCATCTGTGCTTATTTTTGTCAATTGAAGATACTCCTAGTTTTTGTATATGGGCCTGGCCAACCTATGCATGAAAATTATGGGTGTTACAAGATCACTGTCCTAGAGTTATTCTGCACCTAGGTAGCGTAGCAGGGGGGGAAAAGAGACGGGGAGAGAGGTTTGTGATCTAGGGTTGGCGGCAACTTAAAGAGAGGATAAATGAGAAAAAAATTAGGCCAAAAAGTGAAAGTTCTGTAAATTGGCTGAAGTCTAAATTAGACTAGCCACTCTTCGTATATACACAAAGGAGTTCTTTATGTTTTATGTCAAGCCTTTAACATATGCAGTAAATCAAGTCTTGATATATGAAATACATCAAGTATAAATTATGGAAACATCAAGCCTTAATATCATAAAATAAAAATAACGAAATAAATATGAACTCATTTCTAACATGCACCGACCAATAGTTATGAGATATGAACTCATTTCTAACATGCACCGACCAATAGTTATGAGTAGGTACTGATATGGCACAATGATAAAATATCACGTATCAATTTTATAATTTAAATAAAAAAGGAAATTGACCTTATTTTGCTCTTTAATTTAAATTAAAAATGAACTCATGTCATTTTGGTCATTTTACCAAATCAGTGGCAAGAGGAAGTACCGACTCACTATTGGTCATGTGTACTGGTCCTTTTTATTATTTTAGTATTTTATTTTTTATTTTTTTATTTTTATTTTTTGAGAAATCATTTTAGTATTTTATTTACTTTAGGAAGAAACTCACAAACCATTGTATCTATATAGCTTATGGGGACTCAAACCCTCGACTTTCTACTTTCTAAAATGATGAATTACCACTGGACTACAACAATGTTTGATATGTGTATTTGTCTTTCATGTTCAAATTTTTCTCAATCATATGATTAGAAATAAGTCAACTTATCATTTGCATGTATTTTGGAATTAATAAGTGAAATAAAAAAATATATTTCTGTGTCAATTCCTAGCTCTCCACAAGAATAATAAATGATCCAACAGTTCTTCACCAATCAGAGGGGTAGTTGACATTCCCATGATTTGTTTAATAATTCAGCAGCCAAATCCGCATCAAGCTGCCAAAATCAATCCAGTCGCAATAGTTAAGTTGACAACATGTCAATTAAAAAGGAGAGTCAAGTCTACTCTCCTACCAGCAAATTAATATATACTAGGTACATATAGTCATGTACCACAAAGTACATATATATGTATGTGTATGTATAACTGAGTAGTTATAAGTATCCTTCAGCCATGCTGTCACCATATAGAGGTTTGCTAGCTACAGCAACCAGAATTTTACTTGCTGTGAATGCATCTTACCAAGTCTCATTCAATTTTTTCTTATTTTTTATTTTGCTCTGGTGTATAACTATAATATTCAAGGTTATCACATGCTTTCTTATACTGTCTAGTGGCTACAGGCTAAGTAACATGATGAGAAAGAATATAAATGGTTTTGACAGTTAAAGTAAACATAATATTTTGCAGTGGTGACTTGTATACAAAGTGATGATTGAATTGACAGAGCGTCTAACTTAATATGTTATTTGAGAATAACATGACATAAGCAGCATATTGGTAATACATAAGATGGTGGACTATATATATATACACATTAGCATACCTCCTCTTAGCTGTGCCTCTTCAGCATGAAGACTCTGAACACAATGATGGGAATGCCAAAATGCTTTGGAATTGTTATCTTGGAGATGATCACAGGCAGGCAAGCATTACCCAAAATTCCTTATAACACTCATATAATTCAATGGGTTGATTCCATTCTTGCTAACGGCGACGTTAAACGTGTTGTTGATCCCAAGCTAGGGAAAGATTATGATGTTAATTCCGCTTGGAAAGCAGTAGAATTAGGAATGGCTTGTGTATCTCGCACTTCCAACGATGAACCATGTGGTGTTGGAGTTGAAGGAGTGTTTGGCAATGGAGGTAGCTCAAAATGAGTCATACAAATCAATGGATTCAATTGGAATGATGACAATGAACTTGGAGAGTGGAGTGAGTCCCATGGCAAGGTGATATATATATATATCATTGCTTGCATGTTATACCTTGTAATGGTTTATTGGAGTTTTTATATTCATTAAGTCATGTTAAGAGTGTGTAGAGAGCTTTGAGACTTTCATGATCCTGGAGTCCTTTCTAGTTTTCATGGAGTTGTGTGTTTGTATTTGTATTGTTTTGTTGTTTATATTTTGCTGCAAACTGTGGGTTACTCAAAGAGGATGAACAATAACTCTACAATGTTTATATGCAAAAGCCAAATGTTAATAATTCTCTCTCTTGTTCTCCAGCCTACCTTTAATAGTCAATTGTATTACTATTACTGTATTGTCTAAACAAATGAAATTAACAAGAAATATGATGTCTCACATCGTCCGGGTATAATGATAGTGACATGCTTATATGTGAAGTGAAGTGGAGTCTCGAAATAATATACAGTTTTAGGGATCGAAAAAACCCAAATGTAAGAACATTTGTTTATGTAATGACATGATTCTGATAAAAAATCATGTTGAGAGTTGTGTGTTTTAGATCGAGTTGTTAAGAGTTGAATGGTAAGAAAATTATATGTTGAAGATACAAAGGAATTGAAGTGGAACAATGATTGAAAGCGGAAACGTGACAAAATTATATTTTATATATTTTCATTGAGCTTATGTATACATCCCTATATATAGGGTCTAATCTTGCAGAAGAGAAAACCAAAATGTTTACTCCTTCCAAGGTGGCAGAGGAGGTAGTTACAAAGTTCTTCACATCTTCAAGCTGTCCTTGAATTTCATGGATGGTGCATGCATGATGACAGGTGGAATAGAGAGAGCTGGCAGAAGCTTCTTCTTCTGCAAGTGGCTATTTGAGTCACATTCTCTACAAATCTCCACCGTGACGAAAATAGTCCAATGACTAAGTCCATTGACTGAGTCAACTGATTGACGTTACCCCAATGCGCTTTTATGCACTCTGTTCCCCGAGAGATATTGTTTATGCCGGAACACCTTCCTTTTTAGCATAAACACATTTGTAGTTAACCTTTGGAAGTAGGACTAACTTCCAAGTCTGATTCTGGTGAAATGACTTCATCTCGTCATTCACTGCATCATTCCATTTCGTACCATCAGTACTATGTACTGCTTCTTTGTCCATGTACGTGACATCATCGTATGTTGTTGGAAGGGCATAAGCTACCTTGTCTCTCTTCTGGATCTGCTAGTGTCAATAGCTTCTGGCTACTGACTGATCACCAGTTCTAGAGATGGATCATCCACCTCAACTGAGTCATCTTGCTGCTGAGTCACTGATGCTGGAGATCTTTTATTGGAGACCTCTTTTGGTCAGTCTGATTACTCACTGGTCACACGGTACTAGAGATGGTACCATGGATTCTCTACCTCAACCGAGTTCTCTTACTGGAGATCTCTTATGATTAGTCTGTTACTGACTGATTACCGATACTGGAGATGGAACTCTATCCACCTCAACTTGAGTTGTTGACAAATTTCCCAATATTCATTTTCCGGTACTGGAGATGAAACACTTCTTCATCTCAACCTCAACTGCTGACACATTTTCCGGTTCTCGTTTCCCGGTACAGGAGATGGAACACTTCTTCATCTCAATCTCAGCTGCTGACTCATTTTCCGGTACTTGTTTCCTGGTACTGGAGATGGAACACTTCTTCACCTCCCCTCAGCTGTTAACTGGACTACCGGTGCTTGAGATGGAATTTCTCTTCATCTCTCCTCAACTGTTGACTGGTCACAGGTACTAGAGATGGAATTTCTCTTCATCTCTCCTCAACTACTGACTGGTCACTGGTACTGGAGATGGAACTTCTCTTCACCTTCGCTTCAGTTGCTGACTCTATTTACTCAACCTCAGCTGCTGAATAGACTACCTATCTTGGAGATCTCTTACTAGAGACTTCTCCCTCACCTACTCTCTCTAGCTGTTGACTCTTCCTGATTATCATTTCCACCTTTAAGATGATCAACTGCTAGAATGGTTACTGGTATTGGAGATGGAACTCTCTTCACCTCTATTTCAGTTGTTGACTGGACTACCGATACTGGAGATGACACTTTTATTTATCTCTCCTCAGCTGCTAAGTGGACTACCGGTACTGGAGATGGCATTTCTCTTCATCTCTCCTCAGCTGATGACTGGCTACCGGTATTGAAGATGAAACTCTCTTCACCTTCACTTCAGCTGCTGACTCTGTTTACTCAATATCATCTGCTGACTAGACTACCAGTACTGGAGACCTCTCCCTCAACTGCTGTGTTATTGACTGGATTACCGATGCTGGAGATGGAACACTCTTCACCTCCACTTCAGCTGTTGACTGGCTACCGGTACTAGAGATAGTATTTCTCTTCACCTCTCCACCTCAGCTACTGACTGGATTACCGGTACTAGAGATGACACTTCTCTTCATCTCTCCTCAGCTGCTAACTAGACAACCGGTACTGGAAATGGAACTTCTCTTCACCTCCACTTTAGCTACTGACTGGCTACCGGTACTGGAGATCTCTTACTGGAGACCTCGTCTGAATAGTCCCTTCTTGAACTGCTTGTTGAATCTACTCTTCTGGATACCGCTCTCTCATACAATTCATATTGTAGAACTGATTGAAGGTTAGGCTGTACTAGGCTTCCTGGTCCTGGTATGTCTGAGCAAATATCCATCTCAATAAAGCACTAGGTTGTACTAGTCTTTACTGATGGTACCTAAGATGTTGACTAATTTCCTGCCCTAGAGATGGGACCATTGATCCTCCACCTCCCCTGAGCTCTTGTGCCGAACTTGAGTATTGTCTTATTGTACCGCAAGCTTGACGATTTACGAATTTCTAATCTTCATCCGAGAAGTCCTGGCGCTCGACATCCAAGGCTTATCCTCTACAAAATGAGCTCTCACTTGACCTTATGTATACATCCCTATATATAGGGTCTAATCTTGCAGAAGAGAAAACCAAAATGTTTACTCCTTGCAAGGTGGCAGAGGAGGTGGTTACAAAGTTCTTCACGTCTTCAAGTTGTCCTTGACATTCATGGATGGTGCATGCATGAGGATAGGTGGAGTAGAGAGAGCTGGCAAAACCTTCTTCTTCTGCAAGTGGCTCTTTGAGTCATAATTCCTACATAAATAACACTTAATGGTTTCATATTTTCCATTCAATACATTAATGTATTTAACAATATTATTCAACTTGCAATCTAGGAACTTATCCTCAAGTGGACTGACAGGGGAGATTGCTCCTTACATATCCAATCTCACAGTGATACAGTCTTTGTAAATATCAAACTTGCTACTAATATGAAAATCTGATATATTTTCTACATTTTGAAAACTAAAAAAAAAATCTCTACTTTTGCTCAATTCAGGGATTTGTCAAATAATAAGCTAACTGGGAAAGTGCCTAGTTTTCTAGCTCAACTGGCTTCTTTGACATTTCTGCAAGTTACTTTCTCTGTGACATCTATCGTTGTGCTTAACAGGCTACATAGCAGTAGATCATGTTTGCTCAATCTCCTTTGGCAGAAACTTAAGAGGAAACAATTTCAACGGCTCAATTCCAGCAGAACTACTTGAAAAGTCGAAAAATGGATAACTCTTATTGAGGTTTACTCTTTTTGCACAAAAACAAATGACCGAAAAAAGAAAAGTTGTCATGATTCTTGACTTCATAATTTTACCTCTATATATGCCAGAGAGGTCTTACAATCCTACACAACTTGTTTACATTATTATTTTTCTTGAAGTGATAAAATCTTGCATATGTCCATACTGCAAAGTTGCTAAATCATGACCTCTTAATAGCCAATGTTGAGAGGTATAAGATATACAATAAGCATTAATTGATTCTTAGTTAATAATTGTCGTAAAAAACAGTGTGGATGCAACTGGAGCTACTGAAAGCACAACTTCTTGTCAATCTATTCCTTGCGAAAAGAAAAATAACAGGATTGTTGTACCGGTAGTGGCATCTGTTACTGCATTGTCTGTACTATTCAAAAGCGAAGACGAGGAATGAGAACCATCATCTCATAGTTCAAAAATCAAAAGTTCAGAATTTTAATAGCGAACTTACAAGGTTTCGCAAATTAAACTCTAATTACTAATTCAATGAGATCTTAGTAGTCAGGAAACAGAAACAAGGGTCCTTCGATGTAAGGAATCGAGAGTTCACATACTCGGAGGTACTGAGTATTACTAACAACTTCGAAAGGACTATTGGGAAAGGAGGATTTGGAACGGTATATCATGGCTATGTTGGTGATTCTCAAGTTGCTGTAAAGATGCTCTCTTCATCATCAAGTCAAAGCTATAAGGAATTCCAAGCTGAGGTACTTTGCATAACAGCTTTTTAACAATATCTATTGCTGTGTGGAACCCATAAAATTAAAGTTGCTTGTTTAGTAGTATTTCAAATAAAAATGAATATTTATGACTGAAAATCTCTTATATAAACTTTGAGTTCATTAATACATGCATTATCTAAATGTTATTCCATTTTTCAGGCCAAATTTCTTATGAGTGTTCATCATAAGAACTTAACTGCTCTTGTGGGGTACTGCAATGAAGGCGCCGCCATGGGAATCATCTACGAATACATGGCTCATGGAGACTTGGAAAAGCACCTATCAGGTATCGATATCACACTTGAAAGTTATGCATGATTGTAAATTCTTATCGTTGACACGAGGAGTTGTATTGCCAAATTATGGACACAAATAGCAATTCCAATGTTTTAAGTTGGGAAGAAAGGATTCAAATAGCGACCGATGCAGCACAAGGTTAGTAAACAGAGATATGAATGCCATTTTCGCCCGTCTCTTCTCATTTTCTTTTTCCGAATCTATTAACCTCCAAAAATGTGTATGGGATTTTGAAGGATTGGAATATCTACACCATGGTTGTAAGCCTCCAATAGTCCACAGAGATGTGAAGTCCACCAATATCTTACTAAACGAAAAGTTGCAAGGCAAACTTGCTGATTTCGGACTGTCCAGAGTTTTTCCAACTGAAGGTGGCACTCATGTATCAACCATTGTTGCTGGCACTCCAGGGTACCTTGACCCTGAGTGAGTATTTTTTTCCCAATTTAAAATTTTAAAATCATATATTTCAAGTGGTTAAGTTAATTACATTATTAGAAAGAAATGATGTAATAGGGATGGATGTTCAAAAAACATTTTTGTTTGCAGGTATTTCATATCAAATAGGTTGACTGAGAAAAGTGATGTGTATAGCTTTGGAATTGTTATATTGGCGATAATCACAGGCCAGCCAGCAATACCCAAAAGTTCTAACAACACTCACATCATTCAATGGGTTAATTCGATGCTCGCTAATGGGGATGTTAGTAGTATTGTTGATCCTAAGTTACAAGAAGATTATGATGTTAATGCTGCTTGGAAAGCAGTAGAATTAGCAATGGCTTGTGTGTCTCACAGTCCCACCAAAAGGCCAACCATGACTTATGTGGTGATGGAGTTGAAGGAGTGTCTGCCAAAGGCAATAGCTCACAATGAGTCTGATGAATCAAATGATTCAGTTCATATGGTACCAGTGAATTTGGAGAGTGAAGTGAGTCCCATGTCAAGGTGAGATCTCTGCTAAAAGGTTACTAATGGTGGATGCTTCGGGTTATATTGATCAAGTTACGTGAAGTGTGTGGGGGATGGAAGAGTTCCTAGGTCTTTCACCATGAGGATCTAGGTTCAAATCCTTCTAACTACGTTTCTGGGACCATTGGAGGTTTACCCGGTCGTTAACTTTAGGGCCTCGGAGATTAGTCGAAGTGCGCGTAAGCTGGCCCGGATCACCCCGGTTACCGAAAAATAAAAAATTTGTGTGTAGAGAACTTTGGGATAATTATGATCCTGAAGTGGATTGGTGTGTTTATGTTTTCGATATTTGTTTGTTTATGTTTTGGTTGCAAATTGTGGGTTATTTAAAGAGGATCAACAAATTATCTCAGCTTTGATCTGCAAATACCAACAGTTAAAACTTAATTTCTCTTGTTCTTCAGCCAACCTCTAACAATCAATTCTATTCCTTTGTTGCTCATTGTCGAAATAGTACTAGCGGAAGCGATGGAGGAAGCAAAAAAAAAAAAAAAAAGATACAGTGAAACAAAATCTATGCAGCTCTTGAGAAAAAATTGGTTTGTATGACGTTATTAGTACAACCAACCAACGGATTTATAATTCAAGGAAAGTGATTCCACATCAGTTTAGTATATTAGTACAAAGTCAACTTTTTCTTCCTTGAATGAGGTGTATCTATTGGTTGGCTATGCCAATGATGTGGTACAACTGCTGCAGATGAATTTTCCATTCTGTCAGTATTAATGGAAGTCTTGGCTCTTAAACAAGTGGTTTGATGATATCCAATGCAGAGTTTGAATGGCTCAAACATGTTTAGTACATATTATTCCACAAGAGGAACCAAAAATTTAGTATTGACTCATTCTTAATGCTATCACCTACCAAAGGATGTGACATTTGAGTGCTTCAATAACAATTGCAGCAAGGCCAAGCCATTTTAAAATATAAAGTGTCTAGTCTACTCTACAACCTTGATTATACAATTTGAGAGTCTTCAGTACAAAGCTTGTGTACTTTGTTTCTTATGTATATACACACACAACATTAAATCTTGAAGTAAATATGTTGCACAAGTGTAACATTTTTTAAGTAATGAGGCCACCAACCCATCCCAAAGAGTTTGTTCTTTCTTACAATATTGCCATTTGGCACAAATATACTTTTCTCCTTGGAAAAAAATATGTTTTGACATCCGCATACATGAACAGATTGAGTAAGTAGCTCAAATATTTTTATTTAATTATATTATTCAACAACATGCAGATTGTTTATATAGATATGATGTAGCAACACAAAAAATGAAACCTCTTATAGGTCTTGTCCCAAGGATCTTAGTAGCATGATGGAGATTCCAAAGTGCTGCTTCCTCTTAGCATTGCTTGGTGATTTTTTCCTTGTAGGTGTGGTTCATGCTCAAGTCCCTTCAGGTTTGCAAACACATTTCTTATAGAGATCTTCATATATATAGTATATTTTTGTCCGCTCAGTTTGGCACAACTTATACTTCTGCTTTTACATAGAAGAAAAAGAAAAACAGAATCCATTTTGAGAAACTGGTACCCCTAGTCTCTTTAAAACGTTCTTCAAATGGCTAAAAACTATTGTAAATTTTTTTGCCAAATATTTTTGAAAAAATCTTTTCACTCCAAAAAGCCAAAACCAACTTTTGAAAAGTCAATCCAAACAAGGGTTAAGCATATTATGTATAACTAAGCACTCTCTCTACATATATATATATCAGGATTCATAAGCATAGATTGTGGAGCAGCTGAAGGTTCAAACTACACAGATGATACAACTGGAATAGATTATATTTCAGATACAGATTTTGTAGACACTGGTGCAGGCAGAACTATATCACCTGAATTCAAGACTAATACACTCCCACCACAATTTTTCAAAGTGAGAAGCTTTCCTCAAGGAGACAAAAATTGCTACACACTAAGGCCTGCACAAGGTAAAGGTAACAAGTACTTGATAAGGGCCAGGTTCTTGTATGGAAACTATGATGCAGAAAATCAAGTACCAGAATTCGATTTGTACATTGGAGTTGAATACTGGACCACCGTGTCATTAGATGACGCATCAAGTCGCTTTAGGTGGGAGATCATACATGTTCCCACCACGGATTATATATACGTTTGTCTCGTAAACAAAGGCCTTGGAACACCATTCATATCAGCATTAGAGCTAAGGCCTTTGAATAATTCCATATATGAAACTAAATTTGGATCACTTGGCCTCTTCATGCGTTATGATTATGGTTCAACAACCAATGAATTAGTCAGGTTAGCCACTTGTTTTTTTTTTTGTCAAGATTTGTTAGACAGAAAATTTTAGGCCCTGTTCTTTCGAACTCTAAAACAGACAGTTTTATAAATGTTTTCAGAAAACTCAACCAAACAAACTTTTCGTACAGTTTATGATTTTCAGTCTTCAAATAATATAAAACTGTTTTCAAAAATGAAAACCAAGCATGCCCTTATATTCTGTTTTATATCCAAGTATTGAAAGTCAATATCTTGTTCTGGAACTAATGTCTTGTTTAGGTACAAAGATGATGTTTATGATCGAATGTGGAACCCTTATGATATGGGTGCCTACACAAAAACCATAAGCACCATGTCTGCCATCGACTCCTTAGGTTCTAACGACTTCCATCCACCATCTATCGTCATGAGCACCGCTGTGGCGCCACTAAATGCTAGTGAGCCATTGAGCTTTTGGTGGAGTCCTGACAATGCCACCGATGAATTTTATATCTACATGCACTTTGCTGAAGTTGAAGTGTTGAAAGCCAACCAATACAGAGCATTTAACATCTATTTGAATGGGGAGAGCTGGTATGATGAGCCTGTTGTTCCTCACAAACTATCAACATATACAGTATACAGCACATTATCCGAGACTCGTTCAGTGTTCAGAATTTCATTGAACAAAACTGAGAGTTCAACACATCCACCAATCATCAACGCCATCGAGGTTTATACTGTGAAAAAGATGCTAAATTCACACACAGATGACCAAGATGGTATCTTCTTTTACCACCTCTACATTATTCTACACTCTGATTTTACTTTCTGGCTTTTTCGTGATCTTCATATTTTAACTCCTACTAAAATATATGCTTTTGGAATGTTAGTTGAAGCTATTGTGAACATCAAGTTGATGTATGGAGTGATAAGAAACTGGCAAGGAGATCCATGTGCCCCTAAAGCTTTTGTGTGGATTGGCCTCAATTGCAGCTATGATGGTTTTGATCCTCCTAGGATCATCTCCTTGTATGTTGATTAATGCCTCTGATTAACCAATCTAAGTAGATTTTAATTTTTCAATTACGTCGCGTCACAAAATTATTGAACTTGTAATCAGGGACTTGTCCTCAAGTGGATTGACAGGGGAGGTAGCTAATAACATATCTGAACTCACAATGCTACAATTTTTGTAAGTGTGTAGTCATTTTACATGATCATTATATGTCAGCTTCTTAATGATGCAATTATATATAAAAACAAATAGTTAAAAAGTTGTGCATCTGATCATTTCAGGGATTTGTCAAACAACACCTTAACCGGCCAGGTTCCTGATTTTTTATCTCGAATGGCCTTCTTGAAAGTCTTGTAAGTGTCTTTGTTTTTGGATTCATTTTCGCTCAATGGCATGAGAAATTTGGAGACAATGTTAGCTCTTATTTTGCAGAAACTTGAAAGGAAACAATTTCACTGGCTCAATTCCAGCAGAACTTCTAGCAAAGTCGAAGAAGGGATCGTTGTCATTGAGGTTTGCTCTTTTCTGAGAAACCATAAATCCAAGTTACTGAAATGCCTAATGATTATAGTAAACTTAGATTTCTTTTTTCAACCCTTTTTTGCTTCTTTATTTAGATGTCATCTATGTGTTTCAGCTTCCAAGTTTAACATTTTTCATCTACAACAGTATTGATGAAAATGAGGTTGAAAGCACAAATCCTTGTGACTCTAATCCATGCAAAAACAAAAAGAACAAGGTGGTTCTTCCGGTAGTAGCATCTGTTGTCGCGTTAGCTGTGCTTTTTACTGCAATCATGGCTGCTTTATGGGTTGTAAAAAGGAGAAAACAAGGTACAAGAACCATCATTTACTTGTAAAAAACATCAAAACTTTCGTATCTTCGTAAAAAATTCTCCATATTACAAGGTTTTCTCAAGTGAAATATCTTCATGAAACTTGAAGTGATTGCAGTAGTGAGGAATGTGGATGCTCAAACAAACCAAACAGACAGGTCCGTGGTGGTGAAGAATCGAGAGTTCACATACGCTGAGGTCTTGAGTATTACCAATAACTTCGAAAGGGTTGTTGGGAAAGGAGGATTCGGAACAGTCTACCATGGCAATGTTGGTGATTTTCAAGTTGCTGTAAAGATGCTCTCGCCATCATCCATTCAGGGGTATAAGGAATTCCGAGCCGAGGTAATGCATAGCTCAAATGAAGTATTTTACCACATTTCACTTGGATTAAATAATTTAATCTGTAAGAGAAATTTTCATGCAGAATTTGTAAGCTCTTCAAATGTATATATTGTGGAGGATTAAATGTAGCTCTTATGTTGCAGGCCAACCTTCTTATGACTGTTCATCACAAAAACTTAACTTCTCTTGTTGGATACTGCCATGAAGGCACCAACATGGCCATCATCTATGAGTACATGGTTAATGGAGACTTGGAAAATCATCTCTCAGGTATATATGCATATACGTGTCATATATATATATGATAGTTTTCACCATATAAGTTTGCATTTCTAGTGCAACCAATCTAATCTTTGCTGAGAAAAATAAAAAATTGAATTTCATTTTTGTGGATTCAGATAGAAATTCAAATGTTTTGAGTTGGGAAGAGAGGCTGCAAATAGCAATGGATGCTGCACAAGGTTTTAATTTCCTCCTACTTGTCATTATTCTTCTATAGATTCCAAAATTATGGGCTTTGATAATTTTTATTCTTGTTAATTATTATCAATTTATTTACTTTATTGAAGGATTGGAGTATCTGCACCATGGTTGTAAGCCTCCAATAATCCACAGAGATGTGAAGACTACCAATATTTTATTAAATAAAAATTTCAATGCAAAACTTGCTGATTTTGGACTGTCCAGAGTTATCCTAACTGAAGGTAATACTCATGTAACAACAGTTATTGCTGGCACTCCTGGCTACCTTGATCCTGAGTAAGTAATCTCATGTCCTTACATATATATATATATATATATACACCATTTTAAAACACCAATTCATGACATTGTCTTGATTGAAATAAAATTTTTCATTTTTTTTTTTTGGGTTTTTGCAGGTATTATACATCAAATAGGTTGACAGATAAAAGTGATGTGTATGGTTTTGGAATTGTTATATTGGAGATAATCACAGGGAGGTCAGCATTATCGAAAGGGCACGAAAGGACACACATAATTCAATGGACTAGTGCCATGCTTGAAAAAGGGGATGTTATAAGTATAGTTGATCCGAATTTACGCGAAGATTATGATGTTAACTCTGTTTGGAAAGCAGCAGAATTGGCAATGGCTTGTGTATCTAGTAATTCCTCAAGAAGGCCAACCATGAATTATGTGGTACTGGAACTGAAGGAGTGTTTGGCAATGGCGATAGCGCGCAACGATACAGAATCGAAATATTCCATTGGAATGGTGTCTATGGACTTGGAGAGTGAAATGCATCCCCTAGCAAGGTGATATATATCAGGGCAAAAATAATTTTTAAGGCCTATGTTTGTGTGATATTTAGTATATTTTATAGTACATAGTATGTGTAATATATAATGATTCTACTTTTCATTTTTAATGCTTGTAACATATATAAAAAAGAATATGTTAAGATTAGCTTCTACTTTCGTGGTATAATATTTGCATAGAGGAGAGCAGGGATTCTAGTCCAGCCTTGGGTGAAAAATGTGTGCACCCGTTATAGCAATAATTAAAAAAATAAAATGGCAAACAGAAATTAGCATCTTTTTAAATAGGAAATGAATGATTAAATGGTGGAAATTATTATCAACAAATCTAACAAAATTGGAATATCATAGATTTAGAAACTATTAAATAAATATATAACATTGTATTTGGGTCTCACACTACATCTTATGAATATATATATATGTATATATATTGTCAAATAAAGTATCACTACTCTTAAATTTAGGGCATGTTTAATATCCTGTTTGGTCTCCAAAAATGTGATCTCGGTCTGTGTTTTGGATGAACAGTACAAGACCATGTATTGTTTGGCGGTTTGGCCTCCTTGATTTGGGTTGAATAGTACCAGACCAACCGTTTCATTTTGGGCTAAAAATGAGACAAAAAAAAAACTTACTCTCATATGATTTGGTTTCTGTTTAAGAGAATCAAACCCAATTTCCAAACCAAACCAACAACCCATGATCTTACTTTTGATTGGAGCTTTTGGTCTCAATTTGTAAAAAAGACAATCTTACGTATATAGAAACACATATACATATATGATGCAATATTTTTGAAAAATAATTCTTTCTTTTTTTGGATCAAGCAGTGGTCTAACTTTTTTTTTTTTTTTTTTAAAATGAAAGGTATAGGGTAAAAATGATTTAGTTCAAGTTTTAATTCTTTAATTTTTATAATAGTTGTGTTCTTATAAATTTTAATTAAGGCACCAAAAAGGATTCGATCATTTTCAAAAAAGAAACTTTATTATTTTTTTCTTTTAATATTAATATGTAGGTCTTTTTCATAAAAGTTCTTCACTCTTATATATATTCAACCAGAAATTTCAAGTAGAAAAACCTCAAATTTTATTGTCAAATTTTTTTCAAA
This sequence comes from Cornus suecica, assembly GCA_963922005.1. NCBI lineage: Eukaryota > Viridiplantae > Streptophyta > Magnoliopsida > Cornales > Cornaceae > Cornus > Cornus suecica. Next base: position 95,466,384 of record OY998238.1, read on the forward strand.
TGTAAAAAAACACATTGTATTTTCAAACTATATTTGTGAACCAATTGAATAATTTGTGCAATATAATTTTATTTTGATCCAATATTATAGTTCTTTTAAAAAAATTAATCCTTAAAAAAGATGAATCAAACATTCCTCCATAATTCCGTGACAAACTATTTAACAAATATTTAAATATCTTTTTATTTCCATATTTTCATTCTTAGAACATATATATTTATTAAAGTTTTTATATAAATAAATTCAAACCATTTCAATTCACCAATTGAAATTGACCTTATTTTGCTATTTAATTTAAATTAAAAATGAACTCATGTCATTTTGGTAATTTTACCAAATCAGTGGCAAGAGGAAGTACCGACTCACTGATTAGTAGAAAAGTATTGGTCATGTGTACTGGTCCTTTTTATTATTTTTTGAGAAATCATTTTAGTATTTTATTTACTTTAGGAAGAAACTCACAAACCATTGTAGCTATATAGCTTATGGGGACTCAAACCCTCGACTTTCTACTTTCTAAAATGATGAATTACCACTGGACTACAACAATGTTGATATGTGTATTTGTCTTTCATGTTCAAAATTTTCTCAATCATATGATTAGAAATAAGTCAACTTATCATTTGCATGTATTTTGGAATTAATAAGTGAAATAAAAAAATATATTTCTGTGTCAATTCCTAGCTCTCCACAAGAATAATAAATGATCCAACAGTTCTTCACCAACCAGAGGGGTAGTTGACATTCCCATGATTTGTTTAATAATTCAGCAGCCAAATCCGCATCAAGCTGCCAAAATCAATCCAGTTGCAATAGTTAAGTTGACAACATGTCAATTAAAAAGGAGAGTCAACTCTACTCTCCTACCAGCAAATTAATATATACTAGGTCAGAAGTCATGTACCACCAAGTACATATATATGTATGTGCATATATAACTATGTAGTTATAAGTATATCCTTCAGCGATGCTGTCACCATATAGAGGTTTGCTAGCTACAGCAACCAGAATTTTACTTGCTCTGAATGCATCTTACCGAGTCTCATTCAATTTTTTCTTATTTTTTATTTTGCTCTGGTGTATAACTATAATATTCAAGGTTATCACATGCTTTCTTATACTGTCTAGTGGCTACAGGCTAAGTAACATGATGAGAAAGAATATAAATGGTTTTGACAGTTAAAGTAAACATAATATTTTGCAGTGGTGACTTGTATACAAAATGATGATAGAATTGACAGAGTATCTAACTTAATATGTTATTTGAGAATAACATGACATAAGCAGCATATTGGTAATACATAAGATGGTGGACTATATATATACTCACATTAGCATACCCCCTCTTAGCTGTGCCTCTTCAGCATGAAGACTCTGAACACAATGATGGGAATGCCAAAATGCTTCCTCTTTGTTATAGTTCTTGGTGTTTTTGCCTTAGTGCATGCCCAGGTCCCTCTGGATTCAGGTTTGTGAAAGCTTTCCAGAGATATGATCATGATATATTTATTGTTGTTACACCAAAGATAATGCTAATTACACTCTCACTTTTATTTTTTTCCTTTCTCAAAGGCTTCATAAGCTTAGACTGCGGGATATCTGAAAATTCAAGCTACACAGACAAGACAACCGGGATACGTTACAGTTCAGATGCACCATTTATAGACACTGGTGTAAGCATGACTATATCTCCTCAATTCAATAGTTATACGTTCAACCAACAGTTCTTGAAGGTTAGAAGCTTTCCTGGTTCATGTATGGAAATGACGGACAACCACTGGGATATGCAAATGACGGACATGAAGACAAGGTGTACAGGTTGAAGAAAGCTCTTTGTGGACTGAAGCAAGCTCCACGTGCATGGAATACCAAAATTGACAAGTATTTCCATGATAATGGCTTCGAGAAATGTCCATATGAGCATGCATTATACCTGAAGAAAGGTCCAAAAGGAAGCATACTATTTGCAGGTCTGTATGTTGATGATCTGATCTTCACAGGAAACAACCAAGCCATGTTTGAAGAATTAAAGAAAACCATGATTCAAGAATTTGAGATGACAGACATAGGTCTGATGTCACACTTCCTTGGAATTGAAGTGAAGCAGAATGCTGAAGGAATCTCGATCTGCCAAAGTAGATATGCAAAGGAGATTCTCAAGAAGTTCAGAATGGAATCAAGTAATCCAGTATCAACTCCAGTGGAAAGCAATGTGGAACTCAGAAAGAATGAAGGCGGAGGAAATGTTGATCCAACATACTTCAAAAGTTTAGTTGGAAGTCTTCGGTACCTGACTTGCACCAGACCAAATATACTCTACGGAGTTGGATTGATCAACAGATACATGGAGGAACCAGATCAATCACACCTGAATGCTGCAAAGAGAATACTGTGTGGAAACAAACACATGTTTGTCGAGCTTGATGAGACTAGGCAAGGGCAAGTCTCATTTGGTGACTCCACGAAAATCCCAGTAAAAGGAAAGGGCAAGATTCTGATCAAGCTCAAGAATGGAGATCATGACTTCATATCAAATGTTTCCTATGTTCCAGATATGAAGAACAATATTTTGAGTCTCGGACAACTCCTGGAGAAAGGCTACGACATCAGCATGAAGGATTTGTGTCTAACAATTAAAGATACAAATGAAAATCTCATTGCCCGGATAAAGATGTCAAAGAATAGGATGTTTCCTATTCACATTCAACATGATACAGCGAAATGTTTGAATGCAGTTGTTGAAGACAAGGACTGGCTATGGCATTTTAGATACGGACATCTCAACTTTGAGGGCCTGAAGTTGCTAGCAAGCAAGCAGATGGTGAAGGGACTACCCTACATCAACCGTCCTAATGAAGTCTGTGAATGTTGTGTACTTGGGAAACATCACAGACTAAGCTTTGCTGAAGAAGTCAAATGGCGATCAACAAAGCTGCTGGAACTCATTCACACAGATGTGTGTGGTCCATTGAAGCCAATGTCATATGGACAAAGCAAGTATTTTCTTACTTTCACTGATGATTATAGCAGAAAGACATGGGTGTACTTCTTGCAGAAGAAATCAGAAGTATTTGACAAGTTCAAAGAGTTTAAAGCTCTTGTTGAGAAGCAGAGTGGCCACAATATCAAAACGTTGCGGTCAGATCAAGGAGGAGAATATATGTCAAATACATTCCAGAATTATTGCAAAGAGCACAGCATCCGACAACAAACAACACCAGCCTATACACCTCAGCTAAATGGTGTTTCTGAAAGGAAGTAATTATGAGCAGAGATGTGATCTTTGAAGAAAATGAAGCTTGGAGCTGGGATCAGAATGAAGATGGAAAAACCAAGGAGCTTGTACTTGAAGAAGATGAAGAAGTAGAAAACGAAGCTGTAGTGGAGCCGCAGATTCTACCACATCAATCTCCTGTACCTGCAAGAAATGATCCTTCATCGTCACCAGATGAAAGATCAAGTGAAAGACCCAGAAAAGTGAGAAGTCTAAGGGAACTATATGAAGCCACTGAAGAAGATCAAGACCAGAATTTACTATGCCTATTTCTGGATAGTGATCCTGTCAACTTCACAGAAGCCATCCAAGAGAAGAAGTGGAAGTCAGCAATGGATGAAGAAATCAGGGCCATAGAGAAAAATGATACATGGGAGCTGTGTAGTCTACCAAAAGGTCAAAAACCTATTGGAGTCAAATGGGTCTACAAGACAAAGAAGAATGAAAAGGGCGAAGTTCAGAGATACAAAGCTCGCCTGGTTGCAAAAGGCTACAAACAGAGACAGGGACTAGACTATGGTGAAGTATTTGCTCCTGTTGCCCGATTAGAGACAATCAGGCTGATGATATCTATTGCTGCTCAGAATAGATGGAAGTTGTACCAACTTGATGTGAAGTCAGCATTTCTGAACGGATTTCTAGAAGAAGAAATCTATGTCGAACAACCACTGGGATATGCAAATGACGGACATGAAGACAAGGTGTACAGGTTGAAGAAAGCTCTTTATGGACTGAAGCAAGCTCCACGTGCATGGAATATCAGAATTGACAAGTATTTCCATGATAATGGCTTCGAGAAATGTCCATATGAGCATGCATTATACCTGAAGAAAGGTCCAAAAGGAAGCATACTATTTGCAGGTCTGTATGTTGATGATCTGATCTTTACAGGAAACAACCAAGCCATGTTTGAAGAATTAAAGAAAACCATGATTCAAGAATTTGAGATGACAGACATAGGTCTGATGTCACACTTCCTTGGAATTGAAGTGAAGCAGAATGCTGAAGGAATCTCGATCTGCCAAAGTAGATATGCAAAGGAGATTCTCAAGAAGTTCAGAATGGAATCAAGTAATCCAGTATCAACTCCAGTGGAAAGCAATGTGGAACTCAGAAAGAATGAAGGCGGAGGAAATGTTGATCCAACATACTTCAAAAGTTTAGTTGGAAGTCTTCGGTACCTGACTTGCACCAGACCAGATATACTCTACGGAGTTGGATTGATCAACAGATACATGGAGGAACCAGATCAATCACACCTGAATGCTGCAAAGAGAATACTCCGCTACATTAAAGGTACGATCAATGATGGTTTGCTATATACCTCAACTGATGAATTAAAATTCACTGGCTATTCAGATAGTGACTGGGGTAGAGATTTAGATGAAAGAAAAAGCACAACTGGATTTGTGTTTTTCATTGGAGATACAACATTCACATGGTTATCCAAGAAACAACCGATAGTGACTTTATCATCATGCGAAGCTGAATATGTAGCAGCAAGCGCAACTGTGTGTCATGTTATTTGGTTGAGAAATGTGTTAAAGCATATGGGATTTCCACAAGAAAGACCTACAGAGATATTCATTGATAATCGTTCAGCAATTGCACTTGCAAAGAATCCAGTCTTTCATGAACGAAGCAAGCATATTGATACTCGGTATCATTCCATCAGAGAGCATGTGCAGAACAAAGAAGTGGAATTAATATCTTGCAAGACGAATGATCAAATTGCAGATATTTTTACCAAGCCATTGAAGCAAGACATCTTCAACAAATTGAAGTTTATGTTGGGAATGCAGAGTATCAAGTTTAAAGGGGAATGTTGAAATGTAAACTTGATACAAATCTAGAAGCACCCCTTTGAAGACTTTCTAAAAGCTTTACAAATAAATCAACAATGGTAGGTTGTCTAACTTTGATTTTACCTACCCTTGTGTAACATGTGTAAGTTGAATTCAAAGCTCTACATAGCTATAAATAGATGTGTGTGTGTAGTGTTGAAATATAGAAGCAAGAGAGTGAGAATAGAGAAGAAAAGAATAACTCCTTTGTGAGTTTGTATTTGAATTTTTTCAATATAAATAGAGTGTGTTTTTCTCTCCATCAACACCATAAGTGTTGTATACTTCTACTCTACCATCATCAAAGGCTACCAATATCCTATTAAATGAAAAATTCAATGCCAAACTTGCTGATTTTGGACTGTCCCGAGTCATCCCAACTGAAGGTGGTACTTATGTGTCAACAATTGTTGCTGGTACTCCTGGATACCTTGACCCCGAGTAAGTATTTTTCATTAAATTTTTACAAAAATCTGATGACTAGACAATCAGATACAAATCCCCTCTTTTGGTTTTCAGGTATTTTACATCGAATAGGTTGACCGAAAAAAGTGATGTCTATAGCTTTGGAATTGTTATCTTGGAGATGATCACAGGCAGGCAAGCATTACCCAAAATTCCTTATAACACTCACATAATTCAATGGGTTGATTCCATTCTTGCTAACGGCGACGTTAAACGTGTTGTTGATCCCAAGCTAGGGAAAGATTATGATGTTAATTCTGCTTGGAAAGCAGTAGAAGTAGCAATGGCTTGTGTATCTCGCACTTCCAATGAAAGGCCGACGATGAACCATGTGGTGTTGGAGTTGAAGGAGTGTTTGGCAATGGAGGTAGCTCAAAATGAGTCATGCAAATCAATGGATTCAATTGGAATGATGTCAATGAACTTGGAGAGTGGAGTGAGTCCCATGGCAAGGTGATATATATATCATTGCTTACATGTTATACCTTGTAATGGTTTATTGGAGTTTTTATATTCATCAAGTCATGTTAAGAGTGTGTAGAGAACTTTGAGACCTTCATGATCCTGAAGTCCTTCCTAGTTTTCATGGAGTTGTGTGTTTGTATTTGTATTTGTATTGTTTTGTTGTTTATATTTTGCTGCAAACTGTGGGTTACTCAAAGAGGATGAACAATAACTCTACAATGTTTATATGGAAAAGCCAACTGTGATTAAAGACTTTCAGACGTCGAGTGATAAGAGGCAAGTCAGAGTGATTTTGTAAGTCCTAACTTCATAAAGTTTGTGTACTTCTTGATTCATAGTGCATCGATACCTGAGTGTATCCGTAGTTTTTTACTTGAAGTCTTTCCAAGATTTTTCCACGTAAAAATATTGGTGTCGTCTCTGATTTATTTTCTGCACTTATATTTATTATTGCGTGAATTATATTGTGATAGAATTGAGTTAAATTGACTATTCCGCAATTAATATTTTAATTTGTCAATTAATTCATAAAAAGCCTATTCCCCCCCCCCCCCCCCCCCTTTCTAGGCTTAGTTCACCGTTTTCTAGGTAATTTCAATTGGTATCAAAGCAAGGTTTGTCCTGATTTAGGTTAACGACCTAGACTTAGATCTTGATTTTAGACAATGGACGTACCTCGTGAAGGAGGTTATGTTACTAGGTCCCCTTTGTTTGATGGATCTAATTATACTTATTGGAAAGATAGGATGAGAGCGTTCTTGAAATCTTTAGATAAGAAAGCCTGGCTTGCTATAGAGAGAGGATATTCACCTCCCACTGTGATAGACGAAACTACTAATAAATCTAAATTAAAACCTTCTAATGAGTGGACTCCTGCTGAGACAAATAGTGCAAATTGGAACTCCAAAACTTTGAATGTTTTATTCACTGCTGTGACCGCGAGTGAGTTTATGAGAATTGCCATGTGCGAAATTGCAAAAGAAGCTTGGGATATTCTCTAAGTTACTTTATGAGGGAACTTCGAAAGTTAAACAATCGAAATTTCAAATTTTAAACTCACAATTTAAACAGTTTAAGATGGAAGAGGATGAAGTCTATGTTGAGTTTGAGACTAGACTGATTGACATAGTATCAGACTATCACAATCTAGGAGAGCTCATTCCTGAGACTACTATAGTAAAAAAGATTCTTAGGTCTCTTCTTGAACGTTTTTGGTATAAGGTTACTGTCATCTCAAAAGTAATGAGCTTTAAAGAGATTAAAGTTGAAGAGTTGGCTGGGAATATTAAATCCTATGATATGGAGATGTTCAAAAATCCCCTTAAGAAGTCTAGTAGTGTAAAAGAGAAAAACATAGCTTTTAAAACCACTAAGGAGAATCTTATTGAGTCTGATGAGGAAGTTGATAGTGGTTCAAGAAAGTTTGACATGATCATGAAACAGTTTTATAAGTTTTTAAAATTTTCTTATGGTCAAGAAATGATTAAAGGACAAAAATTTGGAGATAAATCATATGATTTTAAAAATAAAAATAAAGTCTAAAATCAGAATGACAAGTTTGACCCTAAGAAAAAGAAACCTTAATGTTTTGAGTGTCAAGGGTTTGGTCACATAGTTGTGGAGTGTGCTAATAAATTAAAAAGAACCAAAGGTGTAGCTGTTACTTGGGATGGTGGATTAGATGATGGAACAACTAGTGATTCTGCTGAGTTTGATTTGGCTGATAGGTATAAGGATATTACTACACTTGCAGCACAAAGTAAGGAGATTGAAGAAGTTTCTACAAGATGGGCAATGTCTGGGGATGAAGATTCTAAGTATAATGAAGATCGTGGGGACTCGTATGAAGATGCTTACAATAAACTTTATGAAAAGTCCACACATCTTAGCAAAGTCTTTTCTAAATATATAGTTCAATTTAAAAGTATTGATAAGGAAAGACAGTCCTTAAGAGAATAATTAACTGATACTACATTTTTCCTAAATCAGCTTCAGACACAAAGAGCTCAATGGTCTGAAGAATTGATTAAGTCTGAAAAAGAAAGGAAGCAGGCTTTGAAGAGTGTAGATGATCTCAATAAGGAATTAGTTACTCTAAGATCTGATATAATTGAGAAATCTACGAGAATTGAGGTTTTGGAAAAGCAATTGAAGGATGATAACTCAACTATTTGTAAATAGTCTAGTGGAACCCTTAAGCTTGATCATATGTTGAGTGTAGGTAAATCTGTGGGAAACACTAAAGGATTGAGATTCGTAGGAACAACGAATAATTCAAATGTCATTCCTAAAACTACTTTTGTTAGTGCTTCCCAAGTAGTATCAAGTTCTTCTTAAGGTAATTCTGATAGAAATCCTAATGTTCAATCTTATGTCAGAAAAACGGTTGAGAATAAGACTTCTTTTACCTTTAAGTATCATAAGAGTTCTAATAATGTTTTTCAAAAATTTGTTCCTATATGTCATCACTGTGGAGTGAAAGGTCACATTCGACCCTACTGTTCAAATTTAAAAGGAAATACTTTGAAATAAAAAAGGAAACAGAGAACTCAAACAAGACCCAATGTTCATGATCAAATTTGGGTGTTAAGTGAAGAGATAAAGAATTTTTCTAATTTGACAAGTAGAACACCGAAAATTAGACATGCTTGGATTAAGAAATGTGATATACATTGTTTTGCTGCCAATACTGCCCTTAGAGCATGTAATTTCTAGTTCATGGTGTTTTAATAGTGGATACTCTAACCACATCACCTGAAAATAAGTCATTCACCAGACAACTTGTACATTACTACCACACATATATGTCTACCCATATAAATACACAACTCCTCTCATTTTCACTCATTCCACTTCACAAAAAAAATGGTTGACCTGTAAAATTTTCTGCGCCCAAAACCAATATGCAAGAAATGAGAATTTCGACCCCTTGGACTCACATGCATGGAATCTCCTTACAGACACTGACAGCGACATATATATAATATATGCGTATATATAAATACATATACAGTAGTTTTATAATTTCATTTGACTTTGTAACGTTCATAAGCATATATATTGACTTAGGACTATTAACTTTTTAAATTAGATACTATGCTACCTTAGGATCAAAATCAGCATTCACATTAGACCTCAAATCATACAATATTATTTATTCAACAAAATAAGTATTAAGAACCATATATATTGATACACATATGATAAAGTACTCTGCATAGAATAGTATGGGGATGCCAAAATGCTTTCTCTTTTCACCAATTCTTTCTTCTTTTGCTCTTGCTGGTGTAGTTCATGCACAAGTCCCTTCAGGTATGTATATACACTCTGAACATTTATGTTGTTATAAAAAAACATACAGCTACTATTAAGATCTCTACCCAGTTTTTTTTTTTTTTTTTTCAAATATCAGCCAAATTCATAAGCTTGGATTGTGGGATTGTAGACACATAAATTTGGTGATGATTTAATCACTGTTGGATCGGTCGACTTAAGTCAATAAGCCTCGGTCAAATTCATTGACAATTACGGGTCCCACAATTGGACACGTGTCAAATTCTCAGAGGTTGGAGTTATATGCTTTTAGTTCAAAATTAAATTTGGATTTATTCCCATAAATAATAAATAAATAAATAAATATTATTTTATGGGATTTTAAGCATAATTGGTGGGTACTTTCCAAAATTAAGACCCCACCTTTGGCCTATAAATATAAGGTCACCCAACACATTTGAGGGGAGAAAAAAAAGGAGAGAAGAAGAAGACGACTGCAATAAAGCTCTGCCGACTCCAACTCAGCAAAACCTCTAAAAATTCTTGAAGACAAATAACAACAAGCACGCCACACCTGTGCCGTTCTTCTTCAAAGACCTTCAGCAAATCAAGATCTCTTCAATTCCGAAGAACACAAGCAACAATCAAGTAACAGTTCAAGATCAAGCTTTCAAAGCCCTTGCACCAGAGTTTTAGGAGATTTAATTAGAGGAAGATTCTTATTTATTTAAGAATCGACCACAGAGAATTGTACTGTTAGTCACTAATTAACCCTAGAGGGGGGGGGGGGGGGGTGAATAGGGTGTTCAAAAATTAGGTCTAATTCTTTTCGAGATTAGAACACTCTCATATAAAAACTATATCACAATAAGCAAGTGAATGATTTAATTTGAACTTCTCTAACTATTAATTTCAAGACAAGATATCATACAAGATATTCAAGCAATTATGGCATGCAAAATAATTAAGTAAAGAGAAAGAGATAGAGAGATTTGACACCGTGATTTTTTCGAGGTTCGGTAACTCCTACTCCTCGGCTCAAGAACCCCTTCTTGAGACTTTTCCCGATCCTTTCACTATGGCCCTTCCTTCACAGGTGGAATGACAAACATATACAACACAAGCCTCTCGAGCTTGTCCCTCAATCAAGAGAACAACCCTCTCTTGAACAATCGGTGGCTTCACTTGTCCGAGATTACAAATTCGTATGTAATCAATAAAATCACTCAAGAACAAAAACACTCAAAACCCAAAGGTGTTTATGGAAGATAAATCAATATAAGCTCAAGTGTTTTTGGTGATTATACAATAGCTCTAGAAATGTATTCTCAAAGGGTATGATCAATGAATGATATTTGGAGAATAAGAAGAGATACTAGAGGTTTTGATTTTCAAAGAAACTTGGAGAAAATCAGATTTTCAAAGCTTGGTTTCAATGGCTTTTGTAGAGAAAATTTCTGCAGAATTTTTGATAGCTTTGTTTCTTCTTGTATTTCAATCTCTTAATCTTCAATATACACATCTCATTCTATATATAGCATAACATTAGGGTTTTGAAGAATGATTATAGTATTTGAAAGATAAGAGCCGTTTGAATACCATTGAACACAGTCCACAAAACATGGGAAATGTTTTCTGAAGAATCTGCAGGTTTTGAGGATCTTCTAGTCGACTACTTCTCTGTTGTAGTCGACTACAATGGACCATCTAGTCGACTAGATTGAGTTCTAGTCGACTACTTTGGACCATCTAGTCGACTACAATGAGTTCTAGTCGACTACATGAAATAGTCTAGTCGACTCAAGCTCTTTTCAGTCGACTCTTTTGATGTGAATGAAAAACCTATAGCTACTGATTGTTTTAGTCGACTAGTAGAAAATACACAGGCTCATTTTAGTCGACTCAAACATGAAAAACATTTAATAAAAATATTTTTCTTTCCGTTTACGTTCGGTAAAGCGTTTTTCATTTCATTTGAATTTGGTTCATTTTATACTTGAGCTTATATGATAAAATTGACACATAAAATTACCTTGTTACAATGATCGCTTCCCGACCTATCTACCCCAAGTCTTGAGTCTTCGACTTTCGCCTTTGCCGTTGATTTTCCATTTGCGCTTCAATTTCTTTTACGGTTTTTCGCTTTAATTCAAGCTTTCTTTCCGAACTTGCTTTCCGGGTCGTTTTCTTTCCGAGTTTGTTTTCTGAGTCGTTCACCTGTCTTTTGCTGCAAACTTAAGCTCGAAAATTCATTAGTATCAAACACTCTTCAATGGTTTGTTATCATCAATTTTGGAATTGTTTGCCGAAAGTAAATTTCAAAGCCAACAATCTCCCCCTTGATGATGACAAAACATTTTGTGTTTGCTTGGCATTTGGCGAAACATCAAGTGATGCTCCCCCTCAATATGTGCATACTATTTTGTTTAAATGCTCCCCCTTAGAAAATGAAATTTGCAATTTAATGGGCATTTTGATACAATATATAAATAGGCGCACATTTGAGATAACAAATATAAACAGCATATCATAGATGTTTCAATTTAAAACAAGCCGTTTATACTAAAAAACATGGAAATAACAAACAAGTCGCAAATAACCATAACAAGCCACACAAAAACAGAAATTGCTAATGTCGGATAATGAAATACATGATAGTGCAAATATCATAATTTTTCCCCCTTTTTGTCAGCGTCGAGGGGTGCGTGAGCGAGGGTTCCTTTGTCCAAGAGTGAGGTCATCAAGTGACCCGGCCAGATTTGTAATACGGGTAGACATTTCCTCATCATGAAGAACAAGGCGCTCATTGATCAATCGAATGGCTTCCGTATTCTGATTTACGGTCGTATCAAGGCGCTGAAGCATTTGTTCCTGCTGCCTAAATAGCTCCGTATTGCTTTGAACAACTCCAAGAAGTTGGGTGAGAACAGCAGCCTGAGAAGCCGAAGCACTGTCCAATGGAGGAACTGAGGAAGAGGCTTCCTGGCGCGATGCAGAACCGCTAGGAGCTGTACGCGAACGAGGAGCAGGTGCACTTTCAGAAATGAAATTTCCTTCCGCATCAGAAAGAATATGCATATGCTTGACATGAGTAGCGTCAAGAAAAATAGGATGATGCTCGGATATTTCATTTGGAAATTTAAAGCCTTTTCGCTGTAGTAGATATGTAATGTGCGCGGGAAAGAAAAGCGGGCCAGATGGCTTGCGCTGACATGTGAGGATGACGGAACGGAAAATATAGGCTAAATCAACGCGGGTTCCTGTCAAAACGCAATAAACCAAAAAAGCCTCCATACGAGAAACACTACTACGACTACCAGTTTTAGGCAGAATAGAGTAAGTAATAACATTATGAATTAATCTAGCCTCGGGTAGTAGCATAGAAGAGGTAATATCGACATTCTGTGAAATTTCCTTATCGACGCATATGACCCGAACAGCCTCAATACAATCGAAACCATCAGCCTTATACCAATCCTTGGAGAAGTGGCGGATACCGTCATTCGGAAGCAAGAAAATGCGCTTGATTTCGTTGTCATCAACGGTCTCGTCTTCACCACATAGATTAAAATGAAGATGAGGGAGTAATTTATCCTTGTGATTTGCAAGAGAAGCGTAGAAGGCTTTGACAATTCGCGGAAATACCGGAATGTCAAGAGAAACGAAAAAATCCCAACCAATTGCTCGGAATAACTCGAAAGTTTGAGCCCGAATTTCAGTGCATAAATCTTGTGTGACAATACTGCAAGGTGTAGGAGCACGGTGATCAAAAACAGTGATGAATTTATTTCTATTATCATCATCAAGAAGAAGTACCTCAAGAAGAAGAGGTTCATTCGACTCCTCTTCATCAACAGCCGTAGGAATGTGTGGATTGGTGGAGCTTTGGCCTCCATCAATGCGTGAACGTTTCCGAAATAGGCCTCGAGTCTTCGGTGGTATTGTAGAAGATGATGCACAAATGTATAGAGATATATAGATATATGATGGTGTATATATATAGATGTGAGAGAGTGAGAATGAAGAAATTTGGGTGAGGGAAATGGGTGGAAGATGATGGAAATGTGAAATTAATGAGAGATAGGTGATGATTTGAAGGTATAGATGGTAGTAGGAGAGGGATTGAGAGGAGAGGGTTTGAGAGTGGGTGAAGGTTGAATGAGGCGGATGGAGAAGATGAAAGGGGGTTTAGGTTTTATAGTGGGTTGAGTCGACTAGGTCTAGGTGAGTCGGTTAGATTGAGGTTTGAGTCGACCAGGCTGGGTTTGAGTCGACTGGGAAGGCAAAGTAGTCGACTAGAGTGATGTTTGAGTCGACTAGAAAATATTTGAGTCGACTAGAATAACAATGAGTCGACTAGAAGGTGAAGAAATTTCAATTGTGAAGCTACTGACCAAACTAGTCGACTAGAATGGTTTGAATTGCACAGGATGAGTCGACTAGAAGGTGAAAAAAATGATAAAACTAGAGAAAAAAATCAAAAAACAAAAACAAAAATATCAAGAAAATATGGAAAATAAAGATTATTACAGAGTTTAAGATAAAACATCAAAATCCATGGCTATACCAATTTCTCGACGAATTTTAGAAAAAGATTCGTCCGCAAGTGGTTTTGTAAAAATATCCGCCAATTGATTTTTAGTGTCGATAAAGATCAATTCAACGTCACCCTTAGGATCATGATCACGTAAAAAATGATGCATAATCTCTATATGCTTGGTGCGTGAGTGATGAATAGGATTCTTTGAAATACAAATCGCACTAGTATTATCGCATTTAATAGGCACGTGAGAGAAAGTAAGACCGAAATCAAGTAATTGTTGCTTAATATAGAGAGTTTGAGCGCAAATACTACCGGCTGCTACATATTCAGCTTCGGCCGTAGATAATGCAACGGAATTTTGCTTTTTACTTGACCAGGATACTAGTGAGTGTCCTAGAAAATGACAAGTGCCGCTTGTGCTTTTTCGATCAATTCTACATCCCGCAAAATCAGCATCCGAATAACTAATAAGATCAATTGAAGTTCCACGTGGATACCAAAGCCCTAAGTTTATTGTACCACTTAGGTAGCGAAAAATGCGTTTGACCGCAAGCAAATGGGATTCCTTAGGACATGATTGAAACCGGGCACATAAGCATACACTAAACATTATATCCGGTCTACTAGCGGTTAAATAAAGCAAACTACCGATCATGCCTCTATAATTAGTAATATCAACACATTTACCATTTTCATCTTTATCAATCTTAATAGAGGAACTCATAGGAGTTATGGCATGCTTGGTAGCCTCCATACCAAATCGCTTTAGCAAATCTTTAGTGTACTTGGATTGGCTAATGAATAAGCCATCCGAGATTTGCTTGATTTGCAACCCTAAGAAGAAAGTCAACTCACCCATCATGCTCATTTCAAATTCGTTTTGCATACTTGTGGCAAATTCCCTACATAAAGAATTATTTGTTGAGCCAAAAAATAATGTCGTCAACATAAATTTGGACAATCAATAAATTATTCTTAATGGTTTTTGTAAAAAGTGTGTTATCAATTTTCCCTCTTGTAAAACCATTTTGAGTTAAAAACCCGCTAAGTCTCTCATACCAAGCTCGAGGATCTTGCTTTAACCATATAGAGCTTTAGCCAATTTGAAAACATGGTTTGGAAAAAGATTATTTTCAAAACCGGGTGGTTGCTTCACAAAAACTTCTTCTTCTATAACACCATTTAAGAAAGCATTTTTGACATCCATTTGATAAAGAGTGAAATTTCTATATGATGCAAATGCAAGAAGCATTCTAATTGCTTCTAATCTAGCTACCAGTGCAAAGGTCTCATCGTAGTCAATGCCTTCCTCTTGATTATATCCTTGAGCTACTAATCTTGCTTTATTTCGAATAATTACTCCATTCTCATCCTTTTTGTTTCGAAAAACCCATTTTGTGCCAATTATAGTTTGATTTTCGGGTCTAGGAACTAAACGCCAAACTTGATTCCGTTCAAATTAATTTAGTTCCTCTTGCATTGCTACGATCCAAGAATCATCACATTGAGCTTCGTGGAAGTTCTTAGGATCGATTTGCGATGCAAAGGCCATGTGGTTGCAAAAATCTTTAAGTTGAGATCTGGTACTAACCCCTTTTGAAGGATTACCTATGACTTGATCAAGAGGATGATTGTGAACAATCCTCCATGCTTTAGGCATTGAGTTGGTCAAGTCATCATTGGATTGATACTCAACTTCTCTCATTTCCTTTTGGCTACATGATGAGTTGGAGATATTGAGAGTATTTGGATTATCCTCAATTCCAACAACCTCATCTTCTTCAAGGTCAATTCTAGGTGATGGTGGTGAGGGTGATTCATCAAAGACAACATGAATACACTCAACCATGGTTAGAGTCCTTTTGTTATAAACCCGAAATGCTTTACTCCTTGTAGAATAACCTAAGAAAATTGCTTCATCCGATTTGGAGTCGAATTTTCCAAGGTTGTCTTTATCATTTAACACAAAACATTTACACCCGAAAACTTTGAAATATCCAATATTGGGCTTTCGACCATTCCACAACTCATAAGGCGTTTTCCCCAACTTCATACGAATAATAACACGATTAATTATATGGCAAGCAGTGTTTACCGCTTCCGCCCAAAGGCTTCGGGGAAGGTTGTGCTCATTTAACATGGTTCTAGCCATCTCTTGTAGAGATCGATTCTTTCTTTCAACTACACCATTTTGTTGAGGGGTTCTAGGAGCTGAGAGGTCATGAGAAACACCTAGGTCATCACATAATTTCTCTAAGTCTTGATTATCAAACTCCCTACCTCTATCACTTCTAATTTTCTTGATTTTCAAATCTTTTTCATTTTGAATGACTCTATAAAATCTTTCAAGAATGGAGTGAGTTTCATTTTTATGAGCAAGAAAGTGAACCCAAGTAAATCTAGAGTAGTCATCAACTATAACAAGTACATAGAGTTTCCCGGCTAAGCTAGACGTTCTCTCCGGACCAAAAAGATCCATGTGAAGTAACTCTAGAGGTTTAGAAGTGGAAATATCTTTCTTTCTCTTGAAAGAAGATTTAACTTGCTTGCCTACTTGGCATGCGCTACATATTTTATCTTTCGAAAATTTAGTCTTTGGGAGGCCTTTGACTAAATCATTTTTAGATAAACGATGAATGAGGTCCATACTAGCATGTCCTAGACGTCTATGCCATAACCAACTATTTTCGCTAGATGTGACAAAACATTCAACATCTTGATCATGCAATTCACATAGCAACAAAGTATACAAGTTTCCATTTCTTTTGGCATTGAACATTTGCTTCCCATCTTTCTTGATTATGCATGCATTTGTCCTAAATATAACATCATAGCCCTTGTCACATAGTTGACTAATACTAAACAAATTATGCTTCAAACCATCAACTAAAAGCACATCATCTATAGAAAGAGAAGAGGAAATACCGATTGAGCCAATTCCTATAATTTTGCCTTTAGAGTTGTCTCCAAGCGTTATGTTTCCTCCTTCATAAGGTTTAAGTGAAATAAACTTTGATTTATCTCCCGTCATATGCCTTGAGCATCCGCTATCAAGAAACCATTTTTCTTTTGATGCGGACTTCAAGCATACCTACAAAACAAGTTCAAGTAACTTTTATTGGTACCCAATCTGTTTTGGGTCCATTTTGGTTAGATAGATATGCAATAGTTCCTTTTGGAACCCAAATTTGTTTCGTTACAACATTCTCTTTTCTATGAGAGCATGCAATAGTCCCTTTCGGAACCCAAACCATTTTTGACATAATTTTCTTCTTTCTATGAAAGCATACATTTGCTTTGTGTCCTTTTCTATTGCAATAGTAGCAAGTAACATGTTTATAATCATTTGAAGATGCATGAGATGATTTTTTAGTAAATATAAAGCTAAGTGATTTTCTCTTTTTCAATATAAGAGCATCCTTGTCAAACGCATCATACCCTAGACCACATTTATCAAATGATCATTTTTGTCTTCCTAACATGATACTAAGGTTCTCTTTTCCTTTTGTAAATTTAGCTAAAACATTTATTTGATCATCAATAGTATTTTTCAACCGAATATTTTCCTTTTCTAGCTCAATGCTTTTGTCATTGCAAGAAACTTCTAAGTTTGAATTAGTGAGACTACATGAAGACTTAGCTTTCTTAAGAAGGATATATTTTCTAGCTAATTTTTCAAATTCATCATGTAATTCTTCAAACACATCTTGCAATTCATTGTAATCAAGAAGAAGTTCATCATATGATAGTTTATCTAAATCACTAAAATTTAAATGTACCTCTTCTTCATTTGCCATGAGGCAAATGTTTGCCGTTTCCTCGCTACTTTTCTCCTCATCCGAGTCGCATGAGTCATAGTCCTCCCATGTGACGTTCATTGCCATCTTGCTAGGTCTTTTGTCGTTTTCCTTTTTGAGCTTGAAGCAATCACTTTTGTAGTGTCCCGGCTTTCCGCAATTAAAACACGTTGGGGGTTCCCTTTTGCTAGTCTCGCCTTGAGGTTCGATTCTCTTCATGAATCTTCCACCGTTTGCTTTCTTTCTTTGAAGATGTCTCTTGAATTTTTGGGTGAACAATGCAATGTCCTCATCCTCTTCTTCTTCACTCGGCTCATTGATTTCATTTTTAGTGAAGGCTTGCAAAGCTATTCCCTTTCTTGGCTTGATGTCGTCTTCACGAGCTTTCAACGTTATTTCCCAAGTGAGTAAAGAGCCGAAAATTTCATCGAGACTCATGGTGTTGAGGTCATGAGCTTCTTTGATAGCCGTTACTTTTGCATCCCATTTTGCCGGAAGGCTTCTAAGCACTTTTCGTGACGCATCGGATCTAGGAACAATTCTACCAAGATGCTTTAGTCCATTCAAAATATTTGTAAAACGAGACATCATAGAATTCACATTTTCATCATCTTTCATAGCAAATAATTCATATTCATGCATGAGTATGTCAATTTTGGATTCTCGTACTTGAGATGTTCCTTCATAGGTTACCTCAAGTTTATCCCACATTTCTTTTGTCGTTGAACAAGTAGATACACGATTAAATTCATTTGGACTTAAAGCACAATTTAAATTTACTTTGGCTTTAGCATTGTATGACATGAGTTTACGATCATCATTATCCCACTCATTGGGTAATTTGGGGACGACTTTTCCATCAACAATTTTAGTTAATACAAATGGTCCTTCAAGAACTACTTGCCAAATTTGGTAATCAATAGCTTGAAGAAAATCTATCATTCTAGTTTTCCAATAGCTATAATTTGATCCATCAAACCATGGGGGGCTATTATTCGATTGACCTTCAATATGAGTGACTAAATTCGATGACATGATCGTTCTCTAAGACGGTTAAGTCTAAAATAAATAGAGATTAGGCTCTGATACCAATTGTTAGTCACTAATTAACCCTAGAGGGGGGGGGGTGAATAGGGTATTCAAAAATTAGGTCTAATTCTTTTCGAGATTAGAACACTCTCATATAAAAACTATATCACAATAAGCAAGTGAATGATTTAATTTGAACTTCTCTAACTATTAATTTCAAGACAAGATATCATACAAGATATTCAAGCAATTATGGCATGCAAAATAATTAAGTAAAGAGAAAGAGATAGAGAGATTTGACACCGTAATTTTTTCGAGGTTCGGTAACTCCTACTCCTCGGCTCAAGAACCCCTTCTTGAGACTTTTCCCGATCCTTTCACTATAGCCCTTCCTTCACAGGTGGAATGACAAACCTTTACAACACAAGCCTCTCGAGCTTGTCCCTCAATCAAGAGAACAACCCTCTCTTGAACAATCGGTGGATTTCACTTGTCCGAGATTACAAATTCGTATCTAATCAATAAAATCACTCAAGAACAAAAACACTGAAAACCCAAAGGTGTTTATGGAAGATAAATCAATATAAGCTCAAGTGTTTTTGGTGATTTTACAATAGCTCTAGAAATGTATTCTCAAAGGGTATGATCAATGAATGATATTTGGAGAATAAGAAGAGATACTAGAGGTTTTGATTTTCAAAGAAACTTGGAGAAAATCAGATTTTCAAAGCTTGGTTTCAATGGCTTTTGTAGAGAAAATTTATGCAGAATTTTTGATAGCTTTGTTTCTTCTTGTATTTCAATCTCTTAATCTTCAATATACACATCTCATTCTATATATAGCATAGCATTAGGGTTTTGAAGAATGATTATAGTATTTGAAAGATAAGAGCCGTTTGAATACCATTGAACACAGTCCACAAAACATGGGAAATGTTTTCTGAAGAATCTGCAGGTTTTGAGGATCTTCTAGTCGACTACTTCTCTGTTGTAGTCGACTACAATGGACCATCTAGTCGACTAGATTGAGTTCTAGTCGACTACTTTGGACCATCTAGTCGACTAGAATGAGTTCTAGTCGACTACATGAAGTAGTCTAGTCGACTCAAGCTCTTTTCAGTCGACTCTTTTGATGTGGATGAAAAACCTATAGCTACTGATTGTTTTAGTCGACTAGTAGAAAATACACAGGCTCATTTTAGTCGACTCAAACATGAAAAACATTTAATAAAAATATTTTTCTTTCCGTTTAAGTTCGGTAAAGCGTTTTTCATTTCATTTGAATTTGGTTCATTTTATACTTGAGCTTATACGATAAAATCGACGCATAAAATTACCTTGTTACAATGATCGCTTCCCGACCTATCTACCCCAAGTCTTGAGTCTTCGACTTTCGCCTTTGCCGTTGATTTTCCATTTGCGCTTCAATTTCTTTTACGGCTTTTCGCTTTAATTCAAGCTTTCTTTCCGAACTTGCTTTCCGAGTCGTTTTCTTTCCGAGTCGTTCACCTGTCTTTTGCTGGAAACTTAAGCTCAAAAATTCATTAGTATCAAACACTCTTCAATGGTTTGTTATCATCAATTTTGGAATTGTTTGCCGAAAGTAAATTTCAAAGCCAACATGTACCACTTTATTTTATAATTTATTATCAATAAAATTAATTGTTTGCTTTTATTTTGTTTCTTAGAATTTCGGAGACAAAATTTGTGTTTACAAATTTCTGGCACGCCAGTGGGACCTCTCTGCCTCTCATCTTCATCTCCTTAACCATTCATCAAATCTCTACCTTTCTAGCATCAATGGCTCCCAAGAATGCTCAGCTTGAACAAGGGTCAAAGAATGGTAGCAAGAACACCGTCACTTCCACAACTCGCAAAGCCCCAACTACAATTGTTGTCAAGAATGTTGTTGCTTCATCAACTGATAGTAGCACCTCCACAGGCGCAGTAACCCGTCAGAAGGCAAAGGCACTCGCTTCATTGGCACAAAGTGAGAAAAGAATGGCGGTCGACCTAACACCACCTGAAAGCACAAAAAGACAACCATTCATCACTCTTGAGTCTCTGAGAACAGGGAAGATCAATACGATGAAGTCTCAAGAAGCTTTCCCTGTTTTTGAATAATGTTCTCCCAAAAGTAGAGCGTCACACTCCATTTCTGATTGCAACTCAAGCACCGGATCACAATCAGGATCTACTCCAGGGACTCCAAAAGGTTTGTGTCCAGAGTACTCAGACTACCAAAGTCATTCACACACAACCAATATGCAAGTCATGATGACTGATACAACATCAATAGAAGAACAAATGGCTACTATGAGTCGAGCCATCGAAAAGCTCACCAAAACCGTTGAAGAGAAAGATCTGCAAATCGCGACACTCATGAACAGGCTTGAGGCCCAAAAGTCAGGCGAGTCAAGTCAAGGACCTCACTACAAGAAATTAGCCTTTTAGTCATGGTCCATTAGGGACGGCCCAAAATCTGTCACTAAAAAGTGCATTTTTGGGCACAGTCCTTTAAGACCGTCCCTAAAAATACTACTTTTTAGGCACCATCAAAACATACTGTGCCAAATACGCATATTTGTGGGCACATGTAGTTTAGACCGTGGCAAAAGAAATTTTTTTTGGGGACGACGCCAAATTCAGCGCCCTTAATTTTGGGTTTCGCAGGCAAGAAGAGAAGATATTTTAACAAATATTTTAATAATAATTTATCTAGCAAAACTACGTCGTTTTAAGTGTATAAGATGCCTCTAGAATATAACATCTTACACTTAGGTTTTTTATCAGTTCGATCGTTCATTCTTTCAGAGAAACCCACAAACCCATCGCCATGGAGACACTCCAGAACAAAGGTGGATCGATCCAAGCGCATTTTCTTTCTTAGTTTTTCCTATATAGGGTTTCAGATCTTCTATTTGCCAACTGTAAGTATATTTTTCATCACACACGCATATATATATATATATATATATATATATACACACACGTATATCAATTATGTATAATCCGACTGATCGATCATATGCTTCCTTCCTGCAATTGCTAGAGAGAAACGTTTGATCTTTGCTTGAAAGGAGTTTCAAGATTGTTGCCAAGGTTTTTTCTAACCTTTCTTCAATGTTATTTTTTTCTTTCCTTTTTATTTTCCTCTATATAATATGGTTAAGAATCTTGTAAAAGTTAAGAAATACACCAAAACAAGCTTCTTATTCCATTGGAGCTCTCATTGATATTTAGAGATACAGATTATCAAAATCCCCTTATAATAATCCCTAATGGGTGGTGAGCTATAGAAATTGAGAAGATTCAAGTTTTTAAATTTAAAGAGCCGTACTATGAAATTCGTATCAGTGATTGAGTATTAAATTTTAGTTAATGTAGGCCTATTTTGTGAATTTGCATTATGCAATTGTTCAGTATAAGTATGTGGAATTATTTATACTCTCAAAGACAAAACAAGATTCGAAGTCAACCTTAAACTTGAAATTTGGTAGTACAGTGAGGTCATCTTAATGATTAAATTTCAAACACTATAATGTGAATAATCTAGTGTTCTCCTACAATTTAAAGAGAGAAACTCTTGATTTTCGCTGGAAACAAAGTTGCGAGATTGTGGAACCCTAGGTTTTTCCCCCTAAATTCTCTTCATTGTAATTTTTTCTTTCCTTTTTAATTTTATCCATCCATATAGTTTAATTCAAAATCTTGAACAATTAATTTAACTTTTTATGTTTGGATTTAATTTCTTATTGGGGAAATTAACAAGCAGTACTTGGTTCACAAAATTGAAGAAACTTCCAATTAACAACGATTTAACTAAAACTTGGTTACAATCATCCCTATTCATGACTTTTGTTAAGATAATGCCATTATACCATCTAAATTTCCAAGTTATTGCATATGAACGATTTGCTAAGAACTCAGAACTTTAGTCTTTGAGTTTTGAAGGTCATTTATAAGGTGTTTGCTTTTGAGAAGATCTGTGAAGTTTTGAAGGGTCATAAAGTATTTTGTTATTGAGTAGATTATTGTGATAACAACATCTTGTTCACTTTCCAAAAAAATAAAAAATAAAAATTGTAGGCAAAATGACATAGAAGGGTATCAAACCTTGAGCTATCTTTATGACCTTGTTATCAAAGCAGAGCTGTCTGTGCAAAAAAAGAAAAATCACATTTTGGAAGCGAAGCAGTTCGGTTATGATATTTTCTTGGTTTTGAAATTATTGAGCTTGATTTTGAACTTCTTCATGTTAATTGTTAATAATTACGCCTGCAGTACCTTAACAAAGACATAACATATTTGTTTTTAATGCCAATACTTCGAAGCCATTGGCAATCTGCTGGGTCATGCTGATTCTGAGCTAAGGGATGCTTATCATGATCCTATTTTTTAATGCACCTTCAGTTTCATCCAAGTGTCATCTGTGTTGACAAATGACATATTTGTTTTTGCAGCTGCTGCTTGTACTCAGAGGACCAGGGAATTGTTCAAGCAATGCAGTTTTGCAATTATATATAAAAAAATTGAAGAACTACTGAAATTGCAATTGATCCCAGCAGAAGGTAAATTCCTTACCAAAACAGAGATTATTCAATTTAACATGGCTATATCTATTTTCTTTTTGGGTTCTCTATCAGGAGTAAATCTATGTACAAAGATAATATAATACCAGCATTTTGAGATAGTTAATACATGAAACAAGCCTTTTGAAATGAACTAGCCTATAAATCATCCCCACCACATGCCTCTAAAAATTTCTATATCTATCATATCATAAAGCTGTAGCTTTGCAGATGGGGCAAACTTTCCTTTGAAGGAGCCATGTCTTCATGCAGTCTTTATGATAATCGTGTCCGCATGCAAGTCCCACAATAACCTCATTATTTTCGTACCCAGCCTGCAAAATTTTATGGCATTTGTTATCAGTTGTCACATAAACTAATGTATGTTCTCAATAAACTGATGTATGTTTCACACTGCCCTGTTATCTTTAATGTAGGTGCTCAATCACCCTTAGATATTATGCAAAATGGATCTTGTTCTATCCTTTATCAGAGATTTCGTTGCCTTCGTAGTTTCTTGATCCCAATGGGTTCTATTGATTCTCAAGCCCATTGTTTAATATAATTTTTATTTGATATATGTCAGTATTTATATATTATTTTCTCTTGATTCTCAAGCCCTTAGTTAATAATTACGCCTGCAATACCTTAACAAAGACATTGCATATTTGTTTTTAATGCCAATACTTCGAAGCCATTGGCAATCTGCTGGGTCATGCTGATTCTGAGCTAAGGGATGCTTATCATGTTCCTATTTTTTAATGCACCTTCAGTTTCATCCAAGTGTCATCTGTGTTGACAAATGACATATTTGTTTTTGCAGCTGCTGCTTGTACTCAGAGGACCAGGGAATTGTTCAAGCAATGCAGTTTTGCAATTATATGTAAAAAAATTGAAGAACTACTGAAATTGCAATTGATCCCAGCAGAAGGTAAATTCCTTACCAAAACAGAGATTATTCATTTTTGCCATCATTGTCTTAAAATTGTCATAAATTCTACATCTTTAAATTACAAGTTCATGGATTCTCAGCAACCACCATCTTTCCTTCTCTCTAAAAATTCCAAATGTACAATACATTCCAAATGTACCTGACAACCTCAGGATTTCAAGTGGAAGGTGACAAGTGGCATCCGATAGAGTCGGCCAATACCCTGTAGTAAGGACCTGAACATGAAGTGTGGGGACTCTGTCATCATAGAACCCATTCTTGAGTAGAAACCCTGCATTTGTGTCCTTAGATGTCCTCATATCAGTGAACATACCTTATAACTTTGATGTATATTGATGCCCACATTTTGTTTTGAGCTTAACTATCAAACTCCTCTCTGCTTCTTCAGAGACACATCTACCTGATAGAAACCTCTTTGCCAAATGTTGCTTGTAATAC
Organism: Cornus suecica; assembly: GCA_963922005.1. Classification (NCBI taxonomy): domain Eukaryota; kingdom Viridiplantae; phylum Streptophyta; class Magnoliopsida; order Cornales; family Cornaceae; genus Cornus; species Cornus suecica. The sequence continues at coordinate 95,491,035 of OY998238.1, forward strand.
TTTTCAAACACATCTTTATCTTGGAGGTAATGGAAAAGAACCATCACCTTGTCTAGTATCAACTCCAGCCGCTACACAAAATCTACTGGATCTTTTAACCTTTCTGTATCAGTAACTAGCTGCTTACCTATATCTCTAATGTGAGAAGTCATAACAGTTCTCATTATCGTTAGTCCATTACTCACCCTGCGGAACAAGCTGTACATCCTCCCTTAGTCCTCATACTCGTCATTCAATAGCATATTGACTAAGCCTGAGTTTTACATGTTCACTAATTGACACATACAACTCCCGATCATCTTCTTCTCCACCACGTTAGTGATCTTAGCTTCACTTTTTGCAATTCCAAGATCGAAAGTTGTGCGCCATTGTAATTTTTTTTATCTTGTTACCTTTAGAAGTCGTATTACATCAGATGATAAATACCAAATTTAAGTCACACACTAGGCCAATCTCATTGTTCTTGGGTCATCTTCCCTGCTATACCAAATTTAATTTCATATTTATTATGTATATCAATACATGTATTTTTTTTTCAAGTCATTTTTCACCTATGCTTTTACTCATACCACTAAATGCCATCTTCTGCTTCCATTCCTAATTGCAATCACATAGTCTTGTAATGAGGGCATCTATCTAACTCTGAGTGAGAGAGATCTTCAAGATCGACGACAGGAACAAATTGTTCTTACATTTTAGAAAGTTACATTCTTTTCTTTATTTTATAAAAGATATTAATTATCATTATTATTATTGTATGAAATAAATTATCATTCAAGATAGAGTTGATATCCATATGGTCTGAAAGTTATAATTACATACAGATAACTTTAATATTTTTTTGAGGCAGTTCAAACTATATTAAAGAAGAGAAAAGCCAACATAACAAAAATGGAGGCCTAAGATAAAGACATACGTGCGAGAGACCTGGGAGCAGTCTGCACTAGATGCACAATCAACACACCTTGCCATAAGCTACAAATGTTATCAAACATGTTTAAGAGAATATATTTCTATATGTACAAATTCATTAACAAGTTAATATCAAACCAGAGGAAGAAAAACTAGAATGTAAGATCAAGCTCACACCCCTTGAAACATGTTATTTAAATTAACTATCCTAAGTTTTCCCCAGCCTGTCCTAAGTATAGAACTACTTATGAGTAATTTTGTTTCCCTCTTCTTAAAATGATTAATGCACTAATTTGTTTCTTTGTAACTATATGTAGTTGATTATATCGTTATTTAAATATTTTACTAGATATAATTTATATATACAAATATGTATAAATATGTTATTTCGTAGCATGATTTTTTTTTATTTTATAGCTATTTAACCTCACTTGTTTTCACATTGAAGCATGCATCTAACCTTTAGACCCGTTTGAGTATCGTTGTTTGTGATGTGTAACTCACTGCATATATTGGTTGCAATGTGAAGAGCATGTCGAAACAACGATACTTGAATTGTCCCATTTTGACAGTTTGAGAATGCATCAGTATCTCATTAAAATCATTAGTTAGATCTTCTATGTGCTTTATTTCTTGTTAAATTTGGTAATTTCCCCCAAAATTCTCTGGATACACATTTAGATTTAGTTTCATGCACGATTGAATTACGTTAGTGCATGTTACTAAATTTTTCTAGTGTATTTGGAGAATCAAGGGGAGATGCTGCCGAAATTTATCAAGATTTATTAGTCATGGCAGTATAACTAGTGATAATAATGTGGATTTTGCATTCTTGAATGGGATAGGATCACCTACCATTACTTGGAAATGTTCAAAGTGTCATTCTTTTTAAAGATTTAAAACATGCATCTAACTTATTTCATTTTTAATAATAGTTTTTTTATTTTTATATCCAGTTACATGGATAAGTCTTGGATTCTTCATCGCAGTAGGTGCAGTAATGAGTACTTTAGTGGCATAGAACAATTCATTGAGGTGGCTAGTCATCACACGGACAGTGTTGGTCGGTGTCGATGTCCATGTCGTCGTTGTAACAATACAATGTACTATCCACTTAAGGAGGTTGAGAGGCATCTATTTACTAATGGGATGGACAAAAGCTATACCGAATGGATATATCACGGGGAGGTTCATGACCAACGAAGGAGTAATGTTAATGTCAATGCTAATGTTAGTGGGGATAATGTCAATGATGACGATCAAATGGTGGATAATGTATTTTAGTTGTTGGAAAATGTACAAATGGGAAACTTCACTGCTCCAGAACAACCAGAGAATGTTCTTAATGTTGATGTTGGTGGAAAAACCTTTGATAGATTGTTAAAAGATGCATAGTGTGAATTGTGGCCAGGTTGTCAGAAGTACTCTAAGTTGTCGGCTATATTAAAGTTGTTTCATGTGAAGGTTATGAATAAAATGAGTAACAAAGCTTTTGAGATGATGCTCGAGTCGTTTAAGGATATGCTTCCTGACAACAACGAGTTACTAACGTCCCATTACGAGACTAAAAGCTTGTTGCGTGAGTTAGGTCTCGGATATGAGTGTATCCATGCATGTAAAAATGATTGTGCCCTATTTTGGAAGGAGAATAGTGGAAAAGAGAGTTGTCCAAAGTGTGGTGAGTCAAGGTATAAACCTCATGAAAGTAAAGCTAAGAAAGTTCCTCAAAAAGTCCTTAGGCATTTTCCTTTGAAGCCAAGACTTCAACGATTATTTTTGTCAAAGGAAACAGCTATAAACATGTGTTGGCATAACGAGAAATGGGTAAAGTTGACGAATGAATTGAGACATCCGGCTGATTCAAAACTTTGGGAGGATTTTGACAATAAGCATAGTTGGTTTGCCGTTGATCCTCGTAATGTTCATCTTGGATTAACAACCGATGGATTTAATCCATTTGGTAATATAAGTAATGCCTACAGTATGTGGCCTGTGATGATTGTGCCTTATAATTTGCCACCTTGGATGTGTATGAAGGAACCATATATTTTTATGTCTTTTCTTATTCCTGGTCCAAAATCCCCTGGCAATGACATTGATGTGTATCTACTCCATTGGTTGATGAGTTAAAGGAATTGTGGACGGATGGTGTGATGACTTATGACGCACGCAGTAAATGTAACTTTACAATGCATGCGGCAATGCTTTGGAGCATAACTGACTTTCCTGCTTATGCGATGGCTTCTGGGTGGATGACAAAGGGTTATTTGGCATGCCCAAATTGTAACAAAGAATCATGTTCATGTTATTTGAGTCATGGGAAAAAGATATGTTATATGGGAAGTCGTATATTTTTGTCAGCAGATCACACTTATAGAAAGCGTCACAAGCAATTTAATGGTAAAAAAGAAGATAGAGTGCCATCGAAGCATTTGTCAGGTGAAGATATTTTGGAACAACTTGACCTCATACCTGAGGTTAATTTTGGAAAAGGGCCAAATAACAAGAAGAGAGCTCGTGAGGAATTTGAACTTAATTGGACAAAGAAGAGTATTTTATTTGAACTTCCTTATTGGCAGACACTTTTGCTACGACACAATTTGGATGTTATGCATATAGAGAAAAACATATGTGATAATGTGTTGGGGACAATAGTTGGCATCGAAGGGAAAACGAATGACACTTTTAAGAGTCGGTTGGATTTAGAAGCAATGGGGATCAGAAAAGAACTCCACCTTATGCGTAATGGTGAAAAATTTAAGATGCCACATGCGCGTTACACATTGTCAAGGAATGATAAAAGGAAACTGTGTGAGTGGCTTAAATCGGTCAAGTTTCCAGATGGTTATGCTTCAAATATAAATCGTTGTGTGAACATTCAAACTTGTAAGATATCTGGATTGAAAAGTCATGATTCACACGTCCTTTTACAACGTCTCCTTCCCATAGCTATACGAGGATTCTTATATCCGGATATTTGTAACACAGTAGCAGAGCTTGGTTTATTCTTCAAAGAGTTGTGTCGTCGAACCGTCAAAGTGGATCTCTTAGAGGCAATGGAAAAGGACATAGCTGTTATACTATGTAAGTTGGAGATGATATTTCCTCCATCTTTTTTTGATATAATGGTGCACTTAGCTTTACATTTGCCTCGTGAAGCCATCATTGCTGGTCCAGTACAATATCGGTGGATGTACCCCATTGAAAGGTGATTGTTATTTGTAGTAAATCAAATAATTACTCTCAATAGCTATTATAATTTTAAATTAATACTAATTTATTATGATAATGTCTATGTAGATTTTTACACACACTCAAAATGTATGTGCGCAACAAAGCACGTCCGGAAGGGTCAATTGTCGAAGCTTATGTGGATAAAGAATGTCTCACTTTTTGTTCAAAGTTTCTTCGAGGAATTGAGACACGGTTCAATCGAGAAGAATGAAATAGTGAGGGAGACTGCACCAATAATTGGTCCACTTTTACAGATGTAATGCAAGTTATTCGGCCAATAGGTGCACACAGTATTAAGATATGGGACCATAAGGACATGGAGGTGGCTCATTCTTATGTGTTAAATAATTGTGAACAAGTCAGAGAATGAGAATGGTAAGAAATTCATTACATGTATTTGACATTATGTTTTCTAGTTTATAACTTATTACGATTTACATACAAAAATTGGGTCTAAACATTATGTACTTGTCGAACTAGTAAACACAAGGCTGTACTTGAGACAGAAAATCAACGTAATGCTTCTCAAAGACATAAAGGAGAATTTACAAGATGGTTCGAGAAGAAGGTAAGTCATTCACTTATATATTAGGCTTAATATAATATAATATAATTGTGATATAATTATGTAATTATTTAATACTTTATTTTCTGAACATATATAGATAAAGGAAATGCGTCATCATCATAAGGAAACAACTAGTGATGATCTTTATGCTTTAGCTTGTGGACCGGATTCCCGAGTAAATCAATATTCTGCTTGTATCATAAATGGGATTAGGTTCCACACAAAGGAAAGAGAGAAAAATAGGCGGACACAGAATAGCGGTGTTTTGGTAAAAGGAGAAGGTGAAGATTACTATGGTGTCTTAACAGATATCATCGAGTTACAATATCCTTTACGCAGAAAAATATTTATTTTCAAATGTGATTGGTTTGATGTTAGAACTGGTACATCTAGAGATATTTATTTCACAAGTGTAAATGTAGCAAGCAGAGCATACCCAAATGAGCCATTTATATTAACAAATCAAGCAAACCAATGTTTCTATGTCAAGGACAACCAATTAGAAGGGACATGGGAGGTAGTTCAAGAAATAACAAATAGAAGCTCATTCGATCTACCTGAAGCAGAAGTCGAAGAGGAAGTTGGTTTAAACAATACCGCATATTAAGATAATGAACCAAGCATTGTGGAGAGGGTTGTTGAGGCAGACTGCAACATAGATCCACATCCTTTAAATAGGGATGACTTGGAGGGTGAAAATCTTGATGGTGAAATGGTCGAAAAAAGTAGGACTGATATGGCAATTAATGACGACTTTTGGCTTGTTGAGAATGAAGATGAAGAAGATATCGAAAATAGTTCCAGTGAGGAAGTAGATTCTCCAAGTGAAGATGATGACATGGATTTAGATGATATGTGAAGCATTGTATTTTGTTAAACGTGTACTTTGATATCAACTTATCCCCACAAAAGGATGAATGCACTGATTTTGAATTCGTGTCATGCTTTTTATGTAATTTATTCTCTTAAAAAGCTGGAGTTCTGACAATTTTCTTATGGTTCAAATAGATTTTTATTTTCAGTAAGTAGTATATTTATTGTTTTATATTAATATATGCATGTAGGGTGAAAACTGTTTAGTGCAGTTGTTTGGTTCTTCTTTATTCATGGATACCACTGAGCCACAAACGCGTAGATTATTGAGGCCTCGCATGGTGCAATCTGAGCCACATTCTACAACACCACCGATACCTGAATCAATCGTAGAATGCGAGGGTATTGCTTCACAAATAAACCCACAGGGGAGTGAAGAAAGTGATGGAAATGCTTTAAATGTAAACCCACAACATAGTGGTGAAGGTGATTGTAGTGCTTCATGTTAGGGTTCGCACACCCTATGTACGAAGTCGTGCACACCTGCAAATCAGAAAACGCACACAAACACACCAAACAATCGACACAAGAATATATACGTGGTTCAGCCAAATAAGCCTACGTCCACGGAGAGCACCGTTTCACTAAAAAATCACTGAGAGGATTACAAGGGGGTGATTCGCATATCACACACGCACACACGCTGTGTATAATCACGCCTGTATCACCGGAATAATATAAACGTATATTATTCCTAACTCTCTCTCTCTATTTCTGTGTACACAATTCAATAGGAGAAGCCTTATATTTATAGGTGAGGATATAGAGGTGGGTTTCCCAATCTTCCGATGTGGGACAAGTTAATATAACAAAGTAGTCATATTATATATATATATGCCAATATATAACAATCTCCCACTTGACGACTTTGCCTTCATCAATCAACTCCATCAATGATCAGTGCTCGGTGCCCTCATTTCTGTCTTCAAGCTTGAAGACCAACTGAAGTTGCGCACAACTTCAGTTTCTCTGTTGTCACCACTTTAGTCAACATGTCGGCCGGATTCTCGCTTCCTTGAATCTTCTTAAGTGTTAATACTTCATCCTCTAATAGAGATCTGATAAAGTGATAACGAAGATCTATATGTTTGGTTCTCGAATGAAATGCTGAATTTTTTGCCAGATGTATAGCACTCTGACTATCACTATGCAAAACATTCTTCCCTTGCTCGAATCCCAACTCTGCCAACAAACCCTGTAACCAAATCATCTCTTTGCTAGCCTCTGTCACGGCTACATACTCAGCCTCTGTAGTAGATAACGCTACAATCCTCTGTATCTGCGAAATCCAACTGACTGCTGTAGTACCTACTATAAAGACATAACCAGTAGTGCTTCTTCTGTGATCTATCTCACCAGCAAAATCTGAATCTACATAGCCATGCAAATTCACTTCACCTTTTCCAAAATAAAGGCATCTGTTTGTGGTACCTCGTAGATATCGCAATATCCACCTCACTGCTTCCCAGTGAGTCTTTCCTGGATTGGACATGAACCTGCTGACTGCTCCCACTGCATATGCAATATCTGGTCTTGTACAAACCATTGCATACATCAAGCTTCCAATAGCTGAAGCGTATGGAATACTGGCCATGTTATTCCTCTCTGCTTCTGACTTGGGATACTGTTTTTTGGATAATCGAAAATGACTAGCCAAAGGTGTGCTAACTGACTTAGCATCACTCATGTTGAACCGCTTCAAAACCCGTTCAACGTAGTCAACCTGAGACAACTGCAAAATTCCCTTCTGTTTGTCTCTGATGATTCTCATACCAAGAATCTGCTTCGCTATGCCTAAGTCCTTCATCTCGAACTCTTTTGCCAACTGCTTCTTTAACTTACTGATTTCCGTAAAATCAGATCCAGCTACTAACATGTCATCAACATAAAGTAGGAGGATAATGTAACTTGTGTCAAACCTCTTGAAGTAGCAACAATGATCAGCGTTGCACTTGATATAACCATGTCTCTGCATAAATCCATCGAATTTCTTGTACCACTGTCTTGGAGCTTGTTTCAAACCATACAAGCTCTTTTCCAACTTACACACAAGTTTCTATTTCTCTTTCTCTAAGAAACCTTCCGGTTGCTGCATATAAATCTCCTCCATTAGGTCACCATGGAAGAAAGCAGTTTTGACATCTAACTGCTCTAGGTGCAAACACTCTGATGCAACAATGCTAAGAACTGAACGAATGGTAGTCAGTTTCACAACCGGAGAAAATACGTCGGTGTAGTCGATTCCTGCTTTCTGCTGAAAGCCTTTTACTACAAGTCTCGCCTTGTACCTCTTAGAACCATCATGTTCTTCTTTGACTCTGTAGACCCATTTATTATGGAGAGCTTTCTTTCCTACCGGCAGCTCGGTTAGCTTCCATGTCTTATTGGAAATAAGGGACTTCATCTCATCTTCCATCGCAAGCTCCCACTAGCTCGCATCTGTTGCACTGCATGCTTCATCAAAATATTCTGGTTCACCTCTATCTGTGAGCAACAAATAATTCATGTATCTCCGATTCAGCACATGCTGCCCTGAAGACCTCCTAGGTACAGGAATAGGAGTCGGAGACTGCGGTGTATCAACCTGTTGAGTATTTCCATCTGCAATATGTTCGTCTGACTGAGTACTCTCACTGTCTTGAACATCATCTAACTCAACATACATAGGATCACTCTGTGTTATAGGCTCTGAGGTTGTTGTGTGTCTGTCCTTGTACATAACCTTTTCATTGAACACTACATCTCTGCTTCGGATCAGTTTTCGGTTCTGATCATCCCACATGCGGTAACCATACTCATCACCGCCATAGCCAATGAAAATACACTTTTGTGACTTGGGATCAAGCTTACCCCTTATAGTGTCACTAACATGTACATATGCAACACAACCAAAAACTTTTAAATGTAAAAGTGTTACCTCTCTACCGCTCCAGACCTCTTCTGGTATTATGTGCTCCAATGGTACTGATGGACCACGATTAATTAAGTACGCTGCTGTACTGACTACTTCTGCCCAGAACTGTTTCGGCAACCCTGCCTGAATGCGCATGCTTCTGGCTCTCTCAGTCAATGTCCGGTTCATCCGTTCTGCTACGTCATTCTGTTGTGGTGTATGTGGAATAGTTCTCTCTAATCTGATACCGTTCTCATAGCAAAATCTCTTAAACTCGGTGTCCTGATACTCTCCACCATTATCGGACCGTAATCTCTTGATCTTCAAACCCGTCTCATTCTCTATCATAGCCTTCCAACTCTTGAACACACCGTACACTTCAGATTTATGTTTCAAGAAATAAACCCATACCTTTCTGGAATGGTCATCGATGAAGGTGACGAAATAGGACTTTCCGCCAATAGATGAGACATTTGCTGGCCCCCAGACATCAGTGTGAACTAGCTCAAGCTTCTCCTTTCTGAGTTCTCTGCCGCTTTTCTGAAAACTAACCCTCTTCTGCTTACCGAATACGCAATCCTCACAGAAGTCGATATCAATCGAATTTAGACTGGTAGCTTTCCCTTTGCGAGCATAACTTTGAGTCCCTTTTCACTCATGTGACCTAGCCTCTGGTGCCACAAATTATGATCCTCCTTGCTTTCTGCAATTGCTATAAATGTGCTAGCCTTAGTGGTAGTGTACAGCGTACCTGTTTTCTTTCCTCGTGCTATAGTCATAGCTCCCTTGGAAAATTTCCACTTATCTTCACTGAAAGTGGTCACATAACCTTCATCGCCAACTGGCCTATTGAGATCAGGTTCTTCCTCAAGTCTGGAATGTGTCTGACATCCCTCAGCTTCCATATCGATCCGTTGAGTCTGATATGTACTTCACCCTTGCCAACAACACTGCATGGTTGATCGTCACCTAGATAAACCTTGTCGAGGTTCCAGGTGCATAGCTCTCAAAGAGCTCTCGACTTGAGGTGGCATGGAAAGATGCTCCAGAGTCCAAAACCCAAGACTCTGCTTTACTCTCCAAAGAGCATATCAGTGCATCATCTGCTTCTTCTAAGACAATATTTGCCTCTGTCTTGTCATCCGCTACCTTCTGCGGGGATCTACACTGGTTCCTTAAATGACCAATCTTGCCGCAATTCCAACATTCGATTGCTTTGGAATTTCTGGGACCTCGAGACTGTGATCTTCCCTGTCTCGACTTGGAACGGCCACGCCTTTGGTTTCCGCCTTTCTTTCTGTTCGAACCTCTGCCTCTGGTGTCGACATTCAATGTTGTGCCACTGCTTGAAGAGTCTGACGACTGTCTTCTGATCTCTTCTGTGAGTACCATACTCACAACGGTATCATACTTCAACGGGTCTATCCCTGAAGAATTACTGATTGCAGCCACTGTGGTGTTCCAGCTCTCTGGCAATTGATTAAGGAGAAAAGCTGATTTCACCTTGTCTTGAAACACTACTTCAATTGATTCCAACTACCCATAAATGTCATTAAGTTTACTGAGATGTTCACCAACATTCCCATTCTCGGACATCTTCAGATTCGTCAATCTACTAATAAGATGTAATGTATTTGCTCCAGACGGTTGTTCGTACATCTTCGAAAAAAGTGCTTCCATGAGAGACTTTGCAGTCTTTTCTTTCCTGATATTAAAGGCAACAGATTTTGCCAACGTCAATCTGATCGTGCCAAGAGCCTTTCGATCTAGGATATTCCACTCCTCTTCTTTCATTGAATCTGACTTCGTCTCTTCTAGCGGCTGATACAAATTTTTCTGGAATAACACATCCTCAATTTGCATCTTCCAATAGGTAAAGTTTGTACCATCAAACTTATCGATCATTACTGTATTTTCTTCTCCCATAGTTCCCACTGAGCCTATTAGAGATATTCCGAGTGCAAAATCGAGTATACGGTTGCGTCGGGGACGGTTCAAAACCTTAAGAACGCCTCTGACCACGTCCAAAACGGGTCAAAAATGACTCCAAACGGGCCAAAACAAATTCGCACAAAAGACAGAAATTTAATCACGAAATCAGTACCTTCTCGGGGTGCGTGCGGGCGCGTCCCTGCTCTTATTGGGCTGATTCATGCGCCAAAACGTCGGGCTCCGAATTCTCTTTCCGGAGATATATTATAAGCCTCGTTCTGATAAACGATGCTCCGGAAAATCACGCCGAACCGAAACTGCTGCTCGACGGAGCCAAAAAACTGGCCGGAACTTCAGGCGGCGCGTGGTGGCGCGTGAGGAACTTTCCGGCGACGTGCTTGACACTGCTGGCTTCGTCTCGTCGAGACGAAGCTCCTGGTGTGGTCGGTTTCTGATTTAGGGCACTCGAAAAAATCAGATCTGGACCAGATCGTCGGGCTTCGTGATTTGCTCCAACCTGAGGCTCTGATACCACTTGTTAGGGTTTGCACACCCTATGTACGAAGCCGTGTACACCTGCAAATCAGAAAACGCACACAAACACACCAAACAATCGACACAAGAATATATACGTGATTCAGCCAAATAAGCCTACGTCCACGGAGAGCACCGTTTCACTAAAAAATCACTGAGAGGATTACAAGGGGGTGATTCGCAGATCACACACGCACACACACTGTGTATACTCACGCCTGTATCACTGGAATAATATAAACGTATATTATTCCTAACTCTCTCTCTCTATTTCTGTGTACACAATTCAATAGGAGAAGCCTTATATTTATAGGTGAGGATATAGAGGTGGGTTTCCTAATCTTCCGATGTGGGACAAGTTAATATAACAAAGTAGTCATATTATATATATATGCCAATATATAACACTTCAAATGTGAACACACAACATAGTGATGAAGGTAAGCTTTTTTTTCAATCAACGCTATTTGTTTTATAAGATATCTGTATTTTTATAAAATTGTTCAACTTTCTTTTTCAGGCTCAAATCTAAAACCGAAAGGGCGTGGAAAAGCTAAGAATAAAGCTTTAAGGAAACTTCAGTCAAGCAATGGTGACAAACCAGTTCAGGTTGAGTTTGAGGTAGATTTTTATAAACCTACTGGGTTAAATAGGAAATTATGGACAGCTGAGGTTGGGATCAAAACTCGTGAGATAAATGATTTCCTTGAGTATAACACATGGAGGGATGTTCCAGAGTTTGAATGAGAAGTCATTTATCTCCATATAAAGGTAATAAGTTTCATTATTGTTTATAACAGAATAGTTGTAGTTACCTTTTCACTCTTTTGAATAATAGACTTGCTGCTTTGGTACTTGGATTTGTTGTCCTATTTACACTATCTACATCTTTTAATCTAATGATTTTGAACTATTTAATATAAAAAGGTTTCATATGAAGGAATTGTTTTTTTTTTTTGTTCTTTTAAACTTCTATTTACGCATATTTTCTGCTTAAAGTGATTGAATGTCCTAGCATTCACTGGATTCCGAAAGTTTCCTCTCCAACTTATTGTGGCAATCTTTCCTTCACAATTCTGTCAAACAAAAGCAGAATTTTTTTTAAACAATTTTTCATGTGGTTTAGCTCCCAAACATCCATTTATTAACGCTTCGAAATGACATTGATTTTTCTTGCTCCATATGGATTGGTTTGTTTAAAATCTTGCCTATTTTTCTCATAATTGATTTTCAGTTGAATAGGTTTGTAAAAATCCCTACTATTTCAATGACTCGTGCAATTCCTTCTCTCTTTTCTTCTTTTTGTGAATTCTGTATAGGTTGTCATGCTTTCTGCGGGCATTCTTCACTTAATGCAATGAATTAATTGATCTCCATTCAGTTTTTATTTATTTTCTTATTTTTCATTTGATTCTTTTGCTATCTTTATGACCTTGATCTCTCAATGCAGTGGACTAACATCCACGCTGCGATTGAGGTGGAGTCTTTTTAGAATTCCTGCTAGAATATTACGATTTCTATCTGTTTCTGCCATTTAGCTTGTTGTGGATTAAGGCATGGACCAGCCCTTCAATTTGTTCTTATGTTCCTATATTTTCCTCCCAGTCAGTTACAACATAGAAATGCAGGCAAGCGATTAAGCCTGATACCATCAAACTTATATTTATTGAGAATTTCTTTTATGTTGATATGTGGGGAAACTTCGTAATTCAGTTCAATCAGTATAAATTCTATTCCTTTGTGTTATTTTGAGTATAAATTTATTTTATGTTGATGTCGGCTTGCAATGATGTTGTTGGGCTCTTGGGACTGCTAGTGGCTATGGTGTGTCTTTTTGTTAGGCCACTGAAAGCTCTGTAGAGTGTGAGCCTGCGCTTGATGCCTTTGGGTGCTTTGTTTCTTTGTTTGAAAAGTTGGATTTCTTTCATGAGGGTTTTTAGGTAGTCACAATCCATGTATGCTTCCTGCCATTCTGGCACCATTTGAGACAGAAATTCCTTCCCAAACTTCATTTTAATGGAAATCTATCTATATCTATTTATATCTATATATGTATATATCGTGTGTCTATCTATAAAATGGTATAAATAGATTTTCTTGAGGTTTCTGAGACCTCAAGATTGTCATGGACTTGGTCTTTTTCAAGGTAATTTAATTTATATAATTCGATTAGATTGTGTTAATGTGTATTAATTATTCATTATTAAGGGCACCTTTGGAGTTGACGTATATGCAAATGAAACGGACTTTAAGCGGGTGAATAAGGGACTGTCCGAAGCTTTGAGAAAATACAGATGTAAATTGAAAAAACATTTTGATGAGCATCTTCCGATTGAGAATGCACGCCGCCATCCTTTTGTTGATATACCACTTAATGTTTGGCAAGCTTTGTGTGATAAGTGGAGCACACAGAAGTTCTAGGTTTATGTTTAAACTTCTGATTTGTATTATTTCTTTTTTGAGTAGCAATTGGATGTTTTAACTTGATTTCTTAATAATTTTTGAACACCACACAGGATCTAAGCGAACAGAATAAATTAAATTGTTCGAAGAATAATGTTCCACAAATTTCTGGCTCCATGTCCTACGTCCAGCGTTTATCTATATATGTATGTAAAATATCAAACAATAAGTATCAAACTTTAATATTCTTATTTATCTAAATCATGTCTAAGACTTGCCTTTAATATTATATTGCAGCGCAACAAAAGGCAAAGCCAAGAAGAAGAAGGGGTTGAGGTTGATGAGGATAGTCCTGCAATTCAAATGTACAAAGACACACATTATAGAAAAGATTCTGGATGGGTAAATAAGAAAGCTAAGCAAACTTATGTGAGTTTATTTTTTTATTTTGCAATTCCTAGTTGTTTGGCTTTCATTTGTTCTAAACAATTACAGTGCTGACTATTTTTTGCATGATTAAAATTGACTTTAGACATGGCTGTAATCCCTAATTCTCAAACAAATTATAATGACTTGGAGCATGAAATGCTGTTAAAGTAATTTATATTAAAAGACTAGGGAGAGTTATGGTACAGGAAGTTTCTAAACTGCATATTGTTAGCTATAACTCCTATTGTGATCATTACCTTATGGTTTATGTATCATAGTTACTTTAATGAGGCTGCCCCCCATAGGAAATTTATTTTCCTTTGAATTTTTATTTTTTTGAAAGAAAATGATAAGATAGTAATAAATATTAGTATTCCCCCTTTAAAACTATCAAAAATTCTTTAGATTGCCCCCTCTTTAAATGTTTTCTGGCAAACAGCTTGTCCTTATGGTGTGGCCAAGTGTGATGTTCCATTTGTCAGGTGTCTCCGGAAGAATTTGAGTGACAATTTATATTTTTGCTCAAGATTATTATCATCTATATTCAATTCTAAGGTCGTTGCATTAACATCTTTTTTAAGGTCATTGTTTAGAAGACTTACTTATTGGTATATTGTGTTGTTGTAGTATTAAAAGTGGTGATTTTTTTTATGCATCAATGCTCATGTATTTGGAAAAGCAAATGATTTGAACATTTGGACTATTACTGGGAACTTTAGCTGATGAAATAAAAAATTCACCACTGGAGCAGCTCAACTCTAGCAATCTTTTATTGTATAATTCCGGTGTGTAGTGATTCCATATTAAAGTTCTCCTGTTTAATTCAGAAGTTCACACCTGCTTATCCTTCAACAACTTGATGTGCATTCATTTTTATTATGGCATGGACATCGTTGTACACTTAGCATAACATACCTGTTAGATTCACCAAATCTAGATACGTATAGAAAAATGAATTATTAGTTACACGGATCTAGTATAATTATATTTTACTACAATATATGTAACACCTACGGATTCTTCCAATTGTCCTGCATGACCCATAGCTTAGCATTTCTATGTTTTTTTACTAGTTTGGTTCTTTCGTTAAGAAAAACATATAACTCCCACATGCGCCTGTTTGTTCCATGTGGACTTGAACCATAAACCTTCTATATGGAATGGAAACTTGGAGTGTGATCCTACCGGACAACCGTAATAACATTTCTTCTAATATTTTGGTTTCATAACAGCAAATGTTCGATTATGACACATTTTCTGCTGATGACACAATAGGAGATGTTGAGATCGATATCCAGCCAATTATAAGCTCTGCAGTTTCCAACACTACTAATATACATTTAACACTGACATATATATATATATATATATATATATATATATATATACTGTATTCCAGTTCAGAACCGATAATACGATATTCATTAATATGTTAGAATGAGCAAAGCTGCAATAAATTTCTGTTCGCCATCAGAATTATGTAGATAACAACGTATGCTTGTTTTTAACACAGTTTCTAGGTATCAATATGTAGTGATAACATTCATAGTGAACTAAAAATGAAAGATGCCAAGTAACTGTGTTCTTAATTTCAAAGCTTTGAATGTAATGCTTTGTCTTTGAATGGGAAAGATGTTTAGCTATATACAAATAGTTGTGGTGTGATGACTTATTAATCTTTAATGAAACTTTCACTGATGTGATATATACATTTCAGTATTGTACTTTTAATTAGAGTATGTGTATTGTGCAGTAATTATGTTTGTCAAATACATCTAATATGTTTTTTATTGTAGGATGAAATGAAGGAGAAAGTTGCCCAAGTTTCAAATAATTCTGATGCTACCAATTCAAGCCCGGATGATGTGGAGATAATGCTTGAACACATGGGAGTTAGGAAAGGTTATCCTCGAGGGCTTGGATATGGTTACATTGTTCCTAGTCGAAAACGTGCATCAACATCTTATGATGAGGCAGCTCGGAAAAGGGCAGAGAGAGCGGAGGAAAGAAATGAGAAATTGGAGGAGGAAGTAGCAAGCATTCGGCTGCAATTGGAAAAAACAAACAAAGTGTTGGAGACATTGGTTGCACAAAACCAACAGCCACCGCCATGGCTCAACAGTTATCAGCAGCCACCACCGTGGCAGTATCAACAATCTTCAGCCCCACCATGGTTTCAATACTCTCACCACCACCAGCCGCCACCGACAGCACCACCACCACCAGTCACAACTGACACAACCACCACCCCCACTACCACAACCTGATGGCCAAATGATTAGACTGGGAGTGATCATTTTTGTTGGAAGTTTTAAGTAATTTCTAGAATATTTTTCTTTTATTTTTTGGTAATGAAACTCTCTTAATGCTTTAGTGGTGGGAAGCCATTAGGGTAGTTTTTAAGTTCTTTTTGCATATTTTGCTCTTTTGCAAGTGTTGGATAGAGCTTACTTCCTTATTTCTTTTGGACATGTCCGTACTTAATTTATAGGTGTTGC
The DNA here is from genome assembly GCA_963922005.1 of Cornus suecica. Lineage (NCBI taxonomy): Eukaryota > Viridiplantae > Streptophyta > Magnoliopsida > Cornales > Cornaceae > Cornus > Cornus suecica. The sequence goes on from OY998238.1 coordinate 95,507,311, forward strand.
TCTAATGTAAATATCTAAAGATTTATATATGGCAGTTTAATTTCTTTTGTTATTTATTTGAAGTTTAATTTTGTCATTTAATTTATAGATCTTGTATTCTTAATTTCATTATCCAGATTGGACATTTGGTAGCTAGGAAAAAAAAAAAGAATTATTTAGTATAACAAATAGTCAACAAAATTATTAGAGACAATTTAAGATTGTGGCGAATAAACATTTGTCACAGAACGGACCGTTACCAATGATATAATTAATAGTGACACACAATTTGGACCGTCCCAAAAAGTATCTTATTAGGGACGGTTATTTACCGTCGCTAATAAAATAATTAGGGACGGTATAAAGCGACCGTCCCGAAAAGTACCTTATTAGGGACGGTTATTTACCGTCGCTAATAAAATAATTAGGGACGGTATAAAGCGACCGTCCCAAAAAGTACCTTATTAGGGACGGTTATTTACCGTCGCTAATAAAATAATTAGGGATGGTATAAAGCGTCCCTAATAGTCAAAGTAATAGCGACGCTCCATATTGTGACTAAAAACTCATCATTAGCGACGCTCCAACTTTACCGTGACAAAAGACTATTTAAGACGCTTTTTTCAGGCACGGTCCAATTTGACTTTTAGTGACATTTTTCGAAGTTTTAGAGACAGTTTGGACCGTCTCAAAAACTATGTTTTCTTGTAGTGCCTACTCACCCTCCCGGTTTTACACCGCAAGTGGCCATGAAAGACAAGGATCAACATATAGCCACGTCTGAGCAGGGGGCAAACCAAACCTATTTCGCTCATTCAGTGGGCTCTCTATCTGTCCAACAACTGCAAGACATGATCTCCAATACAATCAGATCACAATACGGTTGAGTAAACCGGAGCACTCTCATGTATTCAAAACCATACACTAAACGAATTGATGATATGAGGATGCCGATGGGATACCAACCGCCTAAATTACAACAATTTGACGGGAAGGGCAATCCCAAGCAACACATTGCCCATTTTGTGGAGACTTGTAATAATGCAGGGACGGGGGGCGACTTTTTGGTGAAACAATTTGTTCGTTCTCTAAAGGGAAATGCCTTTGATTGGTATACCGACTTGGAAGCTGAATCAATTGACAGTTGGGACCAAATGGAGCGAGAGTTCCTGAATCGCTTCTATAGCACCCGATGTACGGTAAGCATGATAGAACTTACCAACACTAGGCAATGGAAAGAGGAACCGGTCGTGGACTATATTAATAGGTGGAGGGCGCTAAGCTTGGATTGCAAAGATCGACTCTCAGAAACCTCTTCCGTTGAGATGTGCATGCAAGGTATGCATTGGGGACTTCTCTATATCCTTCAAGGCATCAAACCCCAGACTTTTGAGGAGTTGGCCACACGGGCACATGACATGGAGATTAGCATCAATGCTCATGGTGGCAAGGATGTCTCTGTCTTAGAACAAAGAAATGATAAAAGAGATGGAAAGAAAGATGAAAGACAAACAAAGAAAAACCATAAAGAAACCATGGCCATCACTACAGTGCCATTGAAAATTACCATGAAAGATAAGAATAAGGAAGTTAGCAAGCAAACTAAAACTCAAGATACTGAAAGGCCTCGTCCAACACTCAAAGAGTTAAAGAACAAAACATACCCATTCCCAGACTCTGATGTGGCCGGCATACTAGAATTCTTACTTGAGAAAAAAGTAATCAACCTGCCAGAATGTAAACGCCCCGCAGAGATGGGACGAGTGAAGGACCCTAAGTATTGCATTTATCATCACATCGTTAGCCATCCAATTGAAAGATGTTTTATATTCAAAGAATTGGTCATGAGTTTGGCAAAGCAAGGCAAGATCCTTTTGGATGGGGAGGAAATAGCTGAAGCAAATCATGCTACCATTGCCTCTGTTTTAACTAGCCCAACCAAAACAAAATCTGATGTGCAAAGTTTTCATGGAAAACAACCGGAGAGCTTGAAGACCATACAATTTGGTTCATTAAATCCAGTTATCATTCCTCTGCCGAATGCAATTTTGTCTAAACAAGTAGAAGAAGGATGGACTCTTGTAACAAGAAGAAGATCTTGCAAACAAAGAACTATTACTGCACCACATACCAGCCCAAACTGGGGGCAGAAAAGGAAGAAAATTCAGCAAGGCCCACAGAAGAAGCAAAAATCCATGACAGAATGTCAAGCAGTTGAGCTCTCAAATAGAGATACTCACCGAGGTGTTACTCTGGGAGAATTCTTTCCTATTGAATATCTTACTGATGATCAAAGTCTAACCGTTTACACGATATCAGCCACCGAAGTTGACGAGAAAGATGAACAAGAAACATACGAAGTAGATAGTCAAGATTTTGACAAAGTAGAAAATCGCACCGTTGAAGGTACGGAAGAGCAAACCCCTAAGACGATGTGTGCCTCGTGTTGTGCATCAATTCTTTTCACCGATGAAGATCTCCAACTTGGGTCAAAACCTCACAATCGATCGTTATTTGTCTCTGGGTACATTCGGGAGCAAAAGGTCACTCGTATTCTTATTGATGGGGGCTCCGCAGTGAACATCATGCCAAAATCTACAATGAGAAACCTTGGCATTACAATCGACGAGTTGGCTCGAAGCCGGTTAGTCATTCAAGGATTTAATCAAGGAGGACAACGAGCAATTGGCATGATAAGAGTTCACCTCACCATTGGTGAATTGAATGCTGAGACTTTGTTCCATGTCATCGATGCAAAGACCTCTTACAATTTACTGCTAGGTCGACCTTGGGTCCATGGAAATGGTGTAGTCCCTTCTACATTGCACCAATGTTTTAAGTTCTTCAATAATGGTACAAAAACTGTGTTTGGAGACGAAAAACCATTTTCTGAGGTAGAGTCTCACTTTGCGGATGCTAAGTTTTACTTAAATGCTGACGCGCCAGCTGAAATTCTCCCGTCTAACAGTTTCTTCACAAGAAAATTAGATGCGGAAAAAGGAAAAAAAGTTGAGTTGCCCCCTGCGGAAAACATTGCACAGGATGACAAGAAAGTCATACCTGCAACACATAAGTCTGAACTGTCCTATGAAATTCCTAAAGATAAGGTTGTCTTCAAGTATGTTCCAAAATCCAAGAGAAGTGAATGACAATCACCCTTTGTTGAGCATTCAAAAGCAACAAAAATGAAGACAAAACTCATTCCTGCCTCGACAAGTGAGGATACACAAGTTCTCAAAGATAACCTAATGATTCCTCTTGTATGGGTTGAGAAGTCTTCAATTGTCAAACCACCACTAGCAGGTTTTGTTTTTGGCACGCAAGACACGATAAAGCAAAAGGCACTTCCACATCAAAGAACAAGAGAGGGTTTTGACCCTAAGGCATACAAGCTTCTGGCTAACGCAGGGTATGACTTCTCAAATCCATCAGAACTTGGGCAACTTCATCCCGATGTCACCGGTGAAAAGATTCATGGCCTCAATGAGACTCAAATGAAGTTGCGATAAGAAGGGCATGCGATCAATGCACATAAGATTGGTTTGGGGTTCAAGCCTAGTGAACCAATTCGAATCCCTACAAAAATAAGACAAAGAAGAGAAAACACACAATACATTAGTGTGTCAGAGGCTGAAGAAATAGAAGAGCAATACCCTGTTCAACGAACATCGGTGTTTGATCGGATCGAAGCTCCTCCGCATCGTGTTTCTGTGTTCCAAAGGCTAAGCACAACAAATAGAACCGACGAACTACCTCATGAGAATCACACTTCCCGGACTTCTGCATTCAATAAATGTGTCCATGTTGATAGTAGATAAGCCATAAATCCTCAGTCCCAAAAATCGGTATTCTCTAGACTTGGAAGCAGCAATATCACATCTAGAGAAGAGTGCGAGAAAGTAGGATGAATGAGTCACGAGCTCAAGCCTGAAAAGGATAACGACGTGAAAAGCTTAATTCCATCCCGTATGAAACGCAAAGTAGAAGTGGAAGTCAGTGTTGATGAAATTTTGAAGGCCAAGAGACGAACCATCGTCTTCACAGAGTCTCTTGCACAAGAAAATTCAGAAGATGATGAAGAGAAAAATGCTCATATCACATCTTACCATATTACAATCGAGGAAGATAACATGGATGAAGAGTCTCAAGATGATGAACCCAAGGAAGCACCTCCAACACTTGAAGACGGGGGGCAAGCAACTATTGATCAACTTAAAGAAATTAACTTGGGATCAATTGAAGAACCTAGACTGGTGTTTGTTAGAGCACTCATGAGTCATGTGGAAGAAAAAAAGTATACAGACCTACTAGCTAAATACAAGGACATTTTTGCTTGGACTTACAAAGAAATGCCGGGACTCGAACCAAAAGTCGTAGTCCATAACCTGGCAATAAGACATGGGACACGTCCAATTAAGCAATCTCAGCGCTTTTTTAGGCCTGACCTTATCCCAAAGATTGAAGATGAAGTCAATAAACTCATTGAGGCGGGCTTCGTTCGGGAAGTAAAATATCCAACATGGATTTCTAGTATAGTCCCTGTAAAGAAAAAGAATGGGAAAATTCGAGTTTGTGTCAATTTTCGTGATTTGAATGTTGCATGTCCGAAAGACGATTTTCCTCTACCTGTGGCAGAACTTACAGTGGATGCAACAATAGGGCACGAGGCTCTGTCATTCATGGATTGTTTTTCTGGCTACAATCAAATAAGAATGTCTCCAAAATATGAGGAGTTGACCGTTTTCCGCACGCCGAAGGGGATCTACTGTTACAAAGTGATGCCTTTTGGACTTAAGAATGCCAACGCAACTTATCAGCGTGCCATGCAAAATATTTTCGATGATATGTTGCACAAAGTCATAGAATGCTATGTTGATGACTTGGTTGTAAAAACCAAGAAAAGAAATGACCATATCCAAGATCTTCGCAAAGTTTTTGATCGACTAAGAAAGTTTCAACTCAAGATTAACCCTCTAAAATGTGCATTCGGTGTCTCCTCTGGAAAATTTCTTGGGTATATTGTCCGACATCGCGTCATTGAAGTCGATCATTCTAAAATCGAGGCCATCCAAAAAATGCCACCACCCAAAAATTTACGCGAATTGCGAAGTCTTCAAGGACGACTAGCTTTCATTCGTCGGTTCATCTCCAACTTGGCTGGAAGGTGTCAACCATTTAGTCGACTCACGAAGAAAAATATTCCATTTGTATGGGACCAAGCTTGTCAGAATGCTTTGGATGACATCAAGCAATATTTGCTCAATCCACCGGTGTTAGGTGCTCCCGTGCCTGGAAAGCCACTCATTATGTACATTGCTGCTGAAGAAGAATTGTTAGACGCTCTTCTAGCACAAAATAATGAGGAGAATAAGGAAAATGCTCTTTATTACTTGAGTCGTAGGCTGAACACTACAGAAATTAAATATCCTTCAATCGAGAAAACATGTCTTGCACTAGTTTTCGCGTCTCAAAAATTCAGACACTATTTCTTGGCTCACACAGTGCATGTGGTTGCAAAGGCAGACCCCCTCAAGTATGTCATGTCAAGGCCTGTTCTATCCGGACGACTTGCAAGATGGGAGATCTTATTCAATGAGTTTGAAATTGTATACATTTCGCGAAAGGCAGTTAAAGGACAAGCACTTCCTGACTTTCTGGCTGATCATCCAATACCGGCTGACTCAGAAATTTCTGATGATTTTCCTGATGAAGAAGTGTTTATGGTTGATATCCTTTCCCCATGGATGATGTTCTTTGATGGTGCGGCACGTTCTGAAGGAGCCGGAGCGGGTGTCATTTTTGTCTCCCCACAAAGGCAAATTTTACCATATGCATTTGTTTTTCCTGAGAAATGTTCAAATAATGTCGCTGAATATCAGGCTCTGATAATTGGCCTTGAAATGGCACATGAGATGAAAATTCCAAACATTGAAGTTTACGGTGATTCCAAGTTGGTGATCAACCAACTTCTCAAGGAATATGAGGTCAAGAAAGAAGACTTGATTCCATATTCTCAATATGTTTCTAATCTACTAGCTAGGTTTGAAAGTGTTATGTTGGAACATGTCCCAAGAGAAGAAAACCGTTTAGCAGATGCCTTAGCCAACTTGGCCACAACCATGGCATTAGGAGAAGACGAAGCATTCACTGTGTCGGTTTGCCAACGCTGGGTACTGCCACAATTACTTGAAGCTCGAATGGACGAAACAAATGCGATCTCCGTCACGATTGCTGAGACCGATGATTGGAGACGGCCCATAATTGATTATTTGGAACATGGGAAGCTACCTGAGGATCCTCGACACAAAATTGAGATACGTCGTAGGGCATCTCGATTTATCTTTTACAAAGATACATTATTTCGAAGATCTTATGAGGGATTGTTCCTTCGTTGTCTTAGAGAAGATGAAGCAACCCATGCAATGGAAGAAACACATTCTAGAGTTTGTGGGGCTCATCAGTCAGGTCCTAAGCTGCACTTTCGAGTGAAAAGAATGGGATACTATTGGCCAACCATGGTTAAGGATTGCATGGATTATGTCAAAAGGTGTCAAGCTTGTCAATTTCATGCCAACTTCATGCACCAACCGCCTGAGCCATTACACCCTACAATTTCATCATGACCATTCGATGCATGGGGTCTATATGTAGTGGGACCTTTCATAAAGTCTTCTAAAGGCCACTTTTACATTCTCGCAGCAACTGACTACTTTTCAAAATGGGCAGAGGCAATACCTGCCAAAGCAGTAAAAAAGGAAACCGTCGTCGATTTTATTAAGACCAACATCATTTTTTGATACGGGGTTCCTCATCACATCATCACTGATAATGGGTTGTGTTTTGATAATCATTTGATGACTAATTTATGTGAAAAATTTGGATTCAAACAATATAAGTCTTCAATGTAAAACCCACCCACAAATGGACAAGTAGAAGCCTTCAATAAGACTCTGTGCAATTTACTAAAGAAGGTGGTCTCAAAATCAAAAAAGGATTGGCATGAACGAGTCGAGGAGGCTCTGTGGGCATATCGAACAACATTTCGTACTCCTACTCAGTCAACACCGTACTCTCTTGTTTATGGTGTGGAAGCAGTCCTTCCACTGGAGCAACAAATCCCTTCATTGAGGATAGCCTTGCAAGAAGGTTTGACAAACGAGGAGAATGTTCGATTGCGTCTTCAAGAGTTGGAGGCATTAGATGAAAGAAGGCTTGAAGCTCAACAACGGCTAGAGTGTTATCAAGCTTGGCTCTCAAGTGATTTTAACAAAAAGGTTCATCCTCGATCTTTTTAAGTTGGCGATTTGGTACTAGCCGTACGAAGACCCATTATCATGAGTCGTCGAATGGGAAACAAGTTCACCTCAAAATGGGATGGGCCCTATGTGGTACAAGAAGTTTACACCAATGGCGCCTACAAGATTGTTGATGAAGATGGAGTTAGAGTTGGACCCATCAATGCTAAGTTTTTGAAACGATAGTATCCCTAAAACAAAGATTGTACACTCCTAATCGCACGAGTCTAAACTGCATGATGCTCCTAGCTCACATGAGTTAAAACTGTGAATGCCACCTGCATTGAAAAAAAAAAAAAACTTCATTGAACTACGCGATTGGCTTGATCCCTGTTAAGGGTACGTGGGCAACTTGGAGGTTTATTCCGAGTTCAGTCATCAAAAAATAAAATTCATCATTGAACTACGCGATTGACTTGATCCCTGTTAAGGGTACGTAGGCAACTTGGAGGTTTGTTCCGAGTTCAGTCATCATCATCAAAACAAAAAAAAAATGTTCCTTCATACTAAAATAAAAGAAATCAAATAGCTCTTTTATTACCAAAATAAACAATTTGCTCCAAGAAATAATAATGAATGATAAATGAAAACAATGGTCAAGACTAGAATGAGAAATCTAAAATAATATATGACAATGATCAACTAAACTAAAGCGGCAAATCTGAAAGCTCCTCGCGTTCCCTTTGCAACCTGTCTTCGAGAGTCTTCATTATTTGAACTTCTTGAGCAGTAAGAATTTGAGCTTCCTCAATCACCTTGCGGTCTTCCTTGAGCTTAGTAATCTTTTCTCTCTCATGAGACAACTTAGCATCAGCCTCTGACAAAGAAGTCTCGATCTGCTTGATCTCTTCTTGTGCAATTTGCAGCTCCCTCGCTAACTTGGCCTCTGTATCTTTGACTTCATGCAAGTTGGCCCGAAGTGAGTCCACATACTTAATAATGTCACCTTCCAGAACAGTGGCACCAACAAGTTGTGAGTCAACATAAGCCAATTGTTGTGACTGTGTGGTTGATGGCACCTTGCAAGCAAAAGAAGATTTGGTGTCAACATATGTAGCAGCACTATGCATATATGTATCAATCATTTTCTTCAAACCACAAAAATCCCCTGGAAATTGTGAAAGTGCCTTAAAAAGTGGTGGGAGCTTGTGGACTATCGAAGATAATTCATGGACTTTTGTGTTAAACACCATTGTTCTTATGGCGTCAGCTAGCGCTAAAGTAGCCTTGCGCTGCGCATCGAGAACCATGTTCCCCACATTGAAAACAGACACCTCGGGGGCAATTGTTGGCGGAAGAGGTGGAATGGCATTACAAGGTCCATCCCTTGTAAGTACATTCAAAGTAGACATAGGAGGTACTTCATTTTGTGCCATTAATTCCAAATTCTGCTTATTGACATCTTGCAAGAGCTGAGTAGCTTCATCTCCTATCTCGTCAGCTAAAGTCATCATATCAGGGCCAAAAATGGAACCTTCACTAGCCGCTGGAAGATCATCAAGTTCCAACAAACCTCCAAGAAAACCCTCATTTTCATTTATCTACAAATAAATAAATTAAAAAAATGAGGATGCATTGTGTACACAAAAAAATATATATATATATATATATATGTGAATAAATAAAAACAAATAACCTGCATGGGTTGTGAACTGCTTGGTACTCCTTGAAAAAATTCATTTAAACCTTGAGAAATGTTTTCCTGCCTTGGAGTAACAACATGGTTATGCTTATCACCAATATGCTTCCAATTGCGATCACAATCATTGGCACCGAGTTCCCCATCGAATCATCTGTTACTGGAGAACGTTGGCGCTTGCGAATGAGTGGCAGAACATAGTCAGCTAATGCAATATGGCTCCCAGAACTCTCGGCAACGCCATGATCACTAGGTGGAATGGCTAGCAATGGATTAGAGGGGATGCTCAACTTGTTTCTCCTGAGAATGATTTTCCTACCTTTAGGTATAGAAGGACAATCATTTTGTGGCACAATAAGTTCTGTGACTGTAGAAGGGTCGACATAGACTTTTGACCACCATTCAACATAAGCTTGTGTCACGGAGAACTTATTAAAAGTGGAACTCGAAGGAAGTTGTACCTTACTCCCGGTCTTGAAACTTGTCACAAGCCTCCACATTTTTGAGATCTCTTCCAAACTACCAGTGCGAATATCATCTTTCAATTTACCAGGAACATCCTGATGATAAAAGAATTATCTACAAAATCTGTGCGGACTATATGGCTCGACAATGATAAAATCATTTTGGCGCAATGTCAAGTAACCTGATCGGAGACCAGAAAAGTACTCATGAGTGGAAATGGATAATCGACCATCATCTTTTAGCCCTTCCCGCATCGAAGATGTCTGGGAATGATAAGGAAGTGGAACACTTTTACATGATCGAAACATGTTTCGAGCTACGACTTCATCAACATGTTGGGCAGGCTCAGTACTCGCATATAAAATCATTCGAGGAAGAGATTGGTTTTCCAAAGCAGGAGAGTGGGTTCTGAAATAGTCAGCTATCCATCCATACACATAATGTGCAGGAAATATAGCACTAGAACTCCCTGGGTCAGGTGAGGAAACAATGTCATTCAAACCTCTATAGATACTTGCCAAAACAGGGACAAAGAGACAAAATCTGATGCCATCTATGTGACACCCCCAAATTTTCATGCATAGGTTGGCCATGCCTATACATAGAAAACTAGGAGCGTTAGTAATTGATAACATAAGCACAGAAGAGAAGACATAAAATAGAAATATAATAATAACAACAATAACAAAATAAGGATACAACTTATACATGAAGAAGACCACTCCCAATACATCCTTAAATAAAATAAGTCCCACACAGTACAATTTGGAAATCCCATAAACATGGACCCCTAGAAACACACTTATAAGAAATACAACATATGACATTTATCGGATCCTACCCTGGAGTGGAAGGAAACTATGATAGAACCGGACAGATAGATATGAAATCCTCAACCCTGCTGGTGAAATTGCCGAGGACCTGAAACAACAAAAATGTGGGTTAAACCCACGAGCAAGAACAACTCTACATGATCCCAAGCAGAGTACCAAAATCCATCCCCTTTCCTAGTGACACCTAATCCCAAAATTATATTAAAAAAAATAATATATTTAACTATAACTATAGTCACTAATATACCACCATTTAATATAATTATGTTTATAAATTTCTTACATTAATATGATTTTTCCATACAACATCCAATCCATGCCGTACCACAACCACGTACCCGACAACTCACCCATGTCGTGACACCTCACCCATGTCCCGTGGTACTAGTTAGACTGCAGTAATAGTCAGCCTCCTTGTGGTTTCTTATAAATTTCCAAAACATAGTCATTTAATTTAAATCTTAGGATTTTACGAATTTAATAATTCGCTTGTAATATTTATTCGGGAACGTATAACAATTTATAAGGTCGAGCCTGGGGGGTCCAGGGGGGCGGCGCGACCATTACCTGAGCGCCCCCCTGGCGGGGTCTGGGGCAGCGCCCCAGCGCCAAGGTATACGGTATTTTATACGGTCGAAACTATTCATTTATACGGTCGAAAATACGTAATCCAGTATAATTCGTGATACACATAATAACAATATAAATCAATGTCCAGAGTCTGATAACAAAGAAAATAGAGAAAAACAATTACATAAATATGCAATATTTTTCTAATAACAGTTTTGAAATCTTTGTCAACATTGAAACCTAAAATATTTATGTACTCAGATATTTATACTAAGTTCCAACCATATACACATCATCAGAATCATACCAACAAGACACATAACCACGAATCCATACATGTATAGCTACACATGGTAAAAACAGATTTGTACGTATAGCTAGATATAAACACAGTCTCATGCATATATCAATATATCACCACAAATCTCTATATATATACAAGATCTATACATATAATCATAGATCTGTACATATATGTATAACCAGAATATAAATCATCATATATATATATGAATATAAATATACTCTAACAAATTTGTACATATATGTCTATATAAGACTACTAATCTCTACCTATATACAAGATCTGTACATATGATCATGGATCTATACATATACATATAAACAGAATATATATCATCACATAAATAAACATGAATATGAACATACTCTAACAGATCTATACATATATGCCTATATAGATCCACGAATCTCTACATGTATACAAGATCTATATATATACTTACGGATCTATACATATATGTATAAATAGAATATATAAGTCACATAAATAAACATGAATATGAATATACTCTAACAGATCTATACATATATGCCTATATACAAGATCTATATATATACCTACGGATCTATACATATATGTATAAACAGAATATATAAAAGTCATATATGAACATGATTTACACATACATATACATATATGAAAAATACTATCTAGCAGATTATAGATGCACAAAGTAAAGGCTACGAAATTTTAGTACAAAGAGGAAGAGTAGAACATATGTCTTGCCTGTAATGTAGAGCTGAATCCACCACAAGTACAGATCCAAACCAATTCTAAGCTCTCAACCTCTCAACCCTCACAATTTCGGGTATAATTGATGAAGAAGAAGAAGTAGTAGAAGAAATGAGATGGGGGCTAGATCTGAAGTTAAGGATGCTTATATAGAAGATGTTAGGGTTAGGGAAATGTCCAAACTATCCTTGTATTATGCATAAATCACCAAACTGCCCAAACACTAATGACAACCTTTCCCCCCTTCAGATCACAAAATTTCATTATAACCTACTAGACTTAAAAAGACTAAGATAGCCTCATTCAATAATTTAAACACCCATTATGCCATCCAAAATAATTAAGGAAATAAATATCCATTAAATACGGGGTATTACAATCTGCGATCATGCTTGCAACCTTGAATACACCAGGTCGAATGGCGCCATCAGGATTCGACGGTAGGATATATTTGCATAACCAACATGCTAAAAAAGCGGCCAAATAAGTTTTCTTCTTCATTTCGTGTGCCACTCCAAGACTAGTAAACATCTCGTCTGCTTGACGAGACTAATCTCGCACATGAGGGATCGCGCCGGAAGGATGAATGAGACTTTGGTTGTAATTTCGTTTTGGGTTTCTTTGTACCTTTTTCGAAGCATCCCGATATAGCCTGATATCTCTAAACCAGAAAGCCACCCAATCAACGATTCCCACCATTTGCTATTTCCTCTGCTTCTTACGAAAGCGATGAAAGGCCAAAAAGAGATATCCACAAGTAAGGGGAAGAAAAGAATTCCCTTCTTGGTCGAGCTCGGATAATTCCCTAGTAGAGGGAATGACTTCCTCATACTACTTGCCACTGAAAGGAAGACCTCCTATGACGCGTAAATCATGAAGGGAAATAGAAACCTCGCCCGCAACACAATGGAGAGAGTTAGTGGAAGGGCACCATAACTCGAGAAAAGCTCGGAGAATGTTCTCATGTTGAGAGTATGAAAATAGTGAAGCATATATTGCATCATATAAATTCTTCTCTTTCAGAAACTGTTCTTGGCGGCCTAAGATGTCTTCTGCCCACTCCCAATATCCTTCAGTGTATGGAAAGATGGAAAAAATCTGCAGAGGAGTCTTCTATATAAATTCTCTAGCAGCCACTTTATGCCCCAAAAGTAAAAATGGAGCGGTCTCGGCCTCAATCTCATGCAAAGCAGATCGTAGCGTCAAAGCACGAGCAACTAAGCCTTTATCCTTCTTCTGGTTGTACCCAAGATTTGTGAGCCCACAAGTAATCTCGTACGACCAATCTGACAAGTAAGGATATGGCGAAGAATCGGAGCGAGACACATGTAAAGCAAAGCGACCCATAAGGGGTGTCCCAACCTCCACAGTAGTGCCTCTCTCAGCAAAATCATTATGCCGCTCCAAAATGGTGACTGTCTGCGATTTCAAACACTTGAAGACCGCCATGATCGTATGCCTGAAAAAAAAAAAAAAGTTAGTAATGGATGTGGGAAATAATTCTTCTTGGATTTGATTTTAATAATTTAGTCTAGAATATTGTGACCCCGAAGGGACTGAAAAATATTGTGACCCCGAAGGGACTGATAAAAATCGTGACCCCGAAGGGACTGATTAATATTGTGACCCCAAAGGGACTGATAACATATTGTGACCCCGAAGGGACTAATGAATATTGTGACCCCGAAGGGAATGATAAAATATTGTGACCCCGAAGGGACTGAAAAATATTGTGACCCCGAAGGGACTGAAGAATATTGTGACCCCGAAGGGACTGACTACCATATTGTGACCCCGAAGGGACTAATGAATATTGTGATCCCGAAGGGACTGATAAAATATTGTGACCCTGAAGGGACTGAAAAATATTATGACCCCAAAGGGACTGAAAAATATTGTGACCCCGAAGGGACTGATAAAATCGTGACCCCGAAGGGACTGATTAATATTGTGACCTCGAAGGGACTGATAACATATTATGACCCCGAAGGGACTAATGAATATTGTGACCCCGAAGGGACTGATAAAATATTGTGACCCCGAAGGGATTGAAAAATATTGTGACCCCGAAAGGGCTGAAGAATATTGTGACCCCGAAGGGACTGAAAAATATTGTGACCCCGAAGGAACTGAAAAATATTGTGACCCCGAAGGGACTGATAAATCATTGGGACCCCGAAGGGACTGAAAAATATTGTGACCCCAAAAGGGACTGATAAATCATTGGGACCCTGAAGGGCCAAATAATTTGTTCTAAGGAACGCATTATTCCGAAGGCATGGTGACATAAAAAAAAAAAAAAAAAACTTACCGTTGTAGAAAGTTGGTAGTTTGCAAAAGTCCTCCTTAAATCTTTACAAAAGATGAAGTGATAACCTAAAAAAATAAAAAATAAAAAAATTGATTAGTAATATGATTTCAGGAAGTAGAAAAAAAAAAAAAAATATATATATATATATATATATGATTAGTAATCTGATTGATTGATTGAAAAAAAAAAAAAAACGTACAACTTTTCCCCATAACCATTTTTTTTTGTCTTACTAACAAAAAACAAAAACAAAACTCCACTACAAACAGTCATCTTCTTCATTTAATCCCCAGCATTTGTTATATATTGGCATATATATGTAATATGACTACTTTGTTATATTAACTTGTCCCACATCGGAAGATTGGGAAACCCATCTCTATATCCTCACCTATAAATATAGGGCTTCTCCTATTGAATGATGTACACAGAAATAGAGAGAGAGAGTTAGGAATAATATACGTTTATATTATTCCGGTGATACAGGCGTGAGTATACACAGTGTGTGTGCTAATCCTCTCAGTGATTTTTAGTGAAACGGTGCTCTCCGTGGACGTAAGCTTATTTGGCTGAACCACGTATATATTCTTGTGTCGATTGTTTGGTGTGTTTGTGTGCGTTTTCTGATTTGCAGGTGTGCACGGCTTCATACATAGGGTGTGCGAACCCTAACAGCATTATCTTCAACCAGCACCAGCAAACGCCGCTCCACTTCGTCGGCGACCGTCTTCCTCCGCCGCGAACCAGAGTCATCTACCACCGCTTTTCACAACCGCGTCTGATGGCCCTGCTTTCTCCTCTACGACACCGCTGTTCTGTTCTTGCGACCGACCACCTCTGCTCCACCGCCCACGGTTCCGTTCCACAACCACCGCAAAACCAACAATAGCCTAGTTCGGCGGCGGCAGCACCGCCACAACAGCAGCAGTGGGTGGCGATGAAGATTCCGCCACCGCATTACATGCCGTACCATACCCTCACCCTCACCCTCACGCACGCACATATATATATATATTGCATACATGTATACACACCAGTACTCACACACGCACATAAAATAAAAAAATAAAATAAAAAATAAATACTCACTGGTGGTGCGACTGCAATGGGGTTGAAGCCCCACTAATGAGAAATGAGTGAAGTCGACTGTGAAAACCTAGGGTGGATGGCAATGTATATATAGAGTGATTACCATACCTATATGGACATAAATCCTTACCCATATGGACATAAATCCTTTCCTAGTGATATTGGAATTAGAATGACTTGGGCCTAAAGAAAATTTACTTAAATTGTCTGATTGAGTAGTGATAAAAAAAAATAAAAAATAAAAAATAAAAAATAAAAAATAAAAACTTGTCTACTCGTGCAAGACAAAGTATGCACGAAGCCAAGCTTTAAAGCGGGTGCAATTTGTAGACACATAAATTTGGTGATGATTTAATCACCGTTGGATCGGTCGACTTAAGTCAATAAGTCTCGGTCAAATTCATTGACAATTACGGGTCCCACAAATGGACACGTGTCAAATTCTCAGAGGTTGGAGTTATATGCTTTTAGTTCAAAATTAAATTTGGATTTATTCCCATAAATAATAAATAAATAAATAAATATATATTATTTTATGGGATTTTAAGCATAATTGGTGGGTACTTTCCAAAATTAAGACCACACCTTTGGCCTATAAATATAAGGCCACCCAACACATTTGAGGGGAGAAAAAAAAGGAGAGAAGGAGAAGAAGACTGCAATAAAGCTCTGCCGACTCCAACTCAGCAAAACCTCTAAAAATTCTTGAAGACGAAGAACAACAAGCACGCCACACCTGTGCCGTTCTTCTTCAAAGACCTTCAGCAAATCAAGATCTCTTCAATTCCGAAGAACACAAGCAACAATCAAGTAACGGTTCAAGATCAAGCTTTCAAAGCCCTTGCACCAGAGTTTTAGGAGATTTAATCAGAGGAAGATTCTTATTTATTTAAGAATCGACCACAGAGAATTGTACCACTTTATTTTATAATTTATTATCAATAAAATTAATTGTTTGCTCTTATTTTGTTTCTTAGAATTTCGGAGACAAAATTTGTGTTTACAGGGATATCTGAAGATTCAAACTATACAGATGAAGGGTCCTGTATACATTATAGTTCAGATGCAGCGTATATAGATATCGGTGTAAGCAATACTATATCTCCTGAATTCAAGACTAGTTCACTCCAACAACAGTTTTTGAATGTGAGAAGCTTTCCTCAAGGAACTAAAAATTGCTACGCAATAAAAATAGCAAATGGGACAGGTAACAAGTATTTGATAAGGGCATTGTTCATGTATGGAAACTACGATGCACAAAATAAACCGCAACCTTTGATTTGCACTTGGGAGTCGGTTTTTGGGACACTGTAACATGCATTGATTCATCGGATGTCATGTTGAGTGAGGTCTTGCATGTCCTGTCCAGTGATTATATATGTGTTTGTCTTGTGGACAAAGGCCTCGGAACGCCTTTCATATCAGCATTAGAGCTAAGGCCTTTGAATAATTCTACGTATGACACTGTATCTGGATCACTGCTCTTATTTGATCGCTTGAATTTCGGTTCCACATCAAAAGAATGGAGCAGGTATATATGCCATCTTAGTTTAATTTGTATCGAACTATTTTAGTTTTGGTAAGAACTAGCAGAGATGAATCAAATATATTTATGCTATGTTCCATTGCATTATGTGTTTTTTTTCAATTTTCAGGACCTCATGAATGAAATTTTATATGCATTGGTGCCATGAAATTGAAATGATAGAGATTGAGCATCAATTTTAATTCAAAAGCACAAATTATATATATGCAATCAAACATAGCATTATATTTGTTGTTTCTATTTTCTAGTACTGATCAGTGAAAATATATTTGGTTTTGATATTTTTTTAGGTTCGAAGATGATGTTTATGATCGCATTTGGTTACCTATCCCCTTGATAAGTAGCCCTAGGATCACAAGAAATTTGTCTACTATGAACATGCTAGCTTCAAACCGGTACAAGTTACTGTCTTCTGTCACAAGCACCGCTATAACAGCACCAAATGCTAGTTGACTCATTGAAATTGGGGTGGCTGACTTATTTCATGAGTACAGATTTCAATTCTTCTGATCAATTTTATATCTACATGCACTTTGCTGAGGTTGAAATGTTGCAGCTCAATCAATCGAGGGAATTCTACGTCTATATAAATGATAATCTATGGTTAAGCGAACCTGTTGTTCCGGATTATTTGTCAACACAAACAGCTTATAGCAAAAAGCCCATGTCTTTATCGAACTTAACAATTGTAATGAACAAAAGGGAAAATTCAACTCTTCCTCCCATCATCAATGCCATGGAGATTTACACTGTGAGACGGATCATACATTCGCAAACCGATGATTTAGATGGTAAGTAGTACATTTCCTTCAAGTGTTGTCCGCGTTATATTGTTATTTTTTCTCTTCATGTACTAATTATTAACTCCGTCACATATTTTTTGGAAAATTAGCTGCTGCTATGATTGGGATCAAGGCGACGTATGGGGTGAAAAGGGACTGGCAAGGAGATCCATGTGCTCCTGAAAATTTTGTGTGGGTTGGCCTCACTTGCAGCTATGGTGATTTCAATCCCCCAAGGATCATTTCCTTGTATGTTTATGTCATTAAATAATACTTAATGGTTTCATATTTTCCATTCAATACATTAATGTATTTAACAATATTATTCAACTTGCAATCTAGGAACTTATCCTCAAGTGGACTGACAGGGGAGATTGCTCCTTACATATCCAATCTCACAGTGATACAATCTTTGTAAGTATCAAACTTGCTACTAATATGAAAATCTGATATATTTTCTACATTTTGAAAACTAAAAAAAAATTCTCTACTTTTGCTCAATTCAGGGATATGTCAAATAATAAGCTAACTGGGAAAGTGCCTAGTTTTCTAGCTCAACTGGCTTCTTTGACATTTCTGTAAGTTACTTTCTCTGTGACATCTATCGTTGTGCTTAACAGGCTACATAGCAGTAGATCATGTTTGCTCAATCTCCTTTGGCAGAAACTTAAGAGGAAACAATTTCAACGGCTCAATTCCAGCAGAACTACTTGAAAAGTCGAAAAATGGATCACTCTTATTGAGGTTTGCTCTTTTTGCACAAAAAAAAAATGACCGAAAAAAGAAAAGTTGTCATGATTCTTGACTTCATAATTTTACCTCTATATATGCCAGAGAGGTCTTACAATCCTACACAACTTGTTTACATTATTATTTTTCTTGAAGTGATAAAATCTTGCATATGTCCATACTGCAAAGTTGCTAAATCATGACCTCTTAATAGCCAATGTTGAGAGGTATAAGATATACAATAAGCATTAATTGATTCTTAGTTAATAATTCTCGTAAAAAACAGTGCGGATGCAACTGGAGCTACTGAAAGCACAACTTCTTGTCAATCTATTCCTTGCGAAAAGAAAAATAACAGGATTGTTGTACCGGTAGTGGCATCTGTTACTGCATTGTCTGTACTATTAATTGCAATAGGGTCTGCCTTATGGATCATTCAAAAACGAAGACGAGGTATAAGAACTGTCATCTCATAGTTCAAAAATCAAAAGTTCAGAATTTTAATAGCGAGCTTACAAGGTTTTGCAAATTAAACTCTAATTACTAATTCAATGAGATCTTAGTAGTCAGGAAACAGAAACAAGGGTCCTTTGATGTAAGGAATCAAGAGTTCACATACTCGGAGGTACTGAGTATTACTAACTTTGAGTTCTCAAAAGGACTATTGGGAAAGGAGGATTTGGAACGGTATATCATGGCTATGTTGGTGATTCTCAAGTTGCTGTAAAGATGCTCTCTTCATCATCAAGTCAAAGCTATAAGGAATTCCAAGCTGAGGTACTTTGCATAACAGCTTTTTAACAATATCTATTGCAGTGTGGAACCGATAAAATTAAAGTTGCTTGTTTAGTAGTATTTCAAATAAAAATGAATATTTATGACTGAAAATCTCTTATATAAACTTTGAGTTCATTAAACATGCATTATCTAAATGTTATTCCATTTTTCAGGCCAAACTTCTTATAGCTTTGGAATTGTTATATTGGAGATAATCACAGGCCAGCCAGCAATACCCAAAAGTCCTAACAACACTCACATCATTCAATGGTTTAATTCGATGCTCTCTAATGGGGATGTTAGTAGTATTGTTGATCCTAAGTTACAAGAAGATTATGATGTTAATGCTGCTTGGAAAGCAGTAGAATTAGCAATGGCTTGTGTGTCTCACACTCCCACCAAAAGGCCAACCATGACTTATATGGTTATGGAGTTGAAGGAGTGTCTGCCAACGGCAATAGCTCACAATTAGTCTGATGAATCAAATGATTCAGTTCATATGGTACCAGTGAATTTGGAGAGTGAAGTGAGTCCCATGTCAAGGTGAGATCTCTGCTAAAAGGTTACTAGTGGTGGATGCTTCTGGTTATATTGATCAAGTTATGTGAAGTGTGTGTGGGATGGAAAAGTTCCTGGATCTTTCACCATGAGGTCCTAGGTTCAAATCCTTCCAACTACGTTTCCGGGGCCACTGCAGGTTTACCCGATCGTTACCTTCAGGGCCCCGGGGATTAGTCGAGATGCGCATAAGCTGGCCCGGATCACCCCGTTACCGAAAAAAAAAAGAAAAAAAAATTTGTGTAGAGAACTTTGGGATAATCATGATCTTGAAGTGGATTGGTGTGTTTATGTTTTCGATATTTGTTTGTTTATGTTTTGGTTGCAAATTGTGGGTTATTTAAAGAGGATCAACAAATTATCTGCAGCTTTGATCTGCAAATACCAGCAGTTAAAACTTAATTTCTCTTGTTCTTCAGCCAACCTCTAACAATCAATTCTATTCCTTTGTTGCTCATTGTTGAAATAGTAGTAGCGGAAGCGATGGAGGAAGCTCCAAAAAAAATCTATGCAGCTCTTAAGAAATAATTGGTTGTAACGGTTGTATGACGTTATTGTTGTAAATCACTTGTAGTGATTTAGTAACACCTAGGATACACTCAAAGATATAAAACACTCACACTTTTATTTCAAAAACAAAGAACCGAATACAAACTTTCACTCTATTCTTACACTATTTGTTTCTTGCTTCTTGTTATAGATTCAATACAATACCACACACTTATATAGAGGATTGAAATACATAAACTGACAAAAGAAATCTTCTTGGCAGTCATTCTTGACTTTTGGAATATATGAGCGTGCTATCTTCACGCATGGTTATTTGCAGCTTATCTTGACATTGTGGGTTTGATTAATGCATGTGGATATGACTGATCACTTTCAAGTTTATCTTTCAACATTCCCCCTTAAACTTGATTCTCCGCACTTCTGCATTCCTAACATCATCTTCAGTCTGTTGAACATGTCTTGCTTTAATGGCTTTGTAAAAATATTTTCAATTTGATAATTTGTCTTGCAAGATATTAATTCCACTTCTTTGTTCTGCACATGTTCCCTGATAGAATGATACCGTGTATCAATATGCTTGCTTCGTTCATGGAAGACTGGATTCTTTGCAAGTGCAATTGCTGAACAATTATCAATGAAAATCTATGTAGGCTTTTCTTGTGGAAAACACAAATACTCCAACACATTTCTCAACCAAATAGCATGACACACAGTTGAGCTGGCTGCTACGTATTCAGCTTCGCAAGATGATAGTGTTACTATCTGTTGTTTCTTGGATGACCATGTGAATGTTGTATCTCCAATGAAAAACACAAATCCAGTTGTGCTTTTTATTTCATCCAAATCTCTACCCCAATCACTATCTGAATAGCCAGTGAATCTTAATTCATCAGTTGAGGTATATAGCAAACCATCATTGATCGTACCTTTGATGTAGCGGAGTATTCTCTTTGCAGCATTCAGGTGTGATTGATCTGGTTCCTCCATGTATCTGCTGATCAATCCAACTCCGTAGAGTATATATGGTCTGGTACAAGTCAAGTACCGAAGACTTCTAACTAAACTTTTGAAGTATGTTGGATCAACATTTCCTCCGTCTTCATTTTTTATGAGTTCTAAGCTGCTTTCCACTTGAGTTGATACTGGATTGCTTGATTCCATTCTGAACTTCTTAAGAATCTCATTTGCATATTTACTTTGGCAAATCGAGATTCCTTCAGCATTCTGCTTCACTTCAATTCCAAGAAAGTATGACATCAGACCTATGTCTGTCATCTCGAATTCTTGAATCATGGTTTTCTTGAACTCTTCAAACATGGCTGGGTTGTTTCCTATGAAGATCAAATCATCAACATACAGACCTGCAAATAGTACACTTCCTTCTGAACCTTTCTTCAGATACAATGCATGTTTATATGGACATTTCTCGAACCCATTATCATGGAAATACTTGTCAATTCTTGTATTCCATGCACGTGGAGCTTGCTTCAGTCCATAAAGAGTTTTCTTCAACCTATACACCTTGTCTTCATGTCCGTCATTTGTATATCCCAGCGGTTGTTCGACATAGATTTCTTCTTCTAGAAATCCGTTCAGAAATGCTGACTTCACATCAAGTTGGTATAACTTCCATCTATTCTAAGCAACAATAGATATCATCAGCCTGATTGTGTCTAATCAGGCAACAGGAGTAAATACTTCACCATAGTCTAGTCCTTGTCTCTGTTTGTATCCTTTTGTAACCAAGCGAGCTTTGTATATCTGAACTTCGCCTTTTTCATTCTTCTTTGTCTTGTAGACCCATTTGACTCCAATAGGCTTTTGACCTTTTGGTAGACTACACAGCTCCCATGTGTCATTCTTGTTTTATGGCCCTGATTTCTTCATCCATTGCTGACTTCCACTTCTTCTCTTGGATGGCTTCTGTGAAGTTGACAGGATCACTATCCAGAAATAAGCATAGCAAATTCTGGTCTTGATCTTCTTCAGTGGCTTCATATAGTTCCCTCAGGCTTCTCACTTTTATGGGTCTTTCACTTTATCCTTCATCTGGTGATGATGACGATGAAGGATCATTTCTTGCAGGTACAGGAGATTGATGTGGTAGAATTTGCGGCTCCATTGCAACTTCTTTTTCTACTTCTTCATCTTTTTCAAGTACAAGCTCATTGGTTTTTCCATCTTCATTCTGATCCCAGCTCCAAGCTTCATTTTCTTCTAAGATCACGTCCCTGTTCATGATTACTTCCTTGGTGATGGGATTAAACAAATTATATCCCATTGTTCTGTCGCCATAGCCGATAAAGATACATTTATGTCCTTTGTCATCAAGCTTGGTTCTTCTAGCTTCTAGAATCTTGGTGTAAGCAATATACCCAAAAATTATGAGGTGATTGACACTTGGCTTGTATGAACTCCAGGTTTCTTTAGGTGTCTTGAACTGGAGTCTTCTGGTTGGACACCTATTCAGCAGATAGACAGCACAAGATACTGCTTCAGCCCAAAATTCCTTGGGTATTGTCTTTCCTTTCAGCATACTTCTGACCATGTCCAGGATCGTGCAATTCTTCCTTTCCGAAACATCATTTAGCTGAGGTGTATAGGATGGTGTTGTTTGTTGTCAGATGTCGTGTTCTTTGCAGTAATTCTGGAATGCATTCGACATATATTCTCCTCCTTGATCTGACCGCAGCGTCTTGATATTGTAGCCGCTCTGCTTCTCAACAAGAGTTTTAAACTCTTGGAACTTGTCAAATACTTCTTATTTCTTCTTCAAGAAATACACCCATGTCTTTATGCTATAATCATCAGTGAAGGTAAGAAAATACCTGCTCTTTCCATATGATTCTGGCTTCAATGGACCACACACATCTGGGTGAACGAGCTCCAACAACTTTGTTGATCGCCATTTGACTTCTTTAGCAAAGCTCAGTCTGTGATGTTTCCCAAGAACACAACATTCACATACTTCATTAGGATGATTGATGTAGGGAAATCCCTTCACCATCTTCTTACTTGCGAGCAACTTCAGGCCTTCAAAGTTAAGATGTCCGTATCTCAAATGCCATAACCAGTCCTTGTCTTCAATA
Source organism: Cornus suecica (assembly GCA_963922005.1). Taxonomy (NCBI): domain Eukaryota; kingdom Viridiplantae; phylum Streptophyta; class Magnoliopsida; order Cornales; family Cornaceae; genus Cornus; species Cornus suecica. The sequence goes on from OY998238.1 coordinate 95,530,519, forward strand.
ACTGCATTTAAACACTTCGTTGCATCGTGATGGATGTGCATAGGAAACATCCTATTCTTTGACATCTTTATCCGGGCAATGAGATTTTCATTTGTATCTTTGATTGTTAGACACAAATCCTTCATGCTGATGATGTAGCCTTTCTCCAGGAGTTGTCCAAGACTCAAAATATTGTTCTTCATATCTGGAACATAGTAAACATTGGATATGAAGTCATGATCTCCATTCTTGAGCTTGATCAGAATATTGCCCTTTTCCTTTTAGTGGGATTTTTGTGAAATCATCAAATGATACTTGCCCTTGCCTCGTCTCGTCAAGCTCGACAAACATGTGTTTGTTTCCACATATGTGATTGCTGGCTCCTGAATCTAGATACCATATACCTTCGTCATCGGTATTTTCATTTTAAGCCATCAGCAGCATTGATCTTGGCTCATTTTCTTCTTTCTCGGCAAAATTTCTTGTTCACCTCCTTCAGCAACTCTTTTTCCTCTGCATTCGTTGTTGTAGTGTCCATACTTGTTGTAGTTGTAGCATTGAACATTGTTTTTGTCATAATTCTGGCGATTATTGAAGTTGCTTCCACGGCCTCGGCCTCGCCCTCGTCTTCTGAAAGATTGATTTCTTCCACCTTGATTATTTCTTTCGGTTTTGGAATTGGTTCTTCCACCGCCACCTCTGGATCCAGCACCTCGTCCTCGATAGCCACTACCTCTACCTCGGCCTCTTTGTGAACTTCCCCATCGCTCTTCTTTATTTTCTTTAAATGTTAAATTTGACTGAATAACTTGCTCTAGAGTACCTGAGGTGTTCCCCTTGTTGATTCTTTGTTCGTGAATTTCTAGCATGGCCATCAGCTTGTCTACTGTCATTGCATCAAGGTCCTTTTATTCTTCAATAACAACAACTACATGCTCGAACTTTGAGTTGATGGAGCGCATAATCTTTTCAAGCACACGAACATCTTCAATCTTGTCGCCATATCTTCTGATTTAGTTCACAATAATCAATGTTCTGGTAAAGTACTCAGAACTTGACTCCGTGTCTTTCATTTGCAACAGTTCAAATTCACCCCTTAGAACTTGGAGTCGAACTTTAACTGTTTTTTCAATTCCTCGATGTGTTTTTCGAAGAATTTCCCATGCTTGCTTGGCGGTGTTGACAGCTGAGATCTTTTCAAAACTTCCTTCATCGACATTTTGATAAAGCAGGTACAACGCCTTCTGGTCCTTCTTTGAGCATGATCTTTTGGGTCTCGCTCAATCGATCTTCATTTTCTTTTGAAACTGGCTCGTCAAAACCGGTCTCGATAAAGTCCCACAAATCTTGTGAGGCAAGAAGGACTTTCATTTGGATAGACCAATTCTCGCAATTGGTTTTATCCAAGTGCGGAAGCTGGGGCTGGAAAAAATTGCTGGAGGACGTCATCGGATTTACTTAAGCACTTGAGGTACTTACTTCTGAAAATTGGTGTTGAATCTAGTCAAACCGACTGCACGGTTGCGTCCGGAGCGTTCCGTTTAGTCAAAAACGACTCTTCGTTTGCTCAAATCGGAGTTAAAATGAGCCCGGAACGGATAAAATACCAATGAGGGACAATTTGGTAATTTTCAGAAATATTTGCTGATGTGGCACTATGCTGACGTGGCAGCGCGTGGGATCACGCCCGTCCAGAGGTTGAAGACGACTGGGTGTGTGTGATGCGCGTGGGGTTCACTCGCCAAGCTTGTGGCGGCGCGTGAGGGCACGTGTGGCAGCTAATGGTTATGATTGTTTCGCGGTTGTGTTCCTGATGGAACAAGGAAGCTATATCAATGCTCAAACTTTTGTTTTGAACACTTGTGGCTCACGAATAGGCTTTGAAAGTTTCGGATCTATTTTTGTTCTTCACTTCTGGGCTTGCTCAAGCTTCACCAAGCTCTGATACCATGTTGTAAATCAGTTGTAGTGATTTAGTAACACTCAAGATACACTCAAAGATATAAAACACTCACACTTTTATTTCAAAAACAAAGAACCGAATACAAACTTTCACTCTATTCTTACACTCTATTTGTTTCTTGCTTCTTGTTATAGATTCAATACAATACCACACACTTATATAGAGGATTGAAATACATAAATTGACAAAAGAAATCTTTTTGGCAGTCATTCTTGACTTTTGAAAAATATGAATGTGATATATTCGCGTATGGTTATTTGCAGCTTATCTTGACATTATGGGTTTGATTCATGCATGTGGATATGGCTGATCATGTGTAATAACCAACCTGATTTATAACATTCAAGGAAAGTGATTCCACATCATTTTAGTATATTAGTACAAAGTCGACTTTTCCTTCCTTGAATGAGGTGTATCTATTGGTTGGCTATGCCAATGATGTGGTACAACTGCTGAAGATGAATTTTCCATTTTGTCAGTATTAATGGAACTCTTGGCTCTTTAAACAAGTTGTTTGATGATATCCAATGCAGAGTTTGAATGGCTCAAAAATGTTTAGTACATATTATTCCACAAGAGGAACCAAACTATCACTTATCAAAGGATGTGACATTTGTGCGCTTTCAATAACAATTGCAACTAGTATTTTATTGAGCATGTATATATACCTATAATATAAATGAATTATCTTCTAGAATTATTATAACAACCTTGATTATACAATTTGAGAGTCTTCAGTCCAATGCTTGTGTACTTTGCTACTTATGTATATACACCCACAACATTAAATCTTGAAGTAAATATGTTGCACAAGTGTAACATTTTTTAAGTAATGAGGCCACCAACCCATCCCAAAGAGTTTGTTCTTTCTTACAATATTGCCATCTGGCACAAATATACATTTCTCCTTGGATAAGTAGCCCAAATATTTTTATTTAGGGTAATTTGCACTAAAACCCCTGAGGTTTGCATCTATTCCACACTGGTGTCCATTTTTGATATTTTGACACAAACACCCCCTGAGGTTTGGTTTTGCTTGCCATGACACCCCAAATGACCAAAATACCCTTCACAAAATTCGAAAATATTAAGGGTAATGTGAAATGACCTTTATGCCCCAACCCCAAATATATAAAATTTCGAAAAACATATATATAAATTCGAAAAAATATATAAAATTCGAAAACAAATATTTAAATTTTGAAATATATATATAAAATTAGAATAAAATATATAAATTTCAAAAAATATATATAAATTTCAAAATATATATATAAAATCAAAAAAATATATAAAATTCGAAAATATATATATATTTTTTGAAAAATATTTAAATTCGAATATATATATTTCAAAAAATATATATAAAATTAAAAATATATATATTTTCAAAAACAAATTCAAAAAATTATATAATTTCAAAAAACATATATAAATTTCAAAATATCTATAAAAAATTCAAAAATATATATAAAATTTGAAATATATATATAATTCGAAAATATATATATATATAATTAGAAAAATATATAAATTAGAATATATATATATTTCAAAAAAAAAAAATTCAAAATATATATATTTTCAAAAACAAAATTAGAAAAATTATATAATTTCGAAAAACATATATAAATTTCAAAATATATATATAACATTCAAAAATATATATAAAATTTGAAATATATATATATAATTCGAAAATATATATATAAAATTTGAAAAATATATAAATTCGAATATATATATATTTCAAAAAAAAATAAAAAATAAAAATATATATATTTTCAAAAACAAAAATTCAAAAAATTATATAATTTCGACAAACATATATAAATTTCAAAATATAAATAAAAAATTCAAAAATATATATAAAATTTGAAATATATATATAATTCGAAAATATATATATAAAATTTGAAAAATATATAAATTCGAATATATATATATTTAAAAAAAAAAATTCAAAATATATATATATTCAAAAAATAAATTCAAAAAATTATATAATTTCGAAAAACATATATAAATTTCAAAAAATATATATAAAATTCAAAAAAATATATAAAATTTGAAATATATATATAATTCGAAAATATATATATCAAATTTGAAATATATATAAATTCGAATATATATATATTTCAAAAAAAAAAATTCAAAATATATATATTTTCAAAAACAAAGTTCAAAAAATTATATAATTTCGAAAAACATATATAAATTTCAAAAAATATATAAAATTTGAAATATATATATATAATTCGAAAATATATATGTATAAACAAATATATACATATTTTTTGAAATTTATATATGTTTTTCGAGTTATATAATTTTTTGAATTTTGTTTTTGAATTTTTTATTTTGTTTTTGAAATATATATTCGAGTTTATATATTTTTCAAATTATATATATATATTTTCGAATTATATATATATTTCAAATTTTATATATTTTTTTGAATTTTATATATATTTTTTGAAATTTATATATGTTTTTCGAAATTATATAATTTTTTGAATTTTGTTTTTGAAAATATATATT